>OX336389.2:668418903-669618903 GCA_946902985.2 Meconema thalassinum | reverse complement strand
AATTGGGTTCTTAGTCGCGTTACAATCCTTATATAACAAAGGGTTATGCTGTATGACTGTGAAATACGCAAATGAATTCACTAATTTTATATCGGTTTGTATTTGTACGTGATAAAATGACATGGCTCAGCTGCCTGCCTACGCGGTGCAAGTTGTACAGCGTTCCCGAGACGGCTGACGTCCGCTTGGCATGCCGCGCCTCGCTCGAAATTTCATGGGCAGATTCCTTCATTATTTACGATTGTCTGTCTGTTAGGTAGTCAGCTCGAAGGCTGGTTGGATCCTCAAAAAGTTCTGCCGCTAGGTTATGTAGGTAACTTAGATACCCACAAAAACCCAAGGTAGCGCTATATTGAGGTGTACTAGGCAAGATGAGGAGTGAGGTAGTTTGCCTTTGATTTCCTCACTGAGTCAGAACAGCAGTACTAACCCTATGAGTAGAACTTTTCACAGCATCCACAGGCACTGACTGTGCACTGAATGTCATTACTGAGCGCCATCCATCCCTCAGTAGCTTCCATATAATCACAGCCATGAGTGAGACTGAGAAATCGGTGAAAAGCCACATTTCACTCTAGCCTGTGCCAACAGACAAATGCAAATGTACTACATTAATCAAGAGATGGCAACAGTCCTTATTTACGATTAACTTGTGATTAACTTCATTAATTCAATCAAATGGTGGTAAGAGGTCATGAAAAATATTTCCCATCAGCTTTTCCCATGAGGGCTTTGGGCCTCCAATGGCAGATTTAAAAATGTTTTTCTTTTATTTTAGATTATTTTAATGTTGTTTTTATTTGCGCTTGTCTATTTACAATATATACATTGGTTTAAGTAATTTTACAATTCATCACCAGAAATATTGTCATCAATTTCTAATTGATCCCAATCGCTTTCAGAATCTGAACTTCCAAGACTGATTACAACAGGTTGTACTTCAATATCATCCTGAAGGTGGTCTTTTTCCCAATAATTGTTTTCAATTTGTATGGCATGTTTTACACATTTTTTCCAGAGCTCAGGCGTTACGGAACGTAAGGTTTCTTGACATAAGTCTCTTGTCACATTTATACTTTTTCCCTTGTCTTCTGCGTTTGCTCGGTTCAGTTTTGCAATTGTGTTTTTTACAAAAGCCCAGATCAGTTCTATAGCGTTCATTTCACAGTGAGCTACTGGCAGCCAAATAAGCTCAACATCTTGTCTTAATTCTTTATTAATTAATTCAATTTTCTTCTGAGGCGTGCTGAAGTAGGGTTTGGCATGCTGAAGTAGTACGGCTTTTGTTAATGATTTAAAATCAATTACATCAGGCGGCAGTGGGATGTTTCTTTTCTCAATCCATGCAATTATGTCTGCTTTTAACCAAGAGTTGGTGGGGTTCTTAGATCCCGGGTCTAGCATTGTGTGGTAAGGTGCCTGATCCATCACTACAGCAGATTTTTGAGGGAGTAGGCTTAATACATTCCTGAACCATTCTTCAAAATGGAGTTAATTCATTTCTTGGTGATAATCACCTGTTCCTTTCTTTCCATCGAAGCAGAGCTCAGCTCCTTGTAGAAATCCCTCTTCACTACCAATGTGCACTATTATGACGCCCTGTAAAGCTCCTGACGGAGTTTTAAAACCTCCTCTCTATCCGTAAACTTCCTGCAAGTGACATCGGTACTGGTCGTAATTATTATGTTTATTCAGAGCTTCTGAAACGTTTTCTTGCCACGCATAATTTGTGGTGTGGTTTTGGGAGCACCATGTTTCATCTGTATAGAATATATTGTAGCCTTCTTCCCGAAGTCGATGAATTCTTCTTAAAAACGCGTGTATGGAGGCTGCGATCGATAACGATTCCATAAGAACAGTTTTTTTTATTAAGTTTTTTAAATCAAAATCCAATGCTGTGAACAATTTGCCGAAGTTTTTCAAGGGACATTTCCGGAAAGTCTGTCATTGAATGTTCAAGTCTCTCTTTTAATTTCGAAATTGTTGGAAACACCTTCTCCAAAAAAAAAACTGTGAATGGTACGCCTAATAACTCCAATAGTAAATTGATCTATTACAATATGAGGTCGTCCTGCTGACAGTCGTCTCTTCTTTGCCGAAGGAGATTCTTCCCTGTTTTCATTGCTGTCCTTTTCTTTATTCTTCTTCACTGCATGTTTTACAGACCGAAGTGATATTCCAAGGCAATCAGCTGTTCGTTGATAAATAGGAAACCGCTTGTTATGTAGCTTCTCGGCCTCTAGAGTAAAAAAAAAAAAACGGCACTCACGATCATCTGAAGCTCGAATACAGTAAATGCAGGTCTTGGACAAGGATCATGGAAGTATAAGAGATTTGTCACTTTTGGTTATAGAATTTCCGAGAGAGAACACCGCCTGAGGCTATGGATTGTACTGCCAAGTCTGGCAACATAAAAAGCCATATGAATGTAGCCTTTATTACACGTAAATGAACAGTATGTTCTGCGAAGAGTTATTGATTATTGATGAATATAACTCAAACATAACTGCGCCTTTCGCTAGGTGCTGAAATATACGTCCAGATAGGAAAAGAATACATTTTGATATATATCAATGTTGGCAATGGATTTGTCACGAAAGACACAGTTATGCCGTTCTAGAGCTTAATTCACCTCTAGGCTAATTAAAAATGCTCTCATACTCTACAGAATAGTTGGGATATTCGATGAATATAAAGAAAATCGTCCAAATGCACACACTACATTGCCATAACCTCACTTTTTGCCTAGCATGCCGGCTGCCACCCACCCCTCCCCGTAGCCCTAAAACAAATTTTATTGCAATGCAAAGGAGAATGGGTAAGGAAACAAACAAGAGATGAAATGCACACATTTATTCTCTATATATTTTTATTCGCGAGTAGTCCATATTGCCCACTAGTTTTTCACATGGTCAACACCAGGAAGATAAAAATTGCCGTATTGTTCTTACTATCATTATAATTCTTACATCCCGGTGCTTGGCAATTTTTCCTCCCTTGCAGTGGCATGATTGACTCTCAATTCAATTCAAATAAACAATGAAAATACTGAACAAATCAAAACAACCATCAACACCACGAGGAAAATCAATCAAAACAGACTATTCCCGCTTCCGCCATTAGGTTGGATGTGAACGTTCATGAGTGCCAACTACGGAACCTTAGTGCTAAAATTAATTCTTCATTGGTTGGCAGAACAAACAGTACAGGGCCTTACCCCGACCCACGCGCTCCCTATGAACTGTCGTCCCCCTGGTCTTGGAGGCATATTGCAGGAATCTGCACTTACAACAGGAAGACTGAACTGATCTGATAAGAAGACGGAAAATGTGTGTTAATTTTAAGGTGGAACACAGCCCCATTGGAATTGCATTTGACTCATGTGAAAAGGCCAGTAGGTTGCAGGGGTGAGGTCAGCCTCTGAAGTAAACAGGAGGCATTGCATGTGGCACGATCTACCACGACATTACCTCCTAATACCGTTTGTTTGAATAAAAACTGATATCTCATCATTTATGACCTAACGTTACGTTCTCGCCTGCTGTGCCCAAGGTTGCAGGATCGAATCCTGGTGCAGTCGGTGCAGTGCAGGCATTTCAGGGTTCTGATGTAAGACGAAGCTGGGTGATATTTAATGATAGATTAAAGATTTCCTTCAGAGCAAAATTCAAGCAACTCTGCATCTCTAAAAGCCACTGTACTTGGAAGGGATGTGAAACCAATATTATAATTTCCGGACACCGTGGTGTTGGGGTAATGAGTCAGCCTCACATCCGGAGGCCCTGAGTTCGATTCTCGGCTCCCTTAGGGATTTTAGAAACTCACATGAGGGCTGGAACGGGGTGTACTCAGCCTCGTGAGGACAATTGAGTAGCTGTCTGACAGTGAGGCAGCGCACCGGTCACGGAGGCCAAGATTAACGGCTGAGGGGACCCGACGTGCTGACCACGCGTCACACCATAATCTGCAGGCCAAATGGCTGGGCAGCGATCCCTTGGTAGGCCTAGACCTTTCATGGGCTGTAGTGCTACGGGGTTTGGTTTTTATTTTCATTATTAGTGTTATTATTATTATTTTATTGACCTAACGTTAAACAGAAGTAGGAAAATGATAGTGTTATTGGATTATCTGATCGCCTATTGGATGTTTCATAAACAACCACCAAACTCAAGTTCTCATAATATATTGGTCGACAGTAACATGCAGTTGTCGCGAAACACGTCGATGCTCTATATATCTCGAACTAATGCACTCAAAACCATGTTATGGATTTAAATGGTCGTAAAAATTTGTCACAGCATAACCTACAGATGCGTGAACTGAGCGATATGATTAAAATAAATATTCAGAGCAGAACTCGATTGCTTTAAATAGTCTGCGCCAAGAAAATCTGTAAAATTTACTATAGGAATAGGTAATCTTGCAAATACAGAAGACAAGGCAAAAAGTAGAAATGTGGCAAGAGACCTATGACAAGAAACCTTACGTTCCGTAACGCCTGAGATCTGGGAAAAATTTGTAAAATATGCCATACAAATTGAAGAAAAAAAGAAAATATTGGGGAAAAGACCGTCTTCCGGATGATATTGAAGTACAAGTTGTAATTTATCTTGACAATTCCGATTCATTAAAAATTGATGACGATATTTCTGGTGATGAATTGCAAAATAACTCGAACTTGTAAGTAGACAAACGCATACAAAGAAAACATAAAAAAAACCACTTTAAAATAACCTAAAAATTTAAAAAATAATTACGTATAGCTGCTATTGGAGGTCCAAAGCCCTCATGAGAAAAGCTGATAGGAAATGTTTTTCATGACCTCTTAATACCATTTGCTTGATTTAATGAAGATAATCAAAAGTTAATCGTAAATAGTGAAGGAATCTCTCCCCATGCAATTTCGAGCGAGGCGCTGCATGCCAAGCGGATGTCAGCCGTCTCGGCAACGCTGTACAACTTGCACCGCATAGTCTAGCAGCTGAGCCATGTCATTTTATCACGTACAAATACAAACCGATATAAAATTAGTGAATTCATTTACGTATTTCAGTCATACAGCATAACCCTTTGTTATATAAGGATTGTAACTCGACTAAGAACGCAAGTTTCCAACCACCACGAGCCGAGAAAAAGTTACCTTACAAAAATGATAACAACTTTGTTTCTTGGACACGCAACATTTTGGAATTTATAAACTAGTTAAAGTATACTGTGTTAAAATTTGGATTGGATCTGATGACGGGTTTTTGAGAAACTGTTTCTTAAAGTTGATGCATGGTTGAAACACGCTCAAAAACGGGCTCGTTTTGTGTTCCAACTGCGATAAAAAATATTAAAATATAAATTAAAAGTGCCAAACCTACATGAACTAACGTAAAATAGAACGACGAAAGTGATTATGTGATTGGATTTTATGTAGATCTATTGGTTACTTCACAAACAACCTTCAAACTCGAGTACACATAATATTTTGGTCGACAGTAGTAATGGATTTTAGTGACACAAAACTGCAATGACAAGTCAAGATTTTTTCTAGGATAGGCAGAATACACTCTGTACTTCACGGTACTTGGCACAAATAAGCTGCGTTATCGTTTTAAAAGCCAATTTAAAATATAAATATTAGAGCACCTTTGCGAGGCTAGTTTTGTAAGGAAGACGCGGCAAAACGTAATAATACGCTGAAACACTGATTAAATTGAATACAGGTGTCTGAAGATGCGAGTTATACCAAAGAAGGAGCATCTTGGGAATTAATGATGCCGAACTAATTACGGTATTTACACCAAATTGAGTTTTATGTTCTTATTGGTGTCGAGGCATTCATCAGTTTTTAGGCCTAATTTCGAGCACAGCCACTTCCACTCATTGGTCGTACACATTTTGATATTCAAGAATACGAACCTCAAAATTAATAAACAGAACAATTAAAAAAGGACGCATATTTGCACAAAAATACGGTATAGCCTATACGTTTCGGTACCGTACGGTATTTTCTTTGTGGGGGTAGAAACTTGACGATTAGCCTCGAATTGATTAATTACGTAGGCCTACCGTAATTATTGACCGACAGACGTTTGATAAATTGGGATTTGCAGAGGAATGATTTTTATTTTTTTTGGTATATAGGGTAGGCCTACACATGCTGAGATTAGAATTGAAGAGTTTTTTTTAAATAACTTATCACTACTGTTATTACGTTTCCAAAGTTGCATAACTGGAGCGCGATAAAAACCAGGGCCAAAATAAGGTTTAGCCATGCACGCACAATGCCTCATGCAAGTCACAGAACACCGAATACGAGTTAAGGTTACGCCCACTTTGGTTGCAGCGCTTGGCTTCACTCAAACGAGCTCAGGGCATCTCCTCTTATTCTTTCCTCCATGTGTCAATATGTCCACAAAGTTAGCTCCGTTTGTTACCAACTTAGCTAGTCTCTCAGACAAACATGGAATAGCGAGCCCCGGAATAAAATCTTGTCCTACAACTCACCCTTGGTAATATACCAAGGAAGACGCTAGCCCAGGTATAGCTATTCCGATGGATAACCCGAGTTCGTACAACTGGGCCATAGTAGCCGATGAAATGACTCTTGTAGATGTAGATTTGATTTGTTCATCTCCCCCGCGATGTTAATGTTATGTCATTTCGTATATTCTCGTTGCTGTCGTAGCTATGCTCCCTGTAACAACTGAGTAAGGCATTCCACTCTCTGTAGATTCAACAATATTTAACTCCCCTCTCAACTTTTGCTGGTTCAGCATGGTGATGAAATGCGTAGAAATAAAAATTTTCAATCACCTTGAAGCGTCGTCTCTACTAATATTCTCGTAGTTTATTTAATCTCGTAATCGCAGATTAAATTACGGAAGTATTTCCCGTAATTCTCGTGGCTATATCAATTCTTGTAGTATTACTTCTTAAATGTTGCCTCGTATAAGTAAGCTTTGTCTTCTTTTTATAATATTGTAGCTAAGTCGATTGGCACGTCCACTCTCAGTGAAGACTTGAGAAATAAGAACCACGATCTTGGTCGCTTCTCTCCCACTCCGATGATAAAGTTGGCGTAACCTCATAAAAAATTGCCTAAATGACGCTTTAATAGCGAATATCATTTTATTTCATATTTAAGCATTTAATTAGCCGAAAAGAGATATAAATAATTGAGGCGATGGGTGCAATAACAACTTGAGTCTGAAAACACTGTTTTGAGAAAATCACTCCTAAAGTTTTGAAACACTCACACTGTAAATGTCTGAGTTTTTCATTTATGGATACGTTGATTTATACACACCATTTAAAGATAGTCCTTAACAATATATCAATGTCACTGTGAATTTAAACTTAACCAGTTCTTAAATATTTTAATTTAAATATGGATTGACTTAAGTCGTTATTGCAGAGACTGACAATCAGCATCTTAAATTACCATTTGGATAGTAGATTCGTTCAAATTAATTTAATTCGAAAAATAGCTACCGTGTACTGCTCAATAAGTATATTTTTATAATAAAATTATAATATATATACGGTATATACACACATCAAAAAAAGTTTTGCATCACCTCGGTTCCCAGATCTCCGGCATATAGACGTTGACTGTGTATATTGTATCAAAGATACAGTCCCTTTGACTGTTCATAGATGTCACTAAAACTGCTCAAAGATGTAAACAACCATGCATGAGCAGGGCCTATTAGACGGAGGGGGTACGACAGCCGATCAGTTCCAGTCATTCCACCAGGACGAAGGTACGCTGCTCATGTTGTCTGTAGTTCTACCATGCCTAGAAGGTCAATACCGCAGTTCGATCGCGTCCGCATTGTTACTTTGTGTCAAGAAGGGCTCTCAACAAGGGAAGTTTCCAGGCGTCTCAGAGTGAACCAAAGCGATGTTGTTCGGACATGGAGGAGGTACAGAGATACAGGAACTGTCGATGACAGGCCTCGCTCAGGCCGCCCAACGGCTACTACTGTAGTGGATGACCGCTACTTACGGATTGCCGCTCGGAGGAACCCTGACAGCAATGCCACCATGTTGAATAATGCGTTTCGTTCAGCCACAGGACGTCGTGTTTCAACTCAAACTGTGCGCAATAGGCTGCATGATGCGCAACTTCACTCCCGACGTCCATGGCGAGGTCCAGCTTTGCAACCCCGACACCATGCAGCGCGGTACAGATGGGCCCAACAACATGCTGAATGGACCCCACAGAATTGGCATCACGTTCTCTTCACCGATGAGTGTCGCATATGCCTTCAACCAGACAATCGTCGGAGACGTGTTTGGAGGCACCCTGGTCAGGCTGAACGTCTTAGACACACTGTCCAGCGAGTGCAGCAAGGTGGTGGTTCCCTGATGTTTTGGGGTGGCATTATGTGGGGCCGACGTACGCCACTGGTGGTCATGGAAGGTTCCGAAACGGCTTTACGATACCTGAATGACATCCTCCGACCCATAGTGCACCCATATCGGCAGAATATTGGAGAGGCATTTGTCTTCATGGACGACAATTCTCGACCTCATCGTGCACATCTTGTGAATGCGTTCCTTCAAGATAACGACATCGCTCGACTACAGTGGCCAGCATGTTCGCCAGACATGAACCCTATCGAACATGCCTGGGATATGTTGAAAAGGGCTGTTTATGGACGTCTTGACCCACCAACCACTCTGAGAGATTTACGCCGAATTGTCGTTGAGGAGTGGGACAATTTGGACCAACAGTGTCTTGATGAACTTGTGGATAGTATGCCACGACGAATACAGGCATGCATCAATGCAAGAGGACGTGCTACTGGGTATTAGAGGTAGTCGTGTGTACTGCAATCTGGACCACAAATGCTGAAAGTCTAGCTGTATGATGGTACAACATGCAATGTGTGGGTCTCATGAGCAATAAAACGAGCTGAAATGTTGTTTGTGTTGATCTCTATTCCCTTTGTATTTAACGGTTCCGGAACTCTTGGAACCGAGGTGATGCAAAACTTTTTTTGATGTGTGTATAAAATTAACACCAAAAACGTAATATTGAAACTATTCTTTTAATAAGGCACTTTTGAAAGTATCACTGCAATTATTTTACCTAAAAAAGAAATAAAAAGGAGTACAAACACAGCCATTTTTTATAATCTTGTGTAATTAATACATTTAAATGCAAACGGATATGCAGATAAGGCTTAGAATGGTTACATCCATGCATGAACTCTGGTTCTGCTTAGCAAATTTCAATCAGAAAATAATGATTAAATGAATAGATATACACCGGCATTGCCTTGATAGGATAGACTAAGTGAAGTAAAACTGTATTTAAATAATAATAATAATAATAATAATTATAATAAAAATAATAATAATAATAATAATAATAATAAAACAACAGGAGTTTATGGACATTCAATGGTTTCCTCAGCCTCACTGATTTCATTTTGCAGTTCACTTTCTTCCACAACAGTCTCTTTCTCTACTAAGTGCTTAAGTGCATCTGCATTCTCCGGTGATTTTCTTTGGGGAAAAAATGAGTGGCAGTTTCTCTTGCAACAATTTTCAGTGTAACTAAATACTTTCTTGGAAACATTCTTGCCACTAGAACTTACATAGCTATCACCACGATTCCAATTGGCTTTGTTCTTCACGCGTTCCCAAGAGTCTCGCTAAAGTAATCTCTTCTTTCCTTTATTCTGCATTTCCAACTCCGATCCTTCATTTAATTTCTCATGTTTACTATCATCTGACTGATCACACATCTTTACAGAATAACAATAACAAAACCACACGCAACAGTCACAAGACAACACTCACTGATTCCCGCGCGTGTGCGATACCGGTGCTCGAAGCGCCTAAGTCGGCTCAGCTGTTCGCCGGAAGAACGACTTGCTACACAGCTGTATATAATGCAAGCTCCTGCCATCTAGAGTTGACATAACGAAATAATATTTGGAGGATAGATGAAGAACACATTGGGGATTACAAAACTGCATTCGCCGGAAAAACTACTTAAGTCGACTTAAGTGGTTATTGCACCCAGTGCCTCAATTCTTATTTATTGTTTAACAACTTCTCTGATGTCCTGAAGTGTTAATATATCGCTGGTAATTAGATATGCTAGTTGCTTTCATCAATATAACGCTTCATTACAGTAGTGGAGCAGGAGGGGTTCTACTTCACAGGACGCCGCTGTGCCCAACAAACCAACATGGCCGCCGCGCGAAGTTGAAATATTTAAATAGATTTTTCTCTCGAACCCATGGTCGGAGTTTCACGAATGAGGTGTCGTAGGACTTAAGGTGACGCCACCTTTGCTATGGACCACTCGTTATATATTTTTTTTATTTTGAATTTTTTTGTTTTCGAAAGTAGGCGATAGTTTGAAAACCAAACATGATAGAATGTTTTGCCATGGCTTAAACGAACGGTCTCTATGATCTTTATTTTTTATAATGAAACTTTTTTATTTTTTATGTTTTTTTTGAAAACAGTCCAATTTTGAAAATCCTATATTTCGGAAACTAGGAATTCTACAAAAAAGTTTATTTGACATATATGAATGGTCCTGACCCCCTCTACCGCTAAAATAAATGTCCAGTCTCTAGGACAAAAACTGTGCAGAAGGGGGGTGGGGGATGAGAGTTCTGCTCCCCACCACTACTTTCAATGCGAGCCGATATCTCCCGAACCCATGGTCGGAGATTCACGAATGAGGTGTTGTTGGACTCGAGCTGATGGGGGCTTTGCTATGGACCACTCATTATATTTAAAAAAATGGAAACTAGATTTTGGGGTAAACAAGTATTTTTTGTGATTTTTGCTGATATCTCACGAACCCATAAGGCTAGAGACTTGTACGAGGTGTCATTATTTTCGTCGCGTTGCCCTCTTGCCGAGAATGCCTGTGTCGAGTAGGATCATAAACCCATTTTAGGGTAAAGATGTGATTTTAGACTTTTTGTATCTCGCGAACCAATGCTGCTAGGGACGTGTACGAGGACTCGTAGGACTCGGGGTGACGTCCCCTTTCGAATTTGGTACATATTATTTTCCAAAAAAATAATTCACAAAGGGCCTAACGCCATACATGTTGAAAAAAAAAAGTTTACCTTTTTTTAAATTTTAAATGAAGCGTGGTTGTCAAGACAGACGGTACCACTGGTATGTGTGTCAACGAGTCTGTCGCCACTTATGTTAGCGGTATCCCAATAGAACAATGAATATTTTGGCAGGACGCTGGGGCGGTTTACGACTGTTCGTTTTCCGATATTTGTTATGGCGAATGGATGAACGCTAATATTGAAAAACCTGTGAAGCGTGTTAGGATTGTTTACCCTAAAGGGGATCTTTAACCTGTTATTAAACGGTTATCAGTGACACGGCTCTGTGGCAATCATGCATGTTCATAGGCCAGTGGACAGTTGTAGGATACGAAGCTATAACGTTCGATTGACAAGCAATTTGTATGAAGGCAAGGCGTTAGCGTTAAAGCAAATGATAATTCTGTAATGAGATAGATTTAGGATGAAACGCAAGCTGTGAATGGTTAAATGAAATGTATGATTTATCACTTGTAGCTGATGGTGATCTCGGTGACCGTGCCCGGAAGAAATGAATTGCTATTTTGGCGGGATGGCGGGGCAGCTTATTACGGTTGGATTTGTGATATTTCCTATGACAGATGGAAGCGAATATTTGAAAATGTGTGCTAGGATTTTTTTACCCTGGAGGGGATCTTTAACGTTTTAGTCAACGGTGATTAGCGAGACCGCTCTCTGACACAGCAGACGGTTGTAGGACATGACCAAGTGATTCTTGGATGTGGTGAAAGTATGTGGTTAACATGGTCATGTATTGAGGATGGCCGCTTGCTAATGATTATTATTATTATTATTATTATTATTATTATTACAGTAGACTGTTTAAGACACACACGTTTTGATTGCTTACACACATAGTCCTGCTCGCTGGAGACTGAATACTGTACCTAGCCAGAGGCCTTGTGAGGATCTTACTGCTGCTGATAAGGCAGGAATGAGCATGCAGGCAGGAAGAGCAATTTCAGGTTACTTGCCTCGTGGTGGCTAGCAGGTCTGACGTTTAAGCAGAGACCGCCATGTTGGTTCCTAGACAGTCGTACTAGCGATGTATACGAGGCAGCCATTTTGGTTCTTTTTTAAAATGAGGAAATTAGTATAAGGTACACGAATCTTAAGCTTAAGGAATGTGACGAGGCGTGGGAACACGTGCGAAAATGAGACAACCATTCAAGGTCAAAACGCTGAGAAAATGCAGACTGTATCTGTTGCTAGGCTAATTGATAGCGATTGTGATAGTCATGCACTTGCCATTTTAGCAAACTGACGTATACAGTAGAGCTGTGAAAGAAAAATCCTTTTATTTTTTGGTAAGTACCTATTAATAATTATTTTAATAATGTAATGCTAATGAACCTTAAATGTGTAGTTTTTGATAAGGTAATTAATGATTTTTTGTATTTATTTGTAAGAGCTTTCTTCCACAAGAAAGCTGCACCTTGAAAAGTGGAGGCGTTCTCGGAGAACATTTCAGATGGAACACCACGCCTGGCAGTGAAGTGAGAAACGGCTGACAGAAAATAAGAAGTAGAGGCATTTGTTGTAGTTCCAGATGGATCGCACCAGTAACCATGCAAGCGAAGAGAGAAACATAGAGTTTTCCAAACAAATTGCGTTTAGCTTCAGGGGAATTACGTTGATATTGAAATGGACCCATATAATCCACACCAGTTAACGCAAAAGGACGAATAGGGGAAGAGCGGAAGGAAGGTAGATCGCCCATCAATTGGGTACTGACCTTAGGTTTCACCTTAAAGCAAGGGATGCTTTTGTGAATTACGGAAGAAACTTCATGAACTCCATTTATTATCCAGTACTTTTCCCTTAATAAGCAAAGCAGAGTGCGAGTGCCAACATGCAGATTACAATAATGAAACTCACGTATGATTAAAGAGGTTACGCCATGTTTGGAGGGCAAAATAACAGGATGCTTTTTGTCTTCAGGAGGTGAAGAGTGCGAAACCCTATCGCCTACCCTGAGTAACCCGTTGTCATCAAGGAAAGGGGCTAAGGCGCGAAGGCGACTAGATTTCGGAAGATCTTTCTTAGCAGATAGCAAAGACAATTCAGTAGAAAAGGCTTCTTGCTGATAGCTGTAAAACTTTAATAGTGGCGAGATTTAATTCATGATTGGTTTGGTGCGGTTTAGGAAGAACGGGTTGGTCAACAACAAGATATTTCCATCTGAGAAGATAGGCAAAAATTCGAATCAGTTTGTGAAAGGAAGAGTAGTGAGACAACAAGGGATATGAAACTTTGGAAATAAGACACAAAGCGATAGATTTAGATACTTTAGCGTCAGGCAAGTTGGAGTTTGTGACCGGAGGTTTGGAAGGCCAGCAAGAAGAGTCATCAGTTAACCACGGGGGTCCATACCAGTACAACTGAGGTGTTATCAATTGAGAGAGTAAGCAACCACGAGAGATGATGTCAACGGGGTTATCAGCGCTAGGTACATGTTTCCATTGACATCCCGAAGAAAGGGTTTGAATTTTAGAAACTCTATTTGCAACAAAAGTTTGCCAGTGGGTGGGGTTTTTGGCGATCCAAGAAAGAGTGATCATGGAATCGCTCCACAGATAGGTTTGCGAAAATTCGACTTTTAAGACTTTCTGCAGTTTTTAGGCAAGTTCTGCGCCCATGAGTGCAGCACACAATTCGAGCCTAGGCAAAGTAATATTTTTAAGCGGAGCTACTTTAGATTTAGCACAAATAAGGTTTGAAAGTGCAGATTCATTTAGAGGATGCGATTAACCAAATATGCGCAGCAACCTTAAGCTTTTTCGGAGCTGTCGGCAAACACATGAAGAAAGAAATATGTGTTAGGAGGAGCGTTAATTAAATTTCTAGGAATTTCAATAAGAGAAAGATCAAGTAGACTGCATCGAAAGGAGAGCCATCTATTAAGTAAAGAAGGGGAAACAGCATCGTCCCATTCACATTTGAGAGAAAATAGCCCTTGCATGAAAAGCTTGGCTATAACAATAACCGGCGCAAGAAATTGGAGAGGATCGAAATTTTTTGCAATTTCAGGTAAAATTTGCCTTTTTGTGTTAGGGAGCTATTTGGAGAGCGAGACTTTATAGATGAGAGTATCAGTGCGAGTACACCAGTGTACTCCAAGCGTTTTTATGTATTCGGAATCTCCGCAAATTTTGACGGAAGAGGGGTCTACATCTTCAATGGGAAATTGGGCAAGAAACTCAGGGGAATTTGAATTACACTTCTGAAGTGCGAATCCTCCGTTTTTTTAACAATGCTTTCAGTTCCAATGATATGAAAGAAGCTTCCTCAAGAGTCGGAAAGGACTGGAGATAATCATCAACTTAAAAGGATGTAGTTGGAGCTTCGGAGGCTTTAGCATCAAATAAATGACCATCTTGAGAGGCTAACATATGTAAGGACCGGATGGCAAGGAAAGCGGAAGGTTTTAGACCATACGTAACGGTTTTTAAGCGAAATATTTTAATAGGTTTACTGGTTTCATCACGCCACAAGATTCTTTGGAGATCTTGTTCGGATTGAATTAAAACTTGACGGTACATTTTTTTGATATCCGCGATGACTGCTATAGGGAACAGACGAAAATTTAAAAGAATAAACGATAAATCGGACTGAATAGCGGGCCCAGAGTGAAGAGTATCGTTGAGACTACTGCCATTGGCGTCAGGTGATGACCCATTAAACACGACTCGGATTGTATCCTTGACAAGAGGGTTTTTCCACACAGGATGATTGTTTAAGAATACAGTTTCTTTTGGGGGGTGTAATTCGTCATCAGATTTGCTGACAACCTCCATATGATCCAAACTTTCGTATTCGTCCATGAACTCTGTGTACTGTTGTTTGACGAGAGGTTCTTTCTTAAATTTGCTCTCGATAGCAAAGAGAGCTTTTTGAGCTTTGGGTTGGGAATTGGTAAGTTTTGGAGGACTGAGTAGTCTCGGCATTTGGACAATGAATCGGCCTTCGGGCGTGCTAGTAGTGGTAGAAACGAAGAGTTGCTCACAGAATTCATTTTCTGAGGAGGTTAAGGTAGGGGAATCGATATTTTCAAGTTTCCAGAACTGTTCCAAATCAGTACTTGCAAAGTAACATTGCGATACTGGTTGGGGGGAATAATGAGGAAGTTGACCAGTAACAATCCAACCAAAATTAGTGTCTCTGGCAAACACGTTTGAAGATAGTTTACGAATTTGTTTACGAAGACAATTCCAAAAAACATTGGCACTGAAAAGTATGTAAATGGGACCTTGTATATTGAACAGAGGATCGGCTAACCTTAAATGAGAAGGAATATTCAGACCTGAGATATCAACAGAGTGGCTTGGAGTGTCCTCTCCGATGCTGTTAAGAATGAGGCAATTAAGTTTGAGAAAATTATTTCTATGACAAGTATCCTTTTTTGAGAATTGTAAAGCTTGTGATTTTAAACTGTTAATGCCTGATACATTGATAGAAGTGGGAGTTACTGGTAAGCCTAGTATTTTGATCAAGGAATTGGAAACGAAGTCATGGGTTGCCGCTGAATCCAGAAGACCTCGTGCGCGGACCGAGTTGCCAGATTTATCCTGAACTTCAATTTGAACAGTGGATAACAATACTTGATCACTACGCAAAGACTTAGCGTTTTGAATAAAAGCGACGCATTGGGACTACAAGTATTATCACTTTTTTGAGAAGTGGATGCTGCTGATGACCTCGATTGATCATGACGATGCAATAAGGTGTGATGTGCTGTTCGCAATGGAAACAGCGTCTGGAGGACTTGCAATTAGAAGCAGAATGCTTGGAGAGAGGCAATTAAAACAATATTTGTTCTGTGCTACTAATTTCCTTCTGTCACCAACTGATAGATCCTTAAAGGATTTACATAAGTATAAAGGATGGGAATCTTTGCAAAGAATGCACTTTTACGGTTCATTTAAACTTTTACGGGGTTCATTTTGAGTGTTTAAAGCAAGAGAACTTACAATACAACGTTCACTAGATTTAGTTTGGTAACCAGTGGCGTGTGACTTGGGTTTAGAAGAGCTAGACCCAGGTTTTTGAGTGCTAGACGCTGCATATTCGTTTTTGGATTTAAGAGACAATGATTCAAATCTAATGTTAGGAGAAGAGGGTTCACTTTGGTTAGCTAAAGCGGTTAAAAGTTGACATCTAGCATTTATGAGGGTGACTAAATGTTCGTAAGAATAATCATCATTGTTAGAAAGTTCCATTTCCCAAGCTTTGAGGGTAGCAGTATCAACTTTAGAAACCACTAAATGTATTAGGAAAGTGTCCCAATGGTCAGTGGGTTGATCTAATTGGGATAATGCTTTTATATGAAGTTATGTCGTATCGATGAGGGTACGCAGGCTAGTGACGTCATTATGTTGTGCCGAAGGCAAGTTAAATAGAGCTTTCATATGGCGTTGAATACGTAACCGTAGATTACCTTATCTTTCCTTCAATAAGTTAAAGGCAATGGGGTAGTTTTCGGCACTGGAGAATGGATCTCAAATAATGAAATTCGTAGATGACTTGAATGTCTTCATTGTCATGAACAAGGGAGCAAAAAATTCGTAAAAAGAATCCAAAGTAGATTCGTCTCCAGAGAAGTGAGGCGAATTAATTTTGGGTAGAATTGGTTTCGGTTTGTGAGTGCCCTCACGAGACGAGGTTTGCTGTTCGTGGAGTGAACCAAGAACAGAAGCGTCCTTTTTCTGTTCTTCTTCAAGTTGGCGAATTATTTTAAAAGCAGAGCCTATGCCTTCGTAGTATTGGTTTTCTCCTTCTCCTCGATCGTCTGTTTGATTGAGCATGCAAGTTTCGATTTCTGTTTGAATATTACAATAATCTTCAAAAGAACGTTCATAGTCTTTTACACTGTGTTTTAATAAATCTAATTGAGCTTCTGAAGGATCAAGATCTCTGATGTATTTTTTAAATCAGGTGATTTGCCCTTTATGAGACGCTCGTTTGGCGGTAAGCTTTTCATCCCTACCTTCTTTGTCTTTATCTGTGGGAGCCATGGTGAAATGGGTAAATTAAAGTGTAACTTACGAAACTGTGGAGTTTTGGAAATGCTGTCAGACTGGCAGCAGCAAACAAGTTGAAAGAGAGAGACACACCGAAGGAGACAGGAGCAACCTCTTTCCCCTCACCAGCCTTGCACAGTGAAATGATAGCTGAAAAATTCAAAATAGATATTACTATTTTGCAAAATATTGACAAATGGATTCTCCCGGGTTTCTGGGACCTAATTTGGGTAGGTTTTAGCTGAGGATTAACTCTACCTAAGGGATGATAAAAAAAAAAAAAAAAAAAAAAAAAGGAAGTGGGTTTCGGTGTGGAGAACAAGTATTGGTAGATAGGATGAGAATCCACCACACACATTTAAGTAAATTAATATATGGAATGAAATTTCTCTGTACAAACTTAAGAGGAACCTAAATCTAGTGGGGGGCCTGTTTCAGGCAAGCGGAGAGCGTAGCGTGAATTGAGGTTGCCTTCAAACGCTCGGCGATTGCACTTTCCCTCCCGAGTCGGTATTACGTTACTATGGTGACGGGTGGCAGTCTGGCAAGGCAAAGTAAGCCAAAAGGAAAGGACGTACTAATTATCACTTTGGAAAGGTTATTTTTATAATGCATTCAAGAATGCTGGAAAGAGTTGAATTTGGTATAATAATTTTATTTCTGGGCACTGTTGGATCTCCGTCAGACCAACCGAATGCTCCCAGAGAGGGAAGAGAGGAAGTTATTTTGAAGATTTTCGCGAAGTTGTAATTGTTTTTTTTTTTTTTTTTTGTGAAAATCCTATGTAAATACCAGTTGTTGCACTTAAGGAAGGCTAAGCTTTTACCCAGCAGAGTGCCGACTAAAAGCTTAGGACAGAGGAGAACCTCAAACCTAACTCAAACAAAACTGAATTTTTTGGAAACGAACCATAAGAGAAAAAAATCTTAACACATAGGAAGCTTGCCGAGCTAGCTATACTTGCCTTAATGGCCCGCTAGAATTAGCTATGACAGCTAAGAGAAACTTTAAAAATGTTCTTATTCGCAGTTTTAATTTAAATGCAACAAGTAGTACGAACTTTGTTGTTTTGGAGATTCGAAAAAAAGAGTTTAAGCTTAAAGGAAGAATCAGGGAAGTGAAGGTCCTGCCTACTCGTAATTCTAACGGTAAAGATAACGAACAAAGCAAAAAAAACCGATTTATTTGAACAAAGAATAGAGGAAAGTCGCCATTTATGGGATAGTCGCATAATATGGAATACCGTATTATTTCGAATTGTGTGGTTGGTAGATCACCCTTTCCTGTCAGTGCTTGCGTGTGACGTCATTATATTCCCGAAGTCACCGAGCGAGACGACTCTCCTGAGCTTGGTTGGTTAGTTATCTGCTGAAGTTTGAATCTTCCGTCTTTGAGATTTTGTGAGGTATGTACTCATTGCATTATTGTATGCCTTTATTATCGGGTATTTTTCTTATCCTAGGAGGCAAATTATAGCGTATGTGCTACAATATTAGCTACATGTAGTTGTCAATCCTTAAGTTTATTTTATTTTCCGTTGCGCATCCTTGAAATCAACATGGCAAAGTCCCCAATATGGAATACATGGGGTCCGCAATATGGAATAGTATTCCATATTTGGCTCCTCATTCCTGTCACTTTATTTGTATGAATATAATCAATTATAAAGGCTACTGGTATCTACCCTCCTAATAGAAATGTCTTCGAAGACAGCGACTTCATAACAACCGATGCAGAATTTGAGAGCTCAGGTAACAGACTGGAATGTGGCAGTCCTGTGAGTGTCACTCCTGAACAAATATCACCTATCCCTCCTGTTACAAGAAATAGAACAGGTGCACAGCGAGGAAGACCCCGTGGAAAGGCTACCCTGATTACGGCTTCACGCTATAAAGCGTCACTGGAGGAAGCGAAACATAAGACAAACAAGATATCCATCCGATCCAGAACACGTCTCCTCGACAACCCTAAGCTATCTAGCAGTTTTACTAAACCTAAGCGATCGGGAAGAGACGATGAAGATGAAGACACATCCATTTCTGACTCTGAATTGAGTTTGGAGAGTGACGAATCCGGTGACGAGTTAAGCTGCGGCACTTTATTAACACCAAAAACTGGAGACACACAGTGCCTCTTTTGCGAAGGGAGGTATTCCGATGATAACAAAGGCGAACAGTGATTACAGTGTCTTCAGTGTAAAGGATGGTGCCACGAGAAGTGCAGTGGATCTGAAAGTATTGTGTTTGTGTGTGATTTCTGTAAATAAACTACTAATCTCATGAACTTCATTAAGTATTCCATATTTGGAGCCGTCTTGTTTATTATGTAAAATGTAACTTTCTTACAAAAATATTTCTAATTACTTCCACATAATATATTCAGCTTAGCACTATATGATATTCTTTGTATAAGTAATTCCTAGAAATGGTACACATTTGAAAACATTTTTAATTCAATCAATTACTTCAATTTCAGCAAAAATATAAATGGTATTCCATATTTGGCGACTTTCCTCTATACAATTTAGATAATTAACAATTCATGGAATTAGAATATTATCTTTAAAGTTAGAATAACTTATTCTTTGGTTGATTTTACAAATATTTAAAGGTCTCAGACCTAATAAAATAAAAGTTTATAGTTAACAATAATGAAGTAATTACAAGTTTAAAACTTGTTACAAGCACTAAACCTATACAAAGGTTTTAAAATGTGCGTAAAATTGGGTTTTTAAAGCTTTTAGAAACAATAAATTGTACAGCGATTGTAATTTTTTCAAATTAGGTAAGTTACGAGCGTTATTTGACTGCACTTTCAGCAAGCTAACAAGCTGCAGACAAATGGATTAAACCCTGATCATAACAGGATAAAGAAAAGGAGAACAGAAAAATTGGAAAGCGGAGATTACCGCTATTTTAAGCAGAATTTAACATTATTTGAAATACAAGGATGTACAGGTCATATTCACGAAACCTGGAGAGAAAAGATTAGACAACTCTTTCATTATTAGAAAAAGTACAATTCCCTAATTTCAGAAGGGATGAGAGATTAAAATGTGGGCTAGCCGCAGTTTATACAGAATTACGATATTATAAGTATAACAAATTTGAGAGGGCGCTTGCTCGCAAGCGAAGCCTCGTAGTAATTTAGATAGATGAAATCTTATTTTAATTAATGTTAGTTAAGGTATTTGGGAGAAGGAAAATAGGAGATTTAGGAAAAAGTCTTGGCCAGATGTATTGCTCTCATTCGAAGGCGACGCGGTTGGTAGTTGAACGGGCACTGTTTTGCACTATAGTCTATTGATGGATTTAAAAAGTTCACTATTGCAACACAGAAAGTTTGTAAAGAGGAAAATTATTGTAGTTATTGAGATCACTGGTTGAATTTTAGCTTGAACAAGTTTATTCCGTTGGAATGTTTATATATTGCAGTTGAGTGATGAGGTAAATTTCCCACGTTGGCAAGCAAATTAGGAGGTTACCAGCAGTTAATGTAACGTAAATTCCTCAGTGAGGAAAAGTATTCCCATATTCAAGTGGAAAATACTAGGTTGCTTTACTTGTAGAAATATTGGTTCATGTGGAATGTTCCAGAACCATGATGACAGTTAAATGGGCAAGAGAGGTCCCACGGAGGAAAAGCTAAGTTTTTATAGACAGTGGATAATTTGAATTAAATCCCTCGTTGTGAGAAAATATTCTCAGTTATTTGGTAAGAGAAGCACTAAATATCATTTTAGAAAGTCAGCTTTGATAGACATAGCCTGGCAAAGAAAGATCCCTCGAAGACGGTTATTGCATAACATTTCGCAATTCCACACATGTCTATAAAATTGGATTAAAAGCATTTAGCTATTTAAAACCATTAAAATCCTTTTAAAACATTGAAGTTTGGTACTTAGCTTTCTGTGCATGTAGAGCTGGCGATGGTTCCTGTTGACGGTTGGTCTAAAATACAGACATGGCGTCTGATTTAAAATGTCTCGAGCACAGGAGACAAGCTCGTGAGAGAGCCCCAACTGTATGTTTGACGTCTAACGAAGAAGTGAGAACAGCTCAACGACGCACGAAGGGACGGAGGAGGAGATAGGGTGGGGGTAAGAGACAAGAGAGGATGCATCAGGGTATAAAACATGAGAAAAACCAAATTCTTATAAAGAACATAGCATTCTTCTTAGAGCGGTGTCTTCAAGGAGATGTTAGCTGGCGACAACGACGAAACCTGGTGGTTTGATTAAGGAAGTCCTCTTGAGCATGGAGATATTGAGGAACTTCTGAGGTTAGCTGCCAGATGCCGCTAGTTTGTCCATGGAAGATATATATCTAGAACAGATTCAAGGGATACATAAATACCTGTACAAGAGAAAAGAAATACAACTAGATCACTGTTAGTGTCTGCAAGGAAAGAAATTAAATAAAAGGTTTGAGCAAAGAGCAGCAAAAGCTAACTCTGCCTGACCGTGTATTCCAAAGAATACACAAGCAGCAAGGGACTTAAAATGCTATACCCGAAAATGATACATGTGACATATCTTGCACACGCCGTACATAGGGCAGCTGAAGAAGTTAGAAATAGCTACCCTGAAGTTGATAAATTAATATCGAACTGTAAGGAAGTGTTTGTCATAGCTCCACTTCGCGTTCAGGAATTTCAAGGAGAAGCACCTTCACTACCCCCATCTCCCCAGCCAGTTATAACGCGATGGGGGACTTGGCTTGATGCCGCAGTGTACTATTGCAACAACTTAGATGTCGTGGAGAAGATCGTGAAGTCTTTTGATCCTGCAGAATCGTCCATAAAAATCACTCAAGATTTATTTTGAAGATCTACATTAAAAACGGACCTGGCTTACATCAAGTCCAATTTTAATTGTTTATCTGGAGCAATCACGTATCTGGAAGTTTCAGGTGCAGAACAAAGTGGTGCACTGGATGTTGTAAAGTGCATTGAACATGTATTAAAGCATTCGAATGGAACAATAGCATCTAGGGTGTGTAGAAAATGTACTGGAAAAGAATAGCGGACTTGTGTACCTGCGTGGAATAAGTGACATTCTTTATGGAAACCCTTCATCTGCAGATTTCCAGGAATTTTCTCCATGTGATTTAACTATTCATGTACGCTCCCGTTACATCGTGCGATGTCGAAAGAAGTTTTTCTCGCTACAAGACGATACTCAGCCACAACAGGAGGGGATTCTCATTCAACAATCTTAAGATGCATGTGGTCATAAATTGCAACAATCAGAATAATGGAGACTAGATCGGGTATGAAAGTTTCATTCAAATAATATAAGTTTTGTGTATACATTAAAGCTGATTGAATATTGAATAGTGAAAGTAACTGTAGTTCTTATTTCTTCCACAGAGCCCGTCCTTGCCTGGGAGTATGCAGTGTAATCTTAACGAGTTCATGAAATATTCATAATTTTAGTTGATTTTGGGTTAAAGATTTCGAAGAATTAAAACTTTTTAACTCTAATTAATTGCAGCCTGTAGCAATCGTAACAGAAGTGTTTCTATGTAACGTAGATGCTATTCATTAAGTCATATTTTGAACATTGTGGTGTTAGAAGCCATATTTTCAGTGTTGCCTTAGTAAACAAGTGTTTAGTGCTTTTCAGTCGGTCAACACGAATGTACCCAAAAGAGATGGGTTATGCCCTAATCCTGAAATAAATTACATGAGATTAATAAAACACTAGGATGACCAGTTTCGATCGTCAAGCGATCATCATCAGATCCATTACACTTAGGCTATAAAATCTATGTTTGAAATACAGGTGAAAATATTTACAATATGTACAATTATTTAGTTGCAGTATTGGTGAAAATATTTACAATATGTACAATTATTTAGTTGCAGTATTGGTACTGCAACTAAATAATTGTACATATTGTAAATATTTTCACCTGTATTTCAAACATAGATTTTATAGCCTAAGTGTAATGGATCTGATGATGATCGCTTGACGATCGAAACTGGTCATCCTAGTGTTTTATTAATCTCATGTAATTTATTTCAGGATTAGGGCATAACCCATCTCTTTTGGGTACATTCGTGTTGACCGACTGAAAAGCACTAAACACTTGTCATATTTTGAATTTTATAGGTCATATATTTATGTGTTTTAGGTCATAAATGCATACATATTTCATAATTTTTAGGTCTTATAAATCCACTCCCTAGAACTAAGTTTATTATTTGTGCTCCCACGTTTGCTCCCTCCTTTGCTCACACATTTGCTCCCTCGTTTGTTCCAATATTTTGCTCCTCACCTTTTGCTCACACATTTGCTCCCACTTTTTGCTCTCACTTTTGCTCCCACTTTCAGGTTAGGTTAGGTGAGCTTAGGTTAGGTTAAGTTAGGTTAGGTTATAACTAAGTTTATTATTTGTGCTCTCATATTCGCTCCCACTTTTTGCTTTGATATTTGCCCCCACTTTTTTTCTC
Source organism: Meconema thalassinum (assembly GCA_946902985.2). Lineage (NCBI taxonomy): Eukaryota > Metazoa > Arthropoda > Insecta > Orthoptera > Tettigoniidae > Meconema > Meconema thalassinum. Next base: position 669,595,337 of record OX336389.2, on the reverse strand, counting down.
CCACTTTTTGCTCCCACTTTCTTTTTGCTCTCACTTTTTGTTACCACTTTTTGCTCCCACTTATCCCTCCACATTTGCTCTTACATACGCTCCCACATTAAACTATTGTTGTTATTGCCAAGCTGTCTTTACTAGAGCTTAGTCTATGCTTGACAGTTGACATGGAAGTATCAGTGACTAGGTATGGTAAGCCTTATGCATACTATAAAGGATATTCATATATTGTGAAACGAACCAATAAAAATGGAACTGTTATTTGGCGTTGTTCAAAACAACGTTCAAAGCAATGTCGCGGTGACCTAAAAAAAGTAAATATAGTGAGGTTTTAAGTGTCAGTGATCATCAATGTAGTGCTCGAAACGAACCACTCTTGCTGTGTACAAAAAAATCATAAGAATGCTAAAAAGCAAGTGCAAGAAAACAATATTGCTGCTCAAGATAGTTCAACGTTCAAAAAGACCTTAACATTATCAAAAGCCACGCAGACTCTACACGAGGACACTGTAGAGGAACAGAAAGAGGAACAGCAAGATTTGACTGGTTTTAGTGAAGTTGAGAATAATGTTGAGGATGATAATGGTGATTATAATAATAGTGATATAGATCATGCTGCTTATGATTATGATAGTGATAATGATGAAAACAAGACAATGACGTTTTCATGCTTATTGTTCACCGTGGAAAAAAGATCTTCAGCAAGCTTGGTTTTAAAACTACAGCACACTATCGTAAAGGCAAAGACTTGTATTAAGTGTGCATTTATTGTCATAATCATGTATACTCTGCAATTTTAAATATTGTAACTCTATACAAAATAAAACAGCATTGTACCATCATTTACATTTATTTACAAACTCTACATACATTTTTCTGTTTCATGATAATATTTTTAAAGACAATACTAAAAACTAAAACATTATTATTCTATACACATATTTTTCATTTAGTCTATTGTCATTACTTATATTTTCCATTATTATTTCACATTTGTTTTTTATGTAATTAAAACGAACCATGCGCCTATTGTTTCTAAAACCTTCATAAATTAATTGCACAGGTTGTACAGCATTATTCACATAAAAAATAACCCCTCTCCGACATATCATTAAACCGTGTAGGCAGAAATGTCTCAAAGTTTTCACATACACAAAGTACACGATCACCATATGCTGTTTTCAATTTCCGAATCCTGATAATCCGGAATGGAATATGCGTTGGCAATTCGCTGAGCTTCTTTGTTTCTAAGCCACATGCTTGTCCCACAGCATTCAAAACATTCATTGTAGTAGTCTATAAACAAAAGAAAAGCATATCTATTACACTCTAAAACAGCTTTAATAATATTGTGCAATTAGGGATTTTGCACTATGAATTGCTAATAAATTATACTATTTACGCAGGAAATGCCCTAACTATAGCAGATACTACTTTTCTGCATATAGAACAAGTGTTAAGTGCTAATGCACACTTGACACATGCTATCATGTGTCTACAAGGCAAAAATACAACACCTAGGTCATCTTGATAATAAATTTTACATAATTGTTGGTCACACTTTTGTATCTGTTCGTGAGACAAGTTTTTTTTCAGCCTCGTGTATTTGCTCCGCGTGTTCTAGCTCTAAAGGCACTCTTATGTCTTGTAATGCAATTACGTTTTCTTTGCGAATAGTGTTCACAAATTCCTGACCTTTAAGCAACACCATGTATCTACAGTTAGGTAACCAACGAGCGTGTTGCACAAAAGGGTCATCAGTCATTTGCCAATCCTTTAAAGCAAATCCACAATCAAAAATATTGTTTTATCCCTTTCACCAGTATAAAAAAATCCAGCTTCGCTTAGCTGTATTGTAAGTTGTTTTAATATTATTGGCCAAACATTTTTATAAGATTCTAAACGTTTTTCAACAGAGCTGTACTCTGGGTGTGCTAGTGCTTTAGTCTTGCAAACTCCCAATTTTTCAAAAGCACATGGCAATTCAACACTGTATATAGCATATGGACCACATATATCGACACTACCGTTGGCTGGTAATACATCATTATTATTATTATTTATTTGTGATTCAGCAACGTAAGTAGTAGCCAATGGCCTTGAGGTTCGGTAAAATGGATACACTGGTATGTTACCCACTTGTTTTCCAAGCATGTAAGGACAACACGGAGACCATCGCAAATGGTCTCTAAAGGGATCATCCCCTTCTTCCCAGTGTGAAAGTTCAATACGACAAAACACGCAGCGCACAACATCTTCTCGGTTCAAGTAATAGACACCAGCTCCAGCAAGTTTATGTGCCGACAAAAAGCCTACAGGCCAGGATTCAAATGTTAATCAACGATCGTTTTCTGATTTTAAATTTAACCCACGTGGTAAAGCGTCTTGCTCACTTGTTGTATTTGGTACTAAAGCCATGTGTTATAGTAAAACTTTTTATTGCAAGTTATTAACGTTGCACAAGAGCACAGAGTATTTTAATGCACAATGTATGCTTGTTCACTGTCTGTTCACTACGTTAATGGCGCATGACCACACGTAAAAACAATCAAAATAACCCATCACTCAATCAATCAATGAATACTTGTAAATAAATCTTTAACGTTTATTGGCATTAAATTTAAAAAATCATAAAAATATTTAATAATAAACTGTATGTCGGCACTAACAGTAACCCATGTACTTTTTTTTTGTAAAGCTGCAGTTAACCAGTATATAAACAAAAATGAATGTCATGTCAGTTTGTTCAGATTATCATGTTCAAACCTGTCGATATTCATTGAGTCCATAGGGAACCACCCATAAATTAAATTAAATTTTTTGTTCTTACAAAATCCAATATGGCTTGTACTTTTCCCGGTCAACAACCAATATGGTCTTGTACCGTTTGCCATTAGATAGCCATTAATCAAGAAAGCAATCATTGTCCCAGTCATGTACAGGTAATGAATTTTTTGTCTAGGGGTTTTCAGTAGTGGTTTTATGTTAGGCTTACCTCAGTTTTAAATAGTTCACTCTTTGGCATTGGTTTCGCTCTAGTGCGTCTCGGGTTTTCAGCGACTGCTACAGCGGTAAGGCTTTTCTTTCCAAGTTTCTAAAAATAAATAAAATAAACCGCTATAAATACCTAAGTTCAGGTTAATACATGCATTTCATAAAATAAAATAAAAAATCATACAAAAATGAAACACGTTGGTTAAAAAAAACTCACCTTGACTTGTACTGGCTTTTTGCTGTTTCCTTCTAGTGGGCTCAAAAGTGCAATGGTTTCTTCTCTCTCAGACTATAAGGTATACCGGTTATCTGCAAACAAATAAATAAAAAAAAACATTAATTACCTTATCAATAACTACAAATTTAAGGTTCATTAGCATTACACTATTAAAATAATTATTAATAGGTACTTACCAAAAAATAAAAGGATTTTTCTTGCACAGCTCTACTGTATACGCCCGTTTGCTAAAATGGCAAGTGCATGACTAACACAATCGTTATCGATTAGCCTAGCAACAGATACAGTCTGCATTTTCTCAGCGTTTTGACCTTGAATGGTTCTCGGTCTCTTTTTCGCGCGTGTTCCCACGCCTCGTCACATTCCTTAAACTTAAGATTCGTATACCTTATACTAATTTCATGATTTTATTAAAGAACCAAACTGGCTGCCTCTTATACATCGCTAGTACGACTGTCTAAGAACCAACATGGCTGTCTCTGCTTAAACGTCACACCTGTTAGCCACCACACTGCACTTCCTGCCTGCATGCACATTCCTGCCTTACCAGCAGCAGCGAGAGCACTCACAAGGCCTCTGGCTAGGTACAGTATTCAGTCTCCAGCGAGCAGGACTATGTGTGTTAGCAATCAAAACGTGTGTGTCTTAAACATTTTACTGAAATAATAATAATAATTACTAGCAAGCGGCCATTCTCAATACATGACCATGTTAACCACATACTTTCACCACGTCCAAGAATCAGTTGGTCATATCCTACAACCGTCTGCTGTGTCAGAGAGCGGTCTCGCTCATCACCGTTGACTGAAACGTTAAAGATCCCCTTCAGGGTAAAATATCCTAGTACACATTTTCAAATATTCGCCTCCATCTGTCATAGGAAATATCACAAATCGAACCGTAATAAGCTGCCCCGCCATCCCGCCAAAATAGCAATTCATTTCTTCCGGGCACGGTCGCCTAGATCGCCATCAGCTACAAGTGTTAAAGCATACATTTCATTTAACCATTCACAGCTTGAGTTTCATCCTAAATCTATCTCATTACAGAATTATCATTTGCATTAACGCTGTCTTGCCTTCATACAAATTGCTTGGTCAATCGAACGTTATAGCTTCATATCCTACAACTGTCCACTGGCTATGCACATGCATGGATGCCACAGAGCCGTGTCACTGATTACCGTTTACTAACAGGGTAAAGATCTCCTTTAGGGTAAACAATCCTAACACGCTTCACACGTTTTTGGAATATTAGCGTTCATACATTCGCCATATCAAATATCGGAAAATGAACGGTCGTAAACTGCCCCAGCGTCCTGCCAAAATATTCATTGTTCTATTGGGATACCGCTACCATAAGTGGCGACAGACTCGTTGACACACATGCTAGGGGTACCGTCTGTCTTGACAACCACGCTTGATTTAAAATTTAAAAACAGGTAAACTTTTTTTTCAACATGTATGGCGTTAGGCCCTTTGTGAATTATTTTTTTGGAAAATAATATGTACCAAATTCGAAAGGGGACGTCACCCTGAGTCCTACGAGTCAACGTACACGTCCCTAGCAGCATTGGTTCGCGAGATACAAAAAGTCTAAAATCACATTTTTACCCCAAAATGGGTTTATGATCCTACTCGACACAGGCATTCTCGGCAAGAGGGCAACGCGACGAAAATAATGACACCTCGTACAAGTCTCTGGCCTTATTGGTTCGTGAGATATCAGCAAAAATCACAAAAAACACTTGTTTACCCCAAAATCTAGTTTCCAATATTTATTTTAATATAATGAGTGGTCCATAACAAAGCCCCCATCAGCTCGAGTCCAACGACACCTTATTCTTGAATCTCTTTTCATGGGTTCGGGAGATATCGGCTCGCATTGAAAGTAGGGGGGGGGGGGGGCAGAACTCTCATCACCCCCCCCACTGCACAGTTTTTGTCCTAGAGAATTGAAATGTATTTTAGGGGTAGAGGGGGGGGGGTCAGGGCCATTCATTTATGTCAAATAAACTTTTTTGTAGAATTCCTAGTTTCCGAAATATAAGAATTTCATAATTGGACTGTTTTCAAAAAAACATAAAAAATAAAAAAGTTTCATTATAAAAAATAAAGATCATAGAGACCGTTGGTATAAGCCATGGCACAACATTCTATCATGTTTCGTTTTCAAACTATCGCCTACTCTCGAAGACAAAAATTTTCAAAATTAAAAAAAGGGGGCGTCACTATAAGTCCTACGACACCTCATTTGTGAAACTCCGACTATGGGTTCGAGAGAAAAATCTATTTAAATGTTTCAACTTCGCGCGGCGGCCATGTTGGTTTGTTGGGCATAGCGGCGTCATGTGAAGTAGAACCCCTCCTCCCCTACTTATTACATTGGTTGTGTCAGCCACGTGATTGGCTAGTGTCATAGCCTCCCCTCGGCTCGCGATCAAAATTCCTTCAAGCGCGTCCCAACTCAAGGCTTATAAACTACAGAGGTTGCCTCAATTTTCACTCACCAATCAGCGCTCACAAGGCGGATGACGTCACAAGATACCAAACGCGCCATGTGGGGAACGTAACGAAACTGTCAACATCAGCTGTTGGGTTCGCAAAGAACAGTTTATTCTCATGAAATTATTGGTAAATGGGTGATAAAATAACTGAATGTAGCCTACTTACATTTTTTGTTGTGATCTTCTTGAATTTCTTGGAAATTCGCCTAGACTCGGTATCAGTATCGTGGGTGTTAGCGACTTCCAATAACCACTTCTTAAGCAAGATAGAATCGGAATGTTTCATTCTGCTGAAGAAAATTGTTATCACAGCTGCCTCAACCCCACCGGACGGTACGTCAGGAACTTCTCTCTACACAAAATCTTTCGATCTTCTTAGAACGTTCTTGCCTCATTGAAATCCGTATTTTCCGTGAAATGTGACGAATTTTGCTGAATTGTGCCGGAACTGGTTTAGCCAAGTTTATGAGGGATCGGTCATACCACCGTATGACAAGTGTTTAATCCAGGTTGGTAATGCATAATCGTGTTGAGTTTGCATTCCATAGGTTAAGTTCCCAAGTTGTGGAAATTTATCTTTGAACTTGTGGGCTACATAACCTGCAACATAAGCCTTGCCATCTTCCTTTCTTTGTTCCATGATATTGACAATGAAGGACTCTGGTTGCACATTGCTCTCTAAGGTTGGTTCTGGAAGCACGTTACTTGATTCAGACACTATGCCAGCTTTGTTTAGTGCTTTAGCAACTGCATATTCATCTGAATCTGGATCAGCAGCGTTTGTTTGCTTTTGAACAACTTCTGGATTTTTTCCTAAAATAATCATCCTCAGTCTGTAAATGCAGTTAAGGGAAGAAGGATGATCGTGTAAGCCACCATGGGTTCGCAATTGTGAAAAGAGGGTTTCCAGTACATCTTGATTTAGCCTATGCGTGAGAATGTACTTTGTATTATGCCTACGGGCCATATCTTGGTACAGAAGTCGAAGGGATTTTATTGAAATGATGACTGCTTTCTGGAATATTTGCAAAGAATTTTCACCAATGCAAAGAGAATTACTCATGAAATTTTCCATCTAGTCCAAAAACAAAATACCATGCATGGGCGTATATAAGGGGGAGGGGCTGAGGGCGCTCCAGATCCCCACCCCCGAGAAAAGCCAACTTGGGTACAACATACAATGTATTTCACAGTAGTCTACTTTTAAGAAATAATTATCAATTTGTAAAAGAAATGAGTGTTTACGTTTCTGCTTTATAAATTGACAAGTAGCCCATTTAGATATTTTCCATTCATACTCCGTAGGCTATAATAGAAAATTCATTAAGTACTCACAATAGTCACCCCCCCCCCCCCCGTCAACCCCCCCCCCCTCGAAAAAATTGTATATACGCCCCTGATAACATGTACGAAATACGACAGAAATATTAACAGCTTTAAAATCATCCTGGCAGGTCATCAAAACTTAGAGTAGGCCAGCTAGGCTCACTTACCATTTGGTTTTAGATTCCTTCGGAATCTTAGCTTTATATTAAGCAATTCGGCCCTGTAGTCTAATTCGAAGTCTTCACTCTTAAAGTGGAGGGAACATAATTATCCTACTTGTTTGAGGGTTGCAATGATATTTTCGCTTACATGCAGCAATCCACTGATTGCGAATGCATGCGTCTTTAGGCATCGTGAAAAACGACAACTTTATAATAACTGTGACAAACTGCTACAGCATATCTTTGACCTGGCATGATTATAAACAAAAGGGCTTAAAACACGTGTTTAAACCACTGCAATCCATAGAATATAATGTGTGGGAAAGCTGACTTTCCTTGCATATATCGAGCCTCGCGCGCTACGAGGAAACCTGTGACGTCACGTCCTTTCCCTTCCCTCCGCGATCCCCTCGCCTAAGAGCTCCATATTGAGGCAACCTCTGTAGTTTACTAGCCTTGGTCCCAACTCTGGTCGCATGTCAGAATCGGAAGTCCTCGGCTCGCTTCACAAAGGAAACAAAGCTTGGCTCTGTTCCGATTAGCTCTGCTTTTTACGTGCGAGCTAGAAATGACCTGATTGGCTGCGCCGTGTTAACTTATTAACTGGGTGAGATGTTACAAACCAGTTCTTGGCCTCTTTGCAGACACAGTTTTAAACTAACCTTCAACACTTTCAAATGATAGAATATTTAAAGATGTAAATACGAGTACAGTACTTTAGCCTACTGTTAACATGCCATTCGTACAACAGGCCGTATTGGAATTTCAACGTTGCTTCAGGAGGGATTCCGACAAGTGGATGTTGCTGCTCGTGTTAAGAGTGAGTCAAACGATGTCTCGAGGGTGTGGATTAACAGGGAGACCTAAACAGTTGCTGAACGACAAATAACTGGACGCCCCCGCAAAACCTCTCACAGGGATGATCGTTACCTGTTGCTTTGAGCACGTCGCAGGCCCATTGGTACTGCCATGTCCTTCCGCCAGGATCTTCGAAGGGCCACTGGTGGGAATGTGTCTGGTCAGACAGTGCGGAGTTGGCTGCATGAAGCAGGACTGATGTCAAGAGTGCCTGCGTCAAAATCTCCCCTGAAATCTCAGCATAAGGCAACTCTTGTATAGGGGGCAACAACTCATCGAAGATGGCAGCAGGAAGACTGGAAGCGTACTCTCTTTGCTGACCAGGTCTCAATTAGTTTCAACCCATACAACAGGAGCCTTCGAGTGTGGTGACAAGTGGGTGATGGATTTCATGAGCCTTCATCCAGGAACGCCACCAACAGCGAGGAGGTTGTCATGTTTTGAGGTGGGATCATGTTTCGTCGACGTTCACCTCTAATTCCTATTCACGGTAACATGACTGTTCTGGTGTACAGAGAAAACATCCTCAAACCTGTTACAGATTTCGTTGCCACTGTGAGTGAGGGCTTTACACTAGTGGATGATAATGCCCGCCCCATCAAGCTAGGATGGTCACTCAGTTCCTTTAGATGCATGGCATACAGAGAATGGAGTGGCCTGCCTAGTCTGCGGGCACGAACAGTATTGAACATGCATGGAAGGAGCTCAAGAGGGCAATTTCGCTCCGTTCCAGTCTCCCAATAAACATTCAGCAACTGATTTAAGCTGCTGCCCAAGAGTAGAATAATCTGCCCAAACCAGGTTGGATCCGTTGGTGCTCAGTGTGTCTCGTCGTCTGCTAGCATGGCTTAGGGCTTGTGGTGGCCATACACGGTATTGATATGCCCCCACACGAAAAAGACATGTGTACTGTACCCGTATGTCCTGGAGAAGTATCTGCCAAAATCCGAAGATGAAGGTGGATTGCAGCAAATCATAGTCCCCGGCTAGATAAACCCTCGAAGCTACTGGCAAATAAAACAGGAGAGATACGCTAACTACTATTGTGCTATAGGTTTATACTACTGGGTTCTTGGGTCACTAGCTACTATTGGAGAGTGAGAAACTTTCGAATCTTGGGCGCAATAGGTTGTAGGTGTGGGTATGTGTGTCCTATTCTACCTCTATAGCATAATATTTCTTCCCAATTAACTGTAAAGGATAACTCAAATTACTATAAAAATTTCAGACAGACATAAAAACGTGTCCGTCTATTTATTAACCAAAACGCATATTTACAACAATAAGAAAAAGAAATAAACTCTGGTATCGTGCCTAAAATAAAACTCCTATCTCCTCATATCTAAATCAGATTTACTAAAATAAAAATGACGATGCTTCTAGCATAAAACTGCTGTGCCCTACAGTTATGGAGTAAGCAATAAATTATGTATTAAATTACTTTAAAATGAAAATACTAAAATTAGCGATAATCTGCGTTATTCTCTAGCTGAATATTTAACAAAATCTAAACTTTAATTTATACATAATTCTACGTAATCCTAATTAATCCCTAATCTATTTAATATTCGGTATATAGCTAATATACACAATATACAAGTTTATAACGCTCTCTTCATCAATACTACACTGTATATGAATTCACCACGAACTTCACTTAGTCTTGTAAGTTTTGTCATAATCATGGATCAATAATCTGTTCAATAAAGCCTAGATTATGGTTCTGTCATAATCGTTTCTTCATTAATAAATATGAATCATAATGATAGTAATACTCTTCTTCTTTATGTTAAAAATAATTACCAATTTTCATTCATCTTTGATCTCATCAAACCAAGTAATCTTTCAGAAACTCTAACTTGAGCCTTTATCAGCTGTTCACTACTTCTGCATAATCTCTCACATCTTTATCATAAAGATATCATTCACATTACTTTAACTGACTTCTCCAAAACATAAACTGCTCTACAAACCATCGTATTCCTTTATAATATACATTTCCATTACCTTTCAATTGTATATCATCGTAGAATCTCATTACAGTATCACATTTCAACCTTCAGTAAAACAATGCCATCCTGCCCATTGCCACTATGATCTCATTAATAAACTGGAATAATATATCATCACCTTAAATAACACACATTAAACTTGTACGTGTTCCTATTTCTTCACAAATGAACAATATCTTACATAATGCTTCAGTTTCAATATTTAAAAATGCTTGCGTGGACTGAAAATACTTCTCCTTGCCCAGTTACTGATAAAATATTTATCCACAACAATATAATTCAATACTATTTCAAATATCAATAGCTCAAGTTGTAACCTTCCTTTCTAGTAATAATAATTGCATAAAAATAATTTGGGAAGGGATTTTGGCAAGCGAATGAACCGAACACGTCTTGAAGTAATTTTAAGTATAAAAACTGTATTTAAACATAAGATTACAAAAGATGAGATAGAACAGAACTTGACGTGACATGACTCAACACAAAACTGAAACTGATAGTCTTCCTTTCTTGCGACTTCCCCTCAAACTCTCTACGCGGCGTCACTGGGCTGTGCCGAGACTGGCGGGAAACCCAAAGACGGTTCATCATCTTCCGATTCTCACAATCGGCCATCCTGCAGATCATCCGCCTCGGATGATGAGTCGTCTTCAGCCCAGTGCTCGAGGAACTTGGCACAAGTAGTTGTTTGGTTGGGGCCTAAGTGATTCCCTTCACGACAGACGTCGTAAGTGTCATTCGGCTTGACTCGGGAGATTCAGTAGGGCCCAAGGTACTTTTCCTTCAATTTAAGGCCTGGTCCAAAGTGGGTCCTCTTGATGGCGACGATATCGCCAACATGGTACTGGCGTGCAGGCCGTCGATCAAACGACACCCTGTTTTCTTGTACTTTCTGGATTTATGCTCTTGCTTCTTCACGGTGTTCATCTCTCCTGGTCTGAAACTCGTCTACCATCTCTTCATTGATCAACTCAACTATTCGCAGGCCATTTTCACAGCGTATTTTGACTCCTGTCAAAAGTTCGAACGGCGTCTGCTTGATACTGCGGTTGTAAGTGGAATTCATGACTCTCTGAGTGGCTTCGGCGTGTTTGTACCAATCTCCTGGGTTTTCGATGGACAACATAGCCAGCACAGATAATCGTGGAGTTCATCCTTTTTACCTGGCCATTGGCACGAGGGAGTCCGGTTGTAATCAGCGAGTGGGTGATGTTGGCAGTGCAGTAATCTTCGAATTCGTATGAAATATAGGCGGTTTCACGGTCGGTGACGATCTGCGCAGGATTACCAAATACTCCCTTTTGCACACCCAGCTTCGCCGTAGTTTCTTTCGTGGTCGTCGCTTTAGTAGGATACAGCCACACAAGCTTTGTGAAGCTGTCCGTTACTGTGAGAATATGCTCGTATCCTTTTTTCGTTGAATCCAAGGGTCCGAGATGGTCAGCATGGTAAGTGTGAAACGGTGTGTTTTCTTTGAATAAGGGATGCAAGAGTCCTTCTTGTTTCCCAGCCTTGCGGTTGACCTGCAGACACTTCACGCAGTTAGAGATGACACTATCTTCTTCAAATCGGGTATATAGAATTCTCTCTTGATCTCCTCTTCTGTGCGCAGGGCAGCATAATGTCCTTCCTCATGAGCGGGTCTCACCACCTCGTTCTGCATTGGCCGTGAGACAAGTAGATTTTGTCCATCACTGAACTTGAAGAGGATATCATCCTGCAGATGTAATCCTTGTATGGCTTCGACTTCAGTTGCTCCATGTTTGCACACAGACCTTCGTCAGCTTGTTGAGCTCGTTTCAGCCTGGCAACGAGTCCATCGACGAGACCGTAGAGGACCATGGGATGGTGACTCAAGGCATCGGCGTGAGGGATTCTCGCACCCGGTCTATGCTCAATCGAGTAATCAAACTCCTCTAACATCATGGCCGACCTTGCAATTCTCGGGGTGAGATCCTTCTTGTCCATCGTATTCTGGAAGGCAGAGCAGTCGGTCATGATCCTGAACTTGATACCAAGCAGGTACACTCGGAGCTTTTTCAAGGCCGTCACCACAGCTAACACCTCGAGCTCGTAGCTGCTGTACCTATCCTCCTGTGGCGTCGTCTTCTTGCTCAGGTATTGAACAGGATGCAGTTGACTATCGTCTGGGAAACGCTGCAGTAGCATTGCTCCATAACCATACTTGATTGCATCAGTATGGACTTCCGTCTCGTAAGCCGGATTATAGATGATGACTGGATCTTCGGGTAAGGCGTTTTACAGACTCGTGAATGCAATCTTCTGTTCTTGCTCAATCTTGAATCCAACGGTTGACTTCAACAGATCACTCAGCGGCTTTGCAATCTTGGCGTAGATTGAGATGTACTTCCGGAAATATCCGGAAAGGCCCAAAAAACTGTGGACTTCGGCTAGCGACTTGCGTTCTGGATGATGTTGAACTGTGGCTGCTTTCCTAGGAGATGGTGAGACAGTTCCATCTTCTACATCGTGTCCTAGGAACACAATTTTCTTTTTCAGAAACTGGCACTTCGAGAATTTAATATCCAGATCATGAGTTTCAGCTACCTCCATCACTTGCCCAAGCTTCTCTATGGCATCAGTTTCATCTTTTGCTGGGATTACTACATCGTCCATGTACACCAGGTTTGTGCCGGCTTGAATTTTTTCTCTGAATACGCAGTTGATAAAGCGTTGGAACAGAGGAGGCGAGTTGCAGAAACCAAATGGAAATTTCAGGAACTCGTATTGGCCTGAATGTGTCACAAAGGCCAAATACTTTCTGCTCTCTTCCTTGACTGCGACGTGAAAAAAAAAAAACATTTCATAGACCCCAAGAGTACTGAATACTCGGGCATCACTCAGCTTGTCCAGGACGTCATCAATGAGCTGTAGTGGGTATAGATCTTTAAAATCCTTTCGATTCACTGGAGGTAATCGACGCACACCCTCGGAGTCCCATCTTCCTTCCACACAACTACCACTGGACTAGCGTACTTGGACGTACTGGGTCGGATGATGCCATCTTGGAGCCACTGCTGCACTTGCTTCTCTACAATCTCTTTCTCAGCTGGTGATAAGCGTCTTGGGCGAATGTGAATTGGTTCTTCTTGTTTCTTCGTGATGCTCATCTCAACGCTGGTACTCTTCTCCTTGCGTGGCACGTATTCATTGACTATATTTCTTATTCTCAAAACAGCCTCTTCCGATACCTCTCCAATGTCCAACTCCTCGGCTGCTACCACGTCGATTCGGTACAAGTACGCTTCTGATATCTCCTTGGACATCTTGACACCGGTTTTGCTGATGATAGTTACGGCTTGGTCCAGCAAGTCGTTACCCATGATAGCTGGCAACTTGAGTACATCTCCAGACACCTCATAGAAATCAGTCAAGTAAGTGTCGTCGTCAATCTAGACGTCGCACAGTGGTCCGGATTCGAAAAAAAGCGGACAAAAATATTTTCCGTTAAAAAAATGAAATACTTTTCTGTAAAACTTTAAATTAGATGTTACTATGAGGTAAATTTGTCGTAGTTCATAAAATTACTTACTTATTCATCATCTGATCCTGATGAGTCAACTTCTTCTTCCCCTTTCTGCTCCGTCTCGTCCTCAGGTATTGACAATAAATTTCACACTTCCTGAGGCAACTGTCTTCTTTTCGTCTTCGGTAGACCTCCCGTGCTTGAAATTTCTGGATCAGAGCTTAGCGATAGTCTATGAAACAAGTGAAAATTATTGGAAATTCCTGAGGATTTTCTGGTATGGTCTTCCCTATATTTTCTTACGTCTTTGTTTCTCGACCCTAAGGCCTCTTCTGAAAGTTCTCCGATCGGAAAAATAGTTGCTTATATAATGGAAGATCCATGGATAAATATTTTATGGAGTGTTGGAGGCATGTAATGTCACGGATATAGCCGTACATGTAAGTTTGCTGTTTCGCTGCAGTAGAAATTGAACTCTGAACTATTAATTTCATGACCAGTTAAAATTGCTTTTAAAATTATTCCAAAACGAGTTATTAACTCACAGTCTACCCCTGTTATTTCGGATGCTACTTGAGGTTCAAAAAACCTTCGGCCAGTGTTGCCATCATTGGTTGTTCCATATCCAGGCTTCGGAAGATCAACTAGAAGACCTAATCTCGTTCCGAATGAGTCTTGCACAATTTTTTTCTTCCCTTCCAATAAGACTCGATTACCATCCTTCACGCTCACTTTTCACTTTTTAAAATCCGATGTTGGGGTGCAGAACTGAAATTCCAAACTCAAGCTGTAAATTGTCTACTGTTTCTTGTGCCCTTTTTTGTAGATTGTTCATTTTTGACATTTTCGCACCACTTAATGCTTGAAGACTGTGCTAAAGCATTTCATATTTTTCGCTCTATCATTGACAATATTAAGTAATACTGCACTTTGGTGTTGGTTATAACCAAATTATGTAAATTCTCAATTTGATCATTTAGATACATCCTTTCCGTCCGTGTAATTTCCGATGTTTTATGAACCCACTGCATTCGAATAGGCATGCAGTATCGAGTAGATGAGGATTTTCCCACGCATAATTACTGTTTTACTGTCAACGAGGCGCAGAGGCACGACAGATGACATAATAAGCTCTGGTCACTCTTTCCAGCTTCTTACCAGGGTTGTTTATATTGGGAATGGCCGTAGCTGCCATCAAAGCCCCATTTACTATATAATGTAAAGCTCTTATCACTCACATCTAGTAACATTGATAAAATTCTGGAGTAAGTGTGGTCCAGCAAGTCTTGTATTTTCACTTCACATTCATTTTCCTTAATTATTACAATTTGTGGATAAGTAGCCTTTTTAGCATTCGAAATAGCATAATAGCTAGGATATGTCATGGTTATGTTATTAGCTAATCTTCTCATTGTCACATACAGGTGCTTGGATAACTTTGCTTTAATTATCAATGATGAGGCTTCTTCCACTGACATTTTTGTAGATTGTTGACCCCCCTTTCTCCATGCATCCCGTAATCGCTTGCCCCTTGTTGGTGTAGTTGTGGTAGCTTTTTTAATAGCTTGGCTGATGAATCGTCTCCCTCTGCCCTAGCGGTCGCATAGGAAAGCTCTGATGAAGTGGTACTCTCCCTTAGGTCTTTAATATTTCTTCATTTGCTTCTCTCCGTTAACTCTTCAAATTATTTTGAAGGATGACCTCGATCTTCTGATTTTGCGGAGCCAGGCATGCTCGGAATTAATATCACAATTTTTTTCTACCAGTCTGATTATTTCTTCAAAAAAGCATGTTCTAAGAAGTGACACTTTCTCCACCGGTCAAAATAAGGCAAAAAGAAAATGGTTCTTATATTATTATACACTGTTTTCTGACACACTCGTCAACATTTAATTGGATTTTTTTTATTGAGATATGTTATCACAAACTTTTCCTGAGGCGCGCGAGGCTGATTTCTGTTCTCTCGAATCCTGATATGAAGTTCACTGCGACTAACAGTGAAATACATTTTTCACTCTTCACAACACACACAACTACCACTAATCAATTACTTCTCACGACTGAAGATTATTTTGGTTTCCTGGCCTAGAGATATCCCTTGCGTAGCATAAACAAATGTCTCAACAGGCCGTTATCTCGCGCGAGTGTTAATTCGCAGAGCGCGCAGTAATGTTTTCTCCCATCTCAATCACGCATCTGGCGTGTTCTGGCGATGAAACCTTTAAGGATATATTCTCCAGTCTTAATTTTAAAACTTGCATAAGTTTCATGCTATACATTATGTATACCTTTTTTTGTAGGTCAAGCAAAATTTATTTTTGTTGAAGAAACTAGTGCACTATAAAAATAAGTATACCAGTCCTTATAAGTGATCTGAAATAGAAAATCATGCTATAAACAAATATATCAGATCACAAACTACATACAGGTACAGTATTATACACCCTGAGATTCGTTTTGAAGTTAGAATGACATTTCAAAGTTTACTTAACGGAGTGCGCAGTTCAGAAACGAAGAGTTGTGTCACCTTTGCAGCATTATATCTGAGAAACACAGAAGCAGTTTCCAAAGAAAAAGTGAAATTATTGTACACTGATTAACAAACTTCACTTGAAAGGTGGCTTGTCGTTTCTAAAGTAAAGTTGAAAAATCGATTTTTGTCCGCTTGTTTACGGATCCGGACCACTGTGCGTCGGTTGGAAAATAACCTAGGGGTGGCACCTCACTATCTCCAAAACCCTTGAGTACTATGGCGGAAGAGCTCCGGAACGCCCATCTCTGCGTAAATGTCCTCACGGATCCCATTGATTGGGCAGCCCGTGTCCACCAATGCGTTGATCTCTTGGCCCTGGAGCAACAATTCCTTCGTCATATTCGACTTGGTTCCCAAAGCGACGTTCACCGTCTTCTTCTCTACATTCTGCTCAGGGTTTGGGTACTTGGAAGCTATGTGTCCGAAGCTGCTGCAATTGAAGCAATTTGGACCCTGACTCGTGTGTGGACATTTGCTGGACTCATGACTGTTCTTCTGACCACAATTGTAACAACTCTTTACAGACGAGGTCTGCTTCTGCCTGTTGTCTTCTCTTGATCTATATTTGTTTGTCGTCTTCTCATTTTTCGTCACCTTCTGGGAGTTTCGTGCCTAAGAACTCTCGTAGATCTTCAACTTGTCCCTGAATTCCTTGATGTCCCTTGCTCCATACAGAATCATCTGAGATCAAGTGTCGTCCTCGATGCCATCGATGATGCGATTTATCATCGATTGCCGACCTGCTGGCTATTTCTCGCATTACCAGGTTTTGTTTTTCGTCGGTTGGTTAGCAGTCGATGAATCTCTGCTGTACTGGTATCATCTCAGAATTCTTTCTTCAGGGCTTTCTTCAACTTGTGCCAGGATGTGATGCCACGTTCACTCTTTACGAACTACTTAGCCAGGCCTGTCAGCGACTTTTTTGCAAATACGTATTTATGCATCTCGCCCCAGCCCATTAACGTTGCTGTTTCCTCGAAGTCCTCAATCCAACATCTCACTGGATAGTTCTCGCTGCCGTCATAGGTTCTGACAGCCGTCTACATCTCGGAAAGTCAACGCAAACTTGTGTGCGACTCCACGGTTTGCAGTGTGCCGCGAGTCCACCACGTCCTGGTCGACTTCCCCTTCACTTGAGCTTTCTTCTCCAATCTTCGCTTTGTGTTTGGTCTTGGTTATTTTTGTTTGTTTACCTCCCATTGTTTTGGAGATTTTCTGGTTTTCGGACGAGCAAGATGAATCCGATGATGATCCTGACGTGCTAGAGGTTGAATGTTTCGTGGATTTCATCGCAGCCATTTTCTCCTTTAACTCACGTAATTCCTCCGCCAGTGCTTCGTTTGCCTCTTTCATCTTGCTCATTGCATCTTTCATTTTACCAGTCTCTTCTTCTGCTTCTTCATCTTCGTCCTTAGGCATCCCCAGCCACGAAAGGTACATTAAGTTGTCACAGACGCGTTGCACAAGCACGGTTTTCTCTCCCGTATATTCAATGTTTAACGCTGTGCAAATGGCAATGAGGTCAGCCTCGGTGAATTCGCTCTCAATGAACTTCAATTTTACCAGGTGTTCTGGTAAGTCACGTTCAAACTCGAATCCTGGGATTTCTCTTAAGCGCTGCCTGTTCTTTCGATCAGGTGGCAGGTTTTCGAAAATGAGGTTATGTAACGTCTTAATGACTGCTGTGAGCGCCGTCTTAATGTTATTATTCTCTTTTTCATTATTTTGTAAACACGCCACTTTGTCCGCCATTTTCTTTGTTTTCTATCTTTGTCTTTCGGCACTCGCGCTAAATACTTTTCTTTTCGTCGTCGTCTTAGGCTTCAGGATCCTGGAACTCGTCTTTTGTAGCATGCTCGAAGTTGAACAGTTACTCGTCTTCTATATTCCAAGGACCCACATCGTCGTCGTCGATCTTGCCAGAAAAATGTCTTCACTTCACGCTTTGTCGTCCTCCGTCTTGGTTTTATCGCTGTAGACAAAATTTCCGTTCCACACTCGAAATCCTTCGCAGCCCGGACGAGCCCCCAAATGTGGGAAGAGGTTTTGGCAAGTGAATAAACCGAACACGTCTTGAAGTAATTTTAAGTATAAAAACTGTATTTAAACATAAGATTACAAAAGATGAGATTGAACAGAACTTGACGTGATATGACTCGACACAAAACTGAAACTGATCGTCTTCCTTTCTCGCGACTTCTCCTCCACTCCGCTACGTGGTGCCACCGGGCGGTGCCGAACTGGCGGGAAACCCAAAAACGGTTCATCATCTTCCAATTCCCACAATAATACTGAATGTCCATATATCATTCTCCAATATCAATTATTTCATTGTATTCATAGAACAACTTAAGTGATTGTAGGAATCTTGCCATTAATGCAAATAAGATTTTCTACAACACTTAGGTTATTACTTTCAAAAATTCCATTATATGTCTTCCATATTATTATGAATCCTTTTTCAAAACGTGTTTCGTCTTCGTTGTTGACATATCAATTTCCGCTACCGTACTAGAAATCCAAAATTGATCTAATAATGATCATCGATCCTAAAAATCCTAATTCAAACCTAATTTCATAAAAATCTCCAAGTTCCTAATAAAAATATAGAAAAGTCAAAAATTCGGTTAGCGACCTCAAATCAAAAATTACCTAAATAGCAAAATCGAAATTCAAAACTCAAAAACCTAACCAAGCTAAAATCCTAAATCATCTTACCATAGAAAGTGCCTAAAATACCAAAAAATATTAAAATTTGGTCTACAAAAATTACTGAAGCCAAACGCCGAAAATGGTTCTTCAGATATTTTCACAAGCCTTCTAACTATCAAAATGCTACTTGATGAAATTCGTTTCTGCCTTGTGGAGCGTAAAGTTGTTTAGTAAAGGTCTGTCTTGAACTGGCTTCCTTTACCACGTGTCTCCGTCTCGTCCTGCTGGATGGTGATCCGAAATCAGCATTCCCCTGACAGTTCCAGGTTGTTACGCCTTTCTCGACCATGCAGTTACGCCATACAGGACCAAGTAGAAACGTCTGACTGCACCAAGAAGTTTCGCCAATCCGGACATCTCCTCGTTTGACTCCATCCTCCAGTCATCCGTTCTTGTTCAACTCCCATCCTCTGCTTCTCTTCTTGATATTATCTCCATGTAGAATTTCATTTCCCTAGTAATTTCAGTAGTCTCCATTTTGTTGTTTAGTTTGTAGAATTTTCAAAATATCGGCCAAGATGGTCTTCACCCATTCTAAGTTACTCCTGATATTATCATTGTCTTGCAGGCTATGTTTTCATCAGCATATATAGCACATCATATCCATGACTTCAATATATTTCCAAAATGTCCCTCTCAATTTCAGTCAGTTAATCATGATGACAATAATTTTTGTAAATAAATTTTGCAGAATATCCCTCGTAATGTTGCTTCAATAATATTCAGTGTTATCACGCAACTTCGTATAACTTTGGATATTACTAATAATCGTCACAGCCTGCCGTATAAGAAATGTTATAATTATTTTCGAAAATTCCTCTTAGAATTATATGGAATTTTGTTGCATCAATATTCTTCACAATAAATGTCAATAACTTCTTAGCGTTCACTTCGATGTTCAAACACGTCGCATATCGTAAGACTACTTCTCATGAAAATTTGCCTCAGACCTTCCTTTTATATTTCAGAATATCGCAAGTCCTCACTTCACTCGAGTGCGGTTGTAGGCGTTCACTTAGCCCAGAGTATCGCCTCGCTTCCCGATAACAATACTGCATTACGTTCACATTTCACTCACTCGCAGAGTGAAACATCAATTCCTAGACGGTCTTCAAAAGTCAAGAGCCTCGAGTCAGTCGTGTGGTCTCCCTCCTTCCACACAAAATTTGTCATCTGCTGAAAAATCAGCGCGCAAATCTGTCGGGATATTCTAAATACCAATATACTGCTTCTCTGAGTCTTCTTTCTCAGAAAGTAAAAACACAGGAAAATCAGGAATACAATTCTACATCTTCTTGTTGAATAAAATTTCTTCTAAAATGATTGCTAATTAGTAGGGCCAGGCATTTGATGATTTTGCATCTTTTTTTATGAAGGCCGAAACATAGCTCGAGTATATGTACATGTGTTTCATGAATTGACTGATTAAATAAGGGCAATTTGTTAGGGCATGATTTTTTTTTGCATTTTTTGCAGTTTACAAGAGATACAGTAGGTCATTTTTGGAGCATTTTTAGATAATTTTTTTTGGCATTTATTATTGTTTTCTGGTAAGTGTTATATTTCGTTATATTTCTATATTTAATTACTATTATTTATGTTTACAATACTTGTATATTATGTTTAACTTAGGCAAATAGCTTGCTCAAGAAAGAAAGTAAACTTGCAACATATCCTGCTGCCACTAGTTTTAAAGGAAATAGTATTTTTAACTCGATAATACTTCCAAGAAAACATACTATAAGCAGTACCTGCTTCCCCTAAATGTAAGACACATAATGGACTCGCCCAAGCAGAGCATTGCTCCTTATCTTCAGCTAGATAAGAAGAACGTCAGTCGCCCACGCGCTGAGAGTCGAGTGAGTTCTTTGTTGACAAGTACTGTAAGATGCCCAAAGTTAAAGGAAGTGCAATAGTTAAATTAAAACAGTTTGTTACACAATATGGAGAAAATATTTTTTCCACTGATGAAAAATATTATTTTGCAAAGTGTGTGATGTGCGCGTTTCATCAGAAAAGAAGTTTACAGTTGAGCAACATGCGTCGCGAGAAAAACATAAACGTGGTGTGCAGCGACTTGAAGATAAAAGAAACCGTGGCTTACACCAGACACTACTGGGTGAATCTTCAACATTTTCTCCGTTTTGTGAGAAACTGTGTACAGCATTTTTATACGCCGATATTCCACTGAACAAATTAAAGCATCCAAAGCTGCGTACATTCTTAGAAGAGGAGACTGGAAAATCTATACCAGATCCCAGAACGTTACGAAGAACCTACTTTGGAAGGTGCTATGACAAAACTTTACAAGAAATAAGGATAAGGGTAGGAGACGGAAACATATGGGTATGCATAGATGAAACAACAGGCAGTATGGAACGATATATAGCCAACGTTATTGTAGGCGTCCTGGAAGCAGGGAATGCTGGAGAAATATTTCTACTAAATTGTGAGCAATTGGACAAAGCTAACTGGTCAACAATTAGCAAACTGTTTGACCAGTCTTTGAGGCTATTGTGGCCCGATGGCATTCGGAATGACAACGTGCTGTTTTTAATAACAGATGCAGCTCCCTACATGGTGAAGGCTGAAAATTCGTTACGTGCGCTCTTCTCGAAAATGGTGCATGTCACATGCCTAGCCCATGCGTTCCATCGGACCGCGGAGGAGGTACGACAGAATTTTCCTGAAGTTGACAAGTTAATTGGGTGCATAAAGAAAGTGTTTTTAAAAGACCCATTTAGAGTTCTAGCATTCAAAACAGAAGCTCCTGAAATTCCCTTGCCCTTTTCACCTGTTTTGACTAGATGGGGAACGTGGATTGAGGCTTGTTGTTATTACTGCGAGAACTTTGAAGTTGTAAATAAAGTGGTCGATTCTTTCGACAAAACTGAGGCTGGATCAATAAAAACAGCGCAGGAACTCTTGGCTGACAAACAAATTCCAGGTAAACTTTCCTACATAAAAACAAATTTCGGATCCCTCCCTAATACAATACGTGCTCTAGAAAAATCCCAAGTGCCACTAGTGGAGCAGCTGCAAATTGTGTATAAATTAGTGAATGATCTAAATCGTGTGTGTGGTAAAGTGGAAGAAGTTGTATCCGTGAAATTGAATAAGGTGTTGCAAAAGAACAGTGGGTATAAAACTTTGTGTTCTATTGGCAAAATATTATCGGGTGAAAATTTTTCTCTTACCGACTGTGAATTGAATCCGGGAGATATTGCTTGTTTTCAGTATGCACCAATTGTTTCAGTTGAGGTAGAGAGAAGCTTCTCCATGTACAAATCGTTACTTGCAGACAATAGGCAATCGTTTTCATTTGAGAACCTACGCAAAGTTTTCATTGTGCATTTCAATAGGAATATATTGTAAACAGCCACTGAAGTTAGTTTTCTTAAATATTATTTGTTAATTAAATGACACCTATTTGCTAGGAGAGTATTTTGAAGAATATGCCAGTTCTAAAGTATTTCATTTTTCACTAGGGGTGGCAAAGTGGTTTTTACTTTGTTAGTAACAAAAACAATTTAAACTTAATCCATTAAAATTCTCTGTCAAATCAGCTAATTGTTTCTTAAAGAATTAATAAATAAGTGATTTACGAATAATTCATTGGTCATTTTTTTCTTCAATTTTTCTGTCATGCATTTTTTATTTTGCATTTTCGTGCTATTTTTGGGTCATCAAATGCCTTGCCCTACTAATTAGCAATGAGAGGCTTTATAAATGGCTTAAAATCAGTCTTCCTAACTGGTGGTCTTCCATCACGTGATAAAGTTGGTGCACTCCCTGCCTTCGTGACAACATACGACACTTGTCGCGCTCACTCCAGACAATCTTTTTTTTATGAAGGTGTCAAGCGGGTTGCCTAGTCTCTCACTTCCCAAAGCTTGCCGTTCCCGTGTCCAGCTTCCATTTACTGTCTCCGATTGAAAACTGGTTTATGCCGCCTTGGACAGCTGGTAGAATATTATGAGCAATATAGTGAACGGATTATTGTAGCAATAATCAATACAAAACCAAAGCGCACCACAGTGGTACAAGTCTATATGCCTACCATTCAAGCTGATGATTAAGATATTGGAAAGGTCTACGAAGAAAGAGATGAAGTTCTGAGGTATGTCAAGGGTGATGAAAATCTTAGTAATAGGAGATTGGAATTATGTGGTAGGAGAAAGAAGAGAAGGAAAAATAGTTGGAGAATTTGGATTAGGTGAAAGGATTGATGGAGGAAGCAGGCTGATGGAATTCTGCACCGAGCATGAGTTGGTCATAGCTAACACCTTATTCAAAAACCACAATACACATGGATGAGACCAGGAGATACAGAGCGTTACCCAATCTACTTCATTATGGTCAAGCAGAGATTTCAAAACCAGATTTTTGATTACAAATCATATCCTGGTGCTGACTTAAACTCTGACCACAATCTGGTTGTTATGAAATGCAGACTTAAGTTGAAGAAATTGAAGAAAAGTCAAAAGCCAAAAAGGTGGGCAATAGACAGACTGAAAGAGAAGGATGTGAACAAACGATTCAAGACGAGTATAAAGGAAGGACTAATGATAAACCCTGAACAAGCCATGAGGAATGGGCACTTCTGAAGAATGAAATAACAAAATCCACAGAAGAAAACATTGGTAGGAAAGAAATAATACGTAGAAAACCGTGGATCACACAGGATATGCTAGAATTAATGGACGAAAGGCAGAAGCACACGAATGAAAGATATGATACAGAGCAGAATACAGACGTCTGAGAAATGAGGTTAACAAGAAGTGCAAGGAAGCAATAGAAGAATGGTTGCAAGAGAAATGTGCAGGTATAGAAAATTGTCTGAAATTAGGAAAGGTAGATACAGCTTATCGAAGGATTAAGAGTACTCTTGAGGAAAGGAAGACTAAGTGCTGTAATATTAAGGACTCGGATGGAAAGCCTCTAACAGATAGGGAAGAAAAGATTGAGAGATGGAAAGCTTTTATAGTGTTGGCATAAGGGAAAGGAGATTGAGAATCATGTTATGGAAAGAGAACAGGAAATTTATGAGGATGAGAAAGGAGATTTAATATTGAGATCAGAATTTGACAGAGCATTGGAAGACTCAAGCAGGAACAAAGCCCCAGACATAGATGATATTCCGATTGAGTTGCTGTAATGCATAGGTGACGAAGGTCTGATCAAGTTATTTCACTTGGTGTGTAGGATTTATGATACAGGTGAGGTACCCTCTGATTTCAAGAAGAAAGTTATCGTCCCTATACCGAAGAAAACAGGAGCTGCCAGATGTGAAGATTACCGTACAATCAGCTTGATCACTCGTGCTTCAAAGATCCTGACTAGAATAGTTTACAAGAGGATGGAAAGAAATATAGAAAGAGAGTTGGGTGAAGACCAGTCTGGCTTCAGGAGAAACGTAGGAACAAGGGAAGCAGTACTAAGTCTTAGGCTGCATTTGGAAGCTAGAATAAAGAAGGATGAGAGAACGTTCATAGCATTTGTAGACTTAGAAAGGGCTTTTGGAAACGTTGATTGGAAAAGTTGTTTGACATTTTGAAAATGATTGGAATAAAGTACAGAGATAGGAGGGTGTTCTACAATCTATATAGAAACCAGACAGCAGTTATTCTAGCCGAAGGACATGAGAGAGAAGCTGGTATTTAGATAGGGGTAAGGCAAGGCTGCAACTTATCAACTATACTTTTCAATCTATACATTGAACAAGCAATGACGGAAATTGGAGGGACATTCAAAGTAGGAGTAAAGATTCAAGGAGAAATAATTTCAACTCTGAGATTTGCTGATGACATCGTCATCTTAGCCGACACACCAGAGGATTTGAATGAGTTTTTAAATGGTATGGATTCTGTCTTGAGGAAAGAATTCATGATGAATAAATGTAAAACAAAAATATTGGAATGCAGTCGAAAGAAATCGAAACCTCTATGGATGTCCAATTGGCAGACGAAAAGCTAAAGGAAGTAGGTGACTTCTGTTACTTAGGAAGCAAAATAACCAGTGATGGACGAAGCAAAGAGGATATAAAAAGTGGGTTAGCGCAGGCAAGGAAAGCATTTCTACAGACAAGGAATCTGTTGACATCAAATATAGATTTAGGTATTAGGAAGTTATTTTTGGAGTGTGGCACTCTATGGAAGTGTAACTTGGACTGTTGGAGCAGCAGAAAAGAGGAAAATTGAAGCGTTTGAAATGTGTTACAGGAGAATGATGATGATCAGGTGGGTAGACAGGATTACGAATGGAGAGGTATTAAGATGATTGGTAGAGCAGAGATGTTTCTGGCGACTGCCAGAGATAGGTTGGTAGGACACATCACTAAGACACCCCGAAATAGCAAACTTAGTTATAGAAGGAAGAGTCGAGGATAAGAACTATAGGGGTAGACCAAGGTTGGAATCTGTTAAACAGATTGCCTCGGATGTAGGGTGTGGTAGCTATGTAGAGATGAAACGATTAGCTCAGGATAGCGAAGCATGGAGAACTCCATCAAACCAGTCAAAAGAGTGAAGACTCCAACAGCAACATGCTTGAAACATATTTATATATGCAAAGCATACGATTCTAAACAAAGGAACAAAAAAGGCAAATAGGCTAATGCCGAGCTCTAGTTATAACTATTTGTATATACAGCAAGTCGTACATAAGTACACACATCAAAAAATGTTTTGCATCACCTCGGTTCCCAGATCTCCGGCATATAGACGTTGACTGTGTATATTGTATCCAAGATACAGTCCCTTTGACTGTTCATAGATGTCACTAAAACTGCTCAAAGATGTAAACAACCATGCATGAGCAGGGCCTATTAGACGGAGGGGGTACGACAGCCGATCAGTTCCAGTCATTCCACCAGGACGAAGGTACGCTGCTCATGTTGTCTGTAGTTCTACCATGCCTAGAAGGTCAATACCGCAGTTCGATCGCGTCCGCATTGTTACTTTGTGTCAAGAAGGGCTCTCAACAAGGGAAGTTTCCAGGCGTCTCAGAGTGAACCAAAGCGATGTTGTTCGGACATGGAGGAGGTACAGAGATACAGGAACTGTCGATGACAGGCCTCGCTCAGGCCGCCCAAGGGCTACTACTGTAGTGGATGACCGCTACTTACGGATTGCCGCTCGGAGGAACCCTGACAGCAATGCCACCATGTTGAATAATGCGTTTCGTTCAGCCACAGGACGTCGTGTTTCAACTCAAACTGTGCGCAATAGGCTGCATGATGCGCAACTTCACTCCCGACGTCCATGGCGAGGTCCAGCTTTGCAACCCCGACACCATGCAGCGCGGTACAGATGGGCCCAACAACATGCTGAATGGACCCCACGGAATTGGCATCACGTTCTCTTCACCGATGAGTGTCGCATATGCCTTCAACCAGACAATCGTCGGAGACGTGTTTGGAGGCACCCTGGTCAGGCTGAACGTCTTAGACACACTGTCCAGCGAGTGCAGCAAGGTGGTGGTTCCCTGATGTTTTGGGGTGGCATTATGTGGGGCCGACGTACGCCACTGGTGGTCATGGAAGGCTCCGAAACGGCTTTACGATACCTGAATGACATCCTCCGACCCATAGTGCAACCATATCGGCAGAATATTGGAGAGGCATTTGTCTTCATGGACGACGATTCTCGACCTCATCGTGCACATCTTGTGAATGCGTTCCTTCAAGATAACGACATCGCTCGACTACAGTGGCCAGCATGTTCGCCAGACATGAACCCTATCGAACATGCCTGGGATATGTTGAAAAGGGCTGTTTATGGACGTCTTGACCCACCAACCACTCTGAGAGATTTACGCCGAATTGTCGTTGGGGAGTGGGACAATTTGGACCAACAGTGTCTTGATGAACTTGTGGATAGTATGCCACGGCGAATACAGGCATACATCAATGCAAGAGGACGTGCTACTGGGTATTAGAGGTAGTGGTGTGTACTGCAATCTGGACCACAAATGCTGAAAGTCTAGCTGTATGATGGTACAACATGCAATGTGTGGGTCTCATGAGCAATAAAACGAGCTGAAATGTTGTTTGTGTTGATCTCTATTCCCTTTGTATTTAACGGTTCCGGAACTCTTGGAACCGAGGTGATGCAAAACTTTTTTTGATGTGTGTATTTTATGTAACTTTTACTATTTGTGCATTACACAACTTATAGCTTAAAGCCTTCAATGTCAATGTCTGATTATGTTCGCTTGACCAACGAAACATGCCATCTACAGTAATTAGTCTTCTTTTCAGAATTTTTGCAGATTAGCAGGTGTGGGTGTACCCGTCCAATTTATTTGGGCACATTAATGCTTGACTGAAGCAAATATTTTATTTGAATACTCAAGTTGAGTGGGAGTGTGAAGTGGAGGGGATCATAGCCATTGTCTAGTTAGAGCTTGCTGTGGAGGGAAAGTGCTGCCGGCACAAGGTAGGGGAGGTATTGTGGGACGTTAGGAGGATGTGAGTGAATTTAAAGATGGATGTTTTAATTGTTGTCAGTTTGTTGTGTGCACATGACCAACCTTTTTAGCAATTTTCATTTATGAAAAATATAGGCTTATGTCCGTGAGTGTGCGTGCGTGTATCTGTGTGTAACCCCCCCCTAATAAAAATCTTAGCGGCCGAAGCGATTTCAATGAAACTCGGTTAGTGCATACTAATACCGTGTCCGACCTCGACCATGCCTTTCAAATTTTTGTACGTTTCATCAATCTAGCATGGCGGCCATGCAAAATATTTCATTGCCATTCATATCTCTGCAGACATAAGAGATATCACCCTGAAATTTTGTACGGTGATAAAGGGTACTTCTAGAAGTTCAATGTGACTTTCATAAACCTGTTAAGTACAAAACAAACATAGCGGCCAAGCAAAGTTGAAACGTTTAAATAGACTTTTCTTGCGAATTAACCATCCGAGCACAGTGAAACTTGGTACAGCAAATGCTTATTTACATTGTAATGCACTGACATCTAATTTAATTCAATTGTTTACATAACCTGAAGATGGCTGCTCTGCAAAATTTTAAAATTAAGTTTTTATTTCTTGTGTCCTAATCATGCGAACGAAGTGAACGTTGATAATGAACCTAAGCAATAATCTTCATCCTAAGCTACTGTACCCGTAAATCCGGAAAGTAGCCGGTTGGAATATCCATTGCCCCAGCTGGATCGCCTATTTCTAACAGCACCGGCAAATTACTACATTGGAAATCGCTCCAACATGGTCTTTAGGGATTTACATACAGCAGTTACGAGAATATTGTGGATAAACAACAAACTACACGGTGCACACTTACCTTTACTTACGTGTCTCGGGGACTGGGAACTCAGCTTCGCCTACAATACATCCACAATACTCTAATCATATTTAAAAAGTATCACACGTAAACGACGACAGATATCGAACTGAATAAATTTATTAACAAGAGTAAACTAATCTAGTATAAACAAAATAACAATAAACTAATCTAACAACAACAAAAAATAAAACCATCCAATCATACACACTTTTTCCACAACACATCTTACTACATTGCTGTGTAAAACTATCAACATAAATGCCTCGGCATAACTAGGCCTACACTACGTAAAGAAAAACGTTTAATAGAGGCTCTTACATTCATGGCATTCCTGACAACTGGTTACCTTCATTGGCACGCGTCTGGAAAACGCACGTGCATTGGCTTGCTTCATCAATGAGCGCTAGCACAGCGTTGCGCTCAGAACTATTTACATTTTATACAAGGCTGTGAGTCGCCGCCTGTTCACATTATGTCACACCAAGCTCTCCACTCCTAACGGTGAATCATTCTGTCTGGCTTGCATTGAGACTGCCTTGTGTGCGTTTAAAATACACGTATAAAATTAACATTCAGATCTTACAAAATTGCTCATAACTTCTACATTCCTTGAACAATCATTCTGAAATCTTCATACAATCTTTCATTCATACCCCGAAATTGTTCTAGACCAATTCGGTTCAACATTCACTCTTAACAGTGGGCAATCATCCATACAAAAACATCCGCTCACAAAACACACGCTGTTCCAAAACATTCGATTAATAAATCCTATTAAAAATTATTTAAATAATTAAATCATTTCCGAGAAATATTTACAAGTAATTTGTTCATAATAATCGACGATATTTAACGTTGCTAACACGTTTCTTTCGAGATTCTGGGTTCTCAGTTACTATATAACTCTCAATTAATTATGTACATTGTTTTTCCACATAAACACATTCTCACTCTCTGTAGTTTTCATGTACTGCTCACACATCGTCTTATATAGGTTCCATTACACTGTCGGTCTAATACAGTCGACTGACAAAGGTTAACTGTACGTAATTACATAACTTCGGGTTTGATAAAATATAATAATAGTATCATTGAACATGAGTAGACATTCGTTCTCTAATTGCATTCCGCTAAAACCCTTCTGTCAACACAGCTAAAACGTTACTTCACATGAACTGGAATTCTTGTATACAACGACTCCATGCCTTTCTTATCAAAGAACAATAATTTCACTGACTTCCCTTAAAATGCGGAACTTCCTTCGCACGAGCACTCCATAGCTCTAAAAAACCTCATATAACAGTATATATGGCATAAACAATTACCATCCACTATGTTAAGCAATAACCAAAACGGATTAATTGTTATTAACATTTCTTCTTTAGGAACTTTTCTCAAATAACGGCATGACCCTCAGTATCGTTTCACATGACTACTGATCTACAATTATACATCCTTAAGTTCTTCAAACGAAACTTCCAATCGTAATGAACGATATTAGACTGTCGTGATTGACCTCCTAAAGTTTACTACACAAAAAGATAATTAACTGTTAACTCATCTGTCGCAAATACATGTAATAAAAATAATACTCCTGTCTCACCTCACTTATCAAGCTTTAAATTGTATATCGTTGTAATATCAGGTCTACATAATGACGTGATATTACACAAATAGTGTAAAATAACACACATGTTATTTATAATGTCAAATAGAATTCAATCTTGACCGGGATAAAATAGCTTTGAATTCCTAGCCAAAGATTTGAATAATCTTCTATCAAAAGATATTTCCTCTAACATTAAATGAACAAAGCTCTCAGCTTTACAAATAATAAAAAGGTTTATCAACGTCGTAATGTTTTTCCACTCTTCACAAAGAATGTCTATGGGGATTAAGACTTCGGTCTTAGTAGGGGAGTGATGACAGTTCTGCCCCCCCCCCCCCCACACACACACTACTCCCAATGCGAGTCGATAACTCCCGAACCCGTGGTCGGAGATTCACGAATGAGTTGTCGTTGGACTCGAGCTGACCGGGGGCTTTGCTATGGACCACTCGTTATATTTTTGAAAACAAATTTGAAAATTTTTGTTTTTTAAAGTAGGCGATAGTTTGAAAACCAAACATGATAGAATTTTGTGCCATGGCTCAAACGAACGGTCTCTATGTCCTTTATTTTTTATAATAAAACTTTTTTTTTGAAAAAAGTTCAATTTTGAAATTTTTATATTTTGGAAACTAAAGAGTTAACAAAAAAATTTGTTTGACATAAATGAATGGCCCTGACCCCCTCTACCCCCAAAATAAATGTCAAGTCTCTAGGACTAAAACTGTGCAGTAGTGGGATGGGGAGAGTTCTGCCCCACCCCCTACTTTCATATAAACTTAGGGCGATATCTCCCGAACGCGTGGTCGGATTTTAACGAACGAGGTATTGTTGGCGTTGGGATGACGTCCTCTTGGCTAAGCATGTGTGTTGATATTTAAAAAATGAAAATGTTTGTTTTTTTGGATTGGCGCTATTTTGGAAACGGTGAATTGAAAAAAAAAAG
Source organism: Meconema thalassinum (assembly GCA_946902985.2). Taxonomy (NCBI): domain Eukaryota; kingdom Metazoa; phylum Arthropoda; class Insecta; order Orthoptera; family Tettigoniidae; genus Meconema; species Meconema thalassinum. The sequence continues at coordinate 669,564,650 of OX336389.2, read as the reverse complement.
TTCGTTTGACGTTAATGAAAGGTGGGTATGCCCTCTAGGCGGACAGCAAGATTCAAGGTGTAGGAGGAAAAAATAAATGATAGCCTACTTTCTCGCGAACATTGGTGATCATGGGCGAACGGATGGTCGGATTTTAACAAATGAGGTGTCGTTGGACTCGAGCTGACGTCCTCTTTCCTCTAGACCACTCGTTATATTTTTGAAAAATTTTGTTTTTAAAAGTAGGCGGTAGTTTGAAAACCAAACATGATAGAATGTTGTGCCATAGTTCAAACCAATGGTCTCTATGACCTTTATTTTTTACAATAAAACTTTTTTATATTTTGAGATTTTTTTGAAAACCCTTCAATTTTGAATTTTTACTATTTTGGAAACTAACACGTTGACAAAAAATTTTGTTTGACATAAATGAAAGGTCCCTACCCCCTCTACCATGAAAATAAATGTCTAGTCTCTAGGACAAAAAAAACTAGGATTTTTTAATAAAAGCGTGTTTGTAGACAGAAAGCCGGTAGCGCTTGACGTATTTTACAACGAGGCTATGACTGAGCATGGTGAATACTGGAAATGGCTATTTCGACGGGGGCGATGTATGGCAAACGAGGGGTTGCTTTTTGATATTTTTTTTCCTACGACGAATGAATGAAGACGAATATTTTGAAATGTGACAAGCATGCTAAGATTTTTACCCCTCAAAGGGATCTTTAACGTTTTAGTTAACGGTGATGAGCGAGATCGCTCTCTGACACAACAGACGGTTTTAGGATATGTCCATGTGATTCTTGGACGTTGGCGATCTCGGTGACGGTGCCCGGAAGAAATGGATAGCTATTTTGGTGGGATGGCGGGGGCAGCTTATGACGGTTGGTTTTGTGACATTTCCTATGACGGATAGATGCGAATATTTGAAAATGTGTTAAGTGTGCTAGGATTTTTTAACCCTGAAGGGGATCATTAACATGGTAGTAAACGGTGATAAGCGAGACTGCTGTCTGGCACAGTAAATGGTTTTAGAATATGGAAACCTATAACATTTGCACGACCAAGTCATGTCCATGTACGCAAAGAGCCAAAACGGTAAGGTCATTGGCCTGAAATGTTATAAACTAAATATTGAACTGGGTAAAGTCATGTGTTTTAGGATGAAAGCATGTGGTTAACATGATCATGTATTGAGGATGGGCGCTTGCTAGAAATTATTATTACAGTAAAATGTTTAATAATAATAACATACACATGTTTTGAATGCTAACACGCACACAGTCCAGCTCACTGGTGACTGAATATTGTACCTAGCCAGAGGACTTGTGAGAGCTGTTGCTGGTGCTGACGAGGCAGGAATGTCTACGTCAGCAGGAAGTGTGATATCAGCTTACTTGCCTCGTGGTGGCTAGCAGGTGTGCTGTTTAAGCAGAGACCGCCATTTTGGTTCAGAGACAGTAGGTCTACCGACGTATAAGTGGTAGCAATTTTGGTTCCTTATTAAAAACATGAAACTAGTATAAGGTACACGAATCTTATTCAGATTGAGGAATGGGAAGAGGCGTGGGAACACGTGCGAGAGAGAGACAGAGAACCATTCAAGGTCAAAACGCTGAGAAAATACAACTTTTTCTGTTGCTAGGCTAACTGATAACGATTGCGTTAGTCATGCACTTGCCATTTTAGCACACGGACGTATACAGTAGAGCTGTGGAAGAAAAATCCTTTTATTTTTTGGTAAGTACCTATGAATGATTATTTTAATAATGTCATGCTAATGAACCTTAAATTTGTAGTTATTGATTAGGTAATTATTGATTTTTTAATTTATTTGTTTGCAGATAACCGGTATACCTTACATGTCTGAGATACAAGAAACCAGTTTACGTTTGAGCCCACTAGAAGGAAACAGCAACAAGCCACTGCAAGTGAAGGTGGGATTGTTTTTTCAACTAACTTGTTTCATTTTTTGTTTCATATTATATTTTATGAAATGCATGTACTAACCTGAATTCAGGTATTTATAACGGTTTATTTCATTTATTTTTAGAAACTTGGAAATAAAAGTCTTACCGCCGTAGCAGTCGCTGAAAACCCGAGACGCAGTAAAGTGCAACCATTGTTTCCAGGCAGTGAACTATTTAAAACTCGGGTAAGCCTAACATAAAATGCTATTCCATTTTACCACTACTGAAAACTCGTAGACAAAAAATTCATTACCTGTACATGACTAGGACGATGATTGCTTTCTTGATTAATGACTATGTATTGGCAACCGGTACAAGACCATATTGGTTGTTTACCGGGAAAGTACAAGGCCATATTGGATTTTGTAAAAAAACAAACATTTTAATTTAACTGACATGTCGTTCTCTATAATAATAATAATAATAATAATATAATATAATATTAATAATAATATTAATATCGTATGGCCTCGGATGCCGGGTGCAAGCTTTGTTATTTGACACACAGAGGGTAGCTTGCATGTCGAATTTCGTTGTTCCTTGACTATGAAAGTCAAGGAGGTTAAATGTTAGATATCTAATCTCCTTAAACTCTATAGCGCTTTCTAGTAGAAAAATGAGGAACTTTGTACCCTATGAACTCAACGAATATATTGACGGGTTTGAACATGATAATCTGAACAAAATGACATGACATTATTATTTTTTGTTTATGTATTGGTTAAAGGGGAATTTAAATGACTGCAGCTTTATAAAAAAGAAAAGAAGTACATGGGTTACTGTTAGTGCCGACATACAGTTTATTATAATTTTTATGGTGTTTTGATCTATTAATGCCAATTAACGTTCAAGTTTTATTTGCAAGTATTGATTGATTGATTGATTGAGTGATTGGTTATTTTGTTTGCTTTTAGGTGTCGTCATGCGCCATTAACGTAATGAACAGACAGTGAACAAGCATACATTGTGCTTTAAAGTACTCTGTGCAACGTTAATATCTTACAATAAGAAAAAGTTTTATTATAACACATGGCATTAGTACCAAATACAACAAGTGAGCAAGTTGGTTTACCACGTGGGTTAAATTTAAAATCAGAACATGACCGTTGGTTAACATTTGAATCCTGGCCTGTAGGCTTTTTCTCGACACATGAACTTGCAAAAGCCGTTTTTTTTTTACTTGAACCGAGAAGATGTGGTGCGCTGTGTGTTTTGTCGTATTGAACTTTCACACTGGGAAGAAGGGGGTGATCCCTTTAGAGACCATTTGCGATGGTCTCCTTGTTGTCCTTACATGCTTGGAAAACAAGTGGGTAACATAACCGTTTATCCATTTTATCGAACCACAAGACCATTGGCCGCTACTTACGTTGCTGAATCACAAATAAATAATAATAATAATAATGGTGTATTACCAGTCAACAACGGTAGTGTCGATATATGTGGTCCATATGCTATATACAGTGTTGAATTGCCATGTGCTTTTGAAAAATTGGGAGTTTGCAAGACTAAAGCACTAGCACACCCAGAGTACAGCTCTGTTGAAAGACGTTTAGAATCTTATAAAAAGGTTTGGCCATTAATATTAAAACACCCTACCAAACAGCTAAGTGAAGCTGGATGTTTTTATACTGGTGAAGGGGATAAAACAATATGTTTTTATTGTGAATTTGCTTTAAAGGATTGGCAAATGACTGATGACCCTTTTGTGCAACACGCTCGTTGGTTACCTAACTGTAAATACATGGTGTTGCTTAAAGGTTAGGAATTTGTGAACACTATTCGTAAAGAAAACGTGATAGTAGCACAAGACGTAAAAGTGCCTTTAGAGTTAGACATGCGGAGCAAATACATGAGGCAGAAAAAAAAAAAAAAAAGAGGACTTGTCTCACGAACAGATACAAAAGTGTGACCAACAATTATGTAAAATTTGTTATCAAGATGAACAAGGTGTTGTATTTTTGCCTTGTGGACACATGATAGCCCGTGTCAAGTGTGCATTAGAACTCAACACTTGTGCTATATGCAGAAAAGCAGTATCTGCTACAGTTAGGGCATTTCTTGCATAAATAGTAAAATTTATCAGCCATGCATAGTGCAAAATCCCTAATTGCACAATATTATTAAAGCTGTTTTAGAGTGTAATAGATATGCTTTTCTTTTGTTTATAGACTACTACAATGAATGTTTTGAATGCTGTGGGTCAAGCATGTGGCTTAGAGACAAAGAAGCTCAGCGAATTTCCAACGCATATTCCATTCCGCATTATCAAGATTCGGAAATTGAAAACAGCATATGGTGATCGTGTACTTTGTGTATGTGAAAACTTTGAGAAATTTCTGCCTACACGGTTTAATGATATGTCGGAGAGTGTTTCTGATGAAGTCAATAATGCTGTACAACCTGTACACTTAATTTATGATGGTTTTAAAAACAATAGGTGCATGGTTCGTTTTAATTAAATAAAAAAAACAAATGTCAAGTAATAAAGGAAGATATAAGTCATGACAATGGACTGAAAGAAAAATATGTGTATAGAATAATAATGTTTTAGTGTTTAGTATTGTCTTAAAAAATATTATCATGAAACCAAAAAAAATGTATATAAAGTTTGTAAATAAATGAAAATAATGGTACAGTGTTGTTTTATTTTCTATAGAAGTCAGAATATTTAACATTGCAGAGTATACATGATTATGACAATAAAAAGCACACTTAAATCAAGTCCTTGCCTTTACGATAGTGTGTTATAGTTTTAAAAACAAAACTTGTTGTAGATCTTTTTTCTTCCACGGTGAACAATAGGCATGAAAACGTTATTGTCTTGTTTGTGATCATTATAACTATCATAATCATCAGCAGCATGATCTATATCACTATTATTATAATCACTATAATTATCCTCAACATTACTAAATCCAGTTAAATATTCCTGTTCCTCTTCTTCTTCCTCTACAGTGTCCTCATGTAGAGTCTGCGTGGCTTTTGATAATGTTAAGGGTTTTTGAACATTGAATTATTTTCAATAGTAGTATTGTTTTGTACTAAAATTTAATTTATGTGTAATAGTTGATATGAAAGTCCCAACAACCAGCCATGCTTGCACCCACTTTTTGCTTTCACTTTTGCTCCCATATTAATGCGAACTCTTATAACTATAAGCAACAGCAAAATGTAAATGGAATAATATTTCTGATAATGTTCAAAACAAAAGTCCTGAGGTCTTGGGGTTTGAATTCTCAACTATGGTTGTCAGCCAATGAGTTACACCACAGGAAACTTTTATTTTTGTGTTGTGTTGCATGATAATTTGCCCATCTCGCGGTGTAGTGGCTAGTATACTTGGGTGTTATCTCAGAGGTTTTGGGTTCCAACTCGACTATGGCCAGAATTTAATTTTTGATCTGAGAGTTGGAAGGTTAGGTTAGGTTAGGGGAGATTGTATTAGTAAAACACCACATTTGCCCGCACTTTTTACTCACACATTTTGCTCCCACTTTGTGCACTCACTTTTGCATTCACATCTGCTCCCACTTTCTCCTCCCATATTTGCTCACACTTGTTTGCTCCCACTTTTGCTTACTCTTTATGCTCCCACTTTTTGCTCCCATATTTGCTTTAACTTTTTTTTGCTCACATATTTGCTCGCACTTTTGCTTACACTTTTTTTTCTCTCCCTTTATGCTCTCACTTTTGCTTTCGCATTTGCTCCCTTACTTGCCTCTACTTTTTTTTTGCTCTCATATTTGCTCCCACTTTTGCTTACACTTTTTGCTCTCACTTTTTTCTATCACTTTTTGCTCCCACTTTTGCTTTCACATATGCTCCCATACTTGCTCCCACTTTTGCTTTCACATTTGCTCTCATACTCGCTCCTACTTTTTTGATCCCTCTTTTTGCTCCCATATTTGCTCGCACGTTTTTTTTTGCTCTCATATTTGCTCCCACTTTTGCTTACACTTTTTGCTCCCACTTTTTTCTCTCACTTTTTGCTCCCACTTTTGCTTTCACATTTGCTCCCATACTTGCTCCTACTTTTTTGCTCTCATATTTGCTCCCACTTTTGCTTACACTTTTAGCTCCCACTTTTTTCTCTCACTTTTTGCTCCCACTTTTGCTTTCACATATGCTCCCATACTTGCTCCCACTTTTGCTTTCACATTTGCTCCCATACTTGCTCCTACTTTTGTTTGCTCCCACTTTTTGCTCCTAATTTTTGCTCCCTCATTTGCACCCACATATGCTCGCACATTAAACTATTGTTCTTATTACCAAGTTGTCTTTACTGGAGCTTAGTCTATGCTTGACAGTTGATATGGAAGTATCTGTGACTAGGTATGGTAAGCCTCATGCATTCTATAAAGGATATTCATATATTGTGAAACGAACCAATAAAAATGGAACTGTTATTTGGCGTTGTTCAAAACAACGTTCAAAACAATCTCGTAGTGAGCTAAAAAGTAAAAATAGTGAGGTTTTAAGTGTCAGTGATCATCAATGTAGTGTACTGCATGAAACACTGTTGCTGTCAACAGAAAATCATGAAAATGTTAAAAAGCAAGTGCTACAAAACATTACTACTATTGAAAATAATTCAATGTTCAAAAAACCCTTAACATTATCAAAAGCCACGCAGACTCTACACGAGGACACTGTAGAGGAAGAGGAACAGGAATATTTAACTGGATTTAGTAATGTTGAGGATAATTATAGTGATTATAATAATAGTGATATAGATCATGCTGCTTATGATTATGATAGTGATAATGATCCAAAACAAGACAATAACGTTTTCATGCCTATTGTTCACCGTGGAAGAAAAAAGATCTACAAAAAGTTTTGTTTTTACAACTATAACACACTATCGTAAGGGCAAAGACTTGTATTAAGTGTGCTTTTTATTGTCATAATCATGTATACTCTGCAATGTTAAATATTCTGACTTCTATAGAAAATAAAACAACCCTGTACCATTATTTTCATTTATTTACAAACTTTATATACATTTTTTTTTGGTTTCATGATAATATTTTTAAGACAATATTAAACGTTAAAACATTATTATTCTATACACATATTTTTCTTTCAGTCCATTGTCATGACTTATATCTTCCATTATTATTTGACATTTGTTTTTTTTTAATTTAATTATAACGAACCATGCACCTATTGTTTTTAAAACCTTCATAAATTAAGTGTACAGGTTGTACAGCATTATTGACTTCATCAAAAACACTCTCCGACTTATCATTAAACCGTGTAGGCAGAAATTTCTCAAAGTTTTCACATACACAAAGTACACGATCACCATATGCTGTTTTCAATTTCCGAATCTTGATAATGCGGAATGGAATATGCGTTGGAAATTCGCTGAGCTTCTTTGTCTCTAAGCCACATGCTTGACCCACAGCATTAAAAACATTCATTGTAGTAGTCTATAAACAAAAGAAAAGCATATATATTACCCTCTAAAACAGCTTTAATAATATTGTGCAATTAGGGATTTTGCACTATGCATGGCTGATAAATTTTACTATTTATGCAAGAAATGCCCTAACTGTAGCAGATACTGCTTTTCTGCATATAGCACAAGTGTTGAGTTCTAATGCACACTTGACACAGACTATCATGTGTCCACAAGGCAAAAATACAACACCTTGTTCATCTTGATAACAAATTTTACATAATTGTTGGTCACACTTTTGTATCTGTTCGTGAGACAAGTCTTTTTTTTTTTTTTTTTTTTCAGCCTCATGTATTTGCTCCGCATGTTTTAACTCTAAAGGCACTTTTATGTCTTGTGCTGCAATCACGTTTTCTTTACGAATAGTGTTCACAAATTCCTGACCTTTAAGCAACACCATGTATTTACAGTTAGGTAACCAACAAGCGTGTTGCACAAAAGGGTCATCAGTCATTTGCCAATCCTTTAAAGCAAATCCACAATAAAAACATATTTTTTATCCCCTTCACCAGTATAAAAAACACCAGCTTCACTTAGCTGTTTGGTAAGGTGTTTTAATATTAATGGCCAAACATTTTTATAAGATTCTAAACGTCTTTCAACAGAGCTGTACTTTGGGTGTGCTAGTACTTTAGTCTTGCAAACTCCTAATTTTTCAAAAGCACATGCCAATTCAACACTGTCTATGGCATATGGACCACATATATCGACACTACCGTTGTTGACTGGTAATACATCATTATTATTATTATTATTATTTATTTGTGATTCAGCAACGTAAGTAGCGGCCAATGGTCTTGTGGTTCGATAAAATGGATAAACGGTTATGTTTCCCACTTGTTTTCCAAGCATGTAAGGACAAAAGGAGACCATCGCAAATGGTCTCTAAAGGGATCATCCCCTTCTTCCCAGTGTGAAAGTTCAATACGACAAAACACACAGCGCACCACATCTTCTCGGTTCAAGTAAAAAAAAAAAAAAAAAAAAAAAAAAAAAAAAAAAAAAAAAAAAACGGCTTTTGCAAGTTCATGTGTCGAGAAAAAGCCTACAGGCCAGGATTCAAATGTTAACCAACGGTCATGTTCTGATTTTAAATTTAACCCACGTGGTAAACCAACTTGCTCACTTGTTGTATTTGGTACTAACGCCATGTGTTATAATACAACTTTTCATTATTGTAAGTTATTAACGTTGCACAGAGTACTTTAAAGCATAATGTATGCTTGTTCACTGTCTGTTCATTACGTTAATGGCGCATGACGACACCTAAAAGCAAACAAAATAACCAATCACTCAATCAATCAATCAATACTTGTAAATAAAACTTTAAAGTTAATTGGCATTAATAGATCAAAACACCATAAAAATTATAATAAAGTGTATGTCGGCACTAACAGTAACCCATGTACTTATATTCTTTTTTATAAAGCTGCAGTCATTTAAATTCCCCTTTAACCAATACATAAACAAAAAATAATAATGGCATGTCATTTTGTTCAGATTATCATGTTCAAACCTGTCAATATATTCGTTGAGTTCATAGGGTACAAAGTTCCTCATTTTTCTACTAGAAAGCGCTATAGAGTTTAAGGAGATTAGATATCTAACATTTAACCTCCTTGACTTTCATAGTCAAGGAACAACTAAATTCGACATATAAGCTACCCTCTGTGTGTCAAATAACAAAGCTTGCACCCGGCCACCGAGGCCATACGATATTATTATTATTATTATTATTATTATAGAGAACGACATGTCAGTTAAATTAAAATTTTTGTTATTTACAAAATCCAATGTGGCCTTGTACGTTCCCGGTAAACAACCAATATGGTCTTGTACCGGTTGCCAATACATAGTCATTAATCAAGAAAGCAATCATCGTCCTAGTCATGTACAGGTAATGAATTCTTTGTCTACGAGTTTTCAGTAGTGGTAAAATGGAATAGCATTTTATGTTAGGCTTACCTGAGTTTTAAATAGTTCACTGCCTGGAAACAATGGTTGCACTTTACTGCGTCTCGGGTTTTCAGCGACTGCTACGGCGGTAAGGCTTTTCTTTCCAAGTTTCTAAAAATAAATGAAATAAACCGTTATAAATACCTGAATTCAGGTTAGTACATGCATTTCATAAAATATAATATGAAACAAAAAAATGAAACAAGTTAGTTTAAAAAAACAATCCCACCTTCACTTGCAGTGGCTTGTTGCTGTTTCCTTCTAGTGGGCTCAAACGTAAACTGGTTTCTTGTATCTCAGACATGTAAGGTATACCGGTTATCTGCAAACAAATAAATTAAAAAATCAATAATTACCTAATCAATAACTACAAATTTAAGGTTCATTAGCATGACATTATTAAAATAATCATTCATAGGTACTTACCAAAAAATAAAAGGATTTTTCTTCCACAGCTCTACTGTATACGTCCGTGTGCTAAAATGGCAAGTGCATGACTAACGCAATCGTTATCAGTTAGCCTAGCAACAGAAAAAGTTGTATTTTCTCAGCGTTTTGACCTTGAATGGTTCTCAGTCTCTCTCTCGTACGTGTTCCCACGCCTCTTCACATTCCTCAATCTGGATAAGATTCGTGTACCTTATACTAGTTTCATGTTTTTAATAAGGAACCAAAATGGCTACCTCTTATACATCGGTAGTCCTACTGTCTCAGAACCATAATGGCGGTCTCTGCTTAAACAGCACACCTGCTAGCCACCACGGGGCAAGTAAGCTGATATCACACTTCCTGCTGACGTAGACATTCCTGCCTCGTCAGCACCAGCAACAGCTCTCACAAGTCCTCTGGCTAGGTACAATATTCAGTCACCAGTGAGCTGGACTGTGTGCGTGTTAGCATTCAAAACATGTGTGTGTTATTATTATTATTATTATTATTATTATTATTATTATTATTATTATTATTATTATTGAACATTTTACTGTAATAATATTTACTAGCAAGCGCCCATCCTCAATACATGATCATGTTAACCACATGCTTTCATCCTAAAACACATGACTTTACCCAGTTCAATATTTAGTTTATAACATTTCAGGCCAATGACCTTACCGTTTTGGCTCTTTGCGTACATGCACATGACTTGGTCGAGCAAATGTTATAGGTTTCCATATTCTAAAACCATTTACTATGCCAGACAGCAGTCTCGCTTATCACCGTTTACTAGCATGTTAAAGATCCCCTTCAGGGGTAAAAAAAATCCCAGCACACTTAACACATTTTCAAATATTTGCCTCTATCCGTCATAGGAAATGTCACAAAACCAACCGTCATAAGCTGTCCCCGCCATCCCACCAAAATAGCTATTCATTTCTTCCGGGCACGGTCACCGAGATCGCCAACGTCTAAGAATCACTTGGTCATATCCTACAACCGTCTGTTGTGTCAGAGAGCGATCTTGCTCATCACCGTTAACTATAACGTTAAAGATCCCCTTCAGGGGTAAAAAATCTTAGCATGCTTGTCACATTTCAAAATATTCGCCTTCATTCATTCGTCATAGGAAAAAAATATCAAAAAGAAACCCCTCGTTTTGCCATATATCGCCCCCGTCGAAATAGCCATTTCTCGTATCCACCATGGCCAATCATAGCCTCGTTGTAACATACGTCAAGCGCTACTGGCTCTCTGTCTACAAACACGCTTTTATTTAAAAAAAATCCTAGTTTTTTTTGTCCTAGAGACTTGACTTTTATTTTCATGGTAGAGGGGTAGGGACCTTTCATTTATGTCAAACAAATTTTTTTTTCAACGTGTTCGTTTCCAAAATAGTAAAAATTCAAAATTGAAGGGGTTTCAAAAAAATCTCAAAATATAAAAAAGTTTTATTATAAAAAAATAAAGGTCATAGAGACCATTGGTTTGAACTATGGCACAACATTCTATCATGTTTGATTTTCAAACTATCGCCTACTTTTAAAAACAAAATTTTTCAAAAATATAACGTGTGGTCTATAGGAAAGAGGACGTCAGCTCGAGTCCAACGACACCTCATTTGTTAAAATCCGACCATCCGTTCGCCCATGATCACCAATGTTCGCAAGAAAGTAGGCTATCATTTTTTTTTTCCTCCTACACCCTTGAATCTTGCTGTCCGCCTAGAGGGCATACTCACCTTTCATTAACATCAAACGAACTTTTTTTTTTCTAATTCTCAGTTTCCAAAATAGCGCCAATCCAAGAAACGAACATTTTCATTTTTTTTTTTTTTTAATATCAACTCACATGCTTAGCCAAGAGGACGGTCATCCCAACGCCAACAATACCTCGTTCGTTAAAATCCGACCACGCGTTCGGGAGATATCGCCCAAAGTTTATATGAAAGTAGGGGGTGGGGCAGAACTCTCCCCATCCCACTACTGCACAGTTTTAGTCCTAGAGACTTGACATTTATTTTGGGGATAGAGGGGGTCATGGCCATTCATTTATGTCAAACAAAATTTTTTGTTAACTCTTTAGTTTCCAAAATAAAACAATTTCAAAATTGAACTTAAAACTTTTTAATCTTTTATGTTGTTGTTTTTTTTATTATAAAAAATAAAGGACATAGAGACCATTCGTTTGAGCCATGGCACAACATTCCATCATGTTTGGTTTTCAAACTATCGCCTACTTACAAAAACAAACATTTTCAAAAAAAAATTCAAAAATATAACGAGTGGTCCATAGCAAAGCCCCCGTCAGCTCGAGTCCAACGACACCTCATTCGTGAATCTCCGACCACGGGTTCGGGAGTTATAGGCTCGCATTGGGAATAGTGGGGGGGGGGGGCAGTTCTGTCATCACTCCCCTACTGGTCTTATCAAACGACTAGTATTTCCTAGATCGTCGAAAGTATAGGTACAATAATGATATAACAATATCATTCAATGTTTCTGCTGTTCTTGAAGTTTGATGTTTTTATATTAAAGTATATATTATATTAAACATAAATAAAAGTCTGAATACTTGGTTTTAATAAAATTATTAAAATTCGAGAGTCGGTACGACTCGTCTTCTATAAGGAAATCTGATTCCTCAAACAAAATTTTAATGTCAGTTCAACAACTGATCCCTAGAATAAAATTGAAAAATAGATGAAAGACAATCATCTCCTAAATAATCTTGAAGCATAAAAATCTTAGCACACATCTGAAGTGTAAAATACAAGAAAACACTGAAATACATGAAATGTGAAAATATGGATTTAGAACGACGGCTCAGAATGTCACTAATCAAGCTCTATACTAAAAATACACACATCAAAAAAAGTTTTGCATCACCTCGGTTCCCAGATCTCCGGCATATAGACGTTGACTGTGTATATTGTATCCAAGATACAGTCCCTTTGACTGTTCATAGATGTCACTAAAACTGCTCAAAGATGTAAACAACCATGCATGAGCAGGGCCTATTAGACGGAGGGGGTACGACAGCCGATCAGTTCCAGTCATTCCACCAGGACGAAGGTACGCTGCTCATGTTGTCTGTAGTTCTACCATGCCTAGAAGGTCAATACCGCAGTTCGATCGCGTCCGCATTGTTACTTTGTGTCAAGAAGGGCTCTCAACAAGGGAAGTTTCCAGGCGTCTCAGAGTGAACCAAAGCGATGTTGTTCGGACATGGAGGAGGTACAGAGATACAGGAACTGTCGATGACAGGCCTCGCTCAGGCCGCCCAAGGGCTACTACTGTAGTGGATGACCGCTACTTACGGATTGCCGCTCGGAGGAACCCTGACAGCAATGCCACCATGAAATAATGCGTTTCGTTCAGCCACAGGACGTCGTGTTTCAACTCAAACTGTGCGCAATAGGCTGCATGATGCGCAACTTCACTCCCGACGTCCATGGCGAGGTCCAGCTTTGCAACCCCGACACCATGCAGCGCGGTACAGATGGGCCCAACAACATGCTGAATGGACCCCACTGTTAAGGATGTTTGATTGGTGCCTTAACCACCATTTTTGTTAAGGATGTTTGATTGTTTAACCCGCGCCTCCCCCATTTTTGTTAAGGATGTTTGATTGGTGCCTTAACCACCATTTAAAAGGGGTGTTGATTACTGGGCATCCTTGCATCTACGGGGATTTACTAGGATGTCTTATGGAGAACTGCGGACGCATACTTACCAGACTTACCGGGAGCGCCTTAGCAGGCCAAACACCTGCGAGTCGTCTTCGGGTACTGCCTGACAGCATGGCGCAGCGGGAAATACTGGATCTTAACCTAACTACAAACTAAGGGGGTGGGGTTTTACGACTACTACGTGCAATGAAAAGATAGAGCCTTTGACTGTGAGAGAGGGATTTATTGTAAGCTACTGATGGGTGGCACTTCGGTCTAGATGAAAGGGGGGATGATTACTAGAGGGAAAAGGAATTTAGCAGACACACATTACTCACTCTACCGATGATACCCGTCCTCCATGATGTCGTGTTGGGACCGCGGCAAGGGCAGCGCCCTACCAGTCTCGCGTAGCACTGATACCTCGACTAGTGATGATCCAAGAAGAAAGGAGGGCCCCAGAGCCCGAGAAGAAAGAGGAATGAAAGAGGCCCGCCGCGTGTGCGTCCTCTGTATTTGTTGGTTTTTAAGTAGGTCTGCCATGTCAGCGATATGTCGATGAGTTGTGTTATTATTACATAAGTCTGCCGGCTTGCAGTACTTACGAATGTAGGTCGCTGTTATATCTTCCATTATAACTTCCCTTTGCTAGGCATAATTATAGGCACAACCCTTATCGAGGGTTGGTGGCTGTACAAGACCTCGCACGGTTTTAATTGTCGTCCTCGACAATTGCAGTGGTCCCGCGATGTTAAAGTAGAATATTTCTTCTTATTGCAGTTTTTTTGTTCATCTTCTTTCCAATCTTCTTTTCTTCCGTTGTTCTTTTTCTTCTGCTTCTGTTTGCTCGTTGTAGGGTGGGTAAGTGTGTCGTGCCAGGGGTTGGTAGGCGTGGCAGGGGTGGAATATGGTGTTATACAGTCATTTGATACTTCGTTACATTTTGCTTTGCAATGTTGACATGATCACTTTAAATTGTCTGTGATAATCTTGTTCATTTGATCTGATATTATTGTTAAGAGTATCGATAAATTAATGAGATAATTAAATAGTTAATTAAAGATCAAATTAGAAATTAGTGACTCTCTGAGGTTAATTATGAAAGAAATTCACATTAAGACGTTTGGTGAAGAAAGATAAAAGAAATGGTGTATAGGAAATTTAGGTTGTAGTCACTCCTCCCGGACTAGTTCATGAGCTGCGTTTACAACGCCCATCATGTACTGCCTTGAGGGTGCGTGTACGACTGTAATTTTCCTATTATGTATGGATGATGATGTATGGAGTTTAAAGTATAGTTAGCCCTCTCAGCTTAGCCTGTGCCTCTGAAGCGTAGTGTAGTGAAAAGGAAAAAAAAAAGTGTGCTGTGTAAGTGTAATGCTTCACTAGGCCAAGTGTGCCGCGAGGGTGCACTGATATCCTTAATCTCCTTACCACGTGGGAATGAAAATATAGAGAGTCTAGGCTTTGCTACCCTTGTGGAACCCGTCCACGGACTGCGTAAAGCTACGTCATTCTGTGTGCGGTCGTGGGGGTGCATGTGCCCTGTTAACCTCCCTATGACATGGGGGATGATTTATAATTTTACCTAAGAGAGTTATGCTGTTACGGTTCATCTCTGATAAAACATGAGTTTAGAAAAAGAGCTAGATTTTAAGGTTAACCTGCCTATAAAATGGCTGTACATGCTACTATTTTGTTCTCTTCGATTTTCTGTTTCCGAGTCTGTTGGTTCTTCTTTCTTGGTCCATGGTCACCTTGTTTACACCTTGTCCTCCCGTTCTACAATGGGGAGTACAGGAATTGTCATCTTATCATTATTCTGAAATCAGAAAGTATTGTTAACGTCTGTTCTTATTGAGGCGCTTTCCCCAAATTATTATTTTTTCTTACGTTTTGCGAAGGAGTTTACTAATAATGTCTGCATTTTTGAATCTGTGTACTAATATCTCTTACATACTACTTTGTGATATATGCTCCGTCATATATCTATAGAACCTCAATATATATTTATACCACTTTGTAACCTCAGGGCATTGGCCATCCTGGGCTACTACACTCAACAGGGAATGAACCTTCCTGCATACATAACTATTTCACATTATAACCTCAGGGCATTGACCATCCTGGGCTACTACACTCAACAGGGAATGAACCTTCCTGCAATTACATTCTTCCACCGTGTTTACTTCTCAACGTATTTAAATGCAGACATTGTGTTAGTAAACTTCTTACTACGCGTTTATGTTTAATTGTGACGCTTTGAGTTACTTTAAAGTGGTGACAGTATTATATGCAACTTATGAAAATATCATTGTCTCCATGGACTGACTGGACAATGATTAGGTAGCTTAGACGGTTGTTTAACCGCCATTCTGATATCTCTTATGAACCGTTTACATTTTTATTTAATTTATTGACTGAGCTGTTAACACTTCCTGAAAAATAACATTGTTATTAACATATGCGTTTTATACCCTTGTAAAATATGCCACTATATATAGGGGGAAGAAATGGGGTTTTATTTGTGCTTGGAGTTCCATCAGTTCTTAACTCTAGTCCCTGCTCCTAAATCTAATATGAATAAATTTACTTTAGTATGTATGGTATTTACAGGTGGTGGGGGTGGTCTGTGTGTCTGAAGGGTGGATATTTAATGGAAAAATCCCTTGAAAAAAATGGGGGTATTTACCTTTGAACGTTAATTATATAAAGTTTAGTCTTTCCCTAGTGCCTACCCATATATCTATGTCCTATATCCTATATCTAAAAGATTCGATAACCCATGTTTGCAGACTGGTTGATGGCATTTGAAACTGCACTGGTCTGCAGTGCCGTTAATAAAATATTACCCTTTACTCTTATGACATAAATAGAAGGTTTCCTCTTTCTGACCAGCTTGTATTATGTTTGGATATTATTCCTCTTTACTTGGTTTTTCGATGTTATTATCCCTTGAAAGTTTTGAATTAATTGTTGAAATGTAGCGTAATTGTGCTTTGTTCAATTATGCGTCGTAGTATATCTTTCGGCGTGATTTTCTCAGCTGCTCTTAAGTATCTGATTCGCGTTGCTTATCTCCCTATATTCTTATCATCTTACCAATATAATACCTTCAAGCTATCGCTTTAGTTCCAAAAATGTATTTATTTATCTTTCACTCCTAACCGTCCTATAGTATAATATCATAGAAATACCGTCTGTTGGCAGGCTGACTGTACTCCGATACAAATCGCATCCCAAGAGACGTTATTAGATCTAACATGTACATTATATATAATCCTATCAATAGTTTATCATAATACCATAGAAATATCGCCTGTCAATAGTCTGATTGTACACCGATACAAATGAGTTTTGACGGACGTTAGATCTAACATGTATTGAGTTTGAGCATATACTAATTTATCGCTTCTTGGTGGACTCTTCTTTTAAAGAATGGGAATAAAATATCTTCATGCGCGCTCTCATGAATAACGTTACTGAAATTCTAATATGCATATATTTGCTTATAGGCGTTTGGCACAGTGGTGGCAACGATTGTGATAAATTATGACAGTAGTTATAAACGTAATAATCTTAAAATTATTCATGCATCGTATCTCTACCTTCTCATCTCATGGCCAGGTAATATCATTTCATTCCTGCCACAAGACACTTAATAACTAACTTCACTACTTACTCAGTACTTCTGCTCTGAGGGTTAGGTAACAACCTTCGTTCCTCCCTTATAATAATTCACTTCAAAAATCAACTTCTTCTATACTTATCTCATGGTCAGGGAATATCATCTCCTTCCTGCCGCAAGACACTTAAAAACTAACTTCTTCTTTAAGGGTTGGGTAACGCCCTTCGTTCCTCCCTTGTAAAAACTCACTTCAAAAATCGACTTCTTCTACTCATATATTATTCTCATAATAACTTACCTCATAAGAACAACCTCTTCCGTTCCTATCTTCCTCTTCCGAATGCATGACATTATGGTATTCATAATAATAATCATATAATATAACTATCACTGTCGTGTGCCCACCAAGCTGAAGTTACGCCGTATTTAAACTTTTGCCGTTCGTTTGTCAGCATCTGATGCTCTTGATAATTGCTCATACTCATGTCCTGTAGGACTTCGTGAGGGTACGCTTTACTGCAACGTGAATTATATTTCCTAAAAAAAATAACGCATGTTATGGGAGCATGAGGTAAGCCTCCGTGGCTTAGGCGGCAGCACGCCGGCCTCTCACCACTGGGTCCGTGGTTCAAATCCCGGTCACTCCATGTGAGATCTGTGCTGGACAAAACGGAGGCAGACAGGTTTTTCTCCGGGTACTCCGGTTTTCCCTGTCAAAATTTCATTCCAGCAACACTCTCCACTATCATTTCATTTCATCTGTCATTCATTTAATCATTGCCCCAGAGGAGTGCGTCAGGCCTCGGCAGCCGGCACAGTCCATATCCTCGCCGCTAGATGGGGGCTTCATTCATTCCATTCCTGACCCGGTCGGAGACTGGAAGCAGGCTGTGGATTTTCATTTTCATGGGAGCATGACTGAATGCTTACTAGAAATTTCCTTGCTACATTACGCTTTCATTACATTGAGGGATGTGCTCTGAAATGCTAAATCTGTTTATGCTAGTCTCACTGTTATATGCCTACGCTAGGCTCTGAACTCGTAATCTCTTACTTCCGCTATCAGACATGTGTTTTGCTTATCTGGACATTTGCCGTCTTACATATCCTGTCTGGCTGCCAGCTGTATGTCGCGTGCCTAGTTTGCTGATAATCATAATTGTAAGGACTGTTCGCTGAGCTGAGTCAGTACGGTGTCCCTTGATGCTACTTGTAAACAAAGACTGAGCTGTGCCACCTTGCTGTATCGTCATTGTCGTGTCTGTGAAAGTGTAGTGTAAAGGTAGCTCGCTCCTCCTGTCTACTCATATTACCAAGGTTGCTGTTCACTCGGTCACTCGAATATTTCCTAACTAACTTATGATCTACAACAATATGTACACTGTAATGTCACTGCTGAAAAAAAATGCCTGGGTTAATAGGTAACACTGTCTTATTCTAGGGGAATTAATCTGAGGGAATAAGCTGTCTTCTATTAGAGTGGGGTAATTATCTGTACTTCGTTACCATTTTTATAAACTGCTATGGGTTAATTCCTACTACCTACTAGGGTGGTAAAGGCTTATTTAACTTTAAGGGCCGGGGTGGGTGGGTATTAAATATTTATATCTACTTCTCTAGTTAGGGGTTGCTAAAATCTTAAAACGCTTATCTGCAAGAGGATTCTACTGCATTCTCTCTTGTCAATCGACGTTAAAGCTGGGTTGGGGGGGGGGGGGGGGTGATATAATTATCATGGATAGCAAAAATTATCCTCTACGTGATTCTTCTGGGGGGAAAAATTTTCCTCACTTGGCTTAGCTAGAGGTTTATGGCGATCTAGTCACGGAATCTCGTTGTATGAGTTCCCTTAATACGTGACTACCAGCGCGTCCACCATTTTTGTTAAGGATGTTTGATTGGTGCCTTAACCACCATTTTTGTTAAGGATGTTTGATTGTTTAACCCGCGCCTCCCCCATTTTTGTTAAGGATGTTTGATTGGTGCCTTAACCACCATTTAAAAGGGGTGTTGATTACTGGGCATCCTTGCATCTACGGGGATTTACTAGGATGTCTTATGGAGAACTGCGGACGCATACTTACCAGACTTACCGGGAGCGCCTTAGCAGGCCAAACACCTGCGAGTCGTCTTCGGGTACTGCCTGACAGCATGGCGCAGCGGGAAATACTGGATCTTAACCTAACTACAAACTAAGGGGGTGGGGTTTTACGACTACTACGTGCAATGAAAAGATAGAGCCTTTGACTGTGAGAGAGGGATTTATTGTAAGCTACTGATGGGTGGCACTTCGGTCTAGATGAAAGGGGGGATGATTACTAGAGGGAAAAGGAATTTAGCAGACACACATTACTCACTCTACCGATGATACCCGTCCTCCATGATGTCGTGTTGGGACCGCGGCAAGGGCAGCGCCCTACCAGTCTCGCGTAGCACTGATACCTCGACTAGTGATGATCCAAGAAGAAAGGAGGGCCCCAGAGCCCGAGAAGAAAGAGGAATGAAAGAGGCCCGCCGCGTGTGCGTCCTCTGTATTTGTTGGTTTTTAAGTAGGTCTGCCATGTCAGCGATATGTCGATGAGTTGTGTTATTATTACATAAGTCTGCCGGCTTGCAGTACTTACGAATGTAGGTCGCTGTTATATCTTCCATTATAACTTCCCTTTGCTAGGCATAATTATAGGCACAACCCTTATCGAGGGTTGGTGGCTGTACACCACGGAATTGGCATCACGTTCTCTTCACCGATGAGTGTCGCATATGCCTTCAACCAGACAATCGTCGGAGACGTGTTTGGAGGCACCCTGGTCAGGCTGAACGTCTTAGACACACTGTCCAGCGAGTGCAGCAAGGTGGTGGTTCCCTGATGTTTTGGGGTGGCATTATGTGGGGCCGACGTACGCCACTTGTGGTCATGGAAGGCTCCGAAACGGCTTTACGATACTTGAATGACATCCTCCGACCCATAGTGCAACCATATCTGCAGAATATTGGAGAGGCATTTGTCTTCATGGACGACAATTCTCGACCTCATCGTGCACATCTTGTGAATGCGTTCCTTCAAGATAACGACATCGCTCGACTACAGTGGCCAGCATGTTCGCCAGACATGAACCCTATCGAACATGCCTGGGATATGTTGAAAAGGGCTGTTTATGGACGTCTTGATCCACCAACCACTCTGAGAGATTTGCGCCGTATTGTCGTTGAGGAGTGGGACAATTTGGACCAACAGTGTCTTGATGAACTTGTGGATAGTATGCCACGGCGAATACAGGCATGCATCAATGCAAGAGGACGTGCTACTGGGTATTAGAGGTAGTGGTGTGTACTGCAATCTGGACCACAAATGCTGAAAGTCTAGCTGTATGATGGTACAACATGCAATGTGTGGGTCTCATGAAAAAGAGAAGATTGTAGTTTTACGTGACTGTGAATCTAGTGATTATGAGCCACGGGACCTCCTTTTTACGTGGAATCCGAACCACAGGACATGGCATTTCACTTTGAAAATCTCACATGCATTGACCGGGAATCGAACCCGGACCGCCTTGGTGAGAGGCATACAGCTAGACCGCTGAGCCACCACGCCCCCCATGTGGGTCTCATGAGCAATAAAACGAGCTGAAATGTTGTTTGTGTTGATCTCTATTCCCTTTGTATTTAACGGTTCCGGAACTCTTGGAACCGAGGTGATGCAAAACTTTTTTTGATGTGTGTAAGAGACACTGCTACCTTATTTGGACGAAAACTTGAAGATCTATGTAAATATTCACACAATACTTTTGATGTTTCCTCAGTTCAAGATACTGAGATGGATCTGCATTCGAACCTCGGATCTGCGACCTCAGAGATAGGAAAACGTTCCCTCTCCGGAATTCACCAACATTCGCCTGGGCTCGAACGACATCCTTCTGGCAAATTCTTCTGTTGTTGCTGGGCTACCCTAGAATCATGACAAATCTCTTCTGTAGAATCTTCATTTTCCGTCGCAAATATATATCAGCCTCATCATTGAAAATAATTTATAGAAATATTCATATAGATGGTGAATGGGGGAGCGTGATGGCGCAGTGGCTTAGCTGTTCGTCTTTCACCCGGACGACCGGGTTTCGAATCCCGGTGACAGCGGGATGGAATTTTCACCTGAAAAATCACGTGGCGTCAGGAAGGGCATCCGGCCATAAATCCCAGGCCAAAACCAAAATGAGCCTGGTTGTCTCCGGCGACTCCCATTAATTAGGAAAAGCCGAAGGAAAACAACAACGTCATTCATATACACACATCAAAAAAAGTTTTGCATCACCTCGGTTCCCAGATCTCCGGCATATAGACGTTGACTGTGTATATTGTATCCAAGATACAGTCCCTTTGACTGTTCATAGATGTCACTAAAACTGCTCAAAGATGTAAACAACCATGCATGAGCAGGGCCTATTAGACGGAGGGGGTACGACAGCCGATCAGTTCCAGTCATTCCACCAGGACGAAGGTACGCTGCTCATGTTGTCTGTAGTTCTACCATGCCTAGGAGGTCAATACCGCAGTTCGATCGCGTCCGCATTGTTACTTTGTGTCAAGAAGGGCTCTCAACAAGGGAAGTTTCCAGGCGTCTCAGAGTGAACCAAAGCGATGTTGTTCGGACATGGAGGAGGTACAGAGATACAGGAACTGTCGATGACAGGCCTCGCTCAGGCCGCCCAAGGGCTACTACTGTAGTGGATGACCGCTACTTACGGATTGCCGCTCGGAGGAACCCTGACAGCAATGCCACCATGTTGAATAATGCGTTTCGTTCAGCCACAGGACGTCGTGTTTCAACTCAAACTGTGCGCAATAGGCTGCATGATGCGCAACTTCACTCCCGACGTCCATGGCGAGGTCCAGCTTTGCAACCCCGACACCATGCAGCGCGGTACAGATGGGCCCAACAACATGCTGAATGGACCCCACGGAATTGGCATCACGTTCCCTTCACCGATGAGTGTCGCATATGCCTTCAACCAGACAATCGTCGGAGACGTGTTTGGAGGCACCCTGGTCAGGCTGAACGTCTTAGACACACTGTCCAGCGAGTGCAGCAAGGTGGTGGTTCCCTGATGTTTTGGGGTGGCATTATGTGGGGCCGACGTACGCCACTGGTGGTCATGGAAGGCTCCGAAACGGCTTTACGATACCTGAATGACATCCTCCGACCCATAGTGCAACCATATCGGCAGAATATTGGAGAGGCATTTGTCTTCATGGACGACAATTCTCGACCTCATCGTGCACATCTTGTGAATGCGTTCCTTCAAGATAACGACATCGCTCGACTACAGTGGCCAGCATGTTCGCCAGACATGAACCCTATCGAACATGCCTGGGATATGTTGAAAAGGGCTGTTTATGGACGTCTTGACCCACCAACCACTCTGAGAGATTTACGCCGAATTGTCGTTGAGGAGTGGGACAATTTGGACCAACAGAGTCTTGATGAACTTGTGGATAGTATGCCACGGCGAATACAGGCATGCATCAATGCAAGAGGACGTGCTACTGGGTATTAGAGGTAGTGGTGTGTACTGCAATCTGGACCACAAATGCTGAAAGTCTAGCTGTATGATGGTACAACATGCAATGTGTGGGTCTCATGAGCAATAAAACGAGCTGAAATGTTGTTTGTGTTGATCTCTATTCCCTTTGTATTTAACGGTTCCGGAACTCTTGGAACCGAGGTGATGCAAAACTTTTTTTGATGTGTGTAGATGGTGAATGAAATATTTCTATTGCTAATTGATGTTACATTAGTGTTCGTAGACTGACGAAAATGTACAAGATGGACCGTACACTAAGTCTGTATTCAAGAATACGTCGTCTAACGAAGTTCCATCGTATCTTAACTTCTGTTATCGAATATGTCTCTGGCGCATAACTATTTAGTTAATCATATCAACAATGTTAATTATGTTGAATGAAACCACTACGGTGTCGTAGCAGGCGGAGAGGTGATACTCCGACGTGGCGCGTCCCAGGTGGCGGATAGGGGGGTCCTCACCGGCTTGCCGGCGGACTTGAGCAAAATAAAATAGCTCTCGCGGACCAAACACACAACAACCTCTACGGTTAACAACCGCAGTTGTAACTCGGAGCTTGCTCCATACAAGGTTGACTACCTTTGAAAGTCAAACATGGAAGGAAATCTTTTAAGGAATAATCCACCTAGACTGCAATCGGATACGGTGGGCAGTCACCTGAAAGATACCCTAGATGAGTCGGAGCATCTAAAAATACCCCTGACAGTTAGAAAACCCAAATTTAGACTGAAGATAGAACAGATAAACTATATAGCAACACACAATACAGGGTGATTCACCTAAAACTTGCACTGTAAATATTTCTGAAATGGAAGGTGATATTGATATGCGGTTTTAACCTAATGAAATTGTAACCAATGGCTCGTATTTGTAGCTGATACACTGATATTTATAATTTTTAGAAAGTGGTTTTATTTACAACAATTGGCTGGCTGCGTGGCTCAGCGGTAACGTTCTCGCTTGCTGGGCCCTAGGTTGCAGGTTCGTATCCTGGCGCAGTCAGCTGGCATTTGAGGGTGCGCAGATGTGAGGGAGCCGTGTCAGTAGATTTACTGGCACGTTAAAGATCCCCTTCGGGGCAAAATTCCGGCACCCCGGCGTCTCTAAAAGCCACAGTAGTTAAAAGGGACGTAAAACCAATAACATTATTATTATTTACAACAATTACAATTTTTTAAATGGAACAATACCCATTGACATTAAAAAAATAAAATTAGAACAAATTAGAATACCAATGGTGTTTTGTGCACGATTCTAGTGCAAGTAGTTTACGAGATATTGATTGTTATTCGAAAATTGTACGCACTAACAACCAAGTGCTTAGTGGCGAGGTTACGATGTTGTTATGTTTGTTGAGGTTGTGGTTTGTGTACACTGAGTGCACTGCGACTTTCCAGTCAGTTATTGTGTGATACTTCAAGTAGTAGGACGTGCTTGCAGGATGAGATTTACCATTGCAGAAAAAGCCGACATGCTCATGGTTTATGGCGAATGTAGGAGGAATGCCGTTCGTTCTTGTACCGTGTACGCGGAAACATATCCCATTAGACGTCAACCATCTCGGCAATTATTTGTGAACCTTTTCAATCAATTACGTGAAAATGGTAGTATAACGCCTAGAAAACGTAACAGAGACAAACAAGTGACTGGAGAAGAGGGAGAAATTAAGGTTCTGGCTGCTGTTGCGGTAGATCCACAAATTAGTTCCCGTGCAATTGCACATGGAAGCGGCATGTGTCAGGCAAGTGTACTACGCATTCTCCATCGTCATAAGTTCCATCCGTATCACATCTCTCTCCATCAAGTGCTGCATGGTAATGATTTTGAGAATCGTGTTAACTTTTGTACATGGGCATTAAGACGTGATACTCCAGATTCGTCATGTATCTTGTTTACTGATGAAGCAACATTTTCTAATCATGGCCAAGTCAATCTTAGAAACATGCACTATTGGTCTGTTGAAAATCCCCGTTGGCTGCGTCAAGTAGAACGACAGCGTCCATGGAGTGTAAACGTCTGGTGTGGAATAGTGAACCATCACATCATAGGTCCCTTTTTCGTAGAAGGAACACTGAATTCGTGCAAGTACCTCAACCTCCTAACAGACCATCTTCCACAGATGTTAGAAGACGTTCCGCTTCAGACTAGGAGGATCCTGTGGTATCAACATGATGGCTGTCCGGCCCATAGTGCACGAATTACTACAGATTATCTTCACGGATTGTTTCCAAATCGTTGGATTGGACGAAGGGGACCTGTACTTTGGCCGGCCCGTTCACCAGATTTGACTCCTTTAGACTTTTTTTCTGTGGGGGAAGCTAAAAGACACTGTCTACAAGGACATACCAACTACACCAGATGATATGAAATGGCGTATTACTGCTGCCTGCGCTGAAATTTCCTCTGAAATGCTAGAACGTGTGCAGCAATCTTTACATAGCAGACTGGAAGCTTGTATTGGGGCTGGTGGTCGTCATTTTGAACACAAGCTTTGAGGGTACACTGTACTTGTCAGAAACCACAGAATTACTTCATTCACATTTGTTTTTCTTTAGTTTGTCCTAGGCATTGTCCCATTGTGTACAAATAACAATATCTCGTAAACTACTTGCACTAGAATCGTGCAAAAGACACCATTGGAATTCTAATGTGTTCTACTTTTATTTTTTTAATGTCAATGAGTATTGTTCCATTTAAAAAATTGTAATTGTTGTAAATAAAACCACTTTCTAAAAATTATAAAAATCAGTGTATCAGCTACAAATACGAGCCCTTGGTTACAATTTCATTAGGTTAAAACCGCATATCAATATCACCTTCCATTTCAGAAATATTTACAGTGCAAGTTTTAGGTGAATCACCCGGTATAAATTCCATCATACAGGCAGGAAAACTCAAAATTTTGACAGACGAAATGGATCGCAAAGGGATTCTAATAACCGGGCTTCAAGAAATGAAAAACACCAATCAGGAACCAATAGAATCACAAGGGTATAGAATTTACAAGGGAATACCAGGAAAAAGAGTAATGAAGCAATGTCCACAATTCGGAACAGGATTTGTAGTCAATCTCAAAATAATTGAATCCATCATAGAATTTAAAGCATTATCCCCTAGGCTCTCGACACTAACTCTAAAAGCTGCAAATAGAACATATACCATTCTAAATGCCCATGCCCCAACTAATGATAAAAATAATAAGAAAGAACACAAAGATGATGTGGAGGGATTTTGGGAGCTTTTAGATCAGACAGCAACAAACATAAATAAAAGTCACACCAAAATTTTAATTGGAGACTTTAATGCCCAGTTAGGAAAGGAAAAAATATATAGTGACATAATAGGAAATTGGCCAGCACAGAGAAGAACAAACAGGAATGGCATAAGACTGGTGGAATTTTGCAGGAACCATGATATGATCTCCAAATCAACTTACTTCAAGAGAAGACCAAATAAACTCAAAACTTGGAAACATCCAGATTGGAAAAAAGGTGAATGGCAACTAGATCATGTTTGTATGGATAAGAACTATCACAGGGAGATCTACAATGTGAAAGTTCTGAGAGGAACAGATACTGGATCGGACCATTACATGATAAAGATTAAAATTAAATTTACCCCGTTGACAAAGAAAAAAACTCGCCTAAAAAAGAAGAGAACATACGACCCTCATAAACTAATAAATAACAAGGGATACAAAGAACGAACTAGATATATTAAAATAACAGATGATCTAGAGGAAATAGTTCCCCAATTGAAACAAATAGCTGAAAAAGTAGCCCCAATAAATCCAAGGAAGAAACACCAATGGTGGAACGATGAGTGTGATAATACAGTGGAAGATAGACATCAAGCCTGGTTATGGTATCAGAGTCAAAAAAACAGATGAATCACACTTGGATCTCATAAAACAAAGGAAGATAACTCAAAAAATAATACCAGGGGTTAAACGGCTATACCAAAAGGATATACTTCTGATGATCGAAACAAATAGCGCGAAAACAAACTCAAGAGATTACCACAAAATTTTTAGCAAACAACTACAAAGATATGAACCTCCAACATTAATGTTAAAAGACAAAAATGGCGAGTTAGCTCATAGTAATAAAAGAAATACAGAAATTTTAGCAGAAACATTCAACAAGTTGCTAAATTGCGAAGATCCACCAGAACTGCTTCAAATAAATACAGACACCACTATTAAAACACCATCAGAAAACATAAATCCACCCACAATCCAAGAAGTCTACAAAGCGCTGAGAGAGCTCAAAAACTACAGCGAGTGGAGAAGATCAAACATTTGCAGAATTGTGGAAATATGCAGCAGAACCAGTGAAGATTGCATTACACCAATGCATAGTGAACATTTGGATCAAAGAAGAACTGCCAGACCATTGGACTACTGCTATAATACATCCATTACACAAGAAAGGAGAAAAATCAAATCCTGACAACTAGCGAGGAATTTCCCTTTTGGATATCACATATAAAATCATGTCACGAATTCTATATAATCGTTGTAAAGATCAATTAGAACTGGAAATAGGAGAATATCAAGGTGGATTTCGGCCATGGCGAAGCTGCCCTGAACAGATAATCACCTTAAAATTAGTAATGGACTACTACAAACGTAGACAAAAACAGCAAGTCATAACCTTCGTAGACTTCAAAAAAGCTTTGATTGTATACATAGATCTTCATTGCTGAAAATACTAAGGAATTTCGGACTTCATCCCAAATTAATAAAAATTATAAAACTAACTCTAACAAACACCAAATCTAAAGTAAAATTCAGAGGAGAAATATCTGAACCGTTTACGATTAAAATAGGATTAAGACAAGGAGATGGTTTATCGCCTCTACTTTTCAATTGTGCTTTGGAATATGTAATGAGGGAATGGTACAGGGAAAATCCTAGGAACATAAGAATTGGAACCAAGAAAGATCAAATAGACTTAAATTGCTTGGGATTCGCAGATGACTTAGCGTTACTGGCTAATAATATTCAAGAAGCCAGAAATCAAATAATAAGCCTACAAAATATAGCACAAAAAATTGGACTTCAGATATCATTTGAAAAGACAGAGATAATGGTAGCAAATCCACTTGTAATCAATCACATAACAGTAAATAACAAGAAAGTTAAAATAGTGAAGCAATTTAAATACTTAAGAGAAATTATAACTTACAACTTGGATGAGAAACCTGCATGGCAAGAAAGAACTAATAAAATGATAAAAGCCCAAAAATTAACATGGTCTACATATAAAAGAAAATGTCTATCAATCTCAACAAAATTAAAACATTACAAGACGGTGGTTCAACCAGAGGTGACCTATGGAAGTGAAACTCTTTTTAAAGTTACTCAGAAAAACAGAATCGACAAAATTTTAAAAGTAGAAAGGAGAATAGCTAGAACATGCATAAATAAAAAAATATCAGAAAGATGGACAGTGGCGGATAGTACCAAATGAAGTGGTATACACAGAACTGGAGCCCATCACTGATACTATTCGGAAGAAACGGCTTTCTTTCTTTGGTCACATCATGAGGACACCAGAAACCAGGTTATCTAGAAAAATTGTAGTGAAACTTTGGAATATGAAACAACAAGTAGGATGGATTAAGGAAATTAGAGAAGATATGAAAGAATTGGAAATAACCTTGGATGACTTGCAAAACAAAACAACAAAATTAAAAAAAACTGAGAGATATAAAAATAAGATTTCAGGCTAAAATAGACAAACGTAATACAGTAAAAAGGGTATTTACAGATGAGGAACGCCTGAGAAGATCAGAGCGAATGAAGAGCTACTGGGCGACTCGGAAAGGAAACTTACTGAAGAAGAGGACCAAGAAATGGTTGACTGAAGTGGTCCAATGAGGCCGTAAAAGAAGAAGAAGAAGAAACCACTTGAAGAATAATGATAGTCATTATGATAATGTTTATTTGCTGTGCCAATGTTAAAAGTTCTTCGCTACTGTTCACTTGAACTGCGTTTGCCAACTTCACGTTGCAACTAAAATGATATTTAGCTTTATTTCCAACACTTTTGAAAATTTATCTTAACGGGCTTATATTGTCGAAACGGTAAATTTTAGAACGCTCGACTTTCAGCAGAATGTAGTATTCGACCTGTTCTTTCTCTATATTCACTTAGTTGAACTCTCAATTATATAAGAGATATACTATTTTCAATGTTCCTCACAACTTCAGTTAAAATGGAAGTGCGGTAATCTCCAATGTTCTACACTGCTAACCTAGCGTCTGCACGAGTCGACAGTCGTCGCACTCGGACAAAGCTTTGGGATCTCCGTTAACCCAATAAAAACACTTCCTCGCTCTTCAAAGACTGCTGGAATAAGAACCTCGATCCTTGGATCTCCCCCTCCAAGTCGAAATTTTGGCGGCCATATCAATCTCCCACCATAATTTTAGCGCGTAGATTACTAATGCTTATTACTGCGTAGATTAACCGATCTGCGATTTTTAAAGTATCAGAAATAATTTCTTTTAATATTCTCTTCATTACCAAATAAGAAAATCTTCTTTTAAGGGCCTAAATGCATAATTTCACCAAATTATGTAGTTGAAGTTGATCCCGTCTTCAATAAGACCTCTTCTCATTGGCTCTGGGCTGGGATCCAATAGCATAATTTATAACAATATTTATAATACAGTATTAATTTCCAAACTCACTGTTGCTATGCCAATTTCAGCCTTCTAGAAGAGTCTATTGTGCAATATGTCACGTGATCGGGCTCTCCCACGGCCCCGAGCTTGTAACACGACCCTCCTGTGTCACACTTCCAGAATTTATATTTGCTGGTTAAATTTTATCATGGGGACGGAAAATACCCTCATTTTGTCCCAGAATAATTCAATTTTCGGGGGCAGTACATAACTGTATGGCCTACACATATAACAATCCAATATAGTGACCATCCAAAATATTTAGACGGTTCTCTATATCAACGAATCTATCATAGCAATCAAACCAAAATGTTGTATGTTGATGAAGGCTATTAACATAAGTTCATATCTGGATCATTCAATAACCTGGTGAGCACAAAACTAACATGGCGGTGATGCGAAATTTAAATATTTAAATGGACTTTTCTCGCGACTTATCATCCGAGCTCTGTGAAACTTGGCACAGTTCATCTTCATACAAGTCTCCCTATACATGGGTATGTCTAATTTGAGGGACTTTTATGAGAAGTTAAAAATGGCGGCAGTGCAAATTTTTAAAATCTCGTTTTCATTTTTTGTGTCCTAAGTAAGACCAGTGGGATGTATGATAATAGGCTATTAAGATCTTCACGGAACTACTTTTTTTATTTTTATTTTATTTTTAGAATTTAGAAATTGTTATAATTGATTGATTAAACTGTTCGTTATTGAGGGGCAAATCTTTTGTTTGTTTTTATTTATATATATTATTATTGCTACTACTACTACTACTAATACTATTACTTCCACCACCACTATTCTTCCTTAAAAACAGTTTGTCTAGTCTTGGCAAAACATCGGTGGGCTTACCCCAGAAGCTTCGTTGATATTCAATCAGATTTCAAGAATTTCCTGACTATATGACAGCTGTCCAGTATTACTGATTTCTATATTTTCTGGTCAATGTTGAATGGTAGATTCAGTTGGTTGTTGTTGTTGTAATTATTACTATTATTATTATTTCAGCTCAGATGATGTTGTCACGAAATTATCTGGGAAGCAACTGACTGTTCGATACCTCCAGGAGCATGGCTTTGAAAACCCAATATTAATACAAGAGAAAGAAGGTTTGGATTTGATTGTACCTGGAGATGATTTTTCTGTGTTGGATGTGGAACGATATATTGGTAAGTTTTTAATGGAAAATGTAGACCTGTCCTACTATCTCCCTCTTCTTTGTGCTGACAAAGATGTCCATAGCCCCTAAATAAAACATTTTCCCCCTTTTGTTTTGGTTGATGGTGACTATCGATACAGCGGTTTGAAAATTGTTTTAATCATTAGTTCCACCTTATCGTGGCAAGAGAATGTGTAGACCTGGCCGATCTGTGAAGAACTTTCAAACTGCCCTCTCCCTTGTTCTACGTGATGACGGACCGTCAGCTGACCTCGTCATCCAGTTCATGAGGGAGAGTGGCGATTTTTAAGTTTTAATGTGATTTAAGACTCGCAGTTTAGTTTTAGTCTGTTTTATGTTTTTATTGTGTTCATATCTATTTTTATTGTTCAATATGCCTGATTTGTTTTATTGCTTTTTATCATCCCGTTTTAACTCTTTTTATCCAAATAAGGCATAATGGTGCTCACTGTCTCTTTTATACAACCATTTTCGTTTTCATCCCTGGCAGTGGGCTCTTTTTATCTTCATCCTTTCATCATTTCATTAGGGGCTGATAACCTAGATGTTAGGCCCCTTAATACAAGAGTTATCATCATTATCATTAGTTGATTTAAAAAAGAAAAAGATAGTGATGTGTTTATTTTATTCACAAAAAGTGGTGTTATGTGTTTTTAAATTCTGGTCACTTTACTTACGATCAGAAAATTTGGAAGGAAGTTTGTAGTTTTACATGACCGTTAATCTCACAATCCTAAGCTGCAAGACCTTCTTTTTATGTGAAATCCAAACCACGATATGTGATATTTCACCTCGAAATACATAAGATAATAGAGATTTTTACATGCCCGTTTGGGTAGCCAACAAGGACTTAGGCTTCAGGAGCCTTCTGGTGATGTTAACTGCACTGAAAATGTCATCTTTGTTCAAACTAGAGAATTGTTTTTGCTGCTTGACTTGGTAGCAATGTCACAGAAGGCCACTTGTCGTGCTGACTCATGTAAGAGTCAAGATCTTCTGTATACATTTGTTTGTTATTGTCACTCCTACAGCGATATGTTATTACCTTGCCAACCAGAATAGGCTTGTAACAAGATTTATTCTATTACAGGGCCACACCCTGGGGTTTTGCCGATTTCAGGCACTTAACAATTATTTATTCATATTTTATATTGAGGTAAAGTCTGTGTATGTTTTTGAGGAGTGATTATTATCAATATTGTGGTGCAATTTCATTTTCTCATTCGTGCCAGTAGATGCGATATTTTTATTATTCATCGGATTTGGATATTATAGTTATAGGGTAGAATTTGGTGATGATTATTATGGTTTAGAGTGCGGGAATAATTTTTGTATAATTATCGCAAAGCTAGAATCGTTATTTCATTTTGGAGGGGTTGGGATAAGTTAAAATTCAAGTTAGGTTATGAAATATTTTGTTGCGAGGTTTTGTAACTAACACAGAGTTTGGGACACTGGAAATTGTCCAGTAAGGAAAGTATACAATATTGATATATAAAACTACTGTCGACCAAAATATTATGTGCACTCGAGTTTGAAGGTTGTTTGTGAAGTAACCAATAGACCTATATAAAATCCAATATCATCATCATTTTCAACGTTCTATTTTACGTTAGTTCATGTAGGTTTGGAAATTTTAATTTATATTTTAATATTTTTTATCGCAGTTGAAACACAAAAAGTGCCCGTTTTTAAGCGTGTTTCAACCATGCGTAACATTTAAGAATTATCTCACAATCCCATCATCAGATCGAATCCAAATTTTAACACAATATACATTGGAATGTTGTATAACCGGTTCATTAATTTCTAAATTTTGTGTGTTCAAGAACGAAAGTTATTATCATTTTTGTGAGGTAACTTTTTCTCGGCTCGGGGTCGTTGGAAAATGTAGTTCTTGGTTGCGTTGTAATCCTTATACATCAAAAGGTTATGCTGTATGACTGTGAAATACGTAAATTAATTAACTTATTTTATATCGATTTGTATTTGTACGGGGAATTAGGACATGGTTCACCACCTAGCCGCTCCGGGAAATGCTGTACAGCGTTGCTGATATGGAGCCCATCACTTCCGAGCGAGGCGCGCCATGACGCGTGATGGAGCCCATCCTGGCAACGTTGTACAGCTTTCACCGGAGCGACTAACTGGTAAACCATGTCTTAATTCCGCGTACAAATACAAACCGATATAAAATAAGTGAATTAATTTACATATTTCACAATCATACAGCATACCTTTTTGATGTATAAGGATTACAACGCAACCAAGAACTACATTTTCCAACGACCCCGAGCCGAGAAAAAGTTACCTTACAAAAATGATAACAACTTTGTTTCTTGGACACACAAAATTTTGATATTAATAAACCAGTTATACAACATCCCAATGTATATTGTGTTAAAATTTGGATTCGATCTGATGACGGGTTTGTGAGATAATAATTCTTAAATGTGAAGCATGGTTGAAACGCTTAAAAACGGGCACTTTTTGTGTTCCAACTGCGATAAAAAATATTAAAATACAAATTAAAAATTCCAAACCTACATGAACTAACGTAAAATAGAACGACAAAAATTATGTTATTGGATTTTATGTAGGTCTATTGGTTACTTCACAAACAACCTTCAAACTCGAGTACACATAATATTTTGGTCGACAGTAGTATCTTTGATCCATATGGACTACACTCAATTTTTCACATATATTTTTTTATTGGTCCACCTGGTCAATACAATTAATTTTTTTGTGTTCTTGGATTAAAATTGAATCAGTATGTACTTGATTCAGTTGGCCATGCAACCTTCTTCAGCATAGACAAAGACTCTTACATGAGTCAGAATGACAAGTGGCCTTCTGTGACTTATATCTGTAAGACACAAAAATCTTTAAACCTATTAAGAAAAACAATAATTCATTTTTGTTTCGTGTGTACACAATGTAAAGCTCTATTTATTCTCATAATTAAAATGTTCTATTTTATAGGCCTAGTCTAAATTTTCTGTTTGAAATGTAAAGAAAAATCATTTGTTAAATGAAAAACATGAATGAAGGGAAAAAATTATCCTAATTGCCTGTAGAATACTATTTTTTAACCACATTTTCAAAAAACACGACATATCATGTGTTGAAATACTTGGTTCTATTTTTTCATTTGTTGCATAACATTATTTATGAAAATCAAACTTTTTTTTTTACATGCCTAACTTATTTTTCAATTGTGATTTTCTGCAGGAAAGGTTTATTTTATAAATAAGAACGTATTCGTAAAGTGAAATTATGAATAAGAGGAAAAACTTGTCCAAAAGTTCCTTGTTCTTTTTTTTAGCCTATTTTCATTTTATTAAAAAATAGGCTCATGAGATCACCTATTGTCCGTGTGTGTGTGTGTGTGTATGTTTGTGTGTCAGTGTGTGTCCCCCCCTAATAACTTCTAAACGGCTGGAAGTGATTTCAATGAAACTCGGTAACGTCATAGTACTATTTTGGCCGACCCCGATGCCCTTCAAATTTTATTAAGTCTCACCAATCCAACATGACGACTGTGCGAAATATTTCACCGGCATTCTATATCTCCAAAACTATTACTGATAACACACTGAAATTTGTACGGTGATAAAGGGCACTAGTAGACCTACGAGACTTTGAAAAACCTGTTGACTACAAAACGAATATGGCGGTCAAGCGAAGTTGAAACTTTAAAATTCACTTTTCTCGTGATTTAACCATTTAAACGCAATGGAACTTGGTACAGCAAACACATTGTAATGCACTGGCATCTAATTTAGTTCAATTGTCTACATAACCTCAAGATGGCGGCTGTGCGAAATATTTCACCTTCATTCTATATCTCCAGAACTATTACTGATATCACCGTGAAATTTTGTACAGTGATAATGGGCAGTACTAGAAGTTCAGCTATGAGACTTTTAGAAACCTGTAAAATACAAAACGAACATGGCGGCCAAGCGAAGGTGAAACCTTTTAATAGACTTGCACCATCTGAGCGCAGTGAGATATGGTACAGTCAATGTATATACACATTGTAATGCACTGGCATCTACTATCGGATTTTTTATTATGGATACTCGAGTTTAGGCCTTAATTACAACCAAACCAACAGACCTATTGAAAAACGAGTTATACCAATATTTTCCTTGTTTAATTCTGCGTTAGACTATATAAGCCAATTATTTTCAAGTTTATTAATTATTTATTTATTTGTGGTTGTATGAAAAATTGTCCGTGTTTTTGACGACTTTTCTTGGAACCGCTCACTTAAAACTATATACATGGAAAACTACTTGGCTGAGGGTAATGAAATTTTTATGTGATAGGCACAGGTATTGGTAGTTCAAATCTCAAGTTTCAATGTTTTTTAACTATCCGATAAAAAGTTCTTATACTTTTTCTGACGTAACGTTTTCTCAGCCCAGGATAAGCGTACAGCAGAAAACTTGGTCTCATTTTGAAGCTCTCATTCGTGATTATCGGAAACTACGACCACTGTAATCTTACAGTGTGATGACGAATTTATGAAGAGTAATATTAATGGGAGGTTTTGTGCGTTCCGGCCCTTGCGATTAAAAGCGAGCGGGCTTGTGAAATCCGGTACAGTGTTGCCGCGTTAAGTTGCAGTCCTCGCGGCTCGCAACGAACGAACACTGCTTTAAGTTTCCTTTCAACCTTTTATTTTCTTTCCTCGTACAAATTTCATTTTCCATCACCTTTTTCACTTTAGACCTTGAATGGCAAGTTTAAAAGTGGGTTGTCATCCTAATTTGGAAATGTCAGACTACACAATTTTTACATGGGCTATCTACATTATTTACATAATATCTTTACAATATTTAATTCAGTCAGTATTCTTGGTCAGAAGAATGGCTCTGTTCCGATTAATCAGAACTGCTGGCATTCATGTTAATTATGACCTGCTCGAAATGAGGGACATTTTCAGACAGGCCATCTATCTCCCAGTAGTGGTCATCAATTATTTTAGCGTGTTTAATACATTGTTTCCAGAGTTCAGGAGCAACGGTAAGCAAGGCTTCTCGGCATAAAACATTCATTGCTTCCATACTTCTACCATTTAGTAATATGTTAGCGCAAGTTCGCCCTCAGACAATGGTGGTCTCTGAGGCATTTGGATGTGATGTGGCATATAAGTAGTAAACAGGAAGACTGAAAATAGCATGTGTACATAGCCAGGCGACTCGCATTCCATTACACAACTGCCCGGCAACGCTGCACTCGAATTCACAGGCTCGCCCGCTTTTAATCGCACGGGCCGGAACGCAGAAAACCTCCCATTAATATTATTCTTCATAAATTCGTCATCACACTGTACGTTTACAGTGGTCGTAGTTTCCGATAATCTCGAAAGAGAGCTTCAAAATGAGACCAAGTTTCCTGCTGTACGTTTATCCTGGGCTGAGAAAACGTTACGTCAGAAAAAGTATAAGAACTTTTTATCGGGTAGTAGAAAAAAATTGAAACTTGAGATTTGAACTACCAATACTTGTGCCTATCACATATAAAAATTTCATTGCCCTCAGCCAAGTAGTTTTCCATGTATATAGTTTTAAGTGAGCGGTTCCTAGAAAAGACGTCAAAAACACGGACAATTTTCGATACAACCACAAATAAATAAATAATTAATAAACTTGAAAATAATTGGCTTATATAGTCTAACGCAGAATTAAACAAGGAAAATATTGGTATAACTCGTTTTTCAATAGGTCAGTTGGTTTGGTTGTAATTAAGGCCTAAACTCGAGTATCCATAATAAAAAATCCGATAGTAAGTTAGTTCAATTGTTCACATAACCTCAAGATGGCGCCTGTGCACTATTTTAAAATCAAGTCGTTTGTCCTTGTGTATTAATCATGCGATCGAAGTGAACGTTTGAATAATGAACCTACGCAAAAATCGTCATCTAATACATAACTTCACCTATGGGACTTTCAATAACCTGGTGAGCACAAATCCAACATGGTGGCGACGTGAAATATAAATATTGAAATGGACTTTTCTCGCTATTTAACCATCCGAGCGCAATAGAACTTGGTACGGTAAATGCTTATACAAATTTTAATCCACTGGCATCTGATTTATTTCAATTGCTTTCATAATCACAAGATGGCAGCTGTGTGAAATTTTAAAATCTGATTTTCATATCTTGTGCCCTAATCATGCGATTGAAGTTTCAATACTACACCTACACAATAATCTTCATGTAATAGTACATAACTGTAAGTCCTACATATATAATAATCTAACATGGTGACCATCCAAAATATTTAGACGGTTCTCAATATCTACGAATCTATTTCAGCAATCAAACTGAAATTTTGTATGTTGATAGAGGCGATTAACATAAATAGGCTATATGAAAATGGGCTGTAGTTCTTCACGGAACTACTTGTTTCAAACAATATGATATGTCTTGTGTTGAACAAGTTTTGTCATCTAGGTTCTTGTTTGTCCCATTGGTTCTATGACATTATTTAAAAAAAAAACAGTTTTGTTTTTATACTGCCTAATTTTTAGCCTATTAAAAAAAAAAAAACTTATGAGATCACCTTTTGTCCGTGTGTGTGTGTGAGTGAGGTGTGTGTCCCCCTAATAACTTCTAAACGACTGGAGCGATTTCAATGAAATTCGGTAAGTTCATAGCACTATTCCGGATGACCCCGACCACGCCCTTCAAATTTTGTTACGTCCCACCAATCCAACATGGCGGCTGTGCAAAATATTTCACCAGCATTCAATATCTCCGAAACTATTCCCGGTATCACCCTGGAATTTTTCACGGTGATAAAGGGAACTACTAGAAGTTCACCTATGTGACTTTTGAAAAACTGGTAATTACAAAACCAACATGGCGGCCACGTGAATTCGCGACTTTTAAATAGACATTTCTCGCGATTTAACCAACCAAACGCAATAAAGCTGGGTACAGTATATGTTTATACACATTGTAATGCACCGACATCTAACTTCGTTCAATTGTTTACATAACCACAAGATGGCGGATGTGCGAAACATTTCACCGGCATTCTATACCTCTGAAACTATTAGCGGTATCACGCTGAAATTTTGTACGGAGATAATGGGAACTACTGGAAGTTCATCTATAAGACTTTCAAAAACCGGTTAACTACAAAACGAATATGGCGGCCAAGCGAATTTGAAAATTTTAAATAGACCTCTCTCGCGATTTAATGTTCCAAACGCAATGAAATCTGGTACAGGAAATGTTTATACACATTGTAATGCACTGGTATCTAATTTAGTTCAATTGTTTACATAACCTCAGGATGGCGGCTGTGCGAATTTTAAAATTAAGTTTTTATTTCCTGTGTCGTAATCATGCGATCATAGTGAAAGTTTGAATAATTAATCTACGCAATAATTTTCCTTTAAAGGTACATGACTCTATGGCCTATACATTTAACCATCCAACATGGCGACCATCCAAAATATTTAGACTGCTCTGAATATCTACGAATCTATTATAGCAATCAAACTAATTTTTTTATGTTCATAGGGGCTATGAACTTAAGTTCACCTATAGGACTTTAAATAACCTGGTGATCACAAATCCAACATGGCGGTGACGCGAAGTATAAATATTCACATGGACGTTTCTCGCAATTTAACCATCCGTGTGCAGTGAAACTTGGTACAGTAAATCCTGATACGAATGTTAATCCACTGGCATCAAATTTACTTCAATTGTTTCCATAACCACAAGATGGCAGCTGTGCGAAATTTTAAAATCTCCTTGTTACTTCTTGTGTCCTAATCATGCGATTGAAGTTTCAATGCTACACGTACACAATAATCTTCATGTAACAGTACATAATTCTAGGACCTACATGTATAAAATCCAACATGGTGACCATCCGAATTATTTAGTCGGTTCTCAATATCTACGAATCTATTACAGCAATCAAACTGAAATTGTGTATGTTGATAGTGGCAGTTAACATAAGTAGGATACATGAAAATAGGCTGTATAGTTCTTCACGGAACTATTTGTTGTTATATACTGTAGATGTCTGATTTTCCAATTGGT
This sequence comes from Meconema thalassinum, assembly GCA_946902985.2. NCBI lineage: Eukaryota > Metazoa > Arthropoda > Insecta > Orthoptera > Tettigoniidae > Meconema > Meconema thalassinum. The sequence goes on along the minus strand of OX336389.2, from coordinate 669,526,021 downwards.
GTTAAATATCGTATTTTAGAGCTCAGGTGGATTCATTGTGTCATGTAGATCCTTGATGTGATGGGGCTATTGGCCAAAATGGGGTTATGTGCGATTCTATGTTGTTATTTCGTGTCCGTGCCAATTTAGTTACATGGCCTGTCTTGTCAGCTACTGGAGAACATTTCTGCTTCCAAAAAAAACGCTTAAGATCTGTGAAGACATGGATGCCCTGAAGATATTTTAGATGATTAGCATTTGATGGAGTGATTTGTCTACTTGCCTGGAGGAACAATTTTGTTTATTAGTCAGAATAATAAACTCATGGAAATGTTGCAACACCATGAAGGAATCTGTTGTTTGTGTTGATTTTCAAGATATGGAACAATGCCATTTAGGTATGTAAGCGATAACATTTTCAGGCCTATGGAAATGTTTATAAAGGTCTCCTCATGTGGTTGGTTGTGGAGGAACCACCTCCAGAATATGGAACCTAGTATAGTATTATTGACTTGCAGTCTCTGCAGTGAACAACTGTTCCCCCTCAAACATGCTTCGACGACAGAGAAGAGCACACTATCAACAATTGTCGCAGTTTGAGAGAGCTTGGATGATTGATCTGTGTGAGAGTGGGAGAGGGAGGTAGCGTGCAGTTCATTACTCCTGTGGGGGTCCGGGCGGGGACACCAAGAGCCCGCTGATGAGCCAGCTTGGTATCCTAGTTGAAACCTCATACAAGACATGGCACAAACCTAGAAAATTTGCTGTGTTTTAATTCACTGGCTGTGAAAGCCAATATATCACTAAATACCTTGCTCTAGATGTGTGTCCAGTCAACTGTAAAATAACTTGGAAGCAGGGGTGGTCATCATTTTCATTGAAAAGAACTCCTGCTATTAACATCTTCAATTGGATAATGTTGGTGATATTGCTCATTTCTATGGAGCAGTTGTAAGCAATGACATCAAAGCTCTCTTTTCCAAAATAAGGATGACTCGGATGACTGGGTGTTAAGTAAGTTTCCATTAAAAAATGAAATGTCTACTATATTTATTTCATATGCATTGAAGGTGAACATAAAATGATTCGAGGCATACTTTTAACCATGTTAGCTTACTGTCAGATACTCAACGATTTTTACTTCGAACAATTTACATAATTGTCATGAAAATAACAGAAAGGTTTTTCTAAAATCAAATTGTAGCTAACCCATTGCAAAGGAGTGTGTTTTGAGAGCATGAACATGAATTCAACGCCACCCGTTGACACATGCAAAAGATTAAATTAAAAGCTTAAAGATTAAATAAAAACATTAAAAAAATATTGCCGTGGAAAATCGGTGGAAATATACTGTACCATCCTTATTTCAGCAATCAACCGACTGAAAATCATTAATTTCATTGAAAAGAACTCCTGCATTGATAATACTTTCAGGTCCCTCTGACCAAAAATGTGCAAAAAAATCAATACAGAATGTGCTCATTACAAGCTACATTATTGTGCTGAGTTTTTCAAGGCATGGAGTCAATAAGGCCCTGAATAATTTCCTGTGGAATTCTGGCCCGTGCTTGCAGGCAAGTTGTTCACGAGTTGTGTCTGAGGCATGTAGGCCAGTTGTCGACCATCATGTCCCACGCGTAAGATCCGAGGATTTGGCAGGCCATTGTAAGGTTGTGATGTCGTGGAGAGTTTCCTTGGAGATGCGTGCAGTGTTAACGTGGGCACAGTCCTATTGAAATATCCCACATACAATGTTCACCATAAGAGAGACAACCACTGGATTTAGTACCCTGTCAACAGTGGCGAGCAGTCCTATTGCCCTCAACACTCACTACAGTAATTGTAATTTTGCATTGAAGCCAATAGCTCCCCAGACCATTATGCTCAATGTTGGCCCTCTGTGCCTCTCGACAGATGGAGAGTAAGGTCTGGGTGGTACCACACATGATTGTGGCGACCACTGCAGGCAAGACAGTAGCGGGATTTATAAGTAAAGGCAACACTTATGCTATTCATTATCGTGTTCGAAGCCATTTTTCAGTGTTGCCTTAGAAATCAAAATTTATGTTTTTCAGTCGGTCAACACAATTGTACCCGATTGTAATGGATGTCTTCTTAAACCTGGAAAAAAAAAAAAAAAGAGAATTACATGAGACTAGTCGGTGAACATGATTGTACCCAATTGCAATGGGTGTTCCCTTACACCTGAAAAAATAAAAAATAAAAATGTACGTGAGATTAATAAATAAATTCAACGTCAAGCGATCGTCAGATGTGTGTAATTATTAGTGTCATTCAAAAATTAATTTCAAATAAGTGCAATCCGGATTACATTGCGTTCATAACATTTAGATGTTATTGATCTAAACATAGTTGTTGTAAGAAGATCATTGTTTTGTGTAAATAAACACTAGTCATTATAAAGCTGTGCTATGGTGCTATGATGGAAGGCCTAGCCTTTGTAGGCAATTATTCCATTTAAGACTCGGAAAATACAACAGCAGTCTTTGAAGAATAAGGTGAAAGGGAAAAGAGAAAACCCATATTTATAGAGGTGGAAGATTATAAATTTGTTTTGCTAGAATGTGATTTGCCCCATAATATACTAGCAGCTTACCCTAGTAGTGTTATTCAGAAATGACTGATTACCCATAGTAAAAAAATATTTGAGACAAGGTATTACAAGTTTATCTAGCTGAAAATTGAGCCTCCGTGGCTTAGGCGGCAGCACGCCGGCCTCTCACCGCTGGGTCCGTGGTTCAAACCCCGGTCACTCCAAGTGAGATCTGTGCTGGACAAAACGGAGGCAGACAGGTCTTTCTCCGGGTACTCCGGTTTTCCCTGTCAAAATTTCATTCCAGCAACACTCTCCACTATCATTTCATTTCATCTGTCATTCATTTAATCATTGCCCCAGAGGAGTGCGTCAGGCCTCGGCAGCCGGCACAGTTAATATCCTCGCCGCTAGATGGGGGCTCCATTCATTCCATTCCTGACCCGGTCGGAGACTGGAAGCAGGCTGTGGATTTTCATTTTCATCTAGTTGAAAATTGATAAACCCACTCTAGTCTCAGACCCTAGGTCTAATGTTTTTTCTATTAGGGGACTTGGGACATTCTGGTCACCAGCACAATGCATTTACACGTGTGGAATTTGTTGGATTACTTGTGTTATTGTTGTAACTGTGTGGGTGCGTGTTTTGTAATTGGGTTAAGAATGGCACTATTGGTGTGTTGTTGAAATCGGAAACCATTTCGTGGGTAGCCACGGGTCTCCTGGATCCGTGAACAGCAACCATGACCTGTGGCTTAGTTTTTTAAATGTCCTGGCTGGTCAACAACATTGTAATATAGGCTACATCATCGTGTTGAATCCATTTTTTCAGTATTGCCTTAATAAAGGGAATAACACCCTTTTAATTTGGGTACAATCGTGTTGACCGACTGAAAAGCATCTAAATTTTGTTGTAATATACATTAAAATCCTTCTGATATTGCTTTAATGTATGACTTCTCATATTCTCACTATAATCCAGTTGTGATTATTTTTATTTCAGGATCTGACCGTGAAGTGGATGTCATAGATGTTATTAGACAGACTGATATCCGCATGAAATTACATGATTTCGTGGAATATTATTACAGTGGAAATCGTGACAGAATATTGAATGTAATTAGCTTGGAGTTCACAAATACAAAGTGAGTACCTATTACCATTCAGTTCTATGGAGTGTTTTTGATAGTTAATTAGGCCGTAGGCCTACATTTCAAGAAATTATGATAGTGAACTCGTAAACTTCACAGTCTTTGAATAGAAAATCTCATATAAACAGCCATCATATGTTACCTTCCAGGTTCAATCAAGTTTATTTTTAGCTCCACCTCTAATATGCATGTCAGTTTACTCATTAATACACTATCATTTTTCACTTAATATTATGAATATGCGTTATGCCAGTTAGTCGTTTGAAACTGATATATTCCACTGGTTTCTGTGAAAAAGCTCCTTACAGAACTCACGGCACAATATGGAATAACAACTCATTTCTTGTGTGCTATAGATGTCCAGGGATTTATCCGGCTTGTAAATTGTCGGTACAGTTCATAGTGCCAGGTTCTATCGGCAGGGTTTTCTGATGAAAGTGGTCTTTGTTTTGCTTTCCTTCTTTGTTCATATGGCTAAATTATGTCTTGTCATAAATTGTCCAAAATTATTTATTGAAAAAAAGATTGTAATGTGACGTAAGAATATATATCCATTTAAAGTTTTTTAATGTTTTCCATGCAGCAAACACACGCTTCATCATTAGAACTTTCACTGCAATGTTTGCATTTTCACCACGATTTTGTGGCATCTCGGCCTGTTATTACATCACTTTCTAATTCACTTCCACTATCATAAGTGAGTGGTGTTATGCCAGATTGAATTAAGGGACATTTTTTTAAATATTGAACTACACACAGTTTTAAAACGTTGAGATTTCATTATGCCAAAACGAACTGACAACTCGGCTCGTATTGTTGCAGTAGCAAGGGATTTCTTTGGCAGAAGGTTGGTACTATTTGTTTCTTCCTTCATTATTGGATGGCAACACTGGCCGAAATATCGACATGTACTCGCTATCGATTGTGCAGCGACCCTGGGTTTACCATTCGTGAACATAGTTCATTCTGGCATGTGAGAAAAACAATGTAACCTCAGATATACTGATAACTTCAGTCATTTATTTCTCAAAACTAACTGAATCTCTCTTAGTCTATTCTGGCATAAGACCACTCAATTGTCAGAATCAGTTTTTTTTCTTCCTCATACTAAGAGGTAGCCTATGTCACAGAATGCCATTTTAAACACTAGAACTAAGGGTTAGTTCTCTGCATAATAATGCTCAATCCTTATTTACAAGGCAGAGTGAGGAGCTTGCTGACTAACCACTTGGATTTCCTCGTACTAACTCATGTCTCATTTGACCAATTTACTTCGCACTTTAACTGAAGATTATTGAATTTCATAATGCATCATAATTAACTCATACCTAAATTTTGATCTTTGTGTTGTGATCCCCTTTGAAGAAAAGATATTCCTTGTATGTTGGCTCCTCATGAACAAAGTTTCCTCCTCAATTCCGTTTTAGAATAACTGATACGTGTTAATGGATATCTGTGATTTTATAACATGTCAGTTTTTCTTTCAAAAATCACATTTGGAAACCAAACAAAGTGTTAGCTGTATGACTCAAGAGATTATAAGAATTTAAAAATATTTTTTAATACAAAACACTTACTTTGAAAGGTTGATCTCTATTTAATACTCCCATAGAATGATACTGCTGTTAGTTAACTTCAGTGTTATGGTCTCTAATCTATAGAAGTAATAATTATTATTAGTAAACCTAAATGAACTTAAATATTTCAATAGCAATATGAATTATGCCACTCTGCTGACATAGGTAACTCAGCAATGCTTTGCATTAGCATAGTGTATATATGCAAATACTACCCGTCATTGAATAATCCTCGAACCCTAAAAAAATTTGTTTAGTTTCTTGAATTTTAGTGACCGTGAGAGCAGGTATCACGATGAATATGGTACTGTTCTCAGGATCGTTGAAATTCTTAACCCTTCCAAGCCCTTCCCTACTCGAAGTTGTGTATCTGCAGTAAAACTTACCTTCGGCTGAACGTCATCAATGGTCCCGATAGCTGTGGGAGTCTGTATCGTGATATTACAGTGCATAAAATTTAATGACTCTCAACCAATGAGTGCAAGGTTGTGGGATTGAATAACCATTGTCATTTGAATGCATGTAGATGTGACAGTATATTGTCTTCAGAGCAACATTTCAATATTGCAGCATTCCTCAAACCACAGAAGTTGACAGGTACATTATTAATATTATTTCTAACAATCACAGTGGTCTACTATTCACAAGCCTCCGTGGCTTAGGCGGCAGCACGCCGGCCTCTCACCACTGGGTCCGTTGTTCAAATCCCGGTCACTCCATGTGAGATCTGTGCTGGGCAAAGCGGAGGCAGACAGGTTTTTCTCCAGGTACTCCGGTTTTCCCTGTCAACATTTCATTCCAGCAACACACTCCACTATCATTTCATCTGTCATTCATTTAATCATTGCCCCAGAGGAGTGTGACAGGATTCGGCAGCTGGCACAGTTCATATCCTCGCCGCTAGATGGGGGCATCATTCCTTCCATTCCTGACCCGGTCGGAGACTGGAAGCAGGCTGTGGATTTTCATCTTTTTTCTCAGTGGTCCACTATTTAATACATCAATCACCACCAGCAAACCATGTGCAATTTTTTTTTGTTTTTTTTTTGTTAATCTTTACAAAGACCATTTGTCTCATTAGACTGGTGTGATGAATGACATTATACAGTAAAATCTGAAATTTTAGATAAACTGTAATTCTTTTGTGGAATACTATTGGTCCTGGTATATGCATAATATTAGGCATTTCATGTTATTCTTCCTGTATGAAATAGAAACTATTCGACACAGAAATTGAAAGAGTTTGCCATTGTTCAAAATGGAAGTAATAGTAGAGGCCATGCAAAATTTGCTTTTGCAAAAATGCAAATTTTGGAATGAATTTGCGAGTATCAGGTTTTATTGCATTCTATTGGGAACATTGCACATTTTATTTTGAGAAAGTCACAGTTTTTATTTAAAAAGTTAATTTTTGTAATTTTCTCTCCATTGAAACAATTTCAACATTATTTCCCAATTTGGAAACACAATATTGAGTGAACTGGCAACATCTTATTTTGGCAATTCTTGTCATGGAACACTTGGTAATACATATCACAAAATTTGAGGGATCCTATTACTCTGCTGTCCATGTTTTATATGGGGAATTAGGAAATATTATAAAATCATTTTGAGGAAGTGTAACATAACATTTTTTGCTAGTAATATGGAGATTAATAGATGGACATTCAGCTGCATACAGAGCTTTATTCAAGCAATAAGTTGCCATGATCTAACTTCATTGGATCATAATGTTCAAAAACTTACAAAAGGTTGTAATGCCAGAAGCAGGTAAGCCCATTGCCAATGCTTACATGGAATACACCAAAATAATAAATGAAATAAAAGGTTTCAACTTCTGTGGCAGGTGTGTCTGTGATGTGATTTTAACATTTGATGAGAATGAAGCAAAAGCAGATGAACTCCTTAGAACTCTAAATCGCTTAGATAAAACAAACATTAGATTCTGAAAGTAACAATTCGATCAATTACCTAGATCTCACAGTAACAATAGAAGAAGAGCATTTAAAATATAAAATATACCTTTGAGAAAGATTCAGTGCTTCCAGGGTGCCACAGAAAGGCAACATTTTACAGTCTTACCGTATTTCCCCGCATAATCGTCGCCACCGCGTAATCGTCGCACCCCACTTTTCAAACACTAAAGTAGGTTTATAAAATTTCATCGCATAATCGTCGCATAGCATGTTCGTATTTGTGCGCCAGTCAGTTGCACACGCTGCCGCGACTTTGTCAGACAAAAATATCTCGTCTTTATGCTTGCGGGCAATGAACTGTGACGCGAGCGGCAAGTTTCGTCACTTAGCACATTCCGCGAGCGTATAATCTGGCGTGATCTTGTCAGGAGAAAGTAATCTTGTATTTATGCCTGCCGGCTATGAACCGCGACGCGAACGACCAGCGCACATTCCGCGAGCGTATAGGCCTAATCTGGCGTGGTCTTGTCAGGAGAAAGTAACCTCATCTTTAAGCCTGCCAGATATGAACCGCGACGCGAACGGCCAACGCACATTCCGCGAGCTTATAGGCCTAATCTGGCGTGATCATGTCAGCAAAAAGTAATCTCATCTCTAGACCTGCGGACTATGAACTGTGACGCGAGCGGCCAGCGCATATTCCGCGCGCGTATAGGCCTAATCGGGCGTGATCTTGTCAGGAGAAAGTAATATCGTATTTATGCCTGCGGGCTATGAACCGCGACGCGAATGGTCAGCGCACATTTCGCGAGCTTATAGGCCTAATCTGGTGTGATCATGTCAGCAAAAAGTAATCTCATCTTTAGACCTGCGGCCTATGAACTGTGACGCGAGCGGCCAGCGCACATTCCGCGAGCGTATAGGCCTAATCTGGCGTGATCTTCTCAGGAGAAAGTAATATCGTATTTATGCCTGCGGGCTATGAACCGCGACGCGAATGGTCAGCGCACATTCCGCGAGCTTATAGGCCTAATCTGGCGTGATCTTGTCAGCAGAAAGTACTCTCGTCTTTATGCCTGCCGGCTATGAACCGCGACGCGAACGGCCAGCGCACATTCCGCGAGTTTATAGGCCTAATCTGGCGTGATCTTGACAGCACAAAGTAATTCGTCTTTATGCCTGCGGGCTATGAACTGTGACGCGAACGGCCAGCGCACATTCCGCGAGTTTATAGGCCTAATCTGGCGTGATCTTGTCAGGAGAAAGTAATCTCGTCTTTATGCCTGCGGGCTATGAACCACGACGCAAATGGCCAGCTTCGTCAGCACATTCCGCGAGCGTTAACCTGTCGTGACCTCGTTAGAAGAAAGAACCCTGTCGCTGACTGCGGGCTATTACTCACGCCAGACTCACGCTACGCGAATGACTGGCCCGTGTTGGCAAATAATGATGCATTATATTCTTTGAAATTAAATATTCTTCGCATAATCGTCGCACCCTGCTTTTTTCCACGAAATTTTGGCCAAAAAAAGTGCGACGATTATGCGAGGAAATACGGTATTAACACATGTCAGGCGAAGATTTTAAAAATTAAATAGCAAATGGGTACAAATACCGCTAAATTAACAATTTAATAAATAAGATCAGAAACAAACCCACCACTACACTACAAAAAAGTAAAAACAAATTTCCTCAACTTTCATTTACATAGATCATAAGATTTACAACCGGGTGAGTTAGGCAATCGCTCACATCCGGGAGGCGAGGAGGTTCGAATCCCCCCGCCAGCAACCTTGAAGATAGTTTTCTGTGGTTTCCTTCCAAGAAAATGCTGGGGTTGGTCCCTAACTATAGACCACAGCCGCTACCTTCCAATTCCTCGTCCTTACATTCACACTTTCCTCCCCAGACAACACTCCACACGTGATGGTCCCAAGGGTGTCTGCATAGAAGTAGCTACCAACTCTGGCGAGGCGAACATGTCCTCGTACACTCCTGGCACTAAAAGCTATACGGTAAAATAAAAATAATAATAATAGAAAAAGATTGACAGTACTGTAACAAAGGATTTAAAGAAATACAATAAAAATGTTGCATTCATAACCACCAACACAAAGCAAAACACTTTTTTTACTCCCAAAAAATCAACACAATAGACAAATTCAAAAAATCAGTGTATATTGTATACAGTGTCAAAATTGCAAATTTAACTACACTGACCGGCAAAAAAAGTGGAACAGTTAAAAAAGTAATATAAATAGTATGAAATTAGCCATGAAAAAGATGTAATCACATTTTAAAAGCTTTTCACGCATTAGAACACACATCTGAAACATCCGTGAATAGAAATTGATAATATGACATTTCCTAGGGTGGTTTATTACCACCAATTACCCCCAATCTTCGATGAGCCTATCTTAATGGTTTTATGGCGGGAAGTGCACTGTAAACGCTTAAGGTTTATGAGTGTTGCCGCTCGCTTATTGTTGTTCCAGGGATAGCAACTGGCATTTGTTGAACACCTGTGAACCATTGTCATACATTTTAGTAGGTTATCCACACTAAAACATGCCTCTTAGCCGTGAAGGAGCTGCACAGGCAGTTGCATTGGTGGAGGATGGCCGCAGCTTCCGTTATGTTGCTGAGGTCATTGGATCATCACTCGGTAGCATTCACCGTGCAGTGTAACGTTACAGAGAACTCCAAACATACGACAGGAGACGAGGGTCAGGCCATAGAAGAAGCACAAGTGCCAGGGATGACAGATTTCTCACCCTGCAAGTTCTGCGTGATCGCCATACCACAGCAGTCCAGGCACGAAATCAACTGGAAAATGTCAGAAATTTGAGTGTGAGTGAGCGAACAGTAAGAAGAAGGTTTGAAGAAGCTCATCTTTCATCCCGGAGACCTGCACGTGGACCCGCACTCGAACGGCATCACAGAGAGGTGCGTCTTCGCTTCGCAAGGCAGCATCTGGGATGGACCCACGAGCAGTGGGCCTCTGTTCTCTTCACTGACGAGAGTCGCTTTAACCTTAGATCTCCTGATGGAAGAGAAAGAGTGTGGAGAAGGCGCGGGGGAGGTACAGCCTTGTTACTTCCTCCTCCAGGACTCCATTTGGAGGTGGCATCAACGTTATGGCCTGCACTGAGTTGGTGTGCATCGATCACGGAACGCTCAATTCTCAAAGGTACATCGAAGAGATCCTGATGAACCATGTGATGCCCTTTGCGCCTTTCGTTGGTCAGAATTTCATGCTGATGCAGGATAATGCCCGACCTCATACTGCTCGCTGTGTTGTACAATATCTGCAGGAAGTGGGGATTCAAACCCTGGACTGGCCAGCTCGTAGTCCTGACTTGAACCCGATCGAACATGTATGGGATATGCTTGGAAGGAACGTCCGACAGCGTAACCACACCACCTTGGCACAACCGAGAGCATCGCTGCTGGTGGAATGGGATCGCATCCCGGCAGATGCCATTCAACGAGTTGTGAACAGTATGCCTGAGCGTTTACAAGCTGTCATGGACGCTAAAGGTGGAGACACTCGTTTTTAGTGACCAGTGTTCCAGTGCAGTGCAGTGCAAAAATTAACACTGTTTTGTTTGGCAAAATGTTTGATAAAAACTAGCCCAAAAGAACATTACTAAAAATAGAAAATTGTTAGATATGTGAAATGTAATTAAATTTGTGAGTTAAAGCGTGTTGTAAAACATGTTTCGGTATTTTCTGTAGCCAACCATCTAACATTTACATGAATAATGCAAATATTGGAAACCCAATACATTTTTGTGGAATAAATTAAGAAATTACATAAAAAATTGAAGTGTTCCACTTTTTTTGCCGGTCAGTGTATGTAGGGCAATGTGGTAGAAAATCTCCTCTAAATATGCTTAACACACAAATGCCATAAAACACAAAAAATACTCCTCCATTGCTGCTCATATGGATGAAACAGGCCACAATTTTACTGAAATAAATACAGATGTCTGCATCTCACACTTTGCATGAAATGGTAATAATTGTGATGAATATATTGGAAAACATCGAAATCAACACAGCATAGAAACTAACACCAATTCAAAATCTAAACCAGGTCAATTTTGATGAGAACATTTTATTTAACACTCTTAACTGATAAAATCATCAAGCACAAATAGAAGATATAACTCCTATAGAAAATAGTAGATAGCAAACACCGAATGTCTTACTAATTTAACTCCGCCCCACCCACCGCTACAGTTATTGCGGAACCAAACATAAACAATCCCCTCCCCAAGATACAATCCAGCCTTCTTTCCCCCTCCTACACCACCTATCCCCAGCCACTCATGTTTACATCATACTCCACACAGCTCGCAGTACATACGTAGCAACAGGCTAGGCACATGACGGCACAACAGGTAAGTCGGATTTTACAATAAATAATTTTCTTTACGCTTCTAGTAATTTCCAAGCATTTAAAACAATAACTTACACAAACTATCTTTTATACACAGCTTAACACCTGTTAACAACTACTCTTCCACGCGGGTCAAATGACATCTCGTATCTATACGAAGATGAATCAACCGTATTAATTACGTTTTCACTACTTAAATAAATGACCAATGATATTGGAGTAATGAAACCTTTCCATTCTTTTGAATAGGTTCCAATTTGACATACATACTTTCAACGAATTCTTTGGATCCATGTTGGCAGTATAAAATACAACACTTGTCAACAAACCACAAGATTTTCATACCAGCCAAATAGAAGGAAACATCACTGCTGTTGACCACTCGAGTTTGAAGGTTGTTTATGAAATAACCAATAGACCTAGAGAAAATCCTATAACTCCATCATTTGCCTCATTCTATTGCACGTTAGGTCATGTATATTTGGAATTTTTAATTTATATTTTAATATCTTTTATTGCAGTTGGAACGCAAAAAGAGCCTGTTTTTATGCTTGTTTCAACCACGCGTCAACTTGAAAAATGAATTTCTCATCACCCCGCCATCTGATTGAATCCAAATTTCAACACAATATACATTGGAATGTTTTATAAATGGTTTATTAATTTCAGTATGTTATGCTACCAAGAAAGAAAGCTATTATCATTTTTGTATGGTAATTTTTTCTCTTGGTCGCGTTGTTAATCTTATATATCCAATGGTTATGCTATATGACTGTGAAATACGTAAATGAATTCACTTTTTTAAATCAGTTTGTATTTGTACGGGATTGAATGACCTGGATCAGCCGCTAGCCGATCCGTGAAAAGCTGTACAGTGTTGATGAGATGGAGCGCAACACAGAGGCATGCCGTGCCTCGCTCGGAATTAGCCGCTTCTCCGCTGTCTAAAAGCAACCCGTGATTAATTTCATTAATTCAAGCAAATGGTATTTAAGAGGCCACGAAAAACATTTCCCATCAGCTATTCTCATGAGAAAGTTTTTGCGTTTATCTATTTATAATATATTCATTGATTTGAGTCTTCTTACAGTTCATAACCGGAAATATCGTCAGCAGCAGCCACTTGATAGGCCAAGGAAGGACCTTCATGGGTTGTCATGCCATGGGTTTTTTTAAATTATTTAGCTAATTGCTTTCAGATTCAGAACTTTCAAGACTGATTTCAACTGGCTGGACTTTCATATCTTCAGAAAGGTGGTTTTTTCCCCAATATTTTGTTTTTCAAATTGTATTGCATGTTTTGCTCATTTTTTCCAGAGCTCCGGCGTTATGGAGCATAAGGTTTCTTGTCATAGCATGGTGTCCACAGGCAGGAAAAGTCAGAAATTTTGTTTTTGGTCAGGAAAAGTCAGGAAAAAGTGTGAAAAAATGGCTTGAGTTAGGAAAAAATGGCGAAAAGTATTAGAAAGTTAGGAATTTTATATTAACCATACAGAATTTTTGTGTTTTACAGCCATATTTTGCTGTTACTAGTTCAACTAATCTCTGAAGATAAAAAGCAATAACTCACTGGACATTATAGTAAGTTTCCATTTTTCAGTACATCATAGTAAAAACCTCTTTTACCTATTTTTATATGCTTTTTTGGCGTTGGCGTATGGATCTGTTTTTTTTTTTTAGCGTATGGCTTTTGGTGCCGGGAGTGTCCGAGGACATGTTCGGCTCGCCAGTTTTGTAGCTGCTTCGAGACGGACACCCAATGGGTGAGCTACAAGTACCGTTGGGGAGGAAAGTTGGAAGGGAAGGGCGAGGAGTTGGAAGGTAGCGGCTGTGGCCTATAGTTAGGGACCAACCCCGGCATTTGCCTGGAAGGAAGATGGGAAACCACAGAAGACCATCTTCAAGGTTGCCGGCAGGGGGATTCGAACCTCCTCGCCTCCCGGATGTGAGCGACTGCCATTAGTCATGCCGGAGCGACCACGGCTAACTCACCCGGTAGGGATGTGGTGATCCCATCCTATAGTTTAGGTTATTAAGTACTTTGATTTATGTATTATTGCATTATAATTTACTTTATTTTGTATTTTAAATGAATAAAGAGGCAAACGTTGGGCAGCTATGGGGATGGTGGAGGCTGCAAATAAAAAAGATATATATATTTGCTCGATAAACCTTTTTTCCGATGTTACGATGACTTCGCGAGTCAGGAATTTTGTTGAAAAATGGTCAGGAAAAGTCAGGAAAGTTGACATTGAAAATTCTGTGGACACCATGCATAGGTCTCTTGCCACATTTGTACATTTTCCCTTCTCTTCTGCGTTTGTCAGATTAGCTATACCTGTACTTACCTGCCATGTTTTCCGGTTTTCCCGGAAGTTTTGGGGTGTTTTCCGGTTGTCCGAATTAGCATATTTTTTTCCGGATTTCCAACTCCCTAGCTCGTTTCCGTTCTCTGCATCTTAATCGCATTTCCATTTTGATTTTCGATAATAGCTGCTATTCTGAGATGCGAGTGTTTCCGTCTCGCAGATTATCGCTGCGCTTTTGTCATTAATTCCTTGTGTTTGACATTCCGCTGAAAGTCGATAGAACTGTCTATCGATAATCTTATTCACTGCTTTAAACACAGTTCATCGTTGTTTTCCTTCGCTGCGCGATGAGCTTCTATGGTTGCCGACCGCAGATGTACCTTGAATTAAAAGGTAAATCTCGTAGATTACCACTTTATTTATATTGATTGCTCTTTGTGCTTCGACTCTTTGTAAGCGGGAAAGCTTGGTTTTAAGAGGTGCTTGCTGTAATTCTGGTATTCGTGCAATTGTGTGAATTTTTTTTGTGCAATTTAGTATTTTCGTGATGAATTCAAGTAGGAAACTATATCATCAGTCTTTCAGGGAGGTATATTCTTCAGATTTTTTGGAAACTGGCACAATGGATTAGATAGGTTCACATCACCAATAGCTTGTAATCTCTTTCCCTGTAGTCTTTTCTCGCTATTTTTAAGACCTTGCGACGCATGTATGCATTAAACTTTTGGGCTTTGGGATCTTCTGGATTTCTATTTTTGAAAGTTGGCAGGTATGCCTGTAGTAAATTTTTCAGATTTTTAAAGCAGCTGAGTTCTACTCTGAATATTTTAATCAAACGTGTGTCTAGAGGCTGCGATCGATAGCGATTCCATAAGAACAGGTTTCTTCATTCAGTTTTTTAAATCGAAATCTGATGCTGTGAACAATTTTCCGTGTTTCTCTAAGGAATTTTCTGGAAAGTCCGTCATTGAATGTTCAAGTCTCTCTTTTAATTTTGAAATAGCTAGAGATGAAAGGGGGAAAGCAGAATACAGACGTTGAGGTTAACAAGAAGTGCAACGTAGTGAAAGAAGAATGGTTGAAAGAGAATTGTGCAGGTATAGAAAACTCTGAAATTAGGAAAAGTAGATACAGCTTATCGAAGGATTAAGAGTACTTAGGGGAAAGGAAGATTAAGTGTTATAATTAGGGACCGTATTTTCTGGTAATACCGATATTCGCGAACATTTTTCATATCTTCTTTCTTGCCTATAAATGACCTAGGTACTTAAAGTACCGTATTTTAGCAAAGTAAACTCGCGATATATCACAAAATGTGATTTATTGCACAAATTGTGCTAATAATCATGAAATATACTCCACTTGGTACGAAAAATGCTAAATATTATCGAAAAAGCTCTCCAATAAACGATCAAATGCTTCTGAGGAATTGACAGACGTGTTTTTTCCCATTTGATTGATAGTGCTGCATATTCTCTACACAAATGCCCACAAAGCCGGAAGTATGTGTATTCAGTTCCACGAACTCTAAAGCTGGTATCGATGAAAGTGTGAGTTCGCGACTGATAAAACTAACTTTATCGGCAAACATCCAGCATTTAAGTATAAAAATGCTTAAAACTAAAAGTCACAACAGTTTTCTCAAGGGCCGAGGAATACAACAGTGAGGGGTTCTAAATATTTGATGCTGCAAGAAAGATTCTTATGTGTAAATACTGCAATGTTCGTATTCAGTGGGAATGGAAATACACTTGTGATAAACACTGTAGGGATTCAGAAACACATAAAAAGAAGAAGATTTAATAACAAGGATACATTAAAATAGTGCTCTTTAAAACCCCTCATCCCACAATTGGTAAGATTTACCCCATACTATGAGGAAGATTTCAGAAGAAACATTGATAATTATGACAATTTATTTCGTGAAATACCCACCGAAATAGTGTCAGTTTTAACACGAAAATCAACAGTTTTATTTCACCAAAAAATAAGGCCCGTAGCTATAATATTAAGGACTCAGATGTAAAACCTCTTAACGGAGAAGGAAGATAAGGTTGAGAGATGGAAAGCTTACATAGAGTGTTTGTATAAGGGAAAGGAGATTGAGAAATCATGTAATGGAAAGGGAAGAGGAAATTGATGTGGATGCGAAAGGATATTTAATATTGGGATCAGAATTTGACAGAGCATTGGGAGACTTAAGCAGGAACAAAGCACCTTGCATAGATGATATACCGATTGAGTTTGTGACTGTTCCGGTCACAATGTTCCCAAACCCTTATTTGGTTGACTGCAAGAGAAGTCAGGTTAGGGTAATTTGTTCATACCATTTCTTTTCTTGTTCATCATCATCATTTAGGTTGTAGAATTTCATTTTATTTAGTGTATATATATCTTGTGTATCTCGGGGACTCAGTCAGGAATATTTCATTTAATTTGTATGGGAGATGTCAGTATACAAGACAGCGGATTGTGTAGGTAAGCTACAAGATGTTGCAACAGCAGGAAACTCTAGGCCAAATTTAGATTGGGCCGAGAATAACTTCCCTTGTCTTGAAGAAAGCTTTGTGTAAATTGTGTAAGGTTCTGACGTCAGAGAAGAGTTTCGCGCCACGAGTTGTAAGAAAAATACATGGGTTCGAGATTATTGGTGTATTTTGTATGGGTTGGAGGGTATCATGACCCTGGCGGAGAAAGACGAAAACATGTGTTTACAAGATGAGAGGTGGGATTTTCGTGTATAGCGGGGCTTCACTTCTATTGTAGCGTCTGATTGGAAAGGTCGCGTTCTCGTAATTTGGCGTAGGCCTATTTGGAGAAACAGTTTTGTTGAAAGCATGGCTTGTGAATGTACTCGAAACTGCTACATATCACAACGATGTTATCTCTGTTAGCACAATTCAAGTTGGGTACGGAAGCACATTCATTTCTCTCGCAGAGATGTGGCTATGTAAACCAGTAAACATCTCTAACCTCAAACCACGTGTGGAAAATCTTAGAAATGCTGGGGAGAACTGATCTATCGAGCATGTCTCGTAGATTATCTGCTAGATCGTCGATGAGTGAGTAACAAACATCTTTATATTCCAACATTCATTTTGGGTCACATGTTTTCGTCATTGCCGAGGAGAGAAGATAGTAAACCATAGTCTGTTCGACGAGAGTCCCCGCCATATGTTTAAAGTTGATATTAATACACATATTTTGAAGGTTATAATTAGTTTTCTTTATAGGGAATTACACCTAATAGTTGAACGCCCAAATGATACCAGTTAGGTTGACCAAATGTGTGTCCAACACTCCACGACCCTGCCATTTCAATTGTGTGGTATATGATGAAGTACTTCCGATCAAAAATAGGAGGATGATTTTGGGAAGTTTTAAATCAGTCGCCCAAGAAGGGCTGGTAAAAAGTTACAACATAGCACCTCAACGTGGGGCAAGAGTAGGGAAACCTAGCAGGTATCATTAGGGCACATATGCACACAGCCGATAGACACCTTAGGAGTATTAGGGTTCACAGTAATTTGTTTTGTTTTAAGGGGTATGTCCACATCAGACAATTTAGAATTAAGGTCAAGGGTTGTGTGTAAATCAAACAGTAAAATGTCAGGTAATCAGGAAACTGGGGGAAGTGGCAGTGAGGAAGATGTGGAAAAGACAGTGGGAACATATGTTACCATTGTTACTACTGAGTCGCAGCTGATCGCTGAAGGTAGTAACTTAAATGTAAATGGGGGGGTTATGAACGATAGTTTGATCCAAATGCTACTGAGTGAAATAAAAGAGATTAAGAAGCAAGGAGAATCTATGAGTAAGGAAATTAAGGAGCAGGTAGGCTCTGTAAATGAGAAGGTAGAGTCAGTGACCAAACAGATAGTAGAAGTGAAGGAATTTGTAAGTAAGGAAATTCAGGAGAGCAACAGGGCCACGAACACAAGGATAGAGAGTCTCAGCAAAGAAATACGGGACCATAAGTCTGTCCTTAATAGTAGAATGGAGAGTATGAACCTGGAATTAAGTGGGAAAATTAGCAAACAGGGAGAGGAAATCAGGGCAGAAATGCAGGGGAATCAGGCTGGGATCACAAGTAGGCTAGAAGGAATGGAAGGCCATCAGAACCAGCAAGATGTGGAAATAACGAAAATTAAGTCAGAGATAGCTAGTTCAAGGGCAGAAGTACAGAATGTAACGGGAAAGTGTGATGAGATATGCAACACTGTAAGTGGGAATAAGAGGGAATATTTAGATAGAGTAGGTGCCGTTGAAAATAAGTTGGGAGAGATTGAGGGTCTGAGAGGGAAGCAGGTGGCATTGACCGAGAAAAACGAAAAGCTGCAGGAAGAGCTGATAAAGGTCAGGAGAGAGTTGAAAGAGCGACCGATGAGTCAAAGGATTGTGATGCCATCTAGTTTGCTACTCAGGGACCCTGGTCTGCCACAATTTAACTCAAGGCAGTTCAACCCTATGGAGTTTTTAAAAACCATTGAGAAGAAATTCAGCAAGGATCTAGAAGACGGGGTTGTCGAATGGGAAACAGTGTTGGAGATCTTGTCTAACTCATTTCAAGGGGATGTGAAAGCATGGTTCCAAATATACAGGCCTAACATGAATAGTTTAAGGGAATTCAGGGATAAATTCAAAGCTAAGTTCTGGGGGGAGGGGGTACAGTCCAGGGAAAGGGAAAAATTAACTTTTGGGAAATATAAGGAGAGAGAAGGGGTATCCCTGACAGAATATTTTTTGGCACATGTACTTATTTGGAAGAATTTGGATGGGCTGACCTCTGACAGTGATGTGGTTAGGGTCATGTTGAAGCACTTCCCACCTAGAATTCAGGAGGCAGCTTGTATGCAGAAGGTAAGGACGGTAGAAGAGTTGGAAGAGCTTCTTACGAGCTTTGACGTTTTAGGCAAGCAGCACATGGAGAGGCCAGAGGTCAAACAGGAATTTAGGGGCAATAGGGGGAATAATCAGGAGTTTAATAGGGGTAGATTTAATCAGGAGCAAAGAGATTATCAGCAGAGGCAGGAAAACTATCAGAGAGGTGGGGGGCGTCAGGATAATTCACAGCGACAGGAAGGTAACTATCAGAGAGGTGGGGGGCGTCAGGAAGGTGGTAACGAAAGAGTACAGGTGAACCAGAGGAGACAAGAACAAGGTGGTCAAGGAGCTTTAAACTCCGAACGGGCTGTGCAGGGAGGTCAGTCAGGCAGTCCGTAAGAAATGAAGTCAAGCAGTGTGTTATTGTGGGTGAGGAGGATTTTATGCCTATGAGTCGGGAGGATCTGCTAGCTGACCAGCAGGAGTTCTCATGTATCGGGGAGAAGGAGGCTTTTATGTCAACTGTTGAGTTGAGCATACTAGGTAAGAGAGTGCAGGCATTGGTGGATTCGGGGAGTGAGAGAAGTGTCATCAGTAAGGGATTTTATGATACTTTAATCAAGGACGGTGGTAAGTTGGAAGAAATTCCAGTTAAGTCGACATATGTGGTAACTGCTGTTGGTAATAAATCCCAAAGAGTGGGAAAGCAGGTATTGTTGCCCATGAGGTTTGGTAATGAAGTTGACCACAAGACTTGCTTGGTAATTCCTAACCTAATTTATGAAATGATTTTGGGGATAGACTGGCTTAACGAGCATAGTGCTGTTATTGATTTTGACCGGGGTGTCATCAACTTTGTGAGGGGGAATATAAGCCAGGAGATGAGAATGAAATGCAAGAGTGTAGATAAGACAGTAAAGGCATGTGTTACTGAGGTCACTGTAGGGGATATGGCAGAAGGTAAGGCTGACGATGAGGAGGAAGTTGTGGATTTATGTCACATTGCTGTGGAGGGTGATAAGTGTGATCAACTCCAGCAGGCTGTGGATAAGAGTGGTTTAAGTGTTGAGGAGAGGGATAAGTTGTTAGAGGTTTTAGAGCTAAACCAAGAAGTTTTCAGTGACAAGCCAGGGCTAACACATGTCTATACGCATCAGTTCGAAATTGTAGATCATTCTCCATTTTCAGGACCCAAGTACCCGATACCTCACAAATTTGCTGATGCTGTGGAGAAAGAAATAGGCATTATGCTGAATCAGGGTATTATTGAGCCTTCAACTAGTGCATATCTGAATCCCTTAGTTGTGGTTGGGAAGAGTGATGGCTCGGTCAGGTTGTGTATTGATGCCAGGCAGCTCAATTGTAGGATATCTGGGGACCAACAGAGGCCAGAATGTGTTGAGGAACTGGTTCAGAAATTCAATGGTAAGCAATGGTTTTCCACTATGGATCTGAGTGCATCATTTTGGCAGGTACCGTTGAGAGAACAGGACAGGAAGTTGACTGCGTTTAGCTTTAAGAGTGGTTTGTACCAATTCAGGGTCGTTCCTTTCGGAACAAAGACCAGCAGTTCAGCGTTGATTAGGGCCTTAAATCTAGTGTTAGGGAGGGACACACACGAGTTTGTGACAATGTACATAGATGATTTAATTGTTGCATCTTACACATTAAAGGAACACCTGGATCACTTAGACATTGTTTTGGGGAAATTAAGGGACGGGGGATTTACAATTAAACTTAAGAAGTCTCTGTTTTGCACAACATCAATCACATTTTTAGGGCATACTATCACAACACAAGGGGTGTCTCCCGAACAGTCACGATTAGACAAGATTCACAACACTGCTACACCACGTAACGCCAAACAATTGAGGTCAATATTAGGGGTTTTCAATTATTTTCGTAGATTCGTAGTTAAATATTCCTGTCTTGTAGAACCGTTTAGGGAATTGCTGAAGCAGGGTACTAAGTGGGTATGGACCCAGGTGCACGATGAGGCTTTTAAGGAGTTGAAGAGAGGCTTTGTAGAGACTGTCATGCTTAGGTATCCTCGTCTGGATTGTCCCTACATTTTGATGACTGATGCGAGCATGCAAGGCATCTCAGGCATTTTGTGTCAGGAGGATAGTGAGGGCAATCTAGGGATTGTCTCATTAGCAAGCAGAGGGCTAAGCATGGCGGAGAAGAGATATACAATTACTGAAATAGAGATGTTAGCAATCGTATACTCTCTAGGGAAGTTTAGGAGTTATGTGTTGGGCAGTAAGTTGCAGATACTGACTGACCATCATGCATTACTTTTTATTGGATCCTGCAAGCTCACTTCGAACAGGATGTCAAGGTGGATATTGGCTATAAGTGAATATAACTTTGAGGTAAGGCATATTAAGGGTACTGAGAACATTGTGGCTGACTTCATGAGTAGAAACATTGGGGGTGATGAGGGTCATCAGGTACTGGAGGTACAGGAAGGTGTTGTTATCTGCGTAACCAAGGTAAGCGAGTGTGATTATGAGATACGCTGCTTAAGGAATCTGCTTGTAGAGCAGGAGAAGGATGAGGTCTTAGGTGATATCTTGACTCAGTTGAGAGGTATGGATGTGGATAGTAGAATTAAGGTTGGAAAGTATTGGTACAAGTTGGAGTGTGGTTTCTTGGCTAGGCTGTGCCATGAAGGTGCCTGGAGAGTGTGTGTGCCAAGCTCATTGCAGGTAACGATGATTTGGTATCATCACAAGGCTTTAGGGCATTTTGGATCAAGCAAGGTTCTTTTTGCTGTTCAGCAGCATTTCATTTGGAAGAACATGGGAAGGCAGATTAGGAAAGTTCTGGCAAGTTGTGACTCGTGTCAACGGTGTAAATGCCCAACGAGGTTTCTTGAGGGACCTCGGCAAATGGTGATCACAGAAAAACCAAGGGATTTACTCTGTGTCGATCTGTATGGTCCATTGGTTAAAGCTCAGTTTGGATATCAGTATATCTTCGTGGTTGTTGACGCATTCAGTAAACTCGTCAAACTGTATCCCCTGAGAAAAGCGACCGGGAAGGGTTGTGTCCTACAGATCACTGATAAGTATGTACCTGAGTTTGGGGTGCCTCTCAGGATACTATCAGACCACGGTAGTCAATTCACCTCAAAGATCTGGAAAACCAAGTTGAGTGAATTGGGTATCAAGCACATATTCTCATCTATTCGATATCCTCAAGGGAATTTGTCCGAACGAGTTATGAGAGAATTAGGGAGAGTATTTCGCACCTATGTGAGCAATCGCCACAATGCGTGGTTCTCCAAGTTAGGAGATATTGAACGATGGTTCAATAGTACGTTCCATGAGAGTGTAAAATGCACTCCCTATGAAATTCAGTATGGTAGGAAGCCTACCAATGAGCTTGCTAGAATGCTAGGTTTGGTCACGGGAGAGGAGATTGGGAAGGATGTTTGTATCCAGCTGGCTAGGGACAACTTAATCAAGGCAGGGAATAAGCGTAGGCGCCAGCAGAAGCGGGTAAAGTTTGATTCTTTTGAAGTAGGCGATCAGGTGCTTCTGAGGGTTCCATATCCGTCTTCAGCTATAGATAAGGAGATAGGGAAGTTTTTTCATCTATTTCAGGGGCCTTTTAAGGTGGTTAAACGTATTGGTGAGTGTGCCTACAGTTTAACGGACCAGGATGGTAAGTCTGTCAGTACACATAATATTAGGAATCTCCGTAGATATCACTCTGTAAAATAATATGGCATGGACTCTTAGAGAATCAGTCAACATAACGTGATGGCATGACAAAACTCAAGAGATGTGACGAAGAATGCTAACCAGCAAAGTGGCATCGAGTGTTAGATGGATAGATGGTATGATAAGGCCTGTGCAGGCAAATACCATGGCTTGTGAAGCGATAGGGTCTCATGATGAGACGAAGAAAATGAAGTGGTAGACCTAAGACACTTGAGAGAAATCAGTGAGGCTAGGAAATGGACACAATAAGACATTCGAGAGAGTGAGAATGTGTGAAAATTTGACAAGTGTGTATGTATATATGTCTTCCAGGGTTTATTTATGTAATAGTGTAATTCTTTGTGTTTTCAGTGCGTTGCTTGTTTGAGTGTTTGTGATCCACACTTGTTTCACCCGTGTGAATCACATGGGGGCGTATTGTGACTGTTCCGGTCACAATGTTCCCAAACCCTTATTTGGTTGACTGCAAGAGAAGTCAGGTTAGGGTAATTTGTTCATACCATTTCTTTTCTTGTTCATCATCATCATTTAGGTTGTAGAATTTCATTTTATTTAGTGTATATATATCTTGTGTATCTCGGGGACTCAGTCAGGAATATTTCATTTAATTTGTATGGGAGATGTCAGTATACAAGACAGCGGATTGTGTAGGTAAGCTACAAGATGTTGCAACAGCAGGAAACTCTAGGCCAAATTTAGATTGGGCCGAGAATAACTTCCCTTGTCTTGAAGAAAGCTTTGTGTAAATTGTGTAAGGTTCTGACGTCAGAGAAGAGTTTCGCGCCACGAGTTGTAAGAAAAATACATGGGTTCGAGATTATTGGTGTATTTTGTATGGGTTGGAGGGTATCATGACCCTGGCGGAGAAAGACGAAAACATGTGTTTACAAGATGAGAGGTGGGATTTTCGTGTATAGCGGGGCTTCACTTCTATTGTA
Source organism: Meconema thalassinum (assembly GCA_946902985.2). NCBI lineage: Eukaryota > Metazoa > Arthropoda > Insecta > Orthoptera > Tettigoniidae > Meconema > Meconema thalassinum. Next base: position 669,502,638 of record OX336389.2, on the reverse strand, counting down.
GTGTCTGATTGGAAAGGTCGCGTTCTCGTAATTTGGCGTAGGCCTATTTGGAGAAACAGTTTTGTTGAAAGCATGGCTTGTGAATGTACTCGAAACGGCTACATATCACAACGATGTTATCTCTGTTAGCACAATTCAAGTTGGGTACGGAAGCACATTCATTTCTCTCGCAGAGATGTGGCTATGTAAACCAGTAAACATCTCTAACCTCAAACCACGTGTGGAAAATCTTAGAAATGCTGGGGAGAACTGATCTATCGAGCATGTCTCGTAGATTATCTGCTAGATCGTCGATGAGTGAGTAACAAACATCTTTATATTCCAACATTCATTTTGGGTCACATGTTTTCGTCATTGCCGAGGAGAGAAGATAGTAAACCATAGTCTGTTCGACGAGAGTCCCCGCCATATGTTTAAAGTTGATATTAATACACATATTTTGAAGGTTATAATTAGTTTTCTTTATAGGGAATTACACCTAATAGTTGAACGCCCAAATGATACCAGTTAGGTTGACCAAATGTGTGTCCAACACTCCACGACCCTGCCATTTCAATTGTGTGGTATATGATGAAGTACTTCCGATCAAAAATAGGAGGATGATTTTGGGAAGTTTTAAATCAGTCGCCCAAGAAGGGCTGGTAAAAAGATACAAGTTGCTACGCTGCATAGATGATGGTCTGATCAGGTTATTTTACTTGGTGTGTATGATTTATGAGACAGGAGAGGTATCCTCTGATTTCAAGAACAATGTTATCATCCCTATACCGAAGAAAGTTGGAGCTGAATGGTACAATCAGCTTGATCACTCATGCTTCAAGGAGGGTTGGTTCCTCAGTTTAGGGACTGCAACAACACGGTCATGTAACCCCGTGTACTTTGGGTGTGTGTAGAATCTGTGTGATATCTGGTGTTAATTGTCATGACTGTATTAGTGTGTGTGTTATCTGTTTTTAATTCAATTAAGGACTGCATACATTGAATTTTCAAGTTTGCCGCCAAACTCCACCGTCAAGGACTACTAGTCCGGAACTTGGTTACTAGACGCCACCTCAGTCGGCTCCTGGCGACGAATGTAGGAACCTAAGAGCGTTGTTAAAATTTTAACCTATAATTTAGCTTCACCTAGGTGTAATTAGTGGAAGGTTCTTTAACATGCCTTAAATCCATGACATGGGACCGCCAGCTTTACTTCCCCTCCGAAGGAAGGCATCCTGAGGGATTTTTAACGCTGTTAAAAAATCCGACGACTTTGGTCGGGTTTGAACCCGTGATCTTGGGCATAGAAGCTCAGCATGCTACCAACTACACCACTGCTTCAAAGATCCTGACTAGAATAATGTACAAAAGGATGGAAAGACGGATAGAAACAGAGTTGGGTTACCAGTTTGGTTTCAGGAGAAATGTAGGAACAAGGGAAGCTGTACTAAGTCTTAGGCTGATCTTTGAACGTAGAATAAGGTAATATAAGAGAACGTTCATGGCATTAGTAGACTTAAAAAGAGGTAGGTTCTGATAATGTTGATTGGAGTAAGTTAAGTTGTTTGACATTTTGAAAAGAATTGGAAGAAAGTACAGGGAGAGGGGAATGATCTACAATCTATACAGAAACCAGACAGCAGTTATTCTAGCCAAAGGACATATGAGAGAAGCTAGTATTCAGGAAGGTGTAAGGCAAGGCTGCAACTTATCGCCCATACTTTTCAATCTATGCGTTGAACAAGCCATGAAGGAAATTAGAAAATAATTAAAAGCAGGAGTAAAGATTCAAGGAGAAATAATTTCAACTCTGAGATTTGCTGATGACATCGTCGTCTTCTCCGACACACTAGTGGATTTGAATGTGTTTTTAAATGGTATGGACTCTATATTGAGGAAAGAATTCATGATGGAAATTAATAAATTTAAAACAAAAATATAGGAATGCAGCTGAAAGAAATCAGATACCCCTATGGACGTCAAATTCACAGATGAAAGGCTACAGGAAGTAGGAGAATTCTGTTACTAAGGAAGGAAAATAACCAGTGATGGACAAAACAAAAGAGGATATAAAAAGTAGGTTGGCTCAGGCAAGGGAAGCGTTTCTACAGAAAAGGAATCTGTTTGACATCGAATATAGATTTAGGTATTAGGAAGTCATTTTTGAAAACCTTTGTCTATAGTGCTGTGCTCTATGTAAGTGAAACTTGGACTGATGGTGCAGCAGAAAAGAGGAGAATTGAAGCATTTGAAATGTGGTGTTGCAGGAGAATGATGACGATCAGATGGGTAGATAGGATTGCAAATGAAGAGGTATTAAGACGAGTGGGAGAGGAGAGATGTTTCTGGCAACTGCTAATGAAGAGAAGAGATAGGATGGTAGATACCCAGGAATAGCAAAGTTATTTATGGAAGGAAGCTTCGAGGACAAGAACTGTAGGGGTAGACCAAGGTTAGAACATGTTGAACAGATTGCCTCGAATGTACGGTGTGGTAGCTATGTAGAGATGAAATGATAAGCCCAGGACAGGGAGGAATGGAGAGCAGCATCAAACTAGTCAGAAGACTGAAGACTCAAACAACAACAATACAAGATTGTTCATTATTTGCTGACAATGTTCATAATTTGGACGAATCTAGTACAATAAGAAATAATATTTATACGAATATTTATATGAATAGGGAGGTGAAAGGCTGCTTGAGCTTGTAGCTCTCACAGTTGAGAGGCACATGTGCGCTTCATACGAAGGGAGGCAGTGCACAGTTTGCTACTCTGTAGGGGTCTGGGCGTGGTCACCAAGAGCCCACTGATGAGCCAGCTTGGTGTTCCTAGGCGAAACCCCTCACAAGACACGGCATAAAATTAGAAAAATTGCTGATTTTTAATATTTGTATTATTTATTGATTTAAGGTTTTATTCTTTATTTTCAACTTTCCTCATTAATGCAAACTCAATGAACAAAAGGCAGGAATAAACTCATTATTGTGTAATCTTTCATTCAAACCACAAGATGGCTTCAACCAGTGAAGCCATTTGTAACTTTGAATATTACAAAAATATAATAAAAATAAATATTTGCCTCATTAATAGCCTCTTTAGAAAATTCGAGCAAATTAAATATTGATTAATAAGGTAAATGAGGAAATCCCCTTGGATGAAGACTCTTCTTAATCCCTGGATGAGTGTAGTGATCCTGAAATTAACTGGCTCGTGCATAGGCCTTACCAAACCTCCTATAAACTTATAATACGTAGGAAGGTTTATAGGCATCTAACTAAAAAACACTATACTATCCAATTTAAATTAACTCTATATTCTGATGCTTTCTTTAGAAAAGAAATACAGTACTGTTTGTAGAAAGTGAAACACCAAGAACAAGAGATGTGACTACATTGCACTTTATACCACAGATTAGGCACATGACAATACATTACTGATTAGAAGGACAGTCCGGTACATGCACGTTGACGGTCGATCTTCAGTACGACATCGTGCCACCATGTGCTGCACTCAGAGCCGCTAGACGTCGTGGCATGGAATCATAGAGTGCTTGAATACGCTGCTGGGGAATACCGTCCGACGCCATTTGTAGGCGTGTCCACAAAGCATCAACAGTGGCGGCAGGTGGACCTGAACGAACAAGTTGCCGACCGACCATATCCCAGACATGTTCGATGGGCGACATATCAGGCGAACGGGCAGGCCAGCGAAGCAGAGGTATCCGTCGTTCTAGGAAGAAGGCTTGCTCATTCCTCGCCACATGCGGGCGGGCATTGTCCTGCTGAAACATGGCCTGTGGAACGGCCTGCAAGAGGGGCAGTGCCGTGGGCTGTATAACTTCCCTGATGTAGCGGTCACTGTTCAGATTGCTCGCCTGTTATAGGCAATTGCGCCCCAAACCATTACACCTGGTGTTTGTCCGCTATGCCGCCCAACAATACAGTCTGCCTGATGGCGTTCTCCACGGCGGCGTTGAACGCGTATGCGGCCATCTTTGTAGGACAGGTTGAAGTGGGACTCGTCCGAAAACACTACATATCGCCACTCAGCCGGCCAGTGTCGGCGTACACATGCCTATTGTAGTCGGAGGCGTCGGTGGTTCCCAATCAATGGAAGCCGACGCAGTGGCATGCGTGCAACCAGTCCAGCCCTCAAAAGACGGCGCCGCAGACATGTCCACCCCCGTTGCAGTGCTCCAACGTCGAGCCAACACAGAGGACGATGCTGTTCTGTCCGATACGGCCATGCGGAGAAGATTGCGGTCGTCTCGCGCTGTGAATCACATTGCGTCGTCCTGTACCCTGTCGTCGCTGTGTATGGCCCTCCTCTCTCCACTGGATCCACATACGCCTCACTGTTGACGCAGCGTGCCCTGTACGAGCTGCTATGTCCCAGAACGACAGACCCTCCACCCGGAGCCCAAGCATTCTGCCCCATTCAACCGTACTCGCATGCTGATAGTCCACCCTGTGATGTCAGCGAGGCATCGTTGCACTTGATTACACGTTTCCACTTGGCATGACGGCCCCACTCCGACAGAGCTGTGCGGAACACTGACCTGTCTGGTCTCATGCCCGAGGGCACTGGTGGGCCAATGTGCACCCCATCTCTCTGCGATTTCAATCACTTAATATGGTACCGCAGGCCTACACGACCCCTGTTCTGGGAGTGTCTCCGACCATTTCTTCTAGGTGTTTCACTTTCTACAAACAGTAGTGTACATTAACAAAGAACAATTTACCTAAGAGTAAGCGTGGCAAAGATAGATTTGGTAATATTTATGGTGTTCCACATTACCGGTAATGTCGTGTACTGTCTGCCATGTATTCCCAATTTCGTCTTCACCACTGGTGAAACTGGTCAGCCATGCCATTGAATATCGTAGGTGAACTAACATTGTCTTCTTCCAAGAAGCACTCTAATAAAATCACAATTATTACTGTGGTTGTGGCATAACAGCCAATCCCAATCACGTAGTACATTCCATACCGCAAAACAATCCGAAGGAACAGTCGTCAAGCTTTCCGGTAAAACACTTAGCACTCTTCATCCAGAGAAACAATCTGATGAAAGTCCTCTCAGTCTGTCTGACACAGCATGTCTCAATACAAAGTACAAAGGACTCTACCTTCTCGTAAGTATCAAGTAGTTCATACTGTGGCGTCAGATAGCAGCAGCGTCTATTATACATGCAAGGCCATCTTACAGTGCAGATACACACTGGCGCGCTCATTCTAATAGAAAGACACATACCCTTTCTAGTGACCAACAGCAGGAATTGCATACATTTCACCAACAAGTTACAGGCGATTACTTCCCCCACCATTTCTCCATACTTAACCATACGAAATCTGTACAAATGAAATTATAAAATATTCTTTACAACCTAGGATTAAATCAAGCTTCAGAATCTCGTCAAATGTAACTACACATATTACCTCGAATTAAAATGTGACCTAAAATACATTGTATAATTAATAATAAGTATACGTAGATAATATTAATAATAATAATAATAATAATCATTTGATAAAATAGTGACACCGCATCTCCTCAGACGGACCAATGCAATTGGACACGTTGACAACACGATAAAATATTGATGTGAAACAAATAATAAGAACAATAGCCTACATTTAACTGTCATGGGGAACTCATAAAATATAGGTTACAATTGAATCTGTTGCAGCCATTTTACTCATGTTGTATATTTTCAAAAACTATGATTGTAAAAGTTTCAATGCTTACAGTACTTGAAATCCAACGAACAACTTTAAAAAAATATCAGAAGTAGCGAGAAGTATACAGCTGCTGCTGCTGCCCAGCCTGGTGCCTGATAGATAGGCCATTAATTATTTGATGCGTTTTATTACTATCCACACTTTGCCACTTATTAGGTGCTATCATGACCAAACCAACGATTGTTCATTATTTAAAGTATGTTATTTATATATGCCCATTCCACACTTTACATTTAATTATTAAAATGTGTTCAATTTATTTGCTATTTAAGAAGGTATCTAATAAAGTTGAATGCTAGAAGTTCTCCTTGCTGTCTGGCTAAAAGTAGAATTCTTACGTTGAAGAGTTTTTGGAAAAGTACCCTATATCTAGCCTGCAATGTATTTTAACATTTAATAAAAATCATATTATTAGTAGTGTCCCCATCCACTGGCAGTGGATCGGATGGCCCGGCGAAAAGCATTGCGATAAACACCGATAAACCGGGATCACGGCATACGAAAAACCTGATTGGGATCTAGGTGCAATTTGATCACAACAAAAAAGAAATATATATATATATATATATATATATATATATATATGTATGTATATATATATGCGGGAGGAATGAGACCTCAAGTGATCTCGGTGTGCTTAAAAGAAGAGGCGTACCTGGGAAAATCAATTTCTCCCTAGATCCAAATCAATCCTAACACTGAAAAGAAAATACAGATTAGCAAAATCAGAACTGCATAAATTCATAAAAATAAAAGGTTCCATTTATTTGGCAGCTCATAAACCAACAAGAAACAACCAATAATTACAGCAACTAAGCCTATCCTACTTCAGGGATTCAATCTAAGTTACTACTTGCTGTGGTTCGCTCAAAATGTTAAATAATCATATCAAAAGTCACTTCAAAAATTTAATTGGGTCAATGAATCTACATGGTCCTAGCCTTGGATATAAATAAAATTAGGAGATTTATGAAAATGAAATTTAACTCAAATACAAATTCAGCCAAGTCCAATTTGACTGTAGGAATTTATCACACATGCAGAATGTCCGTCATTTGGGGTTTCAACTAATAAATGAGAATTTTATAAGACTTGACTTCATCACAACTAAAATAAAATAAAAATAGTAGATCGCTTTGAAATATGGAATATTGATCTCCATTCTAACTAATGACCTTCAATTGCAATAATAAAGTGCAATGTTCTTTCATGGGAAAAAAAAAAAAAAAAAAAATCAACTGTATCAGTCTCTATTTGACTTTCATTCATCCTTCCACAATTATAGATTATATTCAATTCAATCATCTATTTACAACTATCTCATTTGCTATTTACAACTGTCTCTTTTTATGTTATTTACAATAATCTCATTTCATCAATGCATTACTTAATTCAGTTGGCTTGTGCGTTCATTCCGATGACCAATTGTCCTTCATTTTATTTAGTTAATCATTAATAAATCCATGAAATGATCAATCATCATTAATAAATGATTCGCACAAATCAACTAGCTATCAATCCATAATTTGATTGTTCATATTTTAATTGCTCATAAATTAATTGTTCATAAATTAATTGTCCATAAATTAATTGTTCATATTTTAATTGTTCATAAATTCACTAATTCATCCATTTTATCTTCATCAGACTTTCCTATCAGAAATTATTATGTTGTTAATTTAAATCAAGCATAGACTCAACAAAGCCTCCGTGGCTTAGGCGGCAGCACGCCGGCTTCTCACCGCTGGGTCCGTGGTTCAAATCCCGGTCACTCCATGTGAGATCTGTGCTGGACAAAACGGAGGCAGACAGGTTTTTCTCCGGGTACTCCGGTTTTCCCTGTCAAAATTTCATTCCAGCAACACTCTCCACTATCATTTCATTTCATGTGTCATTCCTTTCATCATTGCCCCAGAGGAGTGCGTCAGGCCTCGGCAGCCGGCACAGTTCATATCCTCGCCGCTAGATGGGGGCTTCATTCATTCCATTCCTGACCCGGTCGGAGACTGGAAGCAGGCTGTGGATTTTCATTTCATAGACTCAACAAAAGTCTATTATCTCAGGTAATGAGAATATATTAGTCACATTATCATCCATTATTCATGCTCGAGATATTTATAACATGTGTAATCCATTCTAGGAATAAAGGAAACTTCCTAACATATTATTTGTTCACTAACTGGTTACCAAAAAAAACATATACCAGATCTTAATGGCATTTACCAATGCTTGTAGTCAACAATACTCAATTATTATTATAATATTATTTTGCTCATGTTACATATTTTTATCTGAGTACAACCTAATAATCCTTCACAGAATATGTGAATTCAATTCCAATTATTTTTCATATGTATATATTTTTTAATGTGACTACATCGTCCTATTCAATTCCTGGTAAAAGAGAGAGAGAGAGAGAGACCTGGGATATTACCTCCTATCAGCAAATATATACGAGAATGATGATGAAATCTAGTGTGGCTCAAATCTGTATCGTAGAAAAGAATCATTGATGAAGAACACTCTAGCTCTCAAGGGAACGGGCATCGGACAGGATGGATACGATGGACGACGACCTAGCTGTGATCATGGACTACGATTCGGAACGCTGAATGTCCAAACATTGACTGGGAAGGTGGGGGAGATGGTGGATATGATGGAAAGAAGGAAGTTGGATCTGCTGGGACTGTCAGAAACAAGGTGGAAGGGAGAAGGAAGGAGAGAATTGAGAGAAGGCTGTAGACTATATTGGAGTGGGAATGAGGAATGGAGTGGGGGTAGTAGTGAAAGATGGGTTAAAAGAAGAAGTGGTGAGAATAAGTGACATGATGTTGAAGGTAAAAATGTCACTGAAAGGAAAGTCTGTAGAGGTACTAATAGTGAATGCCCCACAGGTAGGCTGCACTGCTGAAGAGACGAGTTTGAAGAGGAAATGCAGGAACAGGTGAGAGGAAAGAATGTGATTATAATGGGAGATTAAATGCACATGTTGGAAGGGAAAGACAAGGGTATGAAAATATGCTTGGACCAGAGGGTTGGGGCAGTCGAAATGAGGAAGGTGAAAGAGTGTTGGATTTTTGTAAAAGGAATGGCTTGTTGGTGGGGAAACTTCTGGTTCAAGAAAAGAGAGAGCCACAAGATTACCTGGTATAGCAATGACCTGACTAAAAAGTCGGTAGTTGACTATATCCCGTACTATAGTGATATGAATTGAAACATCATAGACATCTAGGTAATTTCACCAGAGGCCTTGGATAGTGACCACCGACTGTTGGTAATGAACCTGAGAGGGACCAAGAATAAGAAAGGGACAGAAAATGAGTATAGGCGGATAAGGGTATGGAAGTTGAGAGGTGAAGAAAACAGGATAGAATACCTAAGAAAAGTGAAGGAAAGCATTCTAATTGATGAACTGAAGACAGTAGAAGAGGAATGGGGTAGATTCAAGAGGACACTAGTAAGGGCGGCAGAAGCAGTATGTGGAAGGACAAGCAACAAGATGAGATGGAAAGAAACTCCATGGTGGAATCAGGAAACAAAAGATATAGTGCAGAAGATGAATAGAGCCTTTAGGGTGTGGTTCCAAAATAGGACAATAGAGACAAGAAAAGAGTACCAAATACGAAAGAAGTGAAAAGAGTGGTGGTTGAGGAGAGAAGAGAGTGGATGGAAGAGTGGACAAGGATGATTGAGAAGGATAGTGAAGGTACCAAAAAGGTCCCATATGGGATGGTTAAAAGTAAGAGGAAGAATGATATGACGGACTACGTTCGAATGGTGAACAAAAGTAGCCGAGAAGTAGCTGCTGTGCTTCAGGCAAGGGAAGGGAGTGTGATAGATGGAGACAGAGATATGCTGGCGGGAATGCGCAAGTTTCCTCGTTCGCCTCGGCTTTCACTCTGGCTCAGCAAATATGGCGAGCCCGTCAATTTGAATTGCGCGCCCGGAAGTAACAAAGTAACCTCAGTTTCTCTAAGGGAAAAATTTTCTCCGCCGATCCGATTGCGGCATCGTCTTTTACATAACACACAGAGCGTCCCTGATTTTTGTGTCGGTATAATTAAGATACACCCTGTATATCGTTGGGGGTTGTTGTTGTTTGAGTCTTCAGTCTTTTGACTGGTTTGATGCAGCTCTCCATGCCTCCCTGTCCTGAGCTAATCGTTTCATCTCTACATAGCTACCACACCCTACATCCGAGGCAATCTGTTTAACATATTCTAACCTTGGTCTACCCCTACAGTTCTTGTCCTCGACCCTTCCTTCCATAACTAAGCGTGCTATTCCTGGGTGTATGTGTCCTACCAACCTATCTCTTCTCTTCATTAGCAGTCGCCAGAAACATCTCTCCTCTCCCACTCGCCTTAATACCTCTTCGTTTGTAACCCTATCTACCCATCTGATCTTCATCATTCTCCTGTAACACCACATTTCAAATGCTTCAATTCTCCTCTTTTCTGCTGCACCAATAGTCCAAGTTTCACTTCCATAGAGCGCCACGCTCCAGACAAAGGCTTTCAAAAATGACTTCCTAATACCTAAATCTATATTCGATGTCAACAGATTCCTTTTTTGTAGGAAGGCTTTCCTTGCCTGAGCCAACCTACTTTTTATATCCTCTTTGCTTCGTCCATCACTGGTTATTCTGCTTCCTAAGTAACAGAAGTCTTCAACTTCCTTCAGCTTTTCACCTGCCAATTTGATCTCCATAGAAGTTTCTGATTTATTTCGGCTGCATTCCAGTATTTTTGTTTTACATTTATTAATTTTCATCATGTATTCATTCTGTAAGACGGAGTCCATACCATTCAAAAACTGATTCAAATCCTCAGGCATGTCGGCCAAGATGACGATGTCATCAGCAAATCTCAGGGTTGAAATTATTTCTCCTTGAATCTTCACTCCCACTTTAAATTTTTCTCCAATTTCCTTCATTGCTTGTTCAATGTAAAGATTGAAAAGTATGGGTGATAAGTTGCAGCCTTGCCTTACACCTTTCTGAATACCAGCTTCTCTCTCATGTCCTTCAGCTCGAATGACTGCTGTCTGGTTTCTGTATAGATTGTATATCACCCTCCTATCCCTGTACTTTATTCCAATAGATTTCAAAATGTCAAACAATTTAGTCCAATCAACGTTATCAAAAGCCTTTTCTAAGTCTACAAATGCCATGAACGTTCTCTTACCTTTCCTTATTCTACCTTCCAAAATCAGCCTAAGACTTAGTACAGCTTCCCTTGTTCCTACATTTCTCATGAAACCAAACTGGTCTTCACCCAACTCCGTTTCTATCTGGCTTTCAATCCTCTTGTAAATTATTCTAGACAGGATCTTTGAAGCATGAGTAATCAAGCTGATTGTACGGTAATCTTCACATCTGTCAGCTCCCACTTTCTTTGGTATAGGGATGATTACATTCTTCTTGAAATCAGGGGGTACCTCACCTGTCTCATAAATCCTACACACCAAGTGAAATAACCTGATCAGACCTTCATCTCCAATGCAGCGTAGCAACTCAATCGGTATATCATCTATGCCTGGTGCTTTGTTCCTGCCTAAGTCCTCTAATGCTCTGTCAAATTCTGATCTCAATATTAAATCTCCTTTTGCATCCTCATCAATTTCCTCCTCCCTTTCCATTACATGATTCTCAATCTCCTTTCCCTTATACAAGCACTCTATGTAAGCTTTCCATCTCTCAACCTTTTTTTCCCTATCTGTTAAAGGCTTTCCATTTGTGTCCTTAATATTACAGCACTTAGTCTTCTTTTCCCCAAAAGTATTCTTAATCCTTCGATAAGCTGTGTCTACTTTTCCTAACTTCAGACAATTTTCTATACCTGCACATTTCTCTTTCAACCATTCTTCTTTCGCTTCCTTGCACTTCTTGTTAACCTCATTTCTCAGACGTCTGTATTCTGCTTTCCCCTTTTCATCTCTTTGATTCTTGTGTTTCCGCCTTTCATCCATCAATTCTAGTATATCCTGAGTGATCCACGGTTTTCTACCTATTCTTTCTTTCCTACCAATGTTTTCTTCTGCGGATTTTGTTATTTCATTCTTCAAAAGTGCCCATTCGTCTGCAATTGAAGTCCGTTTAGGATTTTTCATTAGTCCTTCCGTTATACTCTTCTTGAACCTTTCGTTTACATCCTTTACTTTCAGTCCGTCTATTGCCCACCTTTTTGGCTTTTGACTTTTCTTCAGTTTCTTCAACTTTAATCTGCATTTCATTACAACCAGATTGTGGTCAGAGTTTATGTCAGCACCAGGATATGTTTTACAATCCAAAATCTGGTTTCGAAACCTCTGCTTGACCATAATGAAGTCGATTTGGTAACGCCCTGTATCTCCTGGTCTCATCCATGTGTATATTCTTCTATTGTGGTTATTGAATAAGGTGTTAGCTATGACCAACTCATGTTCGGTGCAGAATTCCATCAGCCTGCTTCCTCGATCATTCCTTTCACCTAATCCGAAATCTCCTACTATCTTCCCTTCTCTCCCTTTTCCTACTACAGCATTCCAATCTCCCATTACTATAACATTTTCATCACCTTTGATATACCTCAGAATGTCATCTATTTCTTCGTAGACCTTTTCAACATCCTCATCATCAGCTTGACTGGTAGGCATATATACTTGTACCACTGTGGTGCACGTAGGTTTAGTATTGATTTTTGATACAATAATCCGTTCACTGTATTGCTCATAATATTCCACCCGCTGCCCAAGTTTCCTACTCAATATGAGGCCAACCCCTGCTTGGCCATTGTTTGATTTAGTGCTAATGACCCTATAGTCTCCTGACCAAACGTCCTGTTCTTCCTGCCAGCGCATTTCACTAATCCCAACCAAATCCAACCTCAACCTATCCATTTCCCGTTCTAAGTTTTCTAACTTTCCACTTCCTAGCAGACTTCTAACATTCCACGCTCCGATCCGTAGAATGTCAGATTTCCTCTTTGTCACTTTTGTGATGTTAACCCCCTCTCGAGTAGTCCCCACCCGGAGATCCGAACGGGGGACTAGTTTACCTCCGGATTGAAATTTTACAAGGGAGGAGGCCATCATCACATGTAATTATGCATAGAGAGGTGCATATCCTCGGGAAAAGCATACGGCTGTAGTTTCCCATTGCTTTCAGCCGTGCAGTTGGGGGTACGACTCCTAATTCACATATACAGTGTAGTCTCTTTATATATAATATAAGCTATTCTTGCCTCTCCATTAATGCCGAATATAACAGAATGTCACAGTAATCAAACATTTTGGACCCTTGGCCGACAGATCAAGCTCGCTACTCGCGTGACGTAACTGCCGGTTGGCTCGCCCGCCGCGTTGCCACATGTAGTCTTATGCGCATCAATCAAATTATCTCAGTGCATGAATCCAACCTGGACTATTGTGTTGGGCATAGTAGGGTTTGAAGGAAAATAAAATGGGAAGTGCAGCAAGGTAAAAGAGCTGTGGATCTACCTTGAACATTTTCTGATTGTCAGTTTGTGCATTACCTTAACAACCACACTTTGATATCTGCAGTGGGTTGCCGAGTGTGATTGTTGTATCTGCTTTAACACTCGCCTGTTCTAAACATTTGCTGCATGATAATGTGCTCGTTGTGCTTCTAACCTGTGGTTTTCGTTTCCATTTCAGGCTAGCGTCCATGGTTGAAGCACCCCTTGTAGCTCGTACTCTTGATTGGGTCAATTATGTTTGGCCAAAAAATGTACCTGAAGATGCTGCATTTCATAAACCAGAAGTTCAAAAATACTGCCTTATGGGAGTGCAAGACTCATACACTGATTTTCATATTGATTTTGGAGGCTCTTCTGTGTGGTACCATATACTCAGGGTAATTTGAATTTTACTCATTATCGTCTAATGCATATTAATTACCATGTGATATAATTTTGTGTATTGATTTATGCGTTGGTGTTTTGTAGGGTGAAAAGATATTTTACCTCATTAAACCTACAGCAGCAAATCTTTCTCTCTATCAACGATGGATGACTTCTAGCACACGGAGTGAAACTTTCTTTGGAGATCAGGTATGTAGTTGAACTACATTCATGTATGGCCATTACTTCATGCATAGAGCGATAAAGCTTGCAATATTTTATGTTTCAGATCTGCTAAGAGCAGACCTTGGTATTTCAAACCATCCTAAAACCACTGAGCATCTGAGATTAACGTATGATCACTATACAATCACTGTACATGTGATTCGACAAAAAAGCCACTGTGTATGTCATGATTGTGAGCATGTGATCCATAGAACTTGATGTCACAAATTTCATTGTGTTGGTTTTTTTTTTTCTTACTTTTTTAACAGCTTCGGACATTATGGTCATAAGTTCTGTTTTACTTGTGGGTTTCTGAGAACAAAGCAATCTTTCATGGATTCGTCTCAAAAGTTAACTTTTTGACATTTCCTGCCATGTTGTAGCAAATAACAAAGATGTGAAAAAATATTTATGATTTCTATGAGATTAATTCATTAGATGGATCTGTGATCATGATAGGGTAGATCTATTTGTAAGTAGGCCTGTCTAATTAATATCCGACCTTGAATTTTCCCGCACAACGTAGTGATGCGAAGGCGGTGCCACTCACAACAGTGGAGGGAGAAACCTTACTGCATATGCTTGAATTATTTTCACCGCGCTCGTGTATCTCAGTCGCTGGCTAATGGCCGCCAAGTGAGGTACTGTTAAAAGAGTTCGTCGGATTGAAGTTTCTTGCAAGGAGACCGAACGAATTGAGCAAAGATACTGCATCGAATTTTGTGAAAAGCTTGGTGATTCTCAAAGTGAAACAAATTATAAAATTCAGCGGGTGTTTGGAGACGATACTATGGGAGTAACACAAATTAAAGAGTGGTTCAACAGATTCAAAAATGGCTGCACATCGGTGGAGAGTGATCAGCGTCCAGGGATGCCACAAACCGCTCGAAATGCAACTGTTGCTGAGAGACTGAGAAATCTGATAAAGGAAGATTGACGTTTGACCCTATGAGAGATTGCCGAAGAAGTTGGGATCAGTAAGGAATCCGCACATTCAATTTTGAGTGATGATTTGAACCAGTCCTCTGGAGGGCGAGAACCTGGCAAATATATCATGACAATGCCGTAGCACATTCAGCACATTTGGTCCGGACTTTCTTGACGACACATGCAATTCCTGTCGTTCGCCAACCTCCCTACTCTCCAGACATGGCTCCTTGCGACTTCTGGTTGTTTCCGAAACTGAAGTTGCCATTGAAGGGGTCCCATTTTGAGAGCAGAGAAGAGATAATGAGGAATGCGATGGCGGAGTTGAACACCATACCAAAAGAAGCCTTCCAACAGTGTTTTTAGACTGAAAGGAGCGGTGGGCTAAGTGTGTGCTTGTGCAAGGGACCTACTTCGGGGGGGATTAGGGTCCCAATCCCATCAGGTAAATAATAGATTTTTCACGGCCAAAGGTCGGATATTAATTAGACAGGCCTCGTAGATGCTAATTCTACAACAGGAAGATAATTAAGAGATAGCAAGAAAGTATGTAAGTATATAGTTAGTTATAGTTGTAAGTCTGCTGTTAGTTTTAGTTATATTGCCCATTTCATTTTCATGATCATCCAAACCTTTAGGGGCCGATAACCCAGATGTTAAGCCCCTTAAAACAACAATCATCATCATCATCATCATTATTCTGAAGGGGAATAGCAGCCTTTAAGAATTAATCAATTCTTTACTTGTCCTACAGACTGTGTAGACATTGATAACAATTAGCCAATGAATGGCTAAGCTGCATACTGCTGCAAGGCTGAAAGCAACGGGAAACTACAGCCATAATGTTCTTCCTGAGGATATACATCTCTCTATGCATAATTACATGTGATGATGACCTCCTCTCTTGAAAAATTCTAATCCGGAGGTAAACTAGTTCCCTATTCGGATCTCCAGGTGGGGACTACTCGAGGGGGTTGACATCACAGAAGTAGCAAAGATGAAATGTGACATTCTACGGATCGGAGCATGGAAAGTTTGATAGGCAGTGGAAGATTAGAAAATTTAGAAAGGAGAATGGATAGGTTGAGGTTGGATTTGGTAGGGATTAATGAAGTGCGTTGGCAGGGAGAACAGGACTTTTGTCCAGAAACATCTCCTCTCTTACACTTGTTTTAAGATCTCTTCATTTGCTACTCTATCTACCTGCACCTCATGTGAAATGCAGCTGTTCTCCTCTTTTCTGCTACGCCAACAATTCCAAGTTTCACTTCCATATTGTGCCATGCTCCAGACAAAGGCTTTCGAAAAACTTTCTGTTACCTAAATCTTTATTTGATGTCAACAGATTTCTTCTCTGTAGTAATTCTTTCCTTGCCTATGCCAACCTACTTTTTATATCCTCTTTGCTTTGTCCATCACCGCTTATTTTGCTTCCAAAGTAATGGAAGTCTCCTACTTCCTTTAGCTGCCAATTTGATGTCAATAGGCGTTTCTGATTTCTTTCGGCTGCATTCCATTATTTTTTTATTTTCATCATGAATTCTTCCCCCATGACGGACTCCATACCATTTAAAAAACTCATTTAAATCCTCTGGTGAATCAGCTAAGATGACAATGTCATCAGCATATCTCAGAGCTAAAATTATTTCAACTTGAATCTTTACTCCTAGTTTGCCACTAAGCTTCAATAAAATAAACATTGCACTGCAGAAATAAGTTTTTCTACCTTTACTTTTGAGACAAATTAGGCTCTTAATTTTTACCTAAAGGTTAAAAGGAACCTCTCAAGAAACAAAAAATGAAGGGGATAAGGTATAAACACCTTGCAAAATTACCTTCGATTAAAAATTTGTCTTCTTTATTGAGAAAAGTGTCCTTTTCATAGGCCAAAATGTCCTCTTTATTTAAAAGAAATTTTAGATCCATAAATGTCCTCTTTTTGTACGTTTTTTTCTTTGCCATGGTCGGTCCTCTTTGTAGGTTTAGGGGATATGGCAACCCTATTAAAACTCACGAGCAGGGATGGCCTTCTATTACAGAATCGCTTTTCAGTGGGTCAACACGAGTGAACCCAATTAGATTGGGCAGGGAATAACAATAAATTTAGTCACCTAGTGCCTGAAATAAATTCATGAATTATTTATACACTTCTAACACAAGTCGGGGGAGTGTTTAATTGGATACAGGCATGGCCATGTTATAGACCTATGGTCGGTGCTGCTCATAAGCTTAATAATGTGAGTCTATTTTAATACCTTTTAGTATATTTCTTTGTTTATGAATCAGTTTGCTAATTTTATTACAAACCTGTACTGATATTTTGGAGTCTGCAACTAATAACTAATATTATTAGCTTAAGTTAAAGCCTCCGTGGCTTAGGCGGCAGCACGCCGGCCTCTCACCGCTGGGTCCGTGGTTCAAATCCCGGTCACTCCATGTGAGATCTGTGCTGGACAAAACGGAGGCAGACAGGTTTTTCTCCGGGTCCTCCGGTTTTCCCTGTCAAAATTTCATTCCAGCAACACTCTCCACTATCATTTCATTTCATCTGTCATTCATTTAATCATTGCCCCAGAGGAGTGCGTCAGGCCTCGGCAGCCGGCACAGTTCATATCCTCGCCGCTAGATGGGGGCTTCATTCATTCCTTTCCTGACCCGGTCGGAGACTGGAAGCAGGCTGTGGATTTTCATTTCATTAGCTAAGTTCATGAATCATATTACTAATAATAGCGGTTCATATTATCAGATTAACAGTCACTTAAAACTATAAGCTTTTTTTTTTTTTTTTTTCGTATTATTGTAGTCTTGCTAATAATGAATCAGGGCCCTGGAATAATGTATACTTTTAAAGGCTTTTAAACGAATTTTATTATGAAAAAATAAAAATTAACTATGATGGAAGAAAATCTTAATCATAATGCCAGTCATTTCTTGTGAGTGCTAGGTTCGGTTATGCAGTAGTCTACAAAGTTTATGGTTATCCATATACAGGGTCTTTCATATAAAGTAAGAACGGCGAGCGGCGGTTTTGTCATTCGCTGCTGAAGCCGGTTTGGCCGAGCTTGTGACGCGCCACGGCCCCCTGCTGTAGTATTAAAAGCACGCGCATAGTACAAACTTGACCTTGCAATAAGAGTGCAGGTGTTGTCAGTCGCCAGTCTGAACCACAGCTGCT
This sequence comes from Meconema thalassinum, assembly GCA_946902985.2. Classification (NCBI taxonomy): domain Eukaryota; kingdom Metazoa; phylum Arthropoda; class Insecta; order Orthoptera; family Tettigoniidae; genus Meconema; species Meconema thalassinum. Next base: position 669,484,749 of record OX336389.2, on the reverse strand, counting down.
AACATGTTGAGACAGTTATCATTGCAACATCGTATTTTTGTATGTAAAATTTATTTTAATTACGATTCGGCTCGGCGGGTACGTGATGCATTTGTTCAGCAATTCCTAATGAAGTGCCACCTTCACTAGCACAGATTCACGTAATTGCAAATAACTTTGACATTACTGGTTCAGTGCTCAATAAAAAACACAAAATAAAAAATCAGAAAAAATGCAGTGGCATGACTCACTCGCGTCAGCCAAAATGTGGTTACCAGATACAATGCCTGTATAATCCAGGAAGGACGTCACTTCCAGCAACTTTTATAAGGTAATATTTCATAGAGGATTGTACACGCTTAGAGCAGGGGGCCACGGCTCGCTACAAGCTCGGTCAAGGCCACCACACTAGCGGATAACAAACCCGCCGCTTGGCGTTCTTACTTTATATGAAAGACCCTGTACAGTACTGTTTGAAGAAAGTGAAACACCCACAAGAAATGGTCGGAGACACTCCCAGAACACCCCCCTCTCGGTGGGAGGTTTAGAATACACCCACGGTATCCCCTGCCTGTCGTAAGAAGAGACTAGAAGGGGGACCTTGGCTATACTTTAAGGACTCCGCGTTGGTTTGTGAATTGGCCCCCAGTGGGTGGGAGGAAGCGAATACATCCACGGTAATCCCCGCCAGTCGTAAAAGGCGACTAAAAGGGTTTCTCGGATCTGTCCCCTTTCGAGGGTTTGACAGTCAGCTCTAAAAGACATACATCCGTGCGATATAACTCTCATTAGGTTATATCGCACTTCTTTCCGTTAATGCTTTCAGGGTCTGGCAACCAAAATTTCCATATGTGCGTGCTGTTAGGGGATGGACCACTTACGCTTGCGACTACGCTCGAAAACCTGTCCGGTCTTGGCCGCGCCAACAGGTGGGTGCGCCATGTACCCGTACAGTAGTATCCGCCTGACTACGCAGGTTCCCGCACATCCGAATGTCAGAGCTGTAAAATCCAGTATATGCCAAGGGTTACATGCCGATACGGCATTGTAAAACATCTGACACCCGGGCAATGCCTTCCAAGCTAGGCCGGTCTTGCCCTGGCTGGGTAGCGCCTACTGTGACGGCCCGTGATCGGATGTCGGTGGCATTCGGGGAGGATGATCTGGCCATGGGTTCTAAAAGAATAATCCCCAAACAGGGTGGTCCAACACCCAAGTCTTTAACATTTGATTCCCTACGGGGATCAACCCCCTGGAAACAATCTGTGCGTGAAAATCGGGGTGGCTACCAGAACAGATGGAGGTGATTTCAAGCTGGTAAAGAGTATTTTGTTTTCTCGCCACATAGAAGGTGTCTATGTTGAGTTTGAGAAAGTACAAAAGATGAGGAACGGTAGCTTGTTGCTCAAGACTAGGACTAGTGAGCAAGTTGAACAATTTTTGCAATGGGACCACTTTGGCGAGATACCCGTCAAAGTGGAAAAGCACAAGTCCCTGAATCTGGTCCGAGGAGTTATTTTCCACCGGGACCTGATTCTGAACACTGACGAGGAGCTCAGGGAGGATATGCAGCACCGTCACGTGACTGATGTCCGGCGCTTTACGCACAAGGTCAATGGTCAAATCGTGGATACTGGTGCTTTCATTATTTCCTTTGAGCTTTCGGTGCTACCGGAGAAAGTCAAGGTTACAAGTTACCGTTGTGACGTACGGCCTTACATCCCTCCACCAATCATCATCATCATCATCATCATCATCATCTTGCACAGTTTCCAGCCACTGGCTGGGTCTGTTTGGAACACAAGCCTCTCCAACATCTTCTGTCTTCCCACCATCTCTCAGCCTCCACCCTTGTCCAGTCTTCTCCTCTCTTCTTCACGCTTTCTTCCACCCCCTTCAGCCACCTGTCTCTCAGTCTTCCTCTCGGTCTCTTTCCTTCCCACTTCATCTCGTGTATCCTCCTGGGTATCTTCTTCTCCTCCATTGGTTTTACATGTCCATACCATCTAAGTCTAGATTTCTCTATACCATCCTGTAATGGTTCCTCCTTCATTAATTCTCTGGTCCTCTCATTTCTTATTCTGTCCATCTTTGTAGCTCCAATACTGCTTCTCAAGAACCTCATCTCACTGGCCTGTATTTTGCTCTTCTCCCTTCCTTTCATAACCCAGGTCTCCGAGTTATACGTCAGGATAGGGACATAGTACGTCCGATATATGATCTTTTTGCTGTTCTGAGGGATATCCTTGCTCCATAACATGCTTCTCACACTCCTCCGGAATGCTTCTGCCTGTCTCCCCCGCTCATTTATTTCTCTATCGTTTCTTCCATTATCTTGTATCAGGCTTCCCAGATACTTGAAACTCTCCACTTTCTTCAGCTGTTCCCCACCAATTGTTATTCCAATTGTGGTTCTTTCCTTCTTCCTTGTTGTGATCACCATCTCACTCTTATTTATGCTAAATTTCATCCCATATCCTTGTATTATTCCTTCCCACACGTCCAACTGTTCCTGTACTTCCTCCTCCTTGTTTCCCCAAATCATCAAATCATCTGCAAACACCATTGCTTTCATCTTTCCTTCCCCAATTACTTGTGCCACTCGGGTCATTATGTCATCCATCACCACAATGAAAGAAACGGTGACAGTGCACTTCCTTGTCTCAGGCCGTTTCTCTGTTCCAACCAGTCCGATCTCTCTCCTCCCACTTTCACACAGCTCACGCTTCCCTTGTACATCTCCTTTATCCTCCTTATAGTCCATTTTTCTACTCCTCTATCCTCCAGGGACTTCCATAGTTCGTTGCTGCATACACTGTCATATGCTTTCTCAATGTCCAGGAAGGCCATCAGTAGATCTGTTCCATACTCATAGTGCTGTTCATGTAACTGCCTTACAGCAAAAATTAAATCCACTGTGGACCATCCTGCTCTGAAGCCATGTTGTTCTTCCCTCATCCCTCCTTCTATCCTTGTCCTAATTCTCCTTTCCAAAACTTTCTCAAACATCTTTGCACAATGACTCATCAGTGTTATTCCCCGATAGTTTCTGCATTCTGTTCTACTACCTTTCATGAAGATCGGGACAATTATTCCCTTTTTCCAGTCCTCTGGGGTCTTTCTTTCCTTCCATGCTGTCCTCATCACTTGGTACAACCATTGTATCCCCACCTCTCCTGCTGATCTCACCATCTCCACACTCAACTCATCCACACCCGGTGCCTTCCCTCCTTTCATCTTCCTCACTGCATCTTCCCCTTCTTTCCATGTTAAGTCCTTTTCTGTTTGCAGTTCATCTTCCTCTTCCCCGATTTCTTCCTCCTCGCCGTGGTTTCCATTTGGGTTCAGGAGTTCTTCAAAATATTCTTTCCACATTTACTTCAGTTCTTCCCTATTTTCTATCTCTTGTCCCCTTTTGTTCACCATTCTAAGATAATCCGTAGGATCCTTCCGCCTCTTATTTTTTACCATCCCATACAGGACCTTTTTTGTACCTTCTCTATCCTCCTTCATCATCTTTGTTCACTCTTCTATCCACTTTCTTCTCTCCTCAGCCACTACTCTCCTTGCCTCCTTCTTTCTTTCCTGGTACTCTTTCCTTGTCTCTACTGTCCTATTTTGATACCACCTCCTAAAGGCTCTATTCTTTTCCCTTACTACCTGTATATCTTTTGTCTTCTCATTCCACCATGGTGTGTCCTTCCACCTCTTCTTACTACTTGTCCTCCCACATATTGCTTCTGCTGCACCTACTAGTGTTTTCTTAAATCTAGTCCATTCCTCTTCCACCCCTTTTTTTTCATCTGTTGGAATTCCTTCCTTTACCATTTTGAGGTACTCGACCCTTCTATCTCCTTCTTTCAGTTTCCATATCCTTATACGTCTTTTCTGGTTCTCAGTCCCTTTCTTCTCCTTAGTCCCTCTCAGGTTCATTACCAGCAATCAATGGTCGCTATCCAGGTTCTCCGATAGTATAACCTTGATGTCCGTGATGATCTTATTTAATTCTTTCTCATACAGTATATAGTCGACCACCGACTTCCTGGTCAAGTCATCACTGTACCATGTGATTGTGTGGCTCTCTCTTTTCTTGAACCAGGAGTTCCCAACTAGCAGGCTGTTCCTTTGGCAGAAGTCCAACAGTCTCTTTCCTTCCTCATTTCTTCCGCCCCAACCCTCTGGTCCAAGCACACTCTCATACCCTTGTCTTTCTCTTCCTACATGGGCATTCAGATCCCCCATAACAATCATATTTCTTCCTACCAGCTGCTTCTGCAATTCCTCTTCAAACTCACTTCTCAGGGTTCCTGTAGGACCTTCACAGCTACCCTAACGGTCCCGGGGCACACGAAGTCCCCACTGTACTTCGCCCCTACAGGCAATCCCCTACTTTGTGCCGTTGCCCGTCTCCCACGACGTGGACGAGGGGTGGGACTTATGGGAGACTCCACCAATGAGGTGTTATAAGTGCCAAAAGTTCGGGCACATGTTATCCCGATACTCTAGCCCTGAAATCTGCTGAACATGCGGTAAGGTAGCACACGAAGCGGAAGAGTGCACCACACCATATCAGTGCACTAATTGCCCTGGATTTCATTCTCCTCGGGACAGGAACTGCCCTGTCTTCCTAAGTGAGAAGAAAATCCAGGAGATCTAAACCCTGGATGGTCTCACCTACCAGGAAGCCCGCAAGAAGTTCCATACCGTGATTGCTCCTGAGCCTGCGACTGATTATAGGGTTACCAAATTTGGTTCCACCTACCTCATCTTTTCTACCAGCTGTGAAACCTGCAACTGAGTCTACTGTTAAGAAACCAGCACCTATGAATAAGACCAAAAGCCCGAAGGTGACTTCAACTCCGCCTTCGGCCACAAAGAAGGCTGTGCGAGTGAAGGCTGCTTCGCCCGCTCAGCAGGGGAGGAAATTGAAGACTTACTCCCCGCTCAAACGGTCGGCGAAAGCCGTGCCGAAGCCGGCGGAGGCGGCATCGTCGACCAGGAGATGATCTCCTGACCCGTCTAAATATCTTACAGAGGCGGGGAAGAAGGGAGCCCGCACTACCACGTTCCCTTACTCCTCCAAAAAAGGGGAAGCCATCCGCCCTGCGCTCTGCGGATGTATCTGCGCCTGGGGAGGTTCCGGCCCCCAAGTCAGCGCGATCCCCTTGGAGTTCCCCCCGCCGCCAACATGCGTCACGGAAATCGTCCACTGGGTCGGCCCATTCCACGGCCTCGAACGAGGACATGGAGCTTGTGGTCGACTAGGTGGGTGATGATCTTTTCATTCATTCATTCATTCATTCATTTGCAATGGGGGGTGTGTCCCCCGGTGGCAAATTGGATATACATAACAAATAAATAATTATACATAACAATTCAATAACAATTATACAACAATTAAACTGGAGTATTTACACAAATAGTCAGTCTTTTTTAAACACACCTATATGTTTGGGAAAAGGCTCTAAGACTGCGGCAGGTAGAGAGTTCCAGTTATCAATGGCACGGTTTACAAAAGAATATTTACCATAATTTGTTCGCTGTGGTCGGCCCTTATCTTTGAAAGGATGATCGCTCCTACCCATGTAAGTGGGCTTTCCCAATCGTTTGCTAAGCTCACCCCATGCTGGTTGATTTGTATACGTGTTGTACATAGCGCAGAGTTTAGATTTCATATTCCTAGCCTCCAGTGATTCCCACCCAAGTTTCTTTAACATACGGCTCACACTACTCCTGGAATTTAAGTCACTGAGCACAAATCTAGCAGCCTTTCTTAGTACCATTTCCAACTCATTGATGAGCCCTACTTGATATGGATCCCAAACCGCCGAGGCATATTCCAGAATAGGTCTTACAAGTGGCAAATAGCCTAATTCTTTAGCAGAGGTACTACTTCCTTTTAATACCCTCATTACAAAGTGCAGGGATTTGTAAGCTTATGAAACTACTCGTCCTACATGACTACTCCATTTCATATCATTCCTTACGTGAACGCCCAAATATTTGCAAGAATCTTCTTCTACAAGTATTTCCGAGCCAATGTTATATTGAAAATCCTGCCTTCGCACTTTCCCTATTTTTAAGAGACTACATTTTCTTGTGTTTATTTTCATTTTATTTACAATCGCCCACTTATAGACCAGCTTCAGGTCCTCTTGAAGCACTGCGTTGTCTTGCGAGTCATGTATATTTCGATATATTACACAATCATCCGCAAACAATCGACAGTCACTGCAAATCCCATTTGGTAAGTCATTTATAAACGCCAAAAATAACAAAGTTCCCGATTACGCTGCCCTGAGGGATACCCGACGTTACGGTAATTTCATCCGAGAATATGCCTTCGATTTTCACTTTCTGGGAACGGCCCGTCAAAAATTCTTGGATCCATAAAATTACTCTTCTATCAATCTTCGTCGAAGCTAATTAATGGAGTAGCATGTCATGCGGCACGACATCAAATGCCTTCGCAAAATCTATAACCACGGCGTCGACTGAAACTCCATGGTCTAACGATTCGCTAATGTCTTGAAAAAGTGATAGCATCTGACTCTCGCGTGAGTAACCTTTCCGAAATCCATGTTGCCTATCATTAAACCATGATAATGTTTCCCACCGTTCCCTCAAGTAGTCGCAAATGAGATGCTCCATCTGTTTACAAACAATGGACGTAAGGCTAACCGGCCTGTAGTTGCCCAATTCAAGTCTGCTCCCTCCCTTAAATATTGGGACTACCGTAGCTCTTTTCCAGTCATCTGGGATTTGCGCATTGTTTATGGACACATTAAACATTACCTCCAAGTATCGTGCCACGGCCCTACCTCCTAGTTTAAGTACTTCACTAACAATATTATCAGGACCCTTTGATACATTGAAACGTAGTTTTTGTATTAGCTTTACAATTGCTGACTGGTTTATTCGGAACAGGGGAGCCCCTGATTCGTCGTTAAGGTCCAACACACAGCTATTGGATTTATTGAACACACTACCATAAAAGACATTTAATTCATTAGCAATGGCCTGTTTCTCAGTAATTAATTTACCATCACCGGACATTATCATCGACAAATTATTTGAATTTCCCTTTCTTCTCCTAACATTACTGTAAAAAAAAAATCCACCCATCACCTCCCGAACCAAGTAAACCTTGCATATAACTGTCATGAGCAGCCCTCTTTTTTAAGACGAGCTCTCTTGATAAGGATTTAAATTTCAACATATACTTGTCACTATCATGTCTTTTATTGTATAATTTCCTAATTTTCCGTTTTAGACTCCTAATTTCTCATGTGTAATACTCAGGATCTGGGTTTTGTTTCAGCAATTTAAATGGGACAAATTTATCAACAGCGCTATTTAAAATTTTCAAAAAGTTAGTCCACAGGATATTAATGTGATTTCCTTCCGATGCCCATCCTACAAATAGCTCATTCAAATACTCCTGAAACTTGTCCTGAACAGCCCTGCGATACTGGAATATGATCTTTTTTGCTACATCAGAGTCTAATTTTGTTATGTCACGATATCTAATATTTAATTCAACCCCAGAATGGTCACTAATTCCTGGTACTTTCAGACAGTTAATATACAGCTCTACAGGCCTTACGAGATAAACATCTAAGGTATTATTGTGTCTAGTTGGGAAGTCAACTATTTGGGAAAATCCCCCCTCCCTTAAGAATTTATTTGCAGCGCTCTGAGCTTGACCACAGTCAGTTGACTCACCAGACCAGTCTACTTTGGGGAGGTTTAAATCTCCAGCAATTATTATGCTCTCTTTCATAGCATTACCCGTACAAGTTTTATCATACAGTGTTTCGAGGAGAGAAAAGTTATCTTTCTGTTAAAGGTTAAGTTGTAGCATGCTGCTTCTTTTCCTTAGTTACCAAGTTAACACTATGGCACTGTTACAGTTGAATTGCAACAGTTATGACAGGCATTTGACTGAGCTCCGTCAGCTCATAGCCATATACGCAGCGAGTATAGTCTGTTTACAGGAAACAAATCTCAGGCCTGACCATCATACAGTCCTGAGGGGTTTCCGACTATACTCGAAAGAGGGAACAGACGCCGTCCGGGCCTCCGGGGGCGTCTGCACTTTAGTTCGCTCTGACTGCTATAGTGAAGAGTTTCCATTAACTACTCCTTTGGAAGCTATTGCAGTTCGCGTGTCGTTGCCTGTTATGACGACTGTAGGTAACTTGTACCTTCCACCGAACCAGCTCCTTGATATTAACGCTGTCTTTGATCTTGTAGATCAGCTTCCCGCCCCTTTCCTACTCGTGGGTGATTTCAATGCACATCAACCACAATGGGGATCACCATCTTTGTGCTCCAGAGGCAGGGACATGGAGGACTTAATTCAAGGACTGGATTTATCATTGTTAAATACGGGGAAGCCACTCACTTTAGCTTAACGCACGGCACGTACTCGCACATTAACTTGAGTGTGTGTAGCCGTGCGTTTGTTCCCCATTTTGGTTGGCACGTACACGATGACCTCTGTGACAGTCAGTGACCATTTCCCGATCGTTCTCACTCTTCTTAGTCAGAAGCCCGTGTCGTTCCCCAGTCGTTGGCTACCTAAACGGGCAAATTGGCCATCATTTACTGAACGCGCTGTATTTGATGATCTGGGATGCCGGAGCATCGATGACGAGGTACAGCACATCACTGATGTGCTTCTTGCTGCCGCCGAGGAATCTATTCCATCCTTTTCTGGGACTCCTCGTCGCAAACTCGTCCCCTGGTGGACTGAGGATATTGCAGCGGCAATAAGAGACCGTCGTCGAGCTCATAAGCACTATCGTCGGCGTCGAACCATGGCTAATTTGGTGGCGTTTAAGAAATGTCGTGCCAAAGCACGGATTCTTATCCGCCAGAGTAAGAAACAAACATGGGAACGGTATGTGGCGTCTATTACGGCACATACCCCCTCCTCCCAAGTGTGGACTAAACTATGACGCATTTCGGGAATTCAGACATCTTCTACTGTCCCGGGATTTTCCATTGATAATGAATTGGTTACAGAGCCTTACCGCGTTGCAAACCATCTCACATCGTATTTTGCGGATATATCCGGTTCCGATAACTATGATCCAGATTTCGTGGCTCTGAGGCATGAGGCAGAACGTTCCCAGCTCAGTTTTGCTTCCCGCGCTTCGGAGAAGTACAACGCGCCCTTTACGGAGTGGGAACTCCGCGGAGCGCTGGCATTCTGCAGGGACACGTCTCCCGGGCCGGATAATATTCACAACCAGATGCTTAAACACCTTAACGACGAGAGCATTCGTTATTTGCTCATGGTGTTAAATCGTATCTGGTTGGAAGGTGTGTTTCCAGCGCAATGGCAGGAAGGTATAATTATACCTATCCTGAAGCCCGATAAAGGGTCCCAATTTGACAGGGAGTTACAGACCTATTTGTCTCACGAACGGTCTATGCAAGCTCTTTGAGAGGATGGTCAATCGGCGACTGGTGTGGGTCCTGGAGAAACGAGGACTCCTGTCTGAATACCAGTGTGGCTTCAGGGCGTCTCGGTGTACCAACGACCATCTGGTATGCCTCGAGACCGCCATACAGGACGCTTTTCTCCGGAGACAGCACCTAGTCGCTGTTTTCCTTGACCTCGAGAAGGCTTATGACACCACTTGGCGTTACGGCATCCTCTCAATGGAAATTCCGATGTAACTTGCAGGTCTTTATTGCGAATTTTTTGCCCCTTCGCCTATTCCATCTCCGAATAGGGGGACATATTCCCAATATCATGTACAGGAAAACGGAGTCCCAAAGGGATCGGTGCTTAGCGTAACATTATTTGGGATTGCCATAAACGGTATAGTCGCTGCTGCTGGTCCAGCAGTGGTACCGTCGCTATATGTAGACGACTTAGCTCTACATTATAGTGCGCAAAATATGGCGGTCGCTGAACGACAGCTACAACAAGCTATTCGGAGAGTGGAACGCTGGACACTAGAGCATGGCTTTCGGTTCTCAACCGCAAAGACCTCAGTTGTCCATTTCTGCCGAAAGCGCACTGTCCATCCTGATCCTGATCTTTATCTGGGTAATGTAGCTTTGCCTGTTGTTGCTGCGTACCAGTTCCTTGGGCTCCTTTTCGATCATAAGTTTACGTGGGAGCCACTCGTGCGGTGTTTGAAAACTGCCTGGGCTAAGAAACTCAACATGTTGAGGTTTCTTAACGGCACATCATGGGGGGTGGACCGCACGGTGCTCCTACGTTTATATAAGGCACTTATTTTATCTAGATTAGATTATGGCAGTGTAGCATATGGTTCGGCCCGTAAGTGAGTGCTTGTTACACTGGACAGTGTCCACCAAGGCGGTATGAGGCTGGCGACGGGAGCCTATCAGACGAGCCCAGTCGTCAGCTTGCTCGCCGAGGCTGGCGTTCCTCCTTTACACCTGAGGCGCCAAACTGCTGACCTATGCTGCAACTATTCGACAGATGCCACTTCATCCAAGTTATCCATGTTTGTTTACCAATCCGAATCGCCGGCTGTATGATGCGCTTGCCCGAGCCACTCGGCCAGCGGGGATTCGCTTGGATGACTCATACCGGCAGTTCCGATTTCCTTCTGTTTCCTGTATCGTCCGAGTACCTAGCAAGGCCCCTCCATGGATGGTCTCTCGCTCTGATATCATCCTGGATCTGCACACCGGCCCCATGTCGGACTCGTCCGTCCATCGGAGGCTGTTCCAGTCTGTGTGAGCCGGTATCCAGGATCAGGGCTGCTATTCACGGACAGTTCGAGGGCAAACGAGAAAGTAGGTTGTGCATTTATGGTTGAGGATCGTCGGTTTCTCTTTTCACTACCCGAAGCCTGTGGCGTGTACACAGCGGAGCTCTATGCCATCATAGAGGCTCTGCGGTACACGTCGGACGATCACCAGCACTTTCTTGTGTGTACTGACTCTCTGAGTGCGCTGCAAGCGATCGATGTGTGTATCCCGAAGGACCCGCTGGTCCAGTGTGTGCATGACCTGCTCGTCAGTGCTTTTGATGCTGGAACCGGGGTGACCTTTGTGTGGCTTCCTGGCCACATGGGTATTGTGGGAAACGAGTTTGCTGATCAGGCGGCGAGAGAGGTTGTCACGCTGCCCTCGCTACCGTATAAGGTGCCTGCTAGTGATGTGCGCTCTCAGTTGCGACATTCGATCCTGCCGCATTGGGAGGAAGCGTGGCGTGCCATGCCTCCACCTAACAAACTGAGAGGCATCAAGGAGACAACGAAGGTGTGGAAATCTTCCTTCCGATCTCTCCGGAAGGAAGCTGTGGTACTCTGTCGATTTCGGATCGGCCATGGGATTGCTACGTACTCCCAATTGCTAAAGAGAGAAGACCCCCCTGTGTGTACTTGCGGCGCCCACCTAACCGTGGCACACATTCTCTTGGAGTGTGTGGATCTGGCCGATCTGCGAAGGACTCTGAAACTGCCTAATACCCTTCTCCGTGATGACGGGCCGTCAGTAGACCTCGTCATCCGGTTCATGAGGGAGAGAGGTTACTTTTTTAATTTTTAATGTAAGTTAAGACTTTTAATTCAGGTTGAGTCTGTTCTATGTTTTTTATTGCGTTCATCTATTTTATTGTTCACTTTGCCTTATTTGTTTTATTGTTTTTTCTTTACCATCCGCCTTTTTATTTATTTTTATTCAAATAAGGCATAATTGTTGGGGCTCACTGTCTATTTTATTTAAACCATTTTCGTTTCATCCATGGCAGTGAACTGTTTTTATCTTCATCCTTTCATTTCACGCCATTTCATTTCATTAGGGGCTGATAACCTAGATGTTAGGCCCCTTAAAACAACAATTATCATCATCATCACTCCCAGAACATGGGTCGTGTAGGCCTGCGGTACCATACTAAGTGATTGAAATCGCAGAGAGATGGTGTGCACATTGGCCCACCAGTGCCCTCTGTCGTGGGACCGGACAGGTCAGTGTTCCGCACAGTTCTGTCGGCGTGGGACCGTCATACTAATTGGAAACGTGTAAGCAAGTGCCACGATGCCTCGCCGACATCACAGGGTGGACTATCAGCATGTGAGTGCGGTTGTACGGGGCAGAATGCTTGGGCTCCGGAAGGCGGGTCTGTCGTTCCGGGACATTTCGGTTCTTACAGGGCACGCTGCGTTAAGAGCCGGCCGTCGTGGGGAAAGATTTCGCCTTTCATTTCAAAAGCTCGCCACTAGGTTCGCTGTTGCTGTCGACTGCAGCTAGCTCCACTGGTAGTTTCAGCGAGGGTGCCTATAGGGCAGTGAGGGAGGCTCAAGGCCGTTCGATCCAATCCTATCCTATCCTCCAGTCATGACGAATGGAAATATTATTTCTATTATTCGTCATGCTCCAGTGTCTGTGTCACGCCAAAGTACCATCAGAACATTGCTACCAGAATGTTCGAAGTGAAAGTCTGTATACAATTAACTGAACGGTCAAGGTATCCCCGGATTCAGTGAGCCAGTGGATTCGAACCCCACTGTCGGTCGTTCTTCAAGAGGTTTTGTTCGAGTGATTTCCTATTTTCAACCCCATTATTATGCATATTATATATTACCTTCAAAGAACGATAGTTCGTAAAGTATTGTTCATAGTAGTTTTAAATGACGACTGGGAGAAGAAATAAGGATAGCATAATAATATAAACACTACTTATAGCCACAAATTGTTTATTTATTTTAAATAGACACTGAATTAGTAATCAGATCTACATACATTTTCCTAAATTGGTCAGCTGAATTTAGTCTAACTTATAGTCATCGACAGGCTGTGTGTACTCGGGTAAATGTAATGAAACGAAATATAAAACTCATTTTGACGTTTTTGAAAGACTTAAAAACATCAATTTCCGTACCTGGGGAACCCCGAAATCATCTCCCCGGTCCAAATTAGCCGCGCCTGGTTTCCGAACTATTTCTCATGAGTAGCCTACAGTAGGGCTAGGATTTTTATGTAAATACATATTGTTTCCCTTTCCTTATACACAACTAAAAATGATAAATGTCCATGAATTAGAACCTTAGCTGTCATATAATTACATGTTGTTAAATACATTTTACATAATTCATCATTTTCTTTTTTGTCGTGTGGCCTGATGAGAGGCCGAGTGCAGGGCTTTCCAGTCAACGCCCGTGGGTGACCTGCGTGTCGGAATGAAAGATGAGATGAATGGATGAAAGTGGGCAAGGATGTGGAAGGAAGCGGCCATGGCATGTAGAAGGTACCGTTCCAGCATTTGTGGAGTTGAAAATGGGAAACCAAGGAAAACCATTCAAGAACAGCCGACGGTGGGGGTCTACCAAGTCAGCAGAGAGCTTGGCCCCACAGCCTAACGCTGCGCTTTAGCGAGCGTAGCCGTGGTGGCTATATACGTGTTGGTATATTTTACCATAATGGCAGTTTTTACTTTTTATGTAAAATTACATATACTGTCTCTTACTGTGATTGAAAAAAAGTATTTTTTCGCAAGTGAATTAAACGGTAATTCAAAACAGTTAGATAAAACAATATTTGTCCACTAGAAACTCAGGTACATGAAACGGATTTTCCAAGGTATTCATAACCTGCTGAGAAAGGGCAAGGGAAGAATTCCAAGTAAGATATTAGTGAAGATAAGGGGATGGGAATTCGCATCACACATTGCTGGAGACTCATCGGCGGGACTTGGTTCATTTCAGTTGTCCAGTGAGTGCCTGAGACTCAACTTTTCAATGTGTTGTTCATAAAGGCTACTAGCCTATATTTCCTCCCACCTCGCAAACAAAAAGTGACTCTCACAATACTTATTGTTGAGTTCGAACGCATTTTCTCATACTTAATCATAGAATTTATTTAAATTTGCTATAATATGAACATGTTTAATTAATTAATTAGTGTACCACCCTTTATTTTGCAAAAAGTATAATGAATAAAATGAAGAATCTACAAGCAATGTCATGTGCAATGTATATGATTTATATAAAAATTAAATCAATATTACATATTTCAAATTTTTTAGTGTAATATTTCATAGAAGAAATGGAAGGAACACAGATGCCTCACGTGGAACCACTTGTCATCACTGCGGCAAATTGTGTGCCTCCCGCATTGGGCTGTATAGTCACCTCCAAACTCACCAATGAGGGACATTCCGGATTGAAAGGCCAATCTACTCGATACGAGTGTTTGCTATGATGATAGATATTACATTAAAATCCTAGCCTTACTCATCAGTATATTGCCAAAATGGATCCATGACATTTTAACGCATGATAACCTAGAAAGTCATCTCGAAATTGACATCTTAATTATTATGAGGTAACCCGTAGTGACATTCTCACTTCGATACTTACGATGAATATATGGGACACAAGAGGGTAGCAGATCCTGACGTTATTCTTCCATATTTGATTTAAAAAAGATCCGGGAAAAAATAGCTTATCCTCTTGATATTAAATTTAATTTATCGATCAAGTCTTTGATATTTCCAGAGAAATGGAAACTTACTAAAGTCAGTCGTATTCACAAGTCGGGTAAGATCTCACAAATTCTTAACTACCGAACAGTACCGGTAGCTACTATGTTTGCCACAAACAAACTTTACGAGCAAACACTTCATGAACATATAATTATTCAGGCATGCATGCCATTTTATTCACGATTCATAACAGGGATTCATCCCTCGATGATCAACAATAACCAATTTTCACGAATCAGGAGTCATCTGGTTTAGATTAAAGGATAACGAGTCTATGTAATATATACAGATTATTGGCAGAATTAACCATGACGTAGCCACAACTTACGAAATGTCCTATTACGGATCATACTTACAGTATGTAAGAGGCAACACTTTGTATCATAGAGAAAAACTCCATTCACCCGCTGGTGTTCCCCTGGGATCGAATCTTGTGCCTCTGTAACTTTATCTTAATTAACCATCTCCGGGATGCCAATATATCATTATTATTATTATTTGCAAATGACGTGGAATCGTTTAAATACATTTATTCGTTATGGCATTGTATGCTGCTCCAAAAGATGAAGAAAAAATAAATTGGAACAAAACAAATTGTTTAGATTTATAAGTGTCCTCCGATTGCATTTACACGGAAACACACAAATTTTGATAGTAAACACCACCTTTTCCTATGTAGTTCCCATCTCAAGTCATCTAGGTTTATGGTAGGCTATACTTTGATAATAATAATAATAATATCGTATGAAGGCTGGGCTTCAAATCTCCTTTGAGAAGACACAATTCATGACAAATATAAAGTCAGCGCCCAGGAAACTGGAGGTCGGACTAGGAAAAGTTCAGAAGGCAGAAAAGTTTAAATACCTCGGTGAATGGATAGAGCCTAACCTATCAGAGAAGGAAGCCTTCATGTCACGCATTAATAAAATGGAAATGGCATACAACCTGACTAAAGACATCTACAATAAGAGATCGATATCCTTAAACTCCAAAATTAGACATTACTGCACTGTTTTTCGACCAGAGGCTCTGTATGCGGCTGAGACTCTAATAATGAACAAGAAAGGTCTGATGGAAAAACTAGAGGCTAAAGAAAGGAAGATTTTGAGGAAAATCCTGGGTCCCATCAAAGAAAACAGCGAGTACAGAAGGCGTCACAACCACGATTTGTACAAGCACGTGGAGAAGATCAGCGACACGATTCGAAAAAGAAGGATTGCCTTTTATAGCCACGTGACACGAATGAGCCCAGGCAGGATATCAAAACGGATATTGACGTACTTCCAAGATAAGAAAACCAAAGGGGCATGGTTTACGGAAGTTGAGAAAGATCTATGTGAAATGGAAATTTCCCCTAAAGATATCCAGGTGCGTGTTCCACTTCAGGAAAAACTACGTACGCACAAAGGTTTCCAGGAAAAGCCGAAGCTGAAGACAGGGAAGGCTTGGTCCCAAGAGAGAAAAGAACAACACCGAAGATGAATGCGGGAACACTGGGCGGTAGTTAGAGCTCGGAAGAAGAGACAGTTGAACTGACGTGGTCCCTAGTTGGCCGAATCGAAGAAAGAAGAAGAAGAATATCGTATGGCCTCGCGTGCCGGGTGCAAGCTTTGTTATTTGACACCCAGAGGGTAACTTGCATGTCGAATTTCGCTGTTCCTTGACTATGAAAGTCAAGGAGGTTAGATGTTAGATATCTAAGCTCCTTGAACACTATAGCGCTTTCTAGTAGAGAAATGAGGAACTTTGTGTTGGCGAAAACTCCCGAGATTAATTTTGCCATTATGAACATGGCCTACTGAATTCAAATGGGTTCTTTGACATGCCAACATCATATGACACGTGTATCGTATTTTTGCCGCCTTTCAAAAATCACTTACCATGGCCAGGAGTGAACCTGCAATCTTGGGGTTAGTAGACCGACACAATATCCACTCACCCACCGTGGCAAGTTATCCTTTTCTCACCGTATTGATCGAATTTTTGAGATATATTCAAAATGCTGGGATATATAAGAAGATGCACATTTTATTTTAGGAACCTGTACATTGCTAAAGATTGTATAATGCATTCGTATGAAGTAGACTTGAATTTGGCTCAATAGTTTGGAACCCAAGATGTGCGATTGCTAACGATAGAGTTGAATCGATAAAAAATAAATTCCCTATATTCTTGGAATACAAAAGGACAAATGTATATCCTAAATATGCTAAGCGGGAATGTGGTGGCCCAGTGGTGTGGTCAAGCTGTTGGCCTCTCACCACAGTGGACCGGGTTCGGTTCCCGGTCAATGCATGTGAGATTTTCCAAGTGAAACGCCATGTCCAGTGGTTCGGATTCCACGTAAAAAGGAGGTCCCGTGGCTATTGATCGCGAGATTGATGGTAACATAAACTACACATTTCCTTTAAAAATGCTAAGCATAATTTCTTACTGGAACTTTTTCTTTAAAGACTTTAGTTGGCACAGGCTAGAGTAAAATGTGGCTTTTCACCGATGTCTCAGTCCTACTTATGGCTGTGATTATATGGAAGCTACTGAGGTATGGGTGGTGCTTAGTAATGACATTCAGGGCACAGTCAGTGCCTGTGGATGTTGTGAAAGGTTCTACTCATAGGGTTAGTACTGCTGTTCTGACTCGGTGAGGAAAGCAATGACAAACTACCTCACTCCTCACCTTGCCTAGTACGCCTCAATATAGCGCTGCCTTGGGTTTTTGTGGGTATTCACCCACATAACCTAACGGCGGTACTTTTTGAGGATCCAACCAGCCTTCGGGCTGACTACCTAACAGAGAAAAGTAGGCAGGTTATTACATTTAAAT
The DNA here is from genome assembly GCA_946902985.2 of Meconema thalassinum. Lineage (NCBI taxonomy): Eukaryota > Metazoa > Arthropoda > Insecta > Orthoptera > Tettigoniidae > Meconema > Meconema thalassinum. The sequence continues at coordinate 669,467,467 of OX336389.2, read as the reverse complement.
AATTTGATAACATCTTTGATAAACCTTACTTGTCATCTGAATTTTTGGGCGTGGTGGCTCAGCGGTCTAGCTGTATGCCTCTCACCATACAGTCAATGCATGTGAGATTTTCGAAGTTAAATGCCATGTCCTGTGGTTCGGATTCCACGTAAAAAGGAGGTCCCGTGGCTCATGATCTCGAGATTAACGGTCACGTTAAACTACAAGCTTCCTTCCTTTTTTTTCATCTGAATTTGAACGATATGTTCCTTCACGGTCAATAAGACCGAAACGTATAACATCCCACTGTCCAAGAACCAATACAGAGTAACATAAACATTCGCCTGTCCCAAATCTCCTCCACCGTGTCCACTGCCGATTGTAATGAAGCGACTGACAGCACCTGGACAGCTGATTTCATCACTTCCTGGCATGAGATTACCATCTCTCAGAAGCTGGCTCTTTCTTCCTTCACCCTGTTTCAAGGACATGACTTTGCAACGATGCGGTATCTGACGGTAACTGCCTGAACTACCAGCACCTCGACACGGCTAGCATTAGCAACTCAATATGCATACATTTTCTAATATCACGATTAAACATATACGGAGTTCTTAATTTTAAAATATGTTTCAGTAGCATACTACAGAAAACTATAAGCTGTCTTGCAGTGGAGTTTGTTTCTGTTTTCAACATCATCTGAAGGCATAGAAGGGTTTAGGAAAATCGCAGTTCAGAACTTTATTTTATATGGAGAATTGTGATTTTAACTACACTTTTTATAACTATCTTTGTATTCCTGTTCGATATGCCTTTGCACTGATGAAAAGTGTATAAAATACTACAGCACGCTGTAGAAACAAAATAATTTTACCTTGTCCCGTTTCTTTATAAATCGTTTCACAAACTTTTGACCCATGTTACAACAAGAGCTGGACTGGCGGCCGGCTCTTAACAGTAAGGCGTATGTGGATCCAGAGGAGAGAGAAGGGCCGTACACAGCGATGACAGGGTACAGATAAGAGTATTATTCTCCATATTAGGTCCGTATTGAATATTCTACTAACTTTCACTATACTATTTCCGTCTTTTCAATACAATTTGTTATTATTATTATTATTATTATTTTATTTTAACCGTCCCGCTGCTCAGTCGGCATAGCATACTCCCGTTCAACAGGCATACAGTACAGCTCAAGGCTGTGGTGTGCTCACATGTCGCATGCTTCTCAACCAACTCACTCTTGAAAGATAAGCGCGCAGACTGGTTATGTGGAGAACAGCCGAAGTTCGTCCGCATAAACGGGAGAACAGCATCAGGCAGAAAGACTGGACAAAATAACTTCTTTGAGAGGAGCTTTTAAACTGAAATGATTGGGTTAAGGAAATGCGGCCTGATTCTTTAACTGCATAACTGAATATTTAAGCGTGAATACAATAAATTTTATTTTTATTATGAAACATGCAAATACACATCAATGCACAAACTTTGATTGGAAAATTAGTTACGTTGGCACACCTGGTGCAATTACATAAGTTCATTAATTTCAATTACGTTGGCACAACATTGTGCTATTTAGCAAAAGTTCATTATTCTTGACACATATACTGGTTTGGTAAATTATTGCACTTGCTAGCAAAATTAAGAACGCTTAAAACAAAGAAGAGAAATGATTAAGACAATAGTGAAAAAGAAACAACTTATTTTCAGCGGTGGTGACTAGAGAGTTTGTTGAGGAGCGTCGGCCGTGGCCGAAGCTTGATGTCTGAGCGGCGGAAGCTTCAAGTTTGAATGACTAGAATTTGTAGTTGAGATGTCCAGCATCCAGAAATAATAGCTTTGCTTAAGGCAAGCCTCTTCTTCTTTAAACCAGCGGTACATTTAGTAGAATATCCTTCGTTGTGATCATATTTCCCAATGCCAATTATTGTGGCAAGTTGTGACAGCGATTTTGTGTAGCCGCCCGCAGATTAAACTGAAGTGCTGTTTGCACCTTCTCATAGCAGAAGTTCCCATTTGTAGCGTCGCATGGTAATTCAAACCATGGAATGGAGCTTGGACTGAAGCTTAGAATGCTCCGTAGAAGGAATGAATGAATGAATGAATGATGCCGAATGACATCGGGGAGAACGCCGCCACTTAAATAGTGAATCGAATGTTCGTGACCTTCCACTGGTTGCCAGACGAGGATTGGCCGGATCGGCTGATGTGACGTCAGCCTATCACGTAAGCAGCCTGCAAGGAAACACACCTCTCAGTTGTGATCTAGGTGCTGGACGTGTATAACCTTGAACAGGCCTAAGGTAAAAATCTTAAAGATATGTTGGTGAAGAGTATAATCACTCGCAATTTAACAATATATATTAGAAGAATAAATGCAATTAAATAAACACCAATCGTTCGGTGGTCTCGGAAATCAAAAGCATTTGACTAGCAAATGCAGCAGCTAACTAACAGAACATATAAACACGTTGAACATCATGAACGTGATCATGTTCTGTGACCCCCGAAGGAAAACAATCAAAGAATCAGTCCGAATATACATGAACAGCGATGAAAGAGGTTAATACTAAGCCTCAACGGGAAGAACAGAAGTATACTTATCGGTCTAGTATAGAGACCTTTACTAGCGAGATCATCTACTACTCTCACATGCTTATCACGGCCCAAATGGCAGTGAGTAACTCTACCAAGATTCACGACGAGAGGGAGGGCTTGGATCTCGTAAAAGAACCATGTTTCCCACCCGCACATCGGGCTGGAAAAGCCCCCACTTCTCCCTTCTGTTAAGAGAGCTGAGATATTCTAGCTTCCAATGACGCCAAAAAGAATTGCGCAGAGATTCCAATTTTCTCCAGAAAACAGTTAAACCGAGATCGCACCGTCGACCCAGCAAAGGAGGCGCAGAGGCTAAAGAAAAGCCAATAAAAAAATGGCTAGGTGTTAAAGGAAGAAGATCCTTAGGATCAATTGACAATGGCATAAGCGGCCTAGAATTTACAATACCCTCAATCAGAATAACGAGGGAATTGAAGTCTTCGTAGGAAAGGGTAGCTGAACCAAGAGTTTTCTTCAGCTGTCTCTTCGTGAGCTTTATGCAGGATTCCCAACGTCCTCCATGATGGGCATAAGAGGGAGTGAAATGCCATTTAAGTCCCTTAGCATAAGAGAATGTAGAAAATTGTTCCTTAGCAAAAGGAGAGGTTAGCGCTGTTTTTCAAAGATCAGAGGTACTAACAAAAATGTTGGTGTTGTCTGAGAAAACTTCAGAGGGAACTTCCCTTCTGGCAGCAAATCTAGAAAAGGCTGCTAAGAAATAGGAAGTAGAGGCACTTGTTACCAACTCAAGGTGAATGGCACCTGTTACCATACACACAAATAAGGAAATATAAAGTTTACCTAACACCTTTCGCTTAGGTAAAGGGGAATTGATTTGATAGGCATAAGGACCAGCGTAATCGATACCCGCGCGGGCAAACGGCTTACAAGGTTCGGAACGAAAAGAGGGCAAATTTCCCATAATTTGCGTGACGGGACGGGGTTTAGCTTTAAAACAAGTTATACATCTCCGAACAACTGAGAAAACTTCATGAACACCATTGATGAGCCAATATCGCTCGTGAATTAAGCAATTTAATGTGCGAGTACCTGCGTGCAAGTGCTGGTAATGAAATTTCTTAATAATGAGAGTAGTAATAGGATGCTTAGAAGGGAGAATAATGGGATGTTTTTTCTCATCCGGGAAACTAGAATTTTCTAGCCTGCCTCCCACTCTTATTAACCCATCTTGGTCCAAAAAGGGGGTGAGAGGTGACAACCTACTAGACTTTGGTAGGACCTTTCCGCTTAAAAGCATCTGGTACTCAAGAGTAAATACTTCCTGTTGCATAAGAGACAAGATCTTATGAGTAGCAAATTCCAACTCTATCTTAGTAAGGAAGGGATGCGGATTCACAGGCTGATCAAGAACAAGAAATTTCCATCGGAATAAATATGCTACAACCCGAATTAATTTAGCAAATGAAGAGTAACGATGAAAAAGACTAGTAGCAATAGAAGTTAGAAAAAGGGAAGCGGTAACAATGCGAGCATCAGGAACATCTTCTGCAAGCTGATTAGATGAACGAGGCCAACAAGAAAAATCCTGACTGAGCCACGACGGACCATTCCAGTACAACTTGAGAGAAATTAATTTCTTGGGCAAGCAGCCACGTGAAATATCAGCGGGGTTTTCTATCCCAGGAACATGATTCCATTGTTCAAAATGGGACAATTCTTGTATTTTAGAAACACGATTAGCGACAAAAGTGGTCCAATGCGAAGAAGGTTTTGAAAGCCAATCTAGCACTACGGAAGAATCACTCCAAAACCATGTGCTCGAAAATTTCAAATTTAAACTGATTTTTAATTTACTGGCTAATTCCACAGCCATCACAGCGGAACATAATTCCAATCTAGGCAAAGATGTGGATTTAAGCGGAGCTACCCTTGATTTTGCACAAATTAAATTGGAAAATCCGGGTGAAGTATTCGAAGGGCGGCCTACTAAGTAGGCGCAGCAACCGTTTGCCTTTTCAGAACTATCGGCAAATAGGTGTAAATCGAATACTGGCATGAAGGATCGGTAATTAAAATGCGGGGAATAGAAATTTGAGAAAGATCTAACAAACTATTGCGGTATTTTAACCAGTCGTCCAAAAGGGGGGAGGGTACCTTTTCATCCCAACCAATTTTCAACAACCATAGTTTCTGCAAGAAAATTTTTTCAGTAATAACCACGGGAGCAATGTACTGCAAGGGATCGAATACTTTTGTTATATCCGATAATACTTGCCTTTTCGTTTGAGGGTGCAACTCGGATAAATGTACCTGATATGAAAAGGTATCTGAAACCATAGACCATAAAACACCCAAGGCTTTAATAGCTGATTCCTCAGTAGGAAGCACAACACATTTGTCAACAGGAGTTTCTTGTGAAAAGTTAGATAAGAATTCGGTTGAATTCGAGTTCCACTTATGAAGTGTAAACCCACCACCAGAAAGAAGGGATTTTAAATCTTCACAGACAAGAAGTGCATTAGACATACTAGGAGAGGAATACAGAAAATCATCTACATAGAATGCGGTTTTTAATACCTCGGAAGCAAGAGGATGAAAAAGATGACCAACTTGCTCGGCCAACGTATGAAGAGAGCGGATTGCAAGAAAAGCAGAGGGCTTAAGACCTTAAGACAGTTCGTAAACGAAATATTTTTATAGGTTTGGAATTGTCGTTTCGCCACAAAATTCTTTGCAAATCACGTTGTTCTGAATTTACTACAATTTGCCTATACATTTGTTTGATGTCAGTAAGGACAGCAATGGGGAAAAGGCGAAAATTAAGTATGACTGACGTAAGATCTGTTTGAATAGCATGTCCAGAATGCAGAGTGTCATTGAGAGAAACACCATTAGCATCTGGAGATGAACCATTAAAAACCATTCTTCCATACCGGATGATGATTAAGATAAACTATTTCTTTAGGAGGATCATTAATTTCTTCAGATTTAGGAACCATTTCCATATGATTCGCTGATTCGTACTCTTCCATGAAAAGAGTATACTGAACCTTTAAGAAAGCATCTTTCTTAAAGCGATTTTCAATTGCGAATAAAGTTTTGAGAGTCCTGAAATGTGAATCTGTAATAACAGAGGGGTTAGAAGTGCGAGGAAGAGTTACCACGAATCTGCCTTCATTAGTGCGAACAGTGGTTTCTTTGTACAATGTTTCACAGATCTCATTATTACAAGAAGGAGGCGAAGTGGCTTGAATATCCTCAATGTCCCAGAATTTAGTTAATTCTTGATTTAAATCAGTACCAACAAAATAACAATGAGAATTCTGTTGAACAGGGTTGCAGTATATTTGCCCAGTGGCAATCCAACCAAAATCGGTTTTACGAAAGAAAACATCAGAAGCGACTTTAACCCTTTCCGAATGTAAACATTGCCAAAAGATGCTGGCACTTAAAAGAATTTCCACAGATGAATCTCTGTTAAAATTTGGATCGGCAAGTTGCAAACGATGAGGAATATTCCAACTATGGACTGGAAAAGAAGTAATGGGGGTGTCATTACCTACAAAATTGATAATCCAAATTTAAATGAATGCCAAGATTATTAGAATCTTTTACATCAACTTTAGCATAACTTAATGATTGTGAGTTGGAGCCATTAATTCCTGTAACTTCTATAGAAGTAGGGCATATTTGTAGACCTAACTTGCGAACTTATGATTCACTAATGAAATTATTAGTCGCAGCATTATCTAACAATCCTCTTACAGAAATCCACTTTCCGTGAACATTCCTCACTAGGACTTAAATAGTGGACAATAAAACTTGAGTTTTACTGATCGAGACAGAGCTCTGAGTAAAATCCTGAGCATTATTCGGCAAAGTCTTAGAATTAGATTTAGCAGAAGAACTACTAGGTGCTGATGACCGCGGCTTCTCATGTCTATGCAGGTGAGTGTGATGTTTAGCTTTACAGTGAAAATATAACCTTTCAAAATGACAATTGCTTATCATATGTGTCCCTGAAAGACAATTGAAGGAATGTTTTTGGGTGGTAATTAACTTAAGTCTTTCATCCCCAGATAAAGACTTGAATTAAGCGCAATGGTACAAGTTATGAGGTTGTTGACACAAAACACAACATCAATAAAGTAGGAATGTTTTAGTTGTTCAAAAAGCTTGTTATTTTATAGTTTGTAGTAGTTTTTAAGTGTTTTTAATGTCAGTGTAAAGATGTGTTTCGACATTGATGATGAGTTCAAGGTTGTCTGTTTATTGATGTTTCCTAGTATAAGTATGATGGGCTGATGAAGGAATTATTGTAAGAATTCCGAAACATGTACCCATAAGACGTTAATATATTATTAAAATTTGTGTTGATTAGGCAGAAAACTTTGAAATTTGTTATATTTCACAATTAAACTGTCAACACGGAACCTGAAATGGATTCTTCTTCAAATAACAACATTGTGCTATTTAGCAAAAGTACATTATTCTTGACACATACACTGGTTTGGTAAATTATTGCACTTGCTAGCAAAATTAAGAACACTTCAAACAAAGAAGAGAAATGATTTAGACAATAGTTAAAATGAAACAAATTATCTTCAGCGGTGATGACTAGAGAGTTTGTTGAGGCGAGTCGGCCGTGGCCAAAGCTTGATATCTGAGCGGCGGAAGCTTCCAGTTTGAATGATTAGAATTTGTAGTTGAGATGTCCAGCATCCAGAAATAATAGCCTTGCTTAAGGCAAGCCTCTTCTTTTTTAAACCAGCGGTACATTTAGTAGAATATCCTTCATTGTGATCATATTTCCCAACGCCAATTATTGTGGCAAGTTGTGACAGCGATTTTGTGTAGCCGCCCACGGATTGAACTGAAGTGCTGTTTGCACCTTCTCATAGCAGAAGTTCCCAGTTGTAGCGTCGCATGGTAATTCAAACCAAGGAATGGAGCTCGAGCAGAAGCTTAGAATGCCCCGTAGAAGGAATGAATGAATGATGCTGAATGACATCGGGGAGAAGAACGCCGCCACTTAAATAGTGAATCAAATGTTCGAGACCTTCCACTGGTTGGTAGACGAGGATTGGCCGGATCAGCTGATGTGATGTCAGCCCATCACGTAAGCGGCGGCAAGGAAACACACCTCTCAGTTGTGATCTAGGCGCTGGACGTGTATTACCTTGAACAGGCCTAAGGTAAGAATCTTAAAAGATATGTGGGTGAAGAGTATAATCACTCGCAATTTAACATTATATATTAGAAGAATAAATGCAATTAAATAAACATCAATCGTTCGGTGGTCTCGGAAATCAAAAGCATTTGACTAGCAAATGCAGCAGCTAACTAACAGAACATATAAACACGTTCAACATCACAAAAGTGTTCACAGACGTAAGAAGTCAATGTTTCATATCAAGTTTTAGGATCAATAAATATAGCAAAATTAATAACTTTGTATTTTCTTAGAAATGCTTGATGTTCAAATGATGAAATATCAAACAGGATGGCAACGATCATCAGTTTCTAATAAAGTAAGATATTTTGCAGTAATAGATCCCCCACTGCATATTCAATTGGGTTTTGGGTTCATTTTATAATACAAACCTTATTTTCCATTAGAGATGTTTCTAACTATAAAGCAGTTTTATTAAAGAAGAATTCTGCACACCACTAATTACAGTTTCCGTCTTATCAAAACAGCAACAAAAAGAAATATTCGCAAATTTTAACAATTTTTAAATCAACAAGAAGGAGATGCCTTAGTGCACAGCATATCAACAGACATGAATCACTGGCCAAATTGTTCAAGTTTTTAACATGTTTTTAAGTGTATATTTTAATATTTAGCAAGTTTATTTTAACAATGTTAATTTTAATAACATGAATTATGCACACTACTAATTACAGTTTGTCTCATCAAAATAACAATAGAAAGGAATATTCGCAAATGTTCACAGTTTTTTAAATTAACAAGTAAGAGGTGCCATAGGACACAGTAGATCATTAGATATGAATCAATGGACAAATGGATCAAAGTTTTCGACATGTATTTAAGTGCATATTTTAATATTTAGCAATTTTTTTTTAACAATGTTAATTTTAATAATAATTAAGTTAGTGTCAATTTTATATTTAAGTCTGATGCACTATGTGTATTTATAAGTGTTTTATCCATGTGTTATTTTTTTATATTGGCTGAAGAAGAACGGAGTTGACCGTTCGAATCATGTCCTAAAATAAAATAATAATAATAACAAATTGCATTGAAAAGACGGAAATAGTATAGTGAAAGTTTGACAGGGTACAGGACGACCCAATGTGACCATAGCGCGAGATGACAGCCATCTTCTCCGCATGGCCGTATCGGACAGAACAGCGTCCTCCTCGGTGTTGGCTCGACATTGGAGCACTGCAACGGGAGTGGACATGTCTGCGTCGACGGTGCGGTGCCGTCTTTTGAGGGCTGGACTGGTAGCATGCCACTGCGTCGGTTTCCATTGACTGGGAACCATCGACGCCTCCAACTACAATGGGCACGTGCATGCCGACGCTGGCAGGCTGAGTGGCGATATGTAGTGTTTACGGACGAGTCCCGCTTCAACCTGTCCTACAGTGATGGCCGCATAGGCGTTCAACGCCGCCATGGAGAACGCAATCAGGCAGACTGTATTGTTGAGCGGCATAGCGGACAAACATCAGGTGTAATGGTTTGGGGCGCAATTGCCTATAACAGGCGAGCAATCTTGCGGGCAATCTGAACAGTGACCGCTACATCAGGGAAGTTTTACAGTCCGCGACACTGCCCCTCTTGCAGGCTGTTCCACAGGCCATATTTCAGCAGGACAATGATTGCCCGCATGTGGCGAGGAATGTGCAAGCCTTCTTCGCAGAACGACGGATACCTCTGCTTCACTGGCTTGCCCGTTCGCCTGACATGTTGCCCATCGAACATGTCTGGGATATGGTCGGTCGGCAACTTGTTCGTTCAGGTCCACCTGCTGCCACTCTTGATGCTTTGTGGACCCGCCTGCAAATGGCGTGGGACGGTATTCTCCAGCAGCGTATTCAAGCGCTGTACGATTCCATGCCGCGACGTCTAGCGGCTCTGATGCAGCACGTGGTGGCGTGACGCCATACTGAAGATCGACCGTCAACGTGCATGTACCGGACTGTCCTTCTAATCAGTAATGTATTGTCGTGTCCTTGTCATGTCCCTAATCTGTGGTATAAAGTGCAATGTGGTCACACCTCTTGTACTTGGTGTTTCACTTTCTACAAACAGTAGTGTAGTTGAAATTTCATCAATACAATTTTTTTCTAAAAATAACACTACATTTAACCAAAGCTCTCATTTTGCATGTCTGAACTCCTCAGTTTGTGTTCTTCATATGTTATAATGAATGTTGAATCACCTCATACCAGTAACTGAATGGATTGATTATATTTGCAGGTTGATTCATGCCATAAATGTGTGATGAAGCCAGGAGAGACCATGCTTATTCCAACTGGGTGGATCCATGCAGTGTTAACTCCTGTTGACTCCCTTGTTTTTGGGGGAAATTTCCTGCATACACTGAATATAACCATGCAGTTACAGTACGTAGATATACTATTTCTTAATACTATAGTTGCTACTTTGTCAATGTTATTAAATATGCTACTGTCTGGGTGCCAGCTCTCAATCCCTGATAGGAATGTAGTGTGGCATGAGTAAGCTGGTAATGACATACAAGTGTTCTACACTATGTAAAGACCTATCTCTTTGTGTCACCTGGTTTACTGTGAAAGCTAAACTTGTATTTTCAGCCTGTTTCCCGCATTTCAATAATGTTACTAATGATTCCATGACAATTAGAATGCACTACCGGTACTTTATTTTTCTTTCAAACTTACATAACTATAAGAGCTTTGATGAAATGCACACTTAACGGCCTAGGTGTGAACTGAGGTAGTATATGCCCAAACAAGCTTCAGACGTGTCATTGCTCACTCACCATCCCCACTCTCCACCCCTCAGACCCCACATCCAAAGAGCTGGCTGGGAGACAGTAGGTATCGCAAGTCTTCTAATAATAAGTGCTTGGCTTCTCAATATATGGACAATAAAGTAGGATAGTTGACTTGCAGTCCTCCCGCCGGTACTGCCACCTTGAAGAAGGCAATTTGTTATTGCCGGGTGTTTTGGGGACTTGCGAGCTCAAATGATCTGCAGAGCTATGCCAGCGGGAGCTTAAGCTCCTGGTAGGGTCACCCAAGCTGGACAGGTCTAAAGTGATGAGCCAGACTAAGAGCGGTACCCTGGTCCTCCAGGTTGGAGGTTGGGCGTGGGGCTAACAACCCCACACTGTAAAACCTCAAAAGTTACGAAACTCTCAACGAAGCCTCGGAATTTGGACGGAATTAACGATGATGAACCTGGAAAATGTTTAAGGACAAGGAAAAAGGATATGACTTTGACAATGGCAACATGGAACTTACGAACGATGTTGCAGATAGGAAAAATGGCAGAAGTAGCTGAGGAAGTTTTGAAGTATGGAATGGATATAGTAGCGATACAGGAAGTGAGATGGAGGGGAAACGGTAGGATTGACAAGAAGGACTATACAATGTTATACAGTGGTCCTGAAGTAAGAACTGGTCAGTGTGGAACAGGCTTTATCATTAGTTCAAAGATAAAAAGAAGTCTTCTTGGATTTGAGCCTCTAGGAGATAGAATGTGTAAAATGAGACTAAAGGGACGATTCAGGAATCTGACACTTATATCAGCGTATGCACCTACAGAAGACGATAGTGAAGAGAAGAAAAATGCATTCTATGACCAGTTGGAAAAGGAATGTAGTATGATACCAAAATATGATGTGATAATACTTCTTGGGGACTTCAATGCCAAAATAGGTAGAGAGGACTTCTTGCAGTATGTAGAAGGGAAACATTCTTTACATACTAATACTAGTGAAAATGGGAAGCTTCTATGCCAATTTGTAGAAAGTAATAGAATGGTAATCAAAAGTACTTGTTTTAAACATAAGGACATACACAAAGGAACCTGGAAAATGCCAGGCACCGGAGTGGTAAACCAAATTGACCATGTCTTGATTTCAGGAAGACATGCATCTTCAATGATTGACGTCAGATCTGCAAGGGGCCCCAACTGTGATTCGGACCATTTTTTGGTGTAAGCTCTGTTTAGAGAACGAATTGCGAATGTAGAATGTGACAGAGGAATTAAGAGGATACAGTGGGACGTGGAAAATTTCAGCAAACACAAATTGTTAAGCAATATGAGGACACACTGAACAAGAAGTTGGAAGAGAGATTAAAGAATATAAATGAGGATGACACTGTAGAGAGGAGATGGACTGGAATAAAGAAAGCATTGGAAGAGACTGTGAAAGAAACTATTGGGGAGAAGAAGAGGAACAGGAATGAAGAATGGTTTGATGATGAATGTAGGAACTATATAGAGCAGAAGAATGCAGACAGATTGATTATGATTCAAAGAGAGACAAGATGGAATTGTGAAAGATATAAAGAAAGTAGAAGAACAGCAAATAGAGTTCTGAAAAGGAAGAAGAGAATGTATCTAAGAAGACAAATGGAAAGAATTGAAGAATTGAACAGCCAGAATGAAAGTAAGAAATTGTACCAAGCAACGAAACGAATGACAAAGGAATTTCAACCACGGGAGAACTCGTGTAAGGATAAAGATGGAAAAGTAATTGGAGAGGAAGAGAGAGTTCTTGAAAGATGGGCAGAGCACTTTAAAGATACGTTAAATATAGAACGTAAGGACGAGATGAATGAGAGACAGGTCTACATGAATGTAGAGCCACAGGTCACTAAACCATCCATAGATGAAGTTATGGAGGCAGTGAAGCATCAACGAAATGGAAGAGCACCAGGAGAGGATCAGATCATAGCGGAGGTAATAAAGAATGGAGGACAAGGGATAGTTAGGAACCTACATGAACTGATTGGGGAGATATGGGAAAGAGAGATAATGCCTCAGGATTGGAAGGTTGGCCTTATCTGTCCCATCTTCAAGAAAGGTGATAAGTTACAATGTGGAAATCATAGAGGGATAACATTACTAAGTGTTGTATATAAGATATTCTCAAGTATATTGCAAAGGAGACTGAGCGACTATGCTGAAGAAATACTGGATGAGAACCAGTGTGGATTCCGGCCAGGAAGGGGAACTACTGACCAAATATTTGTTATGAGACAATCTATAAAGAAATGCTATGAATATGGTGTTGATCTGCATTTGCTATTCATTGATTTCCGACAGGCGTTTGATAGCATTGATAGAACGAAGATGTTGAACGCCCTAGAAGCATGTGGAGTGCCAAAGCAGTTGATCAGTCTAGTAGCAATGACAATGGAAGGATCGCAGGCCAAGGTTTATGTAGGAGGCAAAACTAGCAGGAATTTTGAGGTGAATACCGGAGTGAGGCAAGGAGATTCATTGTCTGCAGTGTTATTCAATTTGACACTGAATGAAGTTATGAAAGAACTGGGTTTGGGAGGGACGATAATAAGCAAGTCCAAGCAGGCGTATGCATATGCGGATGACATTGTGTTGATGGCACGGAACTGGGAATCTCTTAAAGAAATGTTCAAGATTCTGGAGGAGAAGAGTGGAAAGATGGGAATGAGAATTAATGAAAGGAAAACGAAATATATGAAAATGTCAGCGGGAAAAGATAGAAGAGCAAGAGAAAATGTAGAAATTGGTCAGTATAAGTTTGAGAATGTAAAATGCTTCAGTTACCTTGGTACTATACTAAATTGTGAGAATTCTGTATCAGAGGAGATTCATAAACGGATCATGAATGGAAACAGGGCTTACTATGCTAACACTAAGCTCTTAAAATCAAAACTGTTAAGTAGGAACTTGGAAGTAAAACTCTACAAGACCCTTATTAGACCAGTGGTGACCTATGGATCTGAGACGTGGACAATGTCAACAAATGATGAGGATGATCTCAAAATTTTTGAAAGGAAAGTTTTAAGAAGGATATATGGCCCGGTAAAGGAGGATGAAGGGTGGCGAATCAGGACAAACAAAGAAATTGAAGAGATAATCAAAGGTGAAGATATTGTGAAATTTATTAAGTCCCGACGTCTGGATTGGCTTGGTCATGTAGAGAGGATGAGTGAAGAAAGAACACCAAGGAAGATATTACATGGAACTATGGAAGGGAAGAGGAGACGTGGACGACCGCGCAAAAGATGGCTACAAGACTTAGGAGAAGACCTGAGAACTATGAGGGTTGGAAGATGGTGGGAGAAAACTCACAGAAGGGACGAATGGCGAGGAATCGTGAGAGAGGCCAAAGCCTACCCCAGGCTGTAGCGCTGAGGAAGTAAGTAAGTAAAGTAAGTAGTTGACTTGCAGTCTGTGCCGTCTATACTCATGCAAGTGGATATTGCAATATCATGGAGGAAATGGTCATTTGTGTTGATTCCATACTACAGTATGTATTGACCCCATCTGCATCACATGTTGCTGACATCCATATGTGATATAGACCTCTGCAGGCCTGACTTTATATTGCTCTAGCTTGAAAACTTTGTGCTACTATTTTGGGAGTGGTATATCTTTGGATTCTTTCTATGTATGAATGATCTCTTATCAATGTTTCTTTTTTTTATAGTGATTCAAATAGTCAAGTTTCATTCCACTTGAGTGCACTCAGTTGTAAGAGTACTGCTTCCTAGCAGATCTGTGGGACACTATTTGATGCTTCTGTATATGGAGCGATAATGATACCAATGATATGTCTGCTGACTGATCCAATGAGTATTTGTTTTATATTTATCGAGTTTGAAGAAGGGTCTCCTAACACCACCGAAGCGGGCACGGCCTTAGATTTATGCTGCACACTAGTGAACCCGTTACTAATAACTTACAATGTCAAATGAGTATATCAATAGTATGATCTCTAGCCTTTCAATCGATAGGTATTTTGACTTTATTCAGGGTGTGAAAATATGGTGAGGGGAAAGCTGACGCGTGGCAGATGGCAGAAGGTGATGTGTCAAAATAAATGTTCTGTTTCTCATAAACTAATTGTTATATCACCTGCACTAAGAGAATCACTGGACATTTATCTCCATGTTGTCCGTTTATAATTTCTAAGGCAACAATAACACTAGTTTTCATTACATCCTGAATCAACTATCGCAAAAAAACGAATGCCATTATCATTCTGCCTAAAATATAGCAGGCCTTTCTCAATTATTTTAATAAAGAAAATAACGTAAAATAAATGTCTATACACTACACTCTTCTGAGTCTGGGTTTTAAAAGTTTGCAAATCTGAGCTGTATGGCAGTAACAGTGAATTTTTAAAGAGACCGTCATATTTTTGTAGCGCTTGCACTGGATATTGAGGGGTTAATAACACTTTCAGGTGCGTTGAATTGTGTATACAGGTCTCGGCATGTGATTCGTCACAGAAGAACGACCTCCTGTATACGAACCATAGTGTAGCAGTCTGTGCAGTCAACTGTTCAAGTCAAACTGCCTGAATAACAGTACTACATACTTGTAGACCCGGCACATACTCAATTCAATGGACAACAGTGAAGAAGGATCACTGCATCATTCGGATGGCCCAGATGGACCCTCACTCAACAGTATTGCAAATTTGAGCATCAGTGGCACTGCAAACCATTGGGAATCTGCATGCAGATGGCTTGTGACCCTGTGTTCCTGCAGATGGTGTTCCATTGACCCCACAACATCAATGTGTAAGGCTAAGCATGCCCTCAAGAAAAATCAGCGTGCGTCGATGAATGGCATAATGTTGTCTTTAGTGATGAATCACACTTCTGTCTTGCCCGCAGTGATTGCCCTAATCGTGTGCAGCGATGTACTCGGTAGAGGGGCCACCCTGACCTTATTATTGAGAGAGACACAGGGTTAACACCAGGCATTATGTTGTGGGATACTATTAGTTTTATTGTGAAATCATAAGTAGTGATTGTTGGACAATATGCTTGTCTACCTTGATATTAATAGCTCTCCATCGAATACCAGTTTGATTGCCTGTTTGTTTCCAAGGAGTCCCTGACCTGTCAGATGGGAGTGTGACTTAGGCCCAGTTTCACCACGCCGCCGCTTAAGCTTACGATTAAGCGATCCTTAAATACAACCGCTTAAGGCTCGGTTTTGCACCAGCCCATGTCGTACTTCGCTTAGCTAAGCCATGGCTAAGAAAACATGAAAGCGAGAGTCAAAGTTCATCGCTTGGTTACTAACGCTCCCTTTAGCAAAGAACACCATAGCCTTCCCAACAGTATATTACTTCTGTGTGTTATGCCAACGTAATCCTAGCCGTGCAGAGTTACTTGCATAAATACGATGTACAATGTCCGGCAAACACGACAACTTAAGTATTCAGAGATCTATTTGAATGCTATTATTGTATTTGCATCATACATATTAGGTGTCTAATTTCAAATAGGACAAGTCCATCTAAACAGATTTGAAGAAATCGCAAAAAAAATTGTGAGTGATACATAACAAGAAAGAAGTTCATCACACTGCTGTACTAGGGTTTATTATCATGTTTGGTAGTTATTTCAGGGTTGTAGTCTACCTCTTGATACAGAAGATGATGATTTTCTAGTGAATAAATCTGGACTTGTCTAGTTTTGAAACCCAGCCTTGGACTTGTCCAGTTTTGAAACCAAGTCGTGGACATGACCTGTTATAATAGTTAACTACTCTGACAACTAACTCTAGTTTAGCTGTGACTCTAAAGAGGAGCTGTAGCCTAATGATTGAATTCAACATTTTAAATCAAATTGAATAGTTTTAATGAATAATAAGAGAAATCACACTGAAAAACTGATTATATCTGATTATATCAAAAAGGCATATCCAATAAAAGAGTTAACCACCAAAATTAAATGAAAGTCTAAAAAGTTATCTTGCATAGGCGATAAACTCAAAAATAGGTTATAACATAGACAAAGTAACAATGATTCAGGTCAGGGTCAGGTAACGTTAGATAGAAACACCAATGTCATGACAATCACCTTTACAGAATTCTGGTTCACTGTCCACATTAGGAATTTCACCAGCATTAGAAACTATGTCTTTATAGAACTGTAGTTTATCCTGCATTTTCCAGTCTTGTCCAAAATGTTTTTTTAAAAGCTGATCTATATCTTGAATCTTTTCTACCTTCAGTTTATTCATACCAATGGGTGCTTCAAGAGGATTGATCATACTGCTTGTTTTTTTCTTTTTAGTGATGGTGCCCTCCACTCCTAGATCAGTTCTGTAGTATTGCTCTCCCCTTATATGAATATTGTTCCCCCTAGTCTTCCTGACTACAAATCTCTTGCAGTGTGATATTTTGAAGGGAAGGGATTGAGTAGATTTCTTCACATTCTGACATTCAGCTTTCCAATCATAAATGGTCCAGTCCTTTCCTATAACTTTGACAGTTCCATGATTCGAGAACACTTCATGATACGCAGAAGGTTGGACAATAGTATATATTCTTTTCAGCTCCTTCTCTATACGTCCAAAAACTCGGTCTGGTGGAAGGAAAGAGTGGCCGGTAACAGGAAAGAATATCTCAATTTTCTTGAGGGGAGCACTGATAAGCTATTTAGATAACATTGTCAATAGCGTTAAATTCTTATTTTGCCAGGGCATCCATCGGCAAATAGTCTTATTACGTTTATATCTTGAAGATCAATAGTTTGTAGCTCATGATACAGGGCAGACATAACTTCATTGGATGTTTTAGGACGTTCATTTTCTGTCCATGTATAAATTGACACTTACGATTTTGGCATACTGCTCTTTGAACTGCCGGTAACAACCGTGAAGTTGTAGAGATTTATCTGACGGGAATAGTATGCTGACTGATCTGGTAGTTTGGGTAGCACCTGATTTTTCTGGCAGTCAAAGGATATTGTTACCATGCCATCCCTTTCCTCTTGCAGAAACTCGTAGAATGCCCTGTATTGGAGTTTATGAACTCTCTTTTCTATAATCAGGTTGGTCTTTCTAGAAACGTCTTTCTCATTTTGAATGTGTGCATTCAGTTGAATACACTTGGAACACACGTCAGTGGCCGGAGATCCAAATCCAATGTTAAATTTGGTGTTGAACACTTTCCGGAAATAACTTTCTTTTACCCTAACTTCCAAAGGCACGGATGCATTGTACATGCACCACAATTTCTTTATGTTGAGATTTGAGGCAAGGTACACTCTTGCCGACTTATGTCGACAATAGTGGGATTCTATCCCTTTCAACTGCCTTATGTATTTTATCACACTTTCCAGTTTCTGAGCATAAGACTGTGAACGACGATCCCCGCCTCTTCTTTCACAATTGTCAGATCCATATTTCTTTATACGGCTGAAAACACCAAGTACTCTGTGCTTAGTTATACACAGTATTCCAAGAAATGCTTCACGACACACGTGCACTCTCTTTCCAAACACATCTGTCACAGTATACGTTATAACCTCACTTTTAAGTCTCTTCGGGCTCGTAGATCGAACTCTGCGTCGTAACCGACTAGAAGAGGAACAGAATTTAGCTATAAATGCATCCTGTTTTGATTTTTTAACACTTGATGCATAAAACAATGCGTGGAACCTCTGTATGTCCTTCATTGTTAGTCCACGACAATTTTTGTGACTTTTCCCAGAGCCCCTATGATTGCAGTCTGGATATTTCGGTAGATTTCTCGCCATATACCTATCAAAGAAGATAGAAATGAAGTGAGATTACAGATCAGAGGTCACTAGCAACCTACAAAAGGTATTTCACACAGGACATACCCGTCGAAATGGAAAGGGGTCGTAAAAATTGAAGGTATTTAGTAAGTCACTGTACACATTTTATGATTTCCTCTCGCATTATCATTACTTAAATCCCAATTATATGAATACTTTTCTATATAAAAATATGGTTCACTTGGAATGAGCCCTCCAAAATATGAAGTAATTCCAAAATTACTACTCTGTCTACATACCTCTCTTTCTTCCCTATTGCACGCTTCCAGTTTTGTGGATTTCGTTGCTTTCTCCGAGCTCTGCTGCCTCCAACCACTTCCACAACCGTGTTACTTGCTAAATTACTCATTTTCTTTATTTTCAGATCGCAAACATTCACATTAATAACCAAAAGGACTTATAACTCGTAGGAAAACAGTAAACATGTTATCAAAACCGCAGCCATGACACCTACAGTTGTCACGTGATCAATCTAAGTCGTTCTCATTGGTGGTGGAGGACTAGTCCGTTTCTGCAACTATCTTATTGAGGACAAGTCCATGTTTGACGTTAGTCGGCACTTTTAAGATACAAATTAGATGGATTATGTCCGGTTTTGTTTCTCACAAGCATTATAGACGCAAGCAGCTTTCAAAGCTGTTTAAGAATCGACATTCATCCCAATTCCCATGAATAGTGGACTTGTCCGGTTTTGAAATTAGACGCCTCATATATACGAAATAATTTCCACAGTATTGATCTTCTAAGATCGGTGGTTGGAAAAAGGAAGAATGTCCATGCTACCCTGTTTTGAGAAAACTAGAAGAAAGTGAACAGCATTCAAAATGTTGCTCCAGGAGTTTTGTGATACATTGTGTTCAGACCGGGAGCAAGGGTTGGTCGAACAAGGGGTGTTAGTGTCAAATTTGGAAGGTGTTATCTACTTGGGAAAGTTTTGGTGAGTGTGTGGGGACTTTGAATTGGGCGAGTGAATGGGAGTTCTGGTCGGGGGAAAGGCTCTAATTTACGGGGGTTGTGAATTGGGGAGATGCCCTAACTAATTAAGCTATTAGTGCTCGGAACGAGTACTGCAGAAGAGCATTTAACTAACAGCTAACCGCGCACTGAGCTGCTTGGCAGCCGCGTGACTCACACTCAAGACTGTGATAATGAGCCTGGCTGCTGCTTATACAGCAGTTCTATAAAGCAGGCTACGAGAGGTCGGGGTAAAGGGAATTGGGAAGTAAAGCAAAGTATGAAATGAAGGTGTACAGGAGATTGTGTGTGTAAGTGGTCACTGGTTTATTGGACTGTAATTGTTTAGTATAGGTCCCTCTATTCAGGGAAGTGTAGCACAAATGTAGTACAAGTTTTTACAGTAACAGTGTGGGTGTCAAATGGGTAGGAATGCACTTGTAAAATTTGGTATTAGGAACTGAGACGCACACTTACCAACAGGTAAGAAGATCAGACTCCAGACCGGCGTGGCCACAGGCAGCAACAGACCCTGAGCCCAAGTTGGACCTCCTCCTTATTCGTTTCAACGTTGCTTGGTCAGCATTTCCCAATGTTTGGTGTGCTAGATTCTTCCAAGTGTGCTTGTATGTAAGTGGGGCAAGGTGTTGGCTAACCACTTATGTTAGGTGGCTGCCTCTTGCAGTGTTTTAGAAGATGTATGGATTTTGCTGTATTTCCAGCTTGGGGTGGTTTCTGGGGGTAGAAGGGGGTGTGGGATGTTATGATAGAAGCGTGGTACCTGTAGAGTAGTAGATTAGTTCTAGATGTATTTGTAGGTGTCCCACTTGTGGGTGTATGTGGGTTCAGTGGCGTAAGCCACCTCTCCCTGGGGGGGGGTGCATGTTCTGAGGGTGTAAACCCTCTGGGGCATAACAACACCTTGTCGGTATTTAGTTTCTGTCCCCAGAAACTGTGTTGTTGTCTTCCTTCTTCTTCTTCTTCTTCTCGTACGGTGTAGATGTTGCGAATTTGTGGGTCCATCAGTTCCTTGGTGGTGTGTAGGTAGAGTGTGCTCTCAGAGGGGTGGGTGTTAGGGTTGGAACATTGTTTACATTTACATATATATATAATCATTCATCATAGAAATCACATTGGAATGAAAATACATAATTGAAATACATGTTGTGGTTTGGAACGTTATTTGTTCACATATATAATAATTTATCATAAAAAATCACATTGGAATAAAAATACATAATTGAAATACATGTTGTGGAAAATCATTATTCATTTGTGTTTTTGCAGAAGGGAAAAGAACATCGATTTAGCTGCTTTGCAGCTAGATGAAAAAATGCCTTCTGCTAGTATATATTATGGATAGATGTGTAATTTGTATGAGAGAGTAAAGAGAGAAAGTGAAAAAGGCTGCCCTGGGTGATAAGTTTTAAGAGTTAAATGTATTTATTGTTTGTGGGAGAATAGGGCACCTGTACAAATTTGCGTTAATAGACTGAAAGGAGGTGAAATCATGTGTTTAGATGTGTGTACTGTACCCGTTTCCCAGACCTCACGTCGGCCCGGAAATCAACGTGATGTCCAAGAAATGGTACATGGTCGTAACAAAACAAATTAGGAGTCCCTGAAATATATATCTGGAAAAACTACCAAAAAATCAACTGCAAACACGGGCAGGCAAGAGATCTAGCATCTCGGGTCGTTTAACGGGATAGGTGAGAAAGGTTGCCTCAGATATATATTTGTTAAATAAAATAGGATAGTATCACTTAGGGCCGGGTTCACCAACGCAGCGTTAACAGACCGTCAGTAAATGCCTTGTTAACTTCAACATCGGCATTAAGCTTGTTTCCGTTTCACCAGCACATTCACCGATCAGCATTAGCAAACGACTTGTTATCTTTAAGGGCTGTACAAAACTCTTTGAATGATGAAGATTGTGACGGTATTTGTATATTCTTTGGCGTATCAGGCTGGCCGTGAACGAAATAAGGCTTAAAAGTTACTTGTTCCTTGAATAAAACAAACATGGTATCCCCTACAGCTTCTTACAATCCCTTCACGACTGTCCATTGAGTGATTCTTTGTGTTACGCCTAGTGTTTGTGTACCTGTAGAAAGTAGATAGTTGCTTATATAATAGCTAACCCCAAAATCCTTTGGTCCAATTCCTCTCTACCAAGAAGCAGAAACATGGTTGATGAGGAGAGAAGGAAAAAAGTCCGTGGGCCAAATTTTACTTTGGATGAGAGAAACGTGCTTATCCACTTGGTGGATAAGTATCGTGACGTTGTAGAAAACAAGCGTACTGATGCAGTAACTTCAGCCTGTAAGGCGGCGGGCTGGAAGAAGCTGGCTGACGACTTTAATTCGTCAAGCAGCTATGCTTTCCGGTCCGTCGACCAACTCAAAACGTGTTGGGACAACATAAAACGGACTACGAGGCAATCCAAAACGGCCGAAAAGAAACATATATTTATTACAGGTAAGTTAAATTATATTTTATTACGGAGTTACGTTATGTCATGCCAATTACTGTGTTAGAACATATAAAATGAATGTAGCCTAAGTGTAAGTTGGTGTAGGCCTAACCTGTTTCAGGTGTTCAATTCGATTGGGCGTATAACAGCTTAGTTAGCTTATTTTATTTATGTTATTGCTTTTATTACTATTAGTAATGAAAGTAATCTATGCTGTTGCTAACTAACATATACTGTGGCATTATATAACTCTTGGCAATACTTTTTGTAGTGATGGATTTCAGATAATATTGACTTAATTTATGTACTATTGCGCAGGAGGAGGTAGTAAACATCCCTCGCCAAGTGGGGCCATCCAAGAGCGAGTCCTCAGTCTTTTGGGGCCATCGGCTGAAGGACTTTACAATCCTTTTGATGGCGATGCTATATTTGAAGAGTCTGCCAATCCATCAACAGCTGCTGTTGCTTGTGTCGAGGTTGTCTCTTCAGAAGCTGGAAATAGCCAGGTAATTTTCAGAGATTTGTTATGACTCAAACATGTATGAGATTAGACATGTAATAAGTATACATCTTATTTCACTAGCCAAATTATGTAATTTGTTGCCACGAAGGTTACTTGAAGTTTCAGCGTTGCTCGACTGTATATACAGCGAGAGCCTTCTTTATAGAACTAGAGGCCGATAACCTCGATGTTAGGCCCCTTAAAACAACAATTATCATCATCATTTATAGAACTGATCATCGCATGTGCTGTGTGACTGCTGAGGCACTGTGACTAGCTGCCTGTCAAGCAAGGTGCTAGCAGCAGCGTAGCGTCCAACTAGTATAGTACATTTAGATTTATAACATATTTAATAAGCATCATTACTTTAGTGAATTTCAGAGAGTCAGGGAGATGGTAAGAGAGGAACCATTGCAAAATAGAATAGAGCGATCTAGGCTACAATGGTATGGACATATGAGGAGGATGCGAGAGGAGAGGATACCGAAGAAGATGTTTGGAATGGAAATGACGGGAAGGAGACCAAGGGGAAGACCAAGGGACAAAAGGAGTTAAGAAGAGTGTGGAGGAAAGAGGAGTGTGCTGGGACACAGTAAATGACGAGAGATGGTGGATGGACAGGAAACGATGGAGAGGCTTATGTTCCAAGCAGACCCGACCAGCGGTTGGAAACTGCTCAAGATGATGATGATGATGCTGGAAATGCTGTCCTTTATTTTCAAAACACACATTGCGCCAACATAGGAAGTTTTCGTACACTTCCTGTAATTCATCCTCACTGATATTTTGTTTCAGTGCAGTTATTTCCTTCTCCAATGCCTACGCAGAATTGCGGATTGTTTTTGTATACCTTTCGTTTGAGGTCCCCTCACAAGGAAAAAACATACGAACACGTTTACTGGAAGACTTCTTCTTGAGAAGATAAGTTTCCACTAGGAAAATTCGATGTTCTATACCTAATCATGTTCACTGAATACAAGACAGGCTATGGCACTTCACCACAAGTCTTAATTTTCTCAACTAACTTAATTTATCTTGCCAAATTCCCGACCGGCTCTTGTGTAATCGGCAAATGCTAGTCATCTAGTGCCGACTCATTGTACTTCACCCATTACACAGCCTAGGCGAAGCTCCGTTCTGTAGGGAAGGCTCTCACTCAAAATGATCCACACACACATATCGTGAATGAGATGTGGATCGTTGAACAGCACTTGGGTTTTGACAATGATTTCCATTTGTCTCACTCGGAGCAAGTGCTTATCGATTTCTTTAGCAGCATGAGCTTCCTTCATATTTTTCATAATTTTCTTATCTTCTCCATTGTGAATACCATTCCACAGAAATGAGTTAATTTGACATGAGAATTTTGTCTTGCAAGCAGGATCACATGTTGATAGCAGTGAATATATCGGAACTGCTTCACGAGTCACTAAGGAAGCATTGCTACGTTAAGATGATGTGACATTAGCAAACACTGCCACCGGAAGAATATGGGTAACAGTTCAGTTCAATACAAAACTACTTAAATTAGCTGAAATATCTTTTGTGATGAACAATAATTGTGGAAATGCTGTGTTTTCTTCTCCTCTGTCTATAGACCAACCCACTGTCCCCTTTTTAGATCACGACTCAAATATACAGGGAATGTTCTCCGCAGTGCCTACATGCTTCTGTGAGAGATAGCGTCACTAGTTACGTTGGCATATGGCTGTCGCTTGTATTGAAACAAACAAACTGTTAACTTTTTACTCACCACAGCCATTCATAACATACTGTTGCACTCTTCCAATAATCTAACTATACACACTGACGATTTCAACAGCCCACACATATGGCCTTCACCCTATCAAGGACACCGTGCTGCCAACTAAACTCATGTCGCTACCTCTCCCAGCAACACGCAGCAACTGCGGAGAATATTTCCTGGCGCCCTGTAGTTGCATCCATCAAAATACGCGTAAATTAGAGGACAAGTACAATATTGCCAACCCTGCACATACGGTACTACTCATCAATAATCTCTTTCCAGACCGATGGTTTTTGCCTAGACCAATAATTGCTAGGTAGCAGAGCCCGCTATATATATGCCCCTGGTTTTTGTCGCGCGCAGTGGGAGTACTCTCGCATCAATAAGCTTTATCCAGACCAATCATTTTGCCAGTTCATGCTTTTCTCTTAATTACAAGGTGTATTTTGTGTCCCATTATGTTGGTAACAGTAATGCTATGTCAATGTGTGCGCATCAGTAACAGTTGTCGTTGAATGAGCAAGAAACAAAATCACATATTTCCAGTGCAGTAGTGATAATGTACAGAAATTTCAATTGGTAATGACTCCCAGAATATGAAATAAGGTTTGAAAATCATGAAAATGACATATCCAAGTGCAAATGTAGAATCTAGGTTCATCGCTCCTGAACAATAACTGAATAATGTCGCTTTCCATGATCCGTGGATACTAATTCCATTAGTTAGGTATGATCGACAGTAAAATCATTGGTCTCTCAAGTTTCCAATATGCGGAGCAAAGCGAGCAGAGGATAAAGTTTAGTCCCGTGCAAAGTGCAGTAATTATGCTTGCTATTATCCTGCACACGGTGTTGTAAAAGAAAAAAAATAATTACATCCTCTAAAAATGACACTTATTCTGATTGAAGTATCACTCTATTTCGCTTTCATTTCGACAGTTTATGATTTTCATACCTTGTTTCATCTTCTGGGGGGACATTATCAATTGTAATTACTAACCTTGGTCACTTCGGCACTAACTGCACTGGATATATGTTCTAAGTTGCATAAGTATGTTTTTTTATTTATTGCTTATTTAACAAGGGCAGCCATGTTCGACAGCATGTTTAGTATGTTAAACTGCCACCAAATTGTACACATTGACGTCGCTAGTCGCCAATGTGTGGCATACAAATTACACCACGACGACTCCGCTGTGCGTGACTAAGACCAGGGGCATAAATATTGCTAACGCAGCCCGCAGGCTAAAATCATTGGATTTGCCAAAACAAAGGTTAGAATGGTCGAGTTGAGGTGCGGCCTTGGCCGCTGGAAGCTAGCAGGGCACTGTTGATGACACGTTAGGCTGCAACCATTTTCAAAACCCATTGATCTGGATTCCACAAATTTTGACTACTGTATTATAAAAAATATACACAATAGTACTGTAAGACCGGGGTTGGCATTAGTGTACTAGTCGTGATCTAAATAAGGGGTTGTGGACTTTGGAGTAGTCAATATTTATTACTACATCAATTCCTGATTTCTCCTTCATCATTAGAAAAGGTATTTTGGCTAATTTCGGTAGTTGTTATCAACAAGTGATACGTCATTCAGTATTACCAATATTACTGCCGGTCCATGGCTGTGCTACGTAATATGTTGATTAGTCTATTGATCTCTTTGGTGGAGGGGTTTCATTATTAAATAGTTCTAGGTTATTTCTTTGAATGCTGAAAAATGCAAAGAAAAAAAAGTGGAAGAAGAAAGGGCGATTTTCAATGACATACCTAATTTTTTATGAGTAGGGAGGTTGCTTGTGATACATGGAATTCTACAACTACACCTTTATTTTGGTTCACTCTTAACTCAATTTATCCTAACGAATATCAGTGTACATTGTTATAATGGGGTGCGGTGCAGTGTAACCAAGTGCTATGTTAATACTGCCTCAGAACAATTTGGCACTGGAGATCGTCCCATAACAAGCTGAAGATCGATTATCCCTGCTTACTTCACGACTGCCTTATGCCCGCTGCTAGTCAGGTTGCTGGGTGCAGCCGTCAATCATTAGGAGTACACTCAGTGCCCGCAGCAACTACAACATGCTGTGGGCATCAGCTCATTTATCATCAGTGCTGTTCTTACAATTTTCTGCCTATTTTTTTCTTAAGAACAACAGGCATCACTCACTTTGTGTACGAAGGGTAAGAATCTGCACTGGCAATGAGCTGATTTGTTTTAAGCTGCTGACTGTACCTCTCTGTCTGATTCTGTCACAATAAGCACCTGGATTCCAAAAGGATTCTAGCCGTCAATCAACTTGAGGCAGGTGCGTTAGCAAGCCTTGCTTTCTTTCTCAAAGGTCTAATACATTTGAGGATGTTATAATTGTCTCATGATCATCATCATCATAATAAAAATGGCATGTGACCCCCTCCGCCGGGAATGTCAGGTATAAGTCTGTGTGTCGAGCAGGATGAAAAAATGATCAAGGCATCACAAACACCCAGTCCTTGAGCCAGGGTAGTTTACCATTGAATATGAAAATCTATATGATCTTGCTGGGATTTGAAAGCCTAACATGCTAACCACATTGCCACAAGATCGGACATGATATAAATGAACAACACTATTGTGTCATGGTTTAAAACTGTTTCTACATTTGAATCTTAAGTCATATTTATGTCTGTTCCAGGATGGCTGGGATGTATGGTCCCCATCTCTTTTGAGGACCCCAATTGCAGAACCCCTGCGGTGTGAACCTGCAGAAGTAAGGGACCATTCGGTAACGCCATCTTCAGAACACTGCTACCAGAAGCCTGGTCCCGAGCCGCTGCAGTCTCCTCCCACCGAAAGGAGGGACCTAGACGTGGCAACACCCTCGGTGGGTCGCTCACTAATAGGTGGTAGAAGCCAAAAGCCAGGTCCCTGGACAAGGAGAAGGAGACCAGTGCTGTCAGGCTTCACTTCAGAGCTGCTAATAAAAAAAAAAATCAAGCTTATCGAAGCCATGAAGAGGCATGACGAAGAAGAGGCCCGCCTCAACAAAGAACTGTTAGAAGAAAAATTAAGGCAGGAGAAATTGAGGACTGAATTGTTGCTCCTCGAGTTGAAGGAGAAAAAGGCTTCATTGGAATAATGTTTATTTTTTTAATTTTTATTTTTAATTCATATTTTAGCCATTCCATTATAACTTGATTTTTTTAATATAATATTGCCTACCTAAAATAAATTTTTGAACACCTTACATTTATAAAACTAATTTACAATCTCATCCATACAGGAATTATTTGCTGATATGATAGATCAAGCTGTCAATAACTCATATAGGAGGAAATTTATGTTATGGATTCTTCACAACATTTGTGATGGTAATTAACTGTTAATTTTCACATTTCTTAAAGAGAAGTCTTTTTTTACATCCATTAACATTGTTGGTTTAAGGGTTGAAACATCTAGAAACGTAACTTTTAAGATATTCATTATAACTTGTATAGGCCTAGGTCAAAACTCGGAGAGACCTTCCAAGAGTTCAGGGAACAGCAGTAGAAAAGATACCACAATACCAACTTAGTAATTACATCTTAACTAGCTGTTGTACCGTCGTTGATGGATCAGTCGTTTCCTTGTTGACAATATTAAGAGGAACGATCCTGTGATGATTACATCATTACTGAGCAAACATTTCAACATATGAAATGAACAATTTAAAAATAAAGGAAGCCTGTAGTTGTACACAACTGTTAATCTCGCAATCGTAAGCCATGGTATTTTGTAAACCATGGTAAGTAACAAATCTCTCACATACCATAGTGCACGTTCAGCAAAGCAGTAGTTACTATAGATACAAATATTCACCCTACTGCTTCCGCCAGATTGTTCGGAACATCTCTTACCGTTGTTTACACTCAAATCCTTTAATTATGTAATATTGCCATTTTTAGCCTATTTTCATTTATGAAAAATTAGGCTTGTGAGATCACCTTTTGTCCGTGTCTCTCTCCCCCCTAATAACTTCTCAACGGCTGGAGCTATTTCAATGAAAATCAGTAAGGTCAATAGTACTATTTCAGCTGACCTGACCCCGACCGTGCCCTTCAAATTTTGTTACACACCAATCCAACATGGCGGCTGTGCGAAATATTTCACCGGCATTCTACATCCCCAATACTAGTACTGATATCACCCTGAAATTTTGTACAGCGATAAAGGGTACTACTAGAAGTTCAGCTATGAGACTTACAAAACCAACATGGCGGCCAAGCGAAGGTGAAACATTTTAATAGACTTGTCTCACGATTTAACCATCAGAGCGCAGTGAAATATGGTACAGTAAATGTTTATACACATTGTAAAGCACTAGAGCTCGAGTCAGCCGGAAAGGCGGTGCGCAGAGTGCAACACTTCCATTACATCATGCCTCACTTCCATCCCACCTATCACTGTCAGTGATTATATCGTAATATTTAAGGATTCCGAGGAAGCGATTGTGTACATTTCGAGTGCTATGAAAGCATAGGCAAAGTGTACGAATACTTTAAAAGTGTACAGCCTCGATGAGCTAAGCGGTGGTGTTGCCACACAGCAGGAACTCACAGCAGCAGCCTGCGGTGTGGGGACTCGGACATGGTTGACCTGTTGCAACAGTGGACATGTATCTCTGTCTCTCTCTGCACAAATCCCAGAGAGCCGGCTGACGGGAGCTCTAGCATCTAATTTAGTTCAATTGTTCACATAACCTCAAGTTGGTGCACAGTTTTAAAATTAAGTTTTTATTTCTTCTGTATTAATCATGCGATAAAAGTGAACGTTTGAATAATGCACCTACGCAAAAATAGTCCTCTAATAGTACATAACTCTATGGCCTACATATACAAAAATCCAACATGGCGACCATCCAAAATATTTAAACCGTTCTCAATATCTACGAATCTGTTACAGCAATCTAACTGAAATTTTGTGTTTTGATAGATGCAATTAACATAAATAGGATATATGAAAATAGGCTGTATAGTTCTTGACGGAACTACTTGTTTAAATTAAAACTTAAGTTAGAAACTTTTGTACAATTTTACATAATGGAATGGCTGAATTACAATAAAATCCAAATATTTTTGTTCTTATTTTGTGTTTTTCATCTCTCCTCTACTGAACCCTTCGATCAATCAATCTGAAAGAAAAGAAAAAAAATAAAATCAAAGCAAGCACCTGGTATATCTTATTGCTCATTAACATTGAACTAGGACAGAAGTAGAATGTTAATGTTAAATAAATTAATGCAGGGGCACACTGTTCCAATGTAGAAATCAGCATAGAAAGGAGGACATGCTGAGCAGGAGATCATTATGTATGTGGGATAGGTAGGGACACTGATTAAAGAAGACAATAAAGAAATAAGTACAAGTTATTCGGCTTGTAGGCCGTGGTCCCGACAGGATATCTCCCGACGTTTCACCGGAAACTGCGTCCGGCATTATCAGGGTTCCGCTCCTTTCCTTGGTCAGCAGTGGAATGGAGCGGAACCCTTGATAATGCCGGATGCAGTTTCCGGTGAAACGTCGGGAGATATCCTGTCTGGACCACGGCCTACAAGCCCGAATAACTTGTACTTAATTATGAACGCCGGCTGTGAAAGTCTAAGCTTCTATAACAATAAAGAAAGCTTTTCAGCCAGTCAACACAAATTTTTGTGCCCTAACACTACACAAGATATTTATCACAAAATAAGATGCTTTTATGTTTATGAATTACACTCGTGGACAAATATTATCTACGTTTGTAAAAACTTGTGAAACGCATCAACCTTATAGACGTCATTGTTCACTATTATGGTTGCTGCATTAATGTTGATGTACTTAAAATATGTTAACCTGTGTTCTATTGAACAATAATTATTATTATTATTATGACCAGATTCAGAAATGATGTCTACACTATTTTGTTAATTATGTTCTAAATCAACCGTTCCTGATTTAAATTGGTGGCCTAATTGTGTGTGGTTATAATGCACAAATTATACACAAAGAAATGAACCATAGCATTGGGAATTTGTAACCAATTTTACCGTACATACGTTTCAATTTAAAATGAAGTCTGTGTGACTTACGTTTTGAAATAATTATTGATCGGCTCCTCTGGACAGGATTGATGTCTGGGACCAGCCCTCTTTGCAGTCGTTGCTCTCTTATCTACCCTTCTTGAATTAATGCTTCCCAAGGAGCAGGGAGTAAGAGTTCTGGATCATCGGGTGGTGCATCTTCTCCCAATCTCCGTAAAATATTGTGAAGTACACCAGTTGCGACAATGACTGGCAAACAATTGCCTAGTGCCATCTGCATTCCCACAGCTAAAATGGGAAACTGACGCTTCCAGACTCCAAATAAGCATTCCACCTTATTTCTTGACCTCGCTTGAGATTCATTATACAACCTCTCTTCAGCAGTGTGAATTACCTCAAGCGGTGTCATGATGTAGGGACGGTTCATGTACCCACTATCGGCTAGTAAGACAGCATCTCCATAGCGTCCATTCTCAAACAGGAGATTTCTATACGACGCATTAAGAATGGTTTGGTCGTGTGTACTGCCAGGCCAACGAGCAACTAGGTCAATTATTTCCAAATTGGCATTGCATATTGCCTGGACATTAATGGACATATAACCTTTCCTGTTCCTATAAAATTCTGCATGGCCACCACCTGAAAAAGGGAAGGATCAGTATTGTAATGGGGCAAGACATTGCATCTGTGCAGTCACTTTGAATTAAGGTGAGATGGCTTATAACTTATAACAAAATTAAACAGTCTGTTTATTTTAATGTATTATTTATCCTTGTCCTCCAATTATAACTAAAGGTGTTAATATTTTTCAAAAGTTATATTGATTGCTGTAATTTTGCACCCTTTCATAAAATTCCAAATATCTTCAGTTCTATTTCAGTTAGAAAGTTTTCTGAAATAATTTGTGCTTCATAGATTGGCTCAACTGCCAGTGCACTGATTGATATTAATTTGTCAACAAAGGCTATATTTGTGCAAAAACATGAATGAGAGTTGTCATACATAAAAATGTTTTAGAATAAGGGTGTCGGATGCTGTGATGACATTAAACAATGGAAAACATGCTCAAAATCAGTTTGGTAGGCCTACATTACCTGGGCAGACTACCACTACATTTCACCAAACTTGACAGCTTACGTAGCGGTATCACTGAGTCAGATTATGCTACGCTCCAAATGTCAAAATAGGCAGGATAATCCCACAGAGGATGAGGACCCTGATTATGGCGCTGACTGCTACCCTACCAAGGATGTCACCATTTTGTTTTGTTTATGTATCGAGACCCATCATACTACTCCCGGCTAAATTTCAAATGAACATGTTTGATAAGGCTGATCATATGAGCTGTCCCAGATGATGGGGTCATGTGATGAGAATGGGGAAGGAGAGATTACCTAAGAGGTTAATGAATTCGACTGTAGAGGGTAAGAGAAGCAATGTGTGCAGTGTTTAATGATTTCAAGGTGAGGAGTATAGAAGCAGAGTGCTGACAGATAATAATGGAGGGGACTTTTCACACAGAGACTTGTAGACTAGACTGGGTGCTGAAAGGCAAAACAGTCTGAAAATGAGTGTTAAACATGGTTGGTAAAAGGCCTACCACCATCTCACTTTAAACAGGTTAAACTAAAATTATAACCCTTACCTGGAGAGCGGATTTTCACATGAGTGCAATCTAAAGCACCCAGAACTTTCGGGAATCGAGCTATTTCATAAAATTTCCCCTGTGTTTGCCTGATTTCATCTTCAGTCCCAGGGAATCGGATGTGATGGAGGCTTAACTGGGCTATTGCTGTACTGACCCTATGTACAATTCTGTTCGCTGTTGCCTTGCTCGCTCCAATGAAATCAGCCATGACAAGCTGTTGTGCACCGGTCGCATAAAATCTTAATGTCATCAACAACTGGTTAATGGGTGCAATAGACTGATTTCTGTAACAAAAATGAATAAAACAATTTATCAATTTTCCATTTACTTTAGTTTTGATAATTTCACTATAAAATAAGAACATGCAGTACTTTTTTTCTGGGTCAGATGACTTCGATGTTCAACCCCTTTAAACAGCCACAATCACCACAACCCTGCTTTGCTCCAGACACATTCCTTTCATTAGACTTGTTTTATAATTTCAATACCACACTAATTGTAACCAGAATGTAGATACACGTGCAAAGACACAAACCCATGGGGCCAGAGTATCTCCAGACTTGGAAGACACTTGGGGTGTGAACCCCACTGTCAGTCATCTGTGGAAATATTATCCTTAGTTATCCGTTTTCAACTCCAGGGAAATGTTTGGACGGTAACTTCTTATAGGCCACGGCCGCTTTCTTCCAACTCATTCATCTTTATTCCTTTTATTTCTGTGGCCTCAGAACTGTCATTTACTTGTAAAAACCATCCACCACATAGCAACTCATGTCACAACCCCGTATAAATGGAATAGAGGTAGAGGTGGGCTTGATTCACATCTCAGCCGTCTTGGCAGTTTTCCGTGGTTTCCTACTTCTACTCCAGACGAATGCTGGTACGGTTCCTAACTTAAGGTACCGTAACTGCTGCCTCTTTCCCAATCCTCGCCTGAATTACAAATAGGCTAAATATAGCCATCACACTAACACAGGTTATCAAACAAAATTTCCATACTCGAGTACACGGGGTTAAATGACAACGATGTTCAAGCCCCTCAAATGAAACATCATCATGAGGCCACTTGAGTTGTTTCCATATTTCGCTGAAATATGTTGGCAAAATAATAATTCTAGCCATGAATATCTGTATCCTGAATATTTACACCTTATATAAATTGCATTACTGTATTTCAATGGCAAAAATGTAAACCAAACTTCCAGAAATATGTGTTAAATAATGTTATCATAACATAAGCATTCACGCACATAGTACTGTATTTGATTATTGCTAGCCTATGTCTGATGGAACTGTCAAAGAGAAGAAAAAATAAAATAAAATTATTTATGTCATTGACTTGATTACCACAAAAAAATGTGGTCATATTATTTTCTGCAATGGTGTGGTTGTTAAATGAAACTGTCTGGGGGCAGATGGGTTCAGGCAGGTACCGAGGGCCTAAAATATGAGAAAGGTACCGGTACAGTACACTCAGGCAGTGGAGTGGTGGGGGTAGCCTATGTACTGTATGTGAACAACTATCCGTGATCTACACCCATACGCTAGCTCTGCTATGGACCTATGGTAGATGTGGAATTGAAATATTCACCCAGGTTATAGAAATGAGAATAATTTGATTACAAGAGGAACGGATCACAGTTGATGGAAAAGAAATTACAATGGAGGCAGTTCAGAATGTTGTTTGTAGTCAAAAAACATTTCAACACCTGAGTATATCATGTATTGAGTGGCAATCATCAAATTGTCTTGTGTGCATTTATTATTGTGGTGTGGTCCAAGAATACACAGTTGCTATCCATCGAGACAATTCTGGTTCCATTCTCACCTATGCCATCTCTATCGATTTAATTTTATTGTCCCAACAAGTCGAATGAGATTATTATAAATGAACCTCCAATAATCTGACCCACAGCTGCTGTTCCTTTACTTTATGCCAATTTGCATATCGGTTTTCAATGTCTCAGGAAATTTGTTTCCCCTAAACCTATAACTACTGTATATTGAACTGAGAATATTTTCATTTTTTTCACAGCACAGCTGGTGACATATCTTATAATAACCTACAGAAGCCATTAAAAGCTGCACGCTAATTTACCACTACAGGATTTGGGGGCAATTTGCAATAAAATAAGATAGTGAAGAGTTGTAGCCATATGTTGGGTCTCATACCGGTAATAATTAATTGTGTTTATAGTTTTTGTTGTTTTACGGGGTGGAACAGAGAGTCCATCTGCCCCTAATTTTGTCCCACGGCGTAGTCATGCTCTTTGGCACCAAGACCGCAAGGGCAGCTGTAGCAAGTTCGTATCCCGGCGCTGACAGCGGCTGGACTGGTTGTGGTTTTCCCACATACCTTCCAGGCAAATGTCGGGATAGTACCTAACTTCAGGTTCCGGAACACCTACCCCAACCCCGTCCTTAATACATGCACTACTACAGTCATCACAGGAGTCAAGGTTATCAGGCATGCTAAACACACCCCCAACTAGGCTACATGCGGACTGATAGCCAAAGATAACCCAAGCTCCTAACATAAATTAATGGAACAACAATAATTAATAATAATCTGGAGTAAAGTCGGTAGTGTAATTACAGGTACCTAATTTGTATTATAGGTCTATACACAAATTCTCTTATAGAGGAGATTCCAGTTCATATTGCAATTTTAAAAAAGTAAGGTTTAGGTAGACTTTTATTAAATTTAACTTCATGTGTTAAACCGCGATGTATCACACAATACCACACATAAATATAAGAATTGGTACATATCGTACCTGTCAGATGGGAATTCCAGGTTAGGTTCTATCATCTGTAGAACATTCAACACGGAAGGTTTTGACAACCGAAATCTCGTAATAAATTCAGTGTCGTCACATTCATCGAAGTAATTCCTTCGTTCTTTATAAGTTCGTGGTCGACGAAAATCTAGCATTTCTTCCAAAACGTCGTCATCGTTCAGAATGAAGTTTAATGCACGCTCCATTTTGGATTTGATGCTACGTAAATCGACCGTCAAGTCGTTAATTCCATGTTGACAGACCAATTAGATTTGACGGCTTGTTAGGGAAGCTAATGGATTGTTAAAGTTTGGTGAACCACGACTTTTCGGTAATCGTCCGTCAACTGCCTTAATTGGTTTGTTAACATTTTAACGAACCATGGTGAAACCGGCCCTTAGTCAGGAAATGGAACAAGCTGCAGGAATAATTTAACTAAGATAAAATGGTCTCTTCTATTTAAGAGCAGACGAAACAAAATAAATAAATAAATAAATAAATAAATGCACTCCTAGAATCAAATTGGTTTTATGCTTATGTTGGGAACATGGATCCATAAGTCCTAGACTACCAATTTGATTGTCCTATATAATTTCTGTGGGGTAATGTGAATCGAAGTTAATGTTCCAGTGTTCGTCGAGTAAGCTGAATAAAATGAAATACAATATTTTTTCGTTGCACTGCACTGTCCTCATTTCAGCTTTTGAATGAATAAATTAAATTTGGCGTATCACATTATTCACTTCCCCATAAACACATATTTCTAAATACACTGAAAATTCACATATAAATTTAATTAAAGTGAAGGATAATTATCGTTGGTTAAATACGAATTTAAATTATCGTAAAGAAATAATTTACAAATATTTACAATTATCATCTGACATTGTAGCAGAGTAATGTACAGATAACGTTGAGGTAATCTCATATAAATGAATATTCATCAAAATACCATTATTATAAATAATATAATAATTATGACTATTATTATTATTATTATTCCGAATCCTGGACCATATTGTATTAATCCGATCATCAAATGCAAATACTATCATTGAATTCCAAAATATAAATTGTTATAAACAAATTATCATAAATTCCTTCCATAACTTTATTATAATATTAGCGAAAATTAATTAATTAATTAATTAATCAAGATAGAAATGTTAATCAACAATTTAATTGGTTATAGATCAGCTATTCATAATTTAATTATGCATTCCTGATAATGCAATGCCAGATTTGGCTGAATCCTAGAAATTAGTATAACTGTTTCATAAATTCGTATCAATAGCACTTCTATCACAGCATTTAATACTGCTTTATTTTAATCGTCGAATACTTTAAGCATGCATCTAACAAATTACTAAATGAGGATTGTGTTACACAGACACATCCTTCAAACATCAAACGCACAATACTAGTAAAGAAATTCTTATTATCTTACACTTCCAATCTTTAAATATTCATATTATTCTTCTTCTTGGATAGGCCACATGACTCTGCATCCATAATGTTGCCACAAAATAAGACCACTTATTTAAAAAGTGTCAACAACTTAATTATAACTACATGCTTTCTTTTATATGTGCTATGCAAAATATATCATAATTCAAAAATGCTTGATACGACTCGAATCTGTCAGCATAATAATCCAGCATATTATAATTACTAGGTTCGCTAACCAATAAATTATTATTATTATTATTATTAACTGATCTACAATGCATAAAAAATCATCTAATAAAGTCGTTTAATTAGATAAATACGATCAACTATCGCTGCCAAAAACTCGGAAATATCGTTCGCAATCGCATCAAAAGTTAATTGTGGAAATATTCACAATAAAAATAAAAATAAAATTATAGAACAAGGCAAGAAATTCAAAGTTATTATGATCGAAGAAAAATGTGTGAAATGATATTAAATTAGCAAGATCTCATTCCTAAAAAGCTCTAGTATGTTCGAAAAACAGGCATAATATCAAAGTCATCTGAAAATAAAACAATCAATTAGTCATGGTTATGGTTTGTCATGGGGTTGCAATGAGTGTAGAATGGACTCACTGCCCTTGAATTTGGTGTCATGTCCCACGATGTTATGGTGTTTAAAGATGCCAAAATCTTCTGGATCGATGATGTAGAAATTTATAAAACGCCAGCATCATCGTGAAGTTAGTAAGGTGTAATTGTATCTTCAAATCCTGGTGTCCATCCATGTTCGTAAATTTTCCCTTAATGAATCTAAGCTGTCATCATGATCTTGATTGTATTAAAGTTCATAAGTGTTCCCACGAGGTTCATTGTGTGTGAAGTTAACATGCCAGAAAATTCAAGTTCCCAATAAGTCATTTGACTGTCCGGCACTGTTCTATTGCATTTCCACATTCTGTAAATCTTGATGCTTTGTTGTAATAATAACAGTAATCTTCATCTAATTGTGTTCTCTTCCTAATGTCAAGTAGAATAATACTCTTCTGAAACTAGTAGTTTAATCTCTTGTATAATGAAGTTGTGATTTTAGCATGACCAAACTGTGCTTACATGTGAAGTTGAACTGTTCGTAAGAGTCAGTCTCCATGATTGTGTATACTTCTGATGTGGTGTCAAATAATGTTAAATAAGTACTCACATAAACTCCATTAGCATACACGTTTCACTGAGTTTAACATACTGCAGTTCACACGTTACCGGTTTTCGTACAGTAAAACGAACTCACGTTAACATAAGAACAGACTATCCCGGGCGCGATAAGAAACTTCACGACCACGATAAAGACAGGTGTGTGTGTTCCAAACGTGTATAAACCTCGGATGAAATACTGCCAGTCAACTGCTCGTCGGTTCGGAGAAGCACACTGCCCTCCTCATCACGTGGTGTGGGTAAGAGGCGCGCTCACATACTCTTAGAGGCTGACGTCATATCCAGCGGGGCTAGACACCGAATAGCCTAACAAGAACACCTGGCGTTCTGCCACAATAAAAATCTGTTAGTGGAATGATATTCGGAGACAGATACAATAATAGATGTATAAATATTAATACCAAATCGTATGTTACCCATAACATAATTTCGTGTCAAAGATGCAACACGAATCATTGCTGGTCAAGGGGACTCTCTCTCTCAAGCAAGAATTAGGGGCAGTCGAGAGCCTAAGCTTCCGATCCCATCACAGCTGATGTGAGCATAATTCAATCTTGATTTCGGTCACAGTACATACATGTGCATGTAATTCATTTGGATACACCGTACCCATGGCTAGTCTGGTGTATACAATAATCATACTAGTAAATTTGCATATCGGTAACAATGATAACAGTGAAAATCATCGTGGTGTGACCTGTAGTATTAACAACTTATTCCTGCTCTTAATAGTAATCATAATAATTCTTTGTAGCCGTAGTACTGATAGTCATCAGTGGCAATTATTATGTCAATTATAATAAGAATAAGAATAATAATGGTGATATAAATACAATACTATTAATCCTGGTACCTGGTACCTTTTGTGTATAAGTATAAAAAATGAAACCCTTCTCCGTAGCTCTTAACTGGCCATTCATCTGATACCTTTTGCGCACGCTATTATCTATGCTTATGTACTATCTTCTATGGCTATGTCCTACTCGGCCGTCCCTAGTACGGTTTAGTGGCTATGCCGCTAGTCCATCTATAATCTAACGGTTTTCCTGCCGTGTGTAGGAATTCCGTCCTGATAACCAAGGGTCGGCGCTTACAAATTTGAGCCGCCCATACCTATCGCATGGCGTGCTTTATTTGCACGTTGCTGTGTTTGCATCGACGATGTTCAACGCCCCACGGTCGATGCTCATCGTCGAAGCTAGCATCGTCACCTTAGTGGTGCGATTAAACCCGATGAAGAGTGTATGTGTTTATGCTTGAGAAAGTGTAGTTCATTTGTGTGTATGGAAGATATATTTACAAAAGATATGTGTACATTCCTTTTTCATCTGAAAAAAAAAATAGGTTAGTACACGTTGAGTTGGAGATGCGTGCATGATGTCGCTGCTCATGTGACCTGAAATAGAGCATAACATATTATGACATCCATATCAGTCAATAGTTATTAGCGTATAGCGATATCAATTCCCTTTAGCGCCTTATGCTATTTTATTCTAGCCTATGACGGCTAGAGTATTAACTTAGCCTACTTATTCTAATCTTGGTGTTCATGTGTAATTGTGTGTCTCCTCCGTGTGTGCAAATTGTGTGAAGTGTGTGTGTTTGTGACGTCACTTTACCTTTTTCCATGATCATGTTCGTCGCTGGCATGTTGGAGCTCTTTTTACTGAAAAAAAAAAAAAAAAAAAAAGTACACACTGCTTAAATGCCCTTGGACAAATATATTATTTTGCGCGCAGCGCTGTTTTAAGGGTCGGCTTATGTGGTACCGCCCTTGAGACCTCTTCGGACGTCTCGTGTACAATGCCTTGTTGAGCCTGTTTCTCGACGGTCGCCTATCGAACATTTAAATTCTCTAGGGGTCGCTACCCTCTATTTATTATAGGCTATAGTATTATTCATCTGGTCTTAGTGCCAGGAAATTTATTTATTTCGTTTTATCGCGGAATGTTGCCTCGCGGAATACGGTTTATGGAGCCTGTCTCGACGGTCGATACCGAACATTTAAATTCTCTAGGGTTCGCTAACCACTATTTAAATTAGGCTATAATATTGCTATACATCTGGTCTTAGTGCCAGGAAATTCATATAGTTAAGTTGCTCGCGGAATATAACGTCGCAGCATAATTAAATCGTTGCTTCGTCGACGCTTATTGATGCTTCATTCGCTTCGTCGACGTTGTGTCGACGCGCTGTCGATGCTATCTCTCCTCTGTTATCGATCTTATACGCCACCTAGTGGGTTTTGCGATGCTGAACTCGCTGTGTATTTGTGTAACATAATTTAATTAATACTAATCTATGTCTATATAAATATTTTCGCAATGTTTCCTTATCCTAATGGCAAAATAACCCCTGTGATTTACCGTTTTGCACAGTAGCTCATTAAATTTGCTTATATCTAACTTGCTCTCGAAATAATGCAACTATGTCCCCCCGCGTTAAAATTTCCAACAAGGAATATCTCCCGTTTCCGGGGAACCGTGCGTGCAAATTCTGTTGGCACCGGCGCCTGCCAGAACAGCCAGACCGAGGTCCTTTTGCACTTTCC
The DNA here is from genome assembly GCA_946902985.2 of Meconema thalassinum. NCBI lineage: Eukaryota > Metazoa > Arthropoda > Insecta > Orthoptera > Tettigoniidae > Meconema > Meconema thalassinum. The sequence goes on along the minus strand of OX336389.2, from coordinate 669,427,811 downwards.
TCTAATGCCCCCCCCCCTTCTTAATACTAATGTGTTTGTGTATGTAGTGTTTAGGCCTTTTACGCATGTGTGTCTGGCTGCTAAAATAGCAAGTGCTTCGCTCGGGATCCCTGGCTTCATAGCCGCTTTATGGTCAATTATTGGACCTTTAATGGGTAGCCCAAACTCCTGTGGGGGTCGCTACCCTCCATTTACAACTCTGGGGGTAGCTACCCTCCATTTAGCTCAAGAGTCGCTACTCAACATTTGCGGGCGCGGAACAAAATCAATCGGGAAAATCGTCCGAGAAAATTATACCATCCGGGAATTATCGTCCGGGTAAATCCATTTATTTCATCGCAGAAATATGCGTCGCGGAATTCCTCTTCGCCTTATATCCGGATAAGGACTTTTCATGAACCCTGGGGTCCCGCTGAACCCAGGTGCACATCTTCACTTCCATTCTATCGAAAGACTCATTCCCCGCCTTAAGTATGCTACTTAGCGTTACAAACTAACTAAGGGCCAGGTCTTAAATTGTGGTCGTCTCTAGGTGGGTTTTCTATTATGTCCTATGCTGAGTGAGCAATTTCTCCCATCAGACAGTCAAGCTCCCTTCTGCAGGTCTGGCTTCGTTGACAGTAGCGCATAGTGGGTTTAACCTTATCCGACACGACAGGGAAGCTACCCCTTGCCGAGATCTCAGTGTTTGCCCGCATTACATCATTTTTGCTTCGACCTTCCGTCTTTGTGTCACGATCTGCCACTGCCTTCTCTGGCTTTGCCTTCCTGTTTCCCTTCTTATCGTCAATCTATATATTGTACAGGCCCGGAGGGCTGTACCCCCTGAGAGCCACCCCCCATCTTCTACTAAAACCACCTCAACTGGCAAACATCATAAGACCAGAACATCACCTTCACACGGCAAGAGGCGACCACCCAGGTCGGGAGGTTAGCCAACCACTTGCAACACATTCATAAACATTAACACTACAACTAACTGGGGCAGCTACGTCAATGGAATGCTGATTAAGCAACGACAGGAACTATAAGAAGGAAGGCCTTTTTTGGAGCATTATCTGTCATACAGTGTGTGTCGCCGAAGGCCCTGTTCCAGCTACCATCATCAGGTGAGACTCAGCAAGTGTTCAGATATCCTTTACTTTGTAAACACCCATCCACAATCTTGTACACTTAACTTGTATCAGTACTTACATTCCCCTAAAAGGGACTTTCAATTTTACACTCACTGACCAATAAACACATGGTCAGTAAACTACACTTGTCTTGATAATTACACGCCTCTTTACATCCTCATACCCTTCCTGACTCTCGTCACGATTGACCGTGACCATAGTAGCCAGTAATCGCTTGCTCAGGTTTCATTGTGTTTCCCGCACTCGACTGCATAGCAGCGAGCCGCTGACATAAGCACGTCTGTTATATCACTCACTCCGTCCAGCTGGCAGACCAGCACAGCAGCCTGCAGCCAGAGGACCATCCCCTAACAAATACTTACGTCTTTATAGGAGCATCCCCTAGCATCCAAACACACAACACACTACACTGGTAAGCTCACCCAGCTACGGGAAGCTACCCTCTCCTAGGAATCACCTTCCAAATTAGTACAATAACATAAGTGTTTTAGCCCTAACTACTCCCCCCCCAACTAAGGGATCTAAAACAATATATACATACATCATCACCTGGTGTGCACTCAGATCCTTTATTATTTATTTGTAGGTAAGTCTCTGGGTGGTGTAATTTAGTGTACAATGTATAGTGTAATAATTTAGTGTACAATGTATAATGTAATATTTTAGTGTATAATGTCTAATGTAATATTTTGTGTACGATGTATGGGATTGTAGATCATTCGAAACGCATTGGCTGCTTTCGTCCTTTTTTGGTTCAGTTGGATCTCTCGTGCTGATATTTCTGTATATCTGTGGACATGTTAGTACGGTTTCTGCGGAATTTCAAGGTATTGTTAGCAAGGCCCGCTAGGGTATTATTTGTGAAAGTGGTATGATACGTGGGTGTGGAAAGGTTTAGCATCGTTGGCCTCTTGTAATTCGTTGGCCTGGAGTCGGTAATGCTGTAAGGATAAGCTTAATTTTACTGGATAGGGTTGGTTCGTTCACCGGGTGCTTTTCAAACATGCTGGTGTAATATAAATACAACCCTGGATGAATGGATAGGATTTCCATGCATATATCTGGATTTGAGTGCATGTATATTTGCTGCTCAAGTGAGGAAAAGAGGTTTGTGTGGGTGTAATAAGTTTATACTTGTATCATGCAGGAGTATTAAGTAAAATTTTTTCATGGCCTTCCATCTATTTAAATAGATGCATATCTAGCATCTGTATTGCGTCCAACCACCTCTAGTATTCAGGTGGGAACCGTATGGCACGGGGTGCAGAGGACCCTTACGTTAAAAGCAGGAATCTCTACTACCCCTGCGTGTAAAGTGGTGTGTGTGTGTGTATGTATGTATGTAAATTGTGAGGGAATATTAGGAAGTGTTATGGAAAGGTGTATGGATATTTGCCTGTATGTTTTCTTTATGGGAACTGTGGGTATATTGTCACTCTGTGCCCTTTTACTAGGTGATCATCCTCTCTCGGTCATATTGCGTTCTCTTCCGCTCTACGTCGGTATTTAATTACGCGCTCACTGGGCGTTTATGTGTCGTGTAGATGCGTCATGGCACCTAATGTCTATTGTAATGCCTTTCTCACTGTCACTGTGGGATTGTCATCCCTTATTTCTCTTAAAATATGTGTATACCCCTGGGTAACGCCCTTGGGCTGTCCCAATTTATGCTATATACCGTGTGGGTTTTACCGTTCACGGCTTTCCACTATTTAATTAATAATACCATTGGGGTGCACTTAGTGTCCTTTAAAAACATATCTACCATTACAAGTGTGTAAAATGTGCGCGCTGAGCACCCTGTGGCCTGCCTACGTCCTTTGCGTGCAGCCTTGACCTTTTTGTATATATGCTCTTTAACCTATAGTCATAGGTGTAATTTTATGGGTCTTTATCAGCTTTCTAACGGCTGTGAACCTCTCTGTTTCATATATTGTTACCTCCTTTAAAAAGGGTGTCTATATTATGTACTCTACGGCGTTATGTCTATCCGCCCTTGTGTTTAATTGTCTGCAGTGTCTTGTCTGACAGTATAAAGATCGCTATGTGCTGGGGTAACTCTCCCTGAATTCTAAAATTCCATTATTGTATGCATCCCTCTGCTAGGGGATGTTTTGTTTACTGAGGCCGCTATAGCTATCTGCCCTTGCAGGCAAGTATCTGTGAGCGTATTTATGTCGGCCTACTATGCGTGTTATGTATTAAGTGTGATTGGGCAGGAGACGGATGAGGCTTACAGCGTGCATCGCCGCTCAGAGCGGTCTCGCCTGCCGCGCTGCACTGGATCCTCTAAGTGAGTCTTGTAATCTGAATGACCTGCCTCGTGTCGGGCCTTATCTGCGTGTCCGTGGGTGTGATACATGAGCGTGTAGCCTTATCGGCCAATCCTGAGGTCGGCTTTTCCATGGCCGCTGGGCATGAATACCAAAGTCGCCATTCGCGATGGCGGCCCGTTATGTTGCGTATCTGTATGTTTTGATGTTTTGTCACTATTCCACTATCCTATTGGGGATATTGTCTTAGGTAGCCGGAGCTCCATGATGTAATCATGCGCCGTTGTCACTGTGCCCCCATTTTTATGTTTGTCTATTAGCTGTCAGCAGTTTTGACATACAGTGTTGTGAAACGTGCCTAGGGTCAGTTGCGCTATGTCTATGTTTTGAAGCGAAGAATTCCTCCTATGTTATATATGCGGAGTTGGAATGTTTAGTATCGCAACCTTATGCTGGCTCATGCGTAAGGAGTGTTTATGTTATGAAGTAACTGCGCTGACCATCGGTTTATGAAGACTTTTGAGCCCTAATCATGTCGGCTTTAAACTATCCCATTGTCAAAAAAAATGATTTCGCTGTCCCCATGTTTTTCTACTGTGCGCTATGCTGTGTCATTTTATGTTTTTCTATTCTCTGGACCTGTTTGCCTATGTAATTAGACTGCCTGTGATTTGTTGATTTCATGGCATCCGTACTTTTTGCCGTCTGTGCGCGTTAACTGTTGTTTTTATTTTTATTTTATTTTTGCCCTGCGGTTTTTGGTATCTACCCTATTTGCTGTGCGTTTCTGCGCCTGTGGGAGTTTTTTGGAAATATCCCGGGTCTAGTGAATTGTGTGGATAGGTCTGATTGGTTTTCAGTTGGTCGACAATTTCGTCTACCAGCCCTGGTGGCCCTCCGTGTGCCCATTTTCCTTGTGCACTTGTGTACCGTGTCAGAGCCTTTCCCGGTGCATCTTGTATGTTTCCGAGAGGAGTCACTACCGTTTGTGTTTCAATCGGTCGACAATTTCTCTCTCACACATATCGAATTCCCTTTTTGGGTCGTTCTCTCGCCTCCGTGTATCCCTGTTTTTAATGCTTCGAGCGTGTTACCAGTGTTATTGTGTATGTCGTCATGTGGCCTCTAGTAGTGTTTTTCGTAACTAGGTGTCGTTGAGTAACTTGGTCCCAGTTACGCCCTGTTTTCCCTGTTGAATGTGTTTACGCGCAATTTGCATTTCCTGTCCGTAATACTGGGTTTCTCTACACTGTGGGCTGTATGTGACCCGCAAAGTTATTTCGTATGCCCCGTGGAGCATGATATGCTCTGTACCGGTAATTCGGGATCGCTAATTCCCTACTTGTTGTGTAGCGTGTATTGCGGGACTGACATGCATGTGTGAGAATATAGAATGTTTGCAACGATTTCCAACTTGCTGATTGTTAATTGTACCCCAATTTCGAGAGTTGTCGGGTTTTGAAAGTGGCATGAATGATTGTGTTTCACTGCAGTGTTATTGAAATCACTGTTAAGTGTGCTGGCGACTCCTTATTCTACCGTGTCCCTGCGTTGTGCCATCGCTGACTCAGGAATAGTTTCCCATTACAGTGTAACTGTCAGCAGTCTTGTCATTGTGGCTGTCTGCTCTCCATATGTAGACATTTTTACTGCACAAAGCACATGTCTGTGACCTATCGTGATTAATGGTTCCGCTTGTGTAATATGCCGCGTAAAAACCCTACCGCTCTTCACATTCATAGTGTCGCCAATTTCGTGTTATTGCTGGGTCTGATGAAAATATATCCCTGTTCCCATTGTGTCTGTCTGTGTTACCTCATGTTATTGTGTGTTGTTCCTGGCACTTCCAGTAACGTACTTTGGAACTAGGTGTCACTGCCTATTTGACCCTAATTATCCCTGTAGGCTTCTAGGCCCGTGTCTATGCAATAGCTCTATTATCTGTATTGTCTTTTTACATGAATAGTGTTTAATGTGTGAACAAGCAAGAACAAGAAACATATCGTATTCCCTTAGTTTTTTTGATTTACCGTCCAGTGTTCTTGTTCACGTAACCCTGTTACGAAAAAAAATCCTGTTTCTATATCACATTTTTCCCAGTGTTTGGCATGTGACATACAAGTATGACATAGAATGACCATGCGTATTGTACATTTATATGACATAATCACAATTTTCAGAAGTATGCACTTATATTTATATAGGGAACGTGTTTATGGTGAAAATGTGCGTGTGTAATGACCAGTGTTATGTTAACAGACGTGTAGCTGTGTGGTCATCCATCGCCGTTCGTGTGAATGTAGACTATAAGTGCATGCATACCGTGTATCTGGAAATTTTTGTTCAAAAGCTCGCTTTTTCGGAATCTTCATCCGGAAGCCTTTATGTGTTAATGGGATCCTTATGTAGTTAGTATGGATGCCGTAGCCATGTGCGTGGGAACCTATGGGTTTTATGTGAATGTATGATTTATGTTGTCCGTGCAATGTCATCCGTGTTAGTGTCTACCATCTGTGTCTACGGCCCTGGCTTCGATTTTGCCATGCCATGTAAATAGCCGTTTCTTTGGGTCGTAATTCTATTAGTTTGCGTTTCCTCCGGTCAAGTAATTTTTCCTATCGTCTGAGCGCCCTCGCTCGCATAGGGGACCGGGCTCACCCTGTGACCACGGCATAGGCCTCTGGTAGCCATTGGGGTCGTTCCTCACTGTGACCCTTGGGAGTTTCCAGTAGGGTGAGTCTAGGCCTTTGTGCACCGTAGTGCTCCTTTGTTGCCTGGGGTGTGCACGTACCTGAAGGGTTGTTCTTGCGCCGCATTACCCTATCAGTGTCTGGAGGGGTGTGTTGTGGTGTTCTGTGTGAATAGCCCATAGGGGTAGGAAGTAAAGTCTTCCTATTGCCCTGTGTATTTTGTGGGTGAGCCTGGGCAGTGTGCAAAGGTGTGTGGCCTACGTCCTGAGGGGTTGGAAGCAATATCCTTCTGTTTTTCTGTGTCGGGGGTGCAGATGGCAGTGTCCGCCTCCATTCTGGCATACTAGCCCTCTGAATTGGCGCTGTGGATCGTGTTATCGTTGGCGTGTGTATAGTATGCGAGGCCGGAGTAGGAGGCTCCCGTACTGGGGCCGCGGCAGACTCCTTCACCTTCGTGTTGTGAGGTGTGGAGATATGAATGTTTTTGAGTCTCAATATTAATTGATTCATGTCATCCGTGTCAGTGTTGTGTATGGATGCCACGTCAACCTCCTGTACCCTCGTAGTGTCAGGTGTATTCAGGGTTGAATTTGCAACCCTTCGGGTCAGCTGTTCAATTTCCCCTGTAGGATCCACAGTACTGTCCCTTATTAATGTGTATTATGTGTTGTCCGCCTGGAGCGTTGTGGGCTTTCCTGCCGCCAACTCAAATATCACATTGTTGGCCTACATACTATATGGTCTTGAGTTCGCTGTTGCCGCGTATGCCTACTGAGGCCTGTACGCACCATTGTTCCTATATATTCCTATGGCCTCGACACTTGAGCTGCGCCTGTTCGTGAATGAGTTCCCTATAGTTGGAGTGTAAGGCAGTGCACTGCGCCCTTATTCTTTCTAGGGTCGCGTTAGGCGTTAAAGGGCTGTGTACTGTATTTAGGCGGTCGTGCAATCTGACAACTTTGAGATGCTTTACGTTAAGATGTTTGTGTATGGCATGTAGATGTGCGTGTGCTCGCTTGAGCTGTGCTACTCTCTCCTCCGATGGGGTGCGTGTCGCTTTGGCCTGTATGGCGCCTAACTGTGTTTGGAGTGCCTGTACTTGGGCCTGCCGCCTTTGGATGCGGTTCTGAGATCTGTGGAGCAGGGTAATGAACATTGGTGCTTCCCTGTCGCTCCTGTGGCCTATTGCCCCCGTTGCCTCTGCCCGCGGAGCCATTTTATATATGGCGCAGTGAATGTACCATGTGTGAGTGTTTGCGTATGCTATGCGAATGTATGTCCTGGGAATTGTGTTCTAATTGGTGCCCCTAATCAATTCTGTGTGTGTGGGCTGGTAGGGTTAATATAAACTCTTATGGCTTGTTGAAAAAAAAATACTGATGGCTCCTGGTCTCTGAGAACTTTTGATTTTTAATGCAGTGTTTAGAGAAATTGGCGCTACTACGCTTGCAATGCTCTCCTGTAGGGTTCGATCATTTTTCCCTAATTTATTCTACTGACAAATTTGTCGCTACACTGGCCTATCGTGTAAGTGGTGTATCTCCTAAATTATTTCTAGGGAGGGTGGGCGGGTTAAAAATAATGTAATCCCCCGTAAAACAAAGATAAAATGTATGGCGTACTCTGAAAAAAAAGCTGTATTTACGCTTGGCTGCTCTACTTGGTACCCGGGTCGTAGTTCCAGATCCTCTTTGTCTGAGAACCCTTACTGAATGGGAACTACCTGGCGTCTCCACCAATTTTGTTCAGACCGGAAACAAGGGTTGGTCAAACAAGGGGTGTTAGTGTCAAATTTGGAAGGTGTGATCTAATTGGGAGAGTTTTGGTGAATGTGTGGGGACTTGGAATTGGGCGTGTGAATGGGAGCTCTGGTCGGGGGAAAGGCTCTAATTTACGGGGATTGTGAATTGGGGAGATGCCCTAACTAATTAAGCTATTAGTGTTCGGAACGAGTACTGCAGAAGAGCGTTTAACTAACAGCTGACCGTGCACTGAGCTTCTTGGCAGCCGCGTGACTCACACTCAAGGCTGTGATAATGAACCTGGCTGCTGCTTGTACAGCAGTTCTATAAAGCAGGCTACGAGAGGTCGGGGTAAAGGGAATTGGGAAGTAAAGGAAAGTATGAAATGAAGGTGTACAAGAGATTGTGTGTGTAAATGGTCACTGGTTTATTGGACCGTAATTGTTTAGTATAGGTCCCTCTATTCAGGGAAGTGTAGCACAAATGTAGTACAAGTTTTTACAGTAACAGTGTGGGTGTCAAATGGGTAGGAATGCACTTGTAAAATTTGGTGTTAGGAACTGAGACGCACACTTACCAACAGGTGAGAAGATCAGACTCCAGACCGGCATGGCCACAGGCAGCAACAGACCCTGAGCCCAAGTTGGACCTCCTTCTTATTCGTTTCAACGTTGCTTGTCAGCATTTCCCAATGTTTGGTGTGCTAGATTCCTCCAAGTGTGCTTGTATGTAAGATGGGCAAGGTGTTGGCTAACCACTTATGTTAGGTGGCCGCCTCTTGCAGTGTTTTAGAAGATGTATGGATTTTGCTGTATTTCCCGCTTGGGGTGGTTTCTGGGGGTAGAAGGGGGTGTGGGATGTTATGACAGAAGCGTGGTACCTGTAGAGTAGTAGATTAGTTCTAAATGTATTTGTAGGTGTCCCACTTGTGGGTGTATGTGGGCTCTCCCTTTGGGGGTGGGGGGTGCATGTCCTGAGGGTGTAAACCCTCTGGGGCATAACAATTTCAAAGGTGTAAAGCTACACAGGAAGAACATTATGACTGTCAGATAGAGGGCATTTTCAGAACTGTATATCTCAGGTCAATTTTGCGAAAATTGGACATTCTTCCTTTTTCCAACCACCGATTCGATTGATTTTGTTTGTCATGTTGGTCATGGTTATCATTTGTTTCTAGTTGTTGCAAAAGTTTTCCATGACTTTTCAGCTGTTCTACTTTTGTGTAGGCGATAATGAAATACATTACTGGTTGTAGAAAGAATAGCCTACTTTCTTTGCGAGACGTAGTAGACGCTGGAAATACCTTGTTGAAATATAATGTAGGGAATTTATCCTTATTATTACGGTACTTCCTGAACCTGTTATTGACTACACCGTACGTTGAGATATGTTGGTAGAGTGGTTATAAGATTAATTGCCGTCCCTCGATTACCCAGCGGTCGAATTTTGAGATTATGTGTGTTTACTTGGATTTTATTATATTTCTTGTTTTATAAATACCCAGACATTATAACATTAAGCACATATAGTGCATATTTTCTAATGATATATATGAATGAATAACACAGAACGTTTTATTGCACAATAGGCTAGTTCGTCATTGGCTAAGGATTTCTACATCCGTCCATGGGCCAATTTTTAGTTTAACGACAAAAAAAGTACATTACGGTACTAACAATATAAAGAAGAGTATTTTGTTTATGTTGTCAGAAGCTATGATGTCAGTAGTACACGCTACCGTGATTATAGGACAGCGAAGGTAATCCCTGTGGCAGCACGTTGAAAGAATGTGGTGTTATATGTGTATATTTAATTTCCACTGCAAAATGCACACTAAGTATGCTTCATGTTAAAACGACTGAGTAATTATAAAAATAAAAAAATACAAATACAAATCGAGTAAAAATATTCCTCCTCCCTGGGAATCGAACCCCGGCTCAACGAATAGGAGTCGACAACTTTAACCACTCAACCAAAGATGTCCATTGCTGGTTAAGCGTTATCAACAGCCGGACATACTACTGCTTAGCAAATTATCACATGGAAGAAAATATCTCTCCAGTGTATTGTGGTGTCATTATAAACCATTTAATACTAAATTTTTATTACTTCGTTCACTACATTATATAACAACACCCTTAGTGTACTGAAATGTGGGCCAGCCACCCTTTTGGTGTATGAGAGAACGGCTTAAGCCATCCTCGTGTTTTTAACCACCTAGCACGGCCGCTCAATCTAAGCGCACTTCAAGCCATCTCTTGGTGCAACGGGTCACGTCCTTGAGGATAGTTTTAACCACCCTTAGTTTGTTAAGCGAAACTGGTGAATCCGGCCCTTAATAAGCCATCCTCATGTTTTTTGCCACCGAGCAAGGCCGCTTAATCTAAGCGCACTTTAAGCCGTCTCTTATAGTCTGGATAGTTTGAAGCACCCTCAGTTCGTTAAGCGGAACTGGTGAAACCAGCCCTTAATCACTTCTATAGGTCCAAGGCTTGCTCAAAACATTGTTAGTCGATTTAGAAAGTGCCAGTGAATCAGGTTACTCACACAAGACCCCACGAATTTCACCTCGGGGAACAAGAGAAAGACTACTTCAGATTGTCAAAATTGGGGTGTCTTTACTTCAAGCCGCGTTCTAAAGCACAGACCACAATTTGTAATCGAAAGGATTTTGGTCAGCACTAGCAGATGACCAATCCGTCTAGGACATTCAGTTTGAGCCACTGCTGGATTGTCTAAGCCTCACGAGGCTTAATGTACCCCGTTCAGCCCAGGACCACAATTAAATATCTTGGCAGAGCTGGGAATCAAACTATGACCTCAGAGATGAGAGCAAAAAATGCTAGGTACTGAGCCATGAGGCAAACAAATGTGCAAGTAGTGCTATGTAAGTGGGTATTGGTAAGTAATATTTCTTTTCTGACTGTTCTTCTTTGCGACCCTTTCAAGGTTTGATGACGACTTAAAATACTGTGACCATTTGCTGCTCTCTTCTGCCTCCTTGCTTTGTATTACCTGATAGCCGAGTGTTTTAGACCCAGTTGATCGATTGCAGAAGCCAAAAATGAAAAGAATTAAATTATTTGATCAAACTTCATGTTCATCGAAAGCCGCAGTAGCCAATAACATTATTATTATTATTATTATCATAATTGAATCAGCTAAGAATTCTATTTTCCAGTCCAAAAATTTACTAGTGTACTGATTTTCTTGTCGACCTCATTGCCTGTTTCAGGTTTCTATGTAGGTTTTCGGTTAACTATTTGTGCTTTCTATTCTTTTGGATGTGAATGACTTACATGTGTCTTCAAATATATGTGCTGGTATGTGCCAGGGGGACAACAAAAACTATTGCGATTCCTACCTAAATCCTTGTTGTCAGTTAAGATATGTACTAGGGTACTGTTCACACTTTTTTTTACATGATGGGGAGTATACAAAATTGAGAGAAATATTCAGGATAAAATAGTAATTTCAATACAGTAATTAAATTTTCAGTTGCTAGTAAGAAATGTATTGTATTAAAAGTACTTAATTTTTATGTAGATTTGTACTAGAAAAAGATCAACAACCAAGGGGACAGGACGGGCTATCCACGCATCACTCCGTAACCTGCAGCACTTTGGTGAAAATCACAATTTTTAGGCTGATGTGAAATATGTTGTGTATCTTGATTTAACCCATCAGGATTTGCGCTCTCATTTGTAACGTATGGACGAGGGCTGAAAAAAATTTGCAGGTATAGAACACACTGTGTAAGAAACACAACATTTCTTCAAGGTGCTAACATAATTCAGTATCCATGTATTTAAAAGAGCATGAGAGGCCTATCCTAAAATTAATTTCATGGGGAATTGTGGATTAAGTATAGATCACCTATGTAGTAAGGGGCAGATGGCCTCGTAGTTCCGCCCCTTTCAACAACAACTAACTAACCTATGTAGTAACATACCTCGGAGCCATCCATAGGGGTAGGGTAGTTTAAATATGACACTTTGGGTTTAGGGATATACAGAATCCTGGGCAGGTGACTAACAAGGATAAAACAGAACCTGGGAAATATTGAGGAACACATCTCTTTGTTCCATGGGTGAATCCTGTGGTGATACTTCCCGTATCTCTATATTTTTAACAAGTTATTGTTATTCCATCTTTATTATAACAATTATGACAATATGAAAATATAGAATTAAAAAAACAGTAATTAAACTGAAGAACACATTTGTTATTGTTTCAACAATCACATTGGCAAACAATGGTAACTTCTCTTGCAGGAGCTACTTTGAACTTACAGTGATATCGTCAAATTGAATACATCTTAGGAGAAAAGGAAACGTTTTTCCTAGACATCATTGCTATGAAAATGTCAATACCGCTGTAACCTATTTTAAGAAGGGGGTTTACGCCACTGACATAAGTCAGATGATGTCTAGTTAATTTTAATTCAACGTGGCAAACATGTAACCAAGAGTCTATATTTTAAGATTATTATTATTATTAATATCAAATTTCATATTTCGAGCTTTATAATTTAAACAAAACAGCTATCTTACAGAAAACACTATCAATCGGATTATTCCGATAACCAAGCGACATGTAAATTATTTGAAAACGGAGGTACGGATTTGTATTAAGTTAGGGTCTGGTAGGGAGAGATTTGCGTCATCGGGGAAATTACGAGTCTAGGAATAGCCGGTGAAGGCAATAACATATTTCACAACCGAGGGAACATCTCCAACTCGAGAAATCAGAAGACGTGGTACCAAACGGAAAATGCTATAGTGTGGCTTCACTCAGAGTGCAGTGAACTCAAGACCGAAGAAGGCGGGAAAACTACATGTGGGGAGTCTTGGCCAATCAGAAGAAGGGAGGCCGATATCAGCTGTACTGGGAAGCATGAAGACTCACTGTGATTGGTCATCAGGCAAGACGGGAGGCTGGCTTGATGCGACTGTGGTGGGGAAAGCAGGCCTCGGTCGTATATAGTGCGCGCGCGTGGTGAAGGGGAGATTCACTCTATTTTGTGTCGGAGTCATTCATTCTATTTCGTGTCAGAGGACACTCATTCATTCTTGTGATTGACATTCTATTGTACGTACTAGTGTCGTCTTCGGACTTGCATTAGATTTGTTCCATGGTGAACGCTCACATATTACTGGGATATTCCACTGACCTATTATCGTCATGGATATCATATTGTCTGTTGTGCCAAAGCAGATCATATAAGCGTGGTTTTAGGATTTTGATCCACCACGAACAGTCTCTATAAACTTTCGATTATAACTTCGAAACTTCGGTTCAAGAATAGAAGAAGATACCTGGGAACGTGAAATAACAGCGATCTCTCCTGGAGGGAGATGTACGACGAGGCAGAATCAATGGTGGTAAGCCGAATGACGCGTTACTACGCAAGCTCTCTTTTTCTTATTTTCAATGGACGTTAATTCAGTAAAATCTTAGCTTTGTTATAATATTAAATTCATTCGACCTGCAATTTCTAGTCATTTCTTGTGGTAACGGTAAATTCTTTTTAAAGCTCTTTTCTCATATCAATTAAATTTACCACATTGTTTTTTGAATATTAAATTCCTTTCATTAGACATGCAATCTTTCTTTTCAGTAGTTAGCATTATATATAAGGAAAATCCTTCTCCCAATGCAAATGTCTAGGGTTAATGAAAGTCATACCACGGGCTGATTTTTAAGAGTGTCACATGTGTTCTACCCAAGCTAGTAATTGATATCAATATAAATTTTAGGTTTCAACTTAATGTTGTTGCCTTGGCGCCCATCAAACAAACAAATCAATTAATTAATTAATTAAATATCATAGGTCAAGTTTTAACCGGGTAAGGAAACCCATTACATTTGGTCGCACAAGTGGGACTGGCCAAAACCATTACACCAGTACCGTCTCTTTGCATTGCTGACCACAGCATACCAGCATGGTATGAAAGTTCGAACAAAGCTTTTATTTCTGATTTATTTGTTTACACGGCACCCCTCTCCGTGGAAAAATGATACTGTATTTTACGAATTCAATATGAACATCAGTATAATTATGCTACAATGAGATCAGTTTATCCTGTTGTCAGTGTTCAGTCCCCAACAGTCAATAGCATTCTTTGTTGACTGATCATTTCCATTTCCTGGCAAACGTAAAATGATATTTTGCGTTCTAGCGTGACACCTTTGAGGTATGAGAGTTTTTTACCACACGGTACCATCCTTCCCTTTATGTAATTAACATCTCATAGCAGATGGAATAATTGCATCTTCATCAATTTCATTCAGAAATCCATTGGAAGGCGTTCATTCGTTGTCCGACTCGCAACTGTTCTGTTTGGTATCGTTTCTGTGTTCAGTCTCATAAACAAAGTCTATATTCGACTCACCACTTCTGCCCACAACTTCATTATCTTTTTCGTCCAAATAAATGATAGGCATAATTAACAGTTAGTCTATCCAGCAATCAACAAGGAAACTTAAGCTCACCTAAGAAATTTATGTAAGGACATGTGCTGGGTAAATATTAGCCATGAGTGACATCAGCATATAAACGCATCAACAACTCGAGCAATAATGAATACACAAACATAAAATGCAATCATAGCGGACTGGGAGAGTCATTAGGAAAGCAAGGGGTGGGTGTCAAAATATGCATTAGGCTTGGATTGTTAACAATTCATTTTTCCTTAGGTAAATAATACCTACGCATACATCCTCGCAGGTAAAATAATCTTACAGCAATTGGGACGTCATACATAAAAGGGGATTACATTTTAAATCTCCTTAGGGTGTGTTTTGGAATCTCTAGATAAAAGTGATGGGCATCCACTCCTCGAGTAACTTTGCCCATCACTTTTATTCCTTCGGCATTCGAAACGTTTATTCCAATGCAAAGTTACTCGGCAAGCTACTACTCGATGGAAGTATCAACGAACGGCTACAGGCGGGTTATGTGATTGGTCAAAATTGAATACTGAACTGTAAACGCTCATGCGAATTCTGGTGTCAACTGATTGAAACACAAACCACATGGTCTCGGTATTCATATCAGTATTTAAATGATGATATGCTTTAATATGAAACATTGTAACTAGTCGGCAATACTGGTATTATGTTTCTGCCCTATGGCTATTCAGATATTACCCCACATTGCGGTAATGCAGTTATCAACATAATACATATCGATGTGTTAATATGGGAACTGGGCTAGCCCTTTATAAACTACTGGACGCATTCCCTTTACTGCCAAGTAGGCCTATTCATAACGAATTAAAAGCTCAATTCCATGCAGGAACATTATCGAAAAGAGCAAAATATTAATGGAGCTTAAAATATTACTTCCATAATATCACCGGTACATGACAATAAGTTTCTGTATTGTGCGTAGCATTTGTGTGGTTGTAATAGCCGTACTGATAGCATTTTGGTCTGAGAATCATGTGGTCTAGGCTTCGAACCCCAGGTGGGATAATTATTTTTGCTACCAGATTATCGATTTAAACAATATTTATCATACTATGAGTCATTTTAACAGAATTTACATAAAATTAAGATTTATCTAATTTTTATTACAATATGTTGCAACAAGGAGGATTTTAGAAATTTGATTGTATTGAACATCATTTCTAGTAGTCTATAGATAGGCTGGAGACTATGGTTTCATCCCTGTTTTTAATTTATAGTATAAAATATGTGATGTTCGTTGAAACAAGTGTGACAGTAGCATATCTCCAATTCAGACTATACATTCATCATAGTATCTGTATTTAATAACATGAAAACGGATCGTAAATTCACATTTGTCACAATTTTAAGAATGTCCAAGCTGTGTAGTATAGCCTACGAAATATTTGAAATTTTTGATATTCTATTGCCGTATATATATACAAATGTCGTCACCTGTGTGCGTACCGAAGCTGATAATTCTAGCGCAGCCATCACAGCACTTTTCGATAAACTAAAACAAGCCATGAAATAAAGTTTCATTACAATCAGAATACAAATCCATGATACAAATCATAAAATGTTCACAGCTGGTAGGAGAAAAATAACAAGCAACTACGGAGTGTCATTACTCCAAAGGTTTAATGCTTATACAGTACAAATAGCTCCGAGTAAATTGGATCAACTTGCGCACCACATATATTCCCTTGGCAGAGCTGCCTAGCGATTGAAAAACACAATATGGTGCTTAATGCTGGGAGTACGCTACTCCGAACTTTTGCCCAGCGATTGAAAAACGGACCCTTAATGCTTGTCTATTAGGTAAGTTTCAAAATGTTAGGTACAGTATACTGTACCTGTATTTTATCCATCATAATAGGGGGCAGACTTCTTATTAACCCTTTTGCTTTCAAGCTCTCGGCTGATGGATATGTCAAAACTGACAGCCATATTTACCACACTATGCACACACTTGTTTTAAAATTACATGGAAGGCACACCAATGAAGATAACAACGTGAAAGTTGGTAAACGTATAGAGTATATATCACTTATTATTACTGTAAGTAAGTCATGTCTCTAAACCAAAAGGGTTTAATGTTTAAAAAAATAAGAAATGTGAAAACAAAATTACAAGTTTCAGATTTTGAAAGTTCGGAAGTAATTCCAGGAAACGGTATTTACAGCCCAAGTTTGTTATTCATGTCGGTAGGAAGGCTATAATATTGTTTACTAGCATAGTAAATATCAAGATTCTATGTGCATTAGATCCAAGGATAAATTAAAATGTTTAAAATGATGTAACACTGAAAAATGTCAGCCATTTTTGCATAAAACACAGATTTCTTATAAAGAATATGTAGCACTCACCAATGAAGATATTACTGGATCATCATTATCCTCTACACTTTCCGATTCGGACAGAGTAACAGATTCGGACAGAGTAACATCATCATCACTTGAATAATTATCAAGATATTCAGTGATATCATCTCCAGTTAAATGAGGACTTTCCGCCATGTCACACACGGCAAATAACTAGGCCTAATCTAACTGAACTATATCTAACACTTCACTATCACTATGCACCTAATTACCTAAGAAAACTATTTAAATAATGAACTAACACTTTAAATAAATATATTGCCTACGATATATCTTAATTTTACTATATAATCACGTATGAAAACACGAGAGAAATGAACGGAAGTTTGCCGGCGACCACGATATAAACAAGATTCGGAACTCCAGTGAGCACATGTTTCAGACTCTAAGATTATCGATAAATACGGATAGCCGGAAGTTCCCGCGGAGTATAACGTGAGATACAACTATACTCTTCTTATTCCGTGCAAAAATGCTGCTATCTGGCGCGTAAATAATGAACTAATAATAAAAAGGACGGGTAACAACACCAGAAATTTCTATAAGACCTTCCGTGAGAGTCTGTCTAGTTATCAACCACCTAGCATATGTTTCAGTAGACCAGATGGCTCACTAGAAACAAACACCAAGGAAAACTGCAAGATCTTAGCAGATTACTTTCAAGACCTACTCAATTGTGACCCACCGAAAGAAAAAATGCACTTCGAAAAGCCTGCACCGAATCCAGATTCACATCCACCGACAATGGAAGAAACAGCAGAAATCATTCAATCTCTTAAAAATAACAAAGCACCAGGAGAAGACGGTATTACCGCTGAAATGTTGAAACTCGGAGGGGAAGAGGTCACCAGAAGAATTCACGCAATTTTAAAAGCAATTTGGGAAACAGAAGTGATCCCACAGGACTGGAAGTGCGCGTTAATATATCCATTGCACAAGAGAGGTAACAAAACTGATCCAAACAACTATAGAGGTTTATCCCTATTATCTGTGGCCTATAAAATCCTATCTAAAGCTCTTCTGAACAGACTAGAGAAACAAACAGACCATTTGATTGGTGAATATCAAGCGGGTTTTAGGAAAGGGCGTTCATGTGCTGAACAGATATGGAATCTGAAGATGATTTTGAAGATCCGCAGATCCAACCCCACAATTGTCACCTTTGTGGACCTAAAGAAAGCATATGATTCTGTGGACAGGCAGACCCTGTTTGAGACGCTAGAAGAACTTCAAGTGGACAGGAAGACCAGAGAACTGATTCGTCAGACTCTCACCAATACAACATCGAAGGTGAAGTTTCTTGGGGAAATTTCTGACTCTTTTGAAGTACGAACAGGTGTTCGCCAAGGAGACGGACTTTCACCCCTTCTATTTAACCTGGTTCTAGATAAAGTCATCAGAGAGTGGGAAAAGAACATCAAAGGCATTAGCATAGGAACTGCTGGAAACAAAATCAATGTGAAATGCTTGGCTTTCGCAGATGACCTAGCGATTATCACTAGGAACAAAGAAGAAACTAAGCATGCTATTGAGACATTATACATAATAGCATCACAAGCAGGCCTTCAAATATCATTTGAAAAAACCAAGTACATGCAGAATTTTCAGCAAAAGAACAAGAAAGAAAAAATAGAAACAGCGTATGGAGCAATATCCCAAGTAGAATTTTTTAAATACCTTGGAGAAATAATTCTTCCTTCAGGATTGGACAGTTTAGCTAACACAGAAAGAGCCTCAAAACTTCATAGAGCGTTCAGACTAACATGGGATCACTATAATAAAAGAGTAATGTCACATAATGCAAAACTGAAACACTACAAAACAGTTGTACTACCGGAAGCTCTATATGCTTCAGAAACCATAGCATTAGGAGGTCATTCTAAAATTGCAAATATAGAAAAGCAAGAACGTAAAATTCTTAGAAAAATATTCGGCCCCATACAAGAAAACGGAATTTGGATTAAAAGACGAAATTCAGATCTATACCGTCACACAGATAGTTTCAGCAACACTGTACGAAGAAGACGTTTAACATTTTATGGACACCTCTTCAGGATGGACGATTATAGACTTACAAAAAGGTTATTCAATGTAATAAATTCTCAGAAGTCAAGGATAGCCTGGCTGGATGAATCAAGAGAGGACCTGCAAGAGTTGAACATCGGAGAAAATATTCTGAGAAACCGCAAAGTCTTCAGGACCGCAGTAACAAAGCACAAGTTTAGGGTGAAAACTAGTGGCAGGACTGGAACCAAGTGGACAGAAGAACGGAAGAAGCAGCACAGTGACTTCATGAAGAGATTTTGGGAAGATAGGAAGGCGAATATCATCAAGCCGAAAAACAAGTTCAAGCGCGCTCAATAATGGGCAAAACGCAAAAAGAAGAAGAAAAAGGACGGGTAACGACGGATCGTTACCTTGTCAGTTTTCGCAGGACCCGTGGGTACCGATAGATCGTTACCTTGAAAGCCAAAGGGTTAAAACTGTTTTCTCTTAGTGAATATTTCTGAGCAGAAGCAAGGCATGATCTATTTTATACCTAATGTTTCAATTAAGAGTTGTTTCAGCACATTAAAATTCATTATGATATAATTGCACTTTCTTGCCAATTCTGATTTTCTAGGAAATCAAAATCAGGCTGCTGTTTGCACTTTCTTGCCATTTCTGATTTTCTAGGAAATCAAAATCAGGCTGCTGTTAAAGTTGATTGTTCAAAGTACACACCATAACAAAAGTATGAAATTGCATAGATTTGACTATATTGACTGCATATATCAACCCAGTTTTGTAGGTACAAGGGTTAGATTTTTAGTTTTGGTAACCATGCTGCAGCGCTATGTTGCAACGGCACCGGATTCATAATTTTTACCAATGGTTGCTGACCTGCGTCCCCTTCCTCAGACCAAACAACTTCACAGTCATGAGCAAGCTCTCACGAAAGACAGTTACCATGTTTTCAAAGCATGGACGGAGAAGCTGGTTCAAAATTCAGTGTGCTCGGGGTCGCCTAGCACGGCAGTATCACCAAGGTCTGCGAGAGGCGTGCGGCGCAGCTACGTTACCTTACAGAATGGTAGCAAGGTGGGTTGTAGCCTTCTGACAAGGATGTGAACGTGTGTTGGACATGCCTCAATCTGGTCACGCACCAGTAAGTTTTGAAAATGTACAGATGGTGATGGATTGGAATGTAACGATTTATATATTCATAAATTAGTGCATTCGACTGTGATATCTTCCTGAAAATGAGGAAAATGTGTCGTAATGGGTTCCGCATTAGTTGACGGACATGCAAAAATGGCTGTGTGATATGATGCTTCTCATATGCACGTGCAGCACTATGAGCTCAAAGGAGAGGACTTCTTGCAGCGCATCATTACCATTTAAAAGACCTGAACCAAATCTTATGTACCACAGCTGAATCACCAATCGAACGAGTGGCTTCATCACTGGTCACCACGAAAACAAACAGTTCGACAGACCCCCACCAATGTGAAGGCAATGCTAATTCTTGCCTGCCTATGATGGGGATGGTGTGATCTTCAAGCATACCATTCCCCCAGGGCTGACCAATGCAGCATACTACTGTTCATTTCTTCAAGACAATCTGCTAGCAATTCTGAGAAGGAAACTGCAACATTTCATGGATAATCCACCCATCATTCTGCATGATAATGCTAGGGCACAAACGCTGGGGCTGTGAAGTGCTCTATCACTCCCCCTCCCACCAATACTCTCTGAATATAAGTCTTTGTGACTTCGATCTAATCCCTAAAATGAAGGAGCCACTCTGTGGGTACCGCTTCTGTACAATTGCAGACGTTTTACAGGCCACCGACTAAACTCTTTGTACCATTGACAGACTGGGCAGTGCCAACGGAATCCAATGGCTTCCGCATTCTTGGGAACAAGTACGCAACTATATTGGACGGCCTATGCAACTTGGAACCATGTATGTATGCTATGTATTGGTAAATAAAATAATTGCCAAAACTTAAAAACCAACCAGTACGCAAAAATTTTAATTAGGCATAGTCAGGGATATTCCATACCTTATTGATTGTCCTAGGCTCTGACGTACAGAATATCTACGCTCTATGACTGTGTTCCCATGGAGTGCCCGTATCTGTTGCACAGTGCAAAATCGTTTTGTTGTTCTGCGCAGTGATGTCACCTTGGAGACAATCAAGTGGGATTCTCATCACGTCTTATGTGGCAAGCACATGGTTATATTATCATATATATTATTTCAGTAGTATAGATCCCTTCTGCAGGGCTCACAAGCGACCGGTCGTGACAAATGAGCATTCAAATGAGAGAGAATAAACATTAGCAGTGACGAATTTCACTCTAATTTCATGAATATCTATAATTTCTTAAAAAATTACATTAAAAAAACTGTACAAAGTGTGCGATTTGCAGATACTTTTGCTGTAGGAAAATATGCTCCATAATTGCTGTCCCCTTCACATTTTGGCTGCTGTGACACCCGTTTCATGTCATTTTAACATTCTGAGGTCTTTCCTTTATCATTTTGCATGGATTTCAGAAACGGTAAATCAAAGGAATGCGTACCGGTACTCAAATAGTATAATTTCATAAATATTGAATAACGGGTGAGTGTTACAGCAACCTTTCTCCTTATGTCTCTCGTTATAACCTTATTGGGGAAAGTGTGGTTTATGAACATGCGAGATTTCCCGCACGGGTCCGCTAGTACAATCTATTTCTAATTAGTATAAATTCCTTTTGTCTTTTCATTATTGGAAGGGAGCCTAGTAAAATTCCAAGCTTTTAAGCTGTGACGTGTGTTTTATTTACCCTGCTCTCCGCATATTTCTGAATGATTTAGTCATATCACGACGAGAAAAAAATAATGTTCCCTCGTACTGCCCGAGGTTATATGGTGGTTCACTGCTTGATGTAAATACAGATTAGTGGTTCAAGAGCAGATGACTTGTGTCTCGCCCTACATATCAATAACTGAGAGAATTTTAAACCAGGTGGTTGCCATCAAAGTGCATTTAAGTGATTCAAGGTATTGTTTTATTTCCATGAATTCCATTTTCCACTCAGCTGAGAGATTTAAATTCTTGCATTCATTTAATGCATACATGATGAGTGATAGGCATTTGTCAAATGGTTTAATACAGTCAATATTAGCTGACCATCTGTTTTTTGATAGACCATGCATGGAAGAACCTATTTTATTCTCTAGTATCTCCTATCTCCGAGGACTTTTTGAAAAGAAGTTATACATTTTTTGAACCTTACCAAAAGTAGTAATTGCATCTTCACAGAATTCAACAGCATTCACACCGTACAAATTTAGACAGTGTGCACTACAGTTACTAAACATTGGCAAATGGATTTTTATCACTTACAGTATAATGGCCTGTGCACTATTGTTGGCACCAGCCACATTTGCTCCATTGTCATACCCCTATCCCCTGCAATCTTTTTAAGAGATTTTGTGCTATCTAAGTCTTCAGTTATTGCAATAGCAATGTCTCTTATTGCATTCTACAAAACTTATAAACCTCCTCATTGCTTTAAATTAAGAATCACAGTCCAGAACATATCTCAAAATTAATGGCATTTGCTCTTTATGTGCAATATCCCGAGTAGCATCAGCTAGTATTGCAAAATACTATGATTTTTCCCTTTCTGAGAGTATAGCCTGAAGGACCTTGTTACTGCAAGCTGCGATGAACTCATTTTGGGAATCTGCTGAAAGATAGTGAGCTTGAAATCTTTTCCCTTCTTGTTGTGACTCTCTAACTTTCGTCACGTGTTCTTGTAACAGAGGATCGCAACTCAATTAAGTTGCCATTTTTTTTGCTAGAACCACCCCGAAATACTAGATCCCTCCCACCAAGACTAAGTAATAGACAGAATCCTTTGAAATATTTCAGTTTAAATATTTCCAATATTTCAGTTTAGAAACAATTACAAAATTCAAATGATGTTTTGTTGTTACTTATTGTAGGGGCTGCAACATCACACTCATTTAGCCCTATGTATTTTAGGGTGATAGCCTGTGTTATGATGACTGTACTAGTGTGTGTATTTGTAAACTATTTGTTACGAACCATCCCAGTATTTGCCTGGAGTAGAAGTGGGGAAACCATGGAAACCCACTTCCAGATGGCTGAGGTGGGATTCGAACCCTCCTCTTCTCAGTTTTGGTCCACGAGGCTGAGTGTAGCCCTCGCACACAGACCTCCGGAGCGACAGCCAAGAACCCTAGCCACTACACAACAAGGTGGTCAAAATTCAAATGAGACTAAATTTCATGGTGAAGTCTTCTTTCTAATACTCTCCATTCAATATAGCATTGTTTGTTACTAACACTCATTGCATAAACTGGCAGCTTATTATACAGCTTATGCCAAGAATGATCCTTTTGCCAGCCTTCGTCACTAACTAAAACTGACTCGTGGAATTCAGGGTTGCAACCAAATAATCTGCAAGGAAAGAATATATAAATTGATTTGTATCACTCCATACTAACCAGTCTCTACGAACACATTCGCCATTCTGTAGTTTTGAAAATAAAACTGCTTTCAGGAAGGCTCTTGTCCGGTCGTTTGAAAGATTACTAGGCAATATCTTCAATAACACTTACACTTGGCCTACCAGGTTTAAAAAAAATTGAATAAAAAATATTCACAAGAAAATGCAAAGAATCACTATCTAATGGGCCATCATATTGAGTCCCAACCTACTTGATTCTGTCATCCGTGGTTTTAAATAATTGTGAATATTTATTTCACCAAGATCATTCTTCTGGCCAAGCTGTGTGCTGGCCGTAGTGAGAGGAGGAGTGAGTCATGTGTTCTATAATGTGTGTGCCTCCAGGAGCCAGATGGCATGTCCCACTGCAACATGAGAGTGCTGGCTGGCATTTTTTTCCCCATCATTCATTCTTAGAGGTTGTATGTGCTCTCAGCATGATGATTCATATATGACAAGTCGGAGGTGAACTCGATTACAAATGTTATAACAAGTAGTACTGTGGAGAACTAAATAGCCTACTTGTCTTAAAATTTAAGATTCAAACCTTACTCCTGCATTTAGATCGAAATAGAGTAATATCTTTATCTACGGAATTATGCTGGAAGCACTGGCATTGGTATATTCTTCCAATATATGTATCGCGTAGTCTTCACCCAAATTGGGATTTTCTCTAGTTTTTGCTTTTCCTCAAATTTTGTTCCTTGAAAATCACCAACAGAGACCACTTTTTATGCGTGCTCTCGCCTTGAGCTGTTTTCTTATATATTTCGCAATATGTTGCAGTTATTTGCTCTATCTTTCTCCACAACTGTGAATATCGCCAATATTTTCCCTAGTGCTGCCATCTCAAGACGGCTAGCCAAACTCTTTCCTCTACAAGTTCACCGCCTGCACCGCGTTCGTGACAAATAACTTTCACCGTAGAACTTCTCTCTGTGGACATTGGATGGCACTGAAGACACTTCTTCAGCATTATACGACAGCTTGTTCCTACGTCACTACCCCTACTTTCTCACTCCCGCTCTCCCCACTGATTGCTTGCTAACTTGTTCGTCACATTGCTTCCATGTGCTTGACATTCAACTAGTATCTCTCCTCGAAGTGGGCATTCTGCCGGCAGACATCTTGTGATGGTCTGATCAAACAATTTTCTTTCGCCATGTCAAGGTGACATGCAACATCATCTCCTACAAGAACTCTCAACCATGAAAAGATAAGTCGAACATTGTCATTCTTAACCTTGTCTTATGGAACACTTTCAATCACTCAAGAAGTCTTTAATTTGCTGTAATTTTACCTTGCTGGTCAAGTCATAGCCTGTCAAACTCATCCAGAACACTGAATTTAGGAAATAAACTTTCAAAGTGCAGTGGGTGTGGCACCTGCACGACATCTATTCTTTTGTTATTTAACCCACTTATAATTTTATTTCATGTGCGAAATTTTGGGAATATGTTCTCAAAGCATAAAGCTTTCATAAATGTTGATTTTTTTTTAAAGTAATGTTTTGAAAATTTTCTGCCATCATCTGGAAGGAGAATCTGAGAAAGAGGTTCCGTAGTGAGTATTTGGATCTACTGCAACAGCAGATGGATGTCGAGCAGCAAAAAATTGTTCAGGTTGATGATGTCCTCATTGGCAATGACAACTCAAAGAGACTGGATTGGATTGGCCTTTAGGAAAGGTCCTAGAACTTTTGCCCAGAAAGGATGGAGTCATCCGTCTTGTTCTCCTGAAGACTGCATCTGGTGAACTTCTGCGCTCAGTTCAAAGACTGTACCTCCTCCTAGAAGCTCAAGGTAGTGAACCTACATCAGCAATTGAACCTTCTACTTCAGACAGTGAACAGATAACTGAACTGACTGTGAAAAAAGATAGTGATGTATCATGTGGTAGTGTGAGTGACGTAGGGAAGTAAACGGACACGAAGTGGAAGGATTGTTAAAGTGCCAAAAAGATATTTTGATTAACTTGAACTTGTCTGTTTTGTATCAGTTTGTTGTTTCAGGTGTGAGCAGAATTGATGATGTTCCCAGGACCATGTTAAATTAACTGTTCCACATCCGTTAACTTGGTGGGAGAATGTTGGGAACATTGAGTGATATGTTTTTGTTCATTTTAGTTAAGCAGCCTCTAAGATCTAGGGGCATTGACTTGTGTAGTAAGTAAAAATGGCATTGTACTGTATGTAACAGACAACATGTAATGCTAGAGAAATCAAGTTCTGTTATTTTTATGTTTATTAAATCTTTCCATTGGTGGAGGGCCGAACATTTGATACCTACAAAAGAGGTTTTCACCTCTCTTCAGTATTTTCGATGAAGCTTTCAATTGGCAACTCCAGCTATCTGATATGACATCTAGCGGTAAAAATGAGAAACTTACGAAGTAGGGTACATTTGTCACGTGGTGACTGTTTGTATATGGTTTCTTGTATTGGTAAGCAGATCGTGGTAAATTCTTCGTGATTATACATAAGTAATAAGTTTTACTCGTTGATAAGAGTGCAAAATGAGTAAAAGCAAAGTATATTGCTCAGTTTACGGCTGTAAGTCGATGTATAAGAGGGCTGCGGATATACGTTTTCATCACTTTCCAAAAGATGCAAATAGCAATAGCCGAAAGGTGACGATACCAAATAAATACGGGCAACAAGAGCGGGTAGGACCACTCACCACTACACTCACTGACGACAGGACGGGTTGTTCACTTACGCCGTGCCAAGCCGCACCTAGACAGCCAAGCACAGTCTCGCCGAGCCAAGCCGTACCAAGACAGCCAAGCCTAGGCCTACACCAGCCGAGGACAGCCAAGCTTCATCAGTCAGCTATCCTTTCCCGCTCCCTAGTTCATTTCCAATAACCCTACCAAGCGTCATCACCTCGCTCTGCGATATCCGAGCCATTCCACTACGAGTCATATAGGCCTAATTTGACTTTGCAGGGTAAATACTTACCATCCAAATCAAGCAATTCCTGTCCACCCCGAGTTTTAATACAAGTTACACTCATCCCTTCGCCCTACCAAGCAGCAAATAATTTCTAGAGTCTATGGTACAGTGAGCAAACTCAAATATATCTTTTAAACGTAACAGCGCCATGACTCGAACTGCACAAAAACAAATACCAGCAGACAACCGATGCTTGATAATATGCAATTGACACATAAAATCCAGTGAAACACACAAATTAGATCACGTGTATCGCACAGTTATACATATATACAATTGAAAATAACACTGTCATTATTTTAGGGACCATATTTACTGATTATAACCGAAAAATAAAAAGTGTTCCATATCAAACGCGTGTTGAGTAATTTTACCCTACTTATCCAGACGACCGCAGCGCCCCAAGTGTTAGTTTGAGTTGCCAATACTTGGGGTATTCCTCCATTCACCCAAATAGTCCCACACACTCTAATTTTCCTTTGTACAATGTTTTCTACAATTTCTATGCTATTGTAGTACTTATCTTGGTATAAGTCAAGATAAGGTTCCAAAACCGAAAATACGGTTTCCTCTTACCTCTTACCTTCTCCTGTAAAAATCTCCTACAAATATATCCCGTAGGGGCCTCGCATACCATACTCACTAATATACCATATCTGGTAAGTTTTCCAGGATCCTAAGTCCTAAATCTAAGCCTGCCACGCCACGGGATCATGGATTCGACAAGAGAAAGCTGCTGCATAGGTTTATAAAGCGATCAAAACTTAGTCAGTAAATAGTCCAAAATAGGCCTTATTTTATAGAGTCGGTCCAAATCATGATCACCAGTCAAGTTATCACTGAAATGCAAAACGTTCCAGATCTGTTCAAACCGATTTCGGCTCATAACTTCAGCAAAACCAGTAGTTCGCGTCAATTTATTAATTCTCCAATAGACCCGTGCTGTGTCCTGCCTGACTTGGCCCATTGAAATTTTAAGACCTAAGAACGTCTTCATTCCCACTACATTTATATTTTTCCATTTCAAGGAATTGAGGGTTTTATATCTCCCGGAATTTTGTTCATAATAGAGATTTGATTGTTCCACAAGAAGCTGAAACAAGTCATCGCCAAGGAAACTATGTCCAACCTCCGGGATACTCGCAAGATTATAAGCCATATAAGTGAGGCCAGTAAAACCTGTGAATGGTTCTAGGTTTCTATTTTCATCCTTACTTGTCCATCCATCAACCTCATTGTCACTGCTATCATTGTTATTTTCTCTCGTACAATTGTCAACAGACTTTTCTGAACTGATTATCGCACTGACAGTTCACGCCTAAATTATGATTTTGACGGTCCCCCATCTTCACAATCACTAACACATAACACTCTTGCAATCACTTGGCACAGCAGATAAACTATCGGCATGTAATTTCCCCGTTATTTCATCATCTTTCAAGGTATCTTTGTTACGGCGCGCCATGTTGACCCTTGACAATACACTCAGCACTGTGTTATGAAACCTCACTTCCTGTACAGAAATCATTATCGAGCCAACAATATACCTATCTCGATTTCGATGAACAAAGTCTTTAGTTTGCATATAACACGTAGTATTTCGATTAATGAACGGCGGAGAGGAGAAAATTACACAAGAATGACGCACTGTGAGAAAGCATTAATTTACGTAGCCGGTTGTCCCCACACCTATACGAATTTCAGATATTGATTAATCGAAACAAAAACATTGATTCATTGCTACAAATAATGATTAATTGAATGTGCAATTAATCGGTTGATCGAATAATCAATTAATTGTTTTGTCGATTAATCAATGTACTTCGCACTTTTCGTTATGCTTTCACAGAGGCAACAAACTAAGGCACCACTTGGATTCTTAATGTGATCACTCGACATGGTTAGTCTGGGCAGTCCCATGACAGGTGAATGTTCTTGTTGTTGATTATTGTAGGGGCTTTGCAACATCTTGGTCATGTAGCCCCATGTACTTGGGTGTGTGCAAGACTTGTCTGATAACCTGTGTCACTGCGATGTCTACCAGTGTGTGTATTTGTAATTGAGGTTGGATTTGGGTAGGAAGCGGCCGTGACCTTAAGTTAGGTACCATCTCGGCATTTACCTGGAGTATAAGTGGGAAACCACGGAAAACTACTTTCCAGGATGGCTGAGGTAGGAATCGAATCCGTCTATTCTCGATTTTGCCTCACGAGGCTGAGTGTACCCCGTTCCTGCCCTCAGACCAGAATAAATTCCTGGCAGAGCTGGCAATCAAACCCGGGCCTCCGTCGTGACAGCCAATAATGCTAGCCACTGCGCAACGTCCACTTTGAGATTTCATTTAACGTAAGTTCACTCGAAGGATGCAAATGTGACATCCTGCGAACGAAGTCAACTTTCACGCATGTTCGATAAAATTGCAATGTTCTCATGATAGGGCAGTTACAAAAAGAAAGTAAAAAAGGGAATCTTGTTGCTGTAGTGTAAATATTGCAAACGTTGCAAAGGACGAGATCTTGGGAATTCTCCACCTGACTTGCACATTCATCCTTTCTACTGATGGAAAATGCATCAAACAATATATCCGAGGCCCGCTAAACTAGTGAAAAAATACTTGGTCATCCCCGCGATCACCTGCAGCACTGAAAGATTATTTTCAAGCATAGGAAACATTGTGACTGCAAAGTGGAGCTGCTTCATCCCTGAAAATGTTGACTTGTTAGTATTTTTTGCACCAAAACAGTCATTTAATTTATTAAAATTTATTGCAACATTTAATTTTAAATAATGTATCTTAATTTACCCCGAAAGGAGTAAGCAGGTGATAGCGTAACAACTGTACGACCAACGACTTGCTGAGATATGTAACCATATACTTAATAGAATTCAAGTGCATGTTCTAATTGTACTTTCTTTATTATATTGTCCAATTTGCATACATTTGCATAATACTCGTATGTAATTTACAAACCCTTATAAAACAAACTAACCTTATATAACGAGATTCAAACTGCGAATCATAATATTAAACACTAACTAAACATACTACACTTATTGTAGTTAGATAATGTTTCTATATAAATTTAAACCTCAACCCAGTGATTAAAATCTGATGATGACTGCTTGGAGGTCGAAACACGTAGTACTAAAATTGCCCCATTATAATAGTGATCATAACTAACACATGTAATTTTTCCAGGAGTGTTACTTGTTATTCATATGAGGGGCTTAGATGTCAGGAGAGACAAGTGATATCTTATAAACGCGATAAAATTATCCTTAAATGATATGGAAATAAGGGTAGGATGATTTCCCCACGCTCATGAGTTATCACTTGTTTCCTTTGGTTTCTAAGTCCCTCATATATTATATACAATGTACTCTGCCCAGTCATTGGGCAAATTCATGTTGACCGACTGTAGAGTTACAACTGAACTAGGCTAAAACAAAATTTAAAAAATGTCCCTGCCCTAATTTGAAACAGCCTTCCCAAGAAAAGTTTAACAAGAATTCAATATCTTGCTGAAAACTCTTCGTTTTTTTTTTTTTTTTAACCCTTCCCAATTTGATTCATGTTTGGCCTTCCACTGTCACAGACTCTTATTTGATTATTGATGTTAACATAAACATGGAAGGACACTTTGTATATTTACACAAAAAGTAACGATGGGAATACTAGTTGCCATTTCTGGTCCGTATTGACGTATATAAATAGTTTAATCAGTTGAAACTTTCCGTCAAATCAATACAAATATTTTTTGCGCTATTGTTGCGCTAAGTTAGGTACATGTTTCGAACCTTGTATACCGGTCCTTCATCAGCCTTTCACACATATGGCCACACATCAAATCAACACTGAACGAAATCCAAAAATGCATGCACACTAATAATACATATTAAAAACATTACATTAAAAATTCTGTACGAAACATATTAAAAACACATGTTAAAAGTTCTAAGAGTCCACTTCACTTGTTCATAAGCACATGTCTTTCTGATAGGAATCTTATCCTATTCTGTTGTCTGCTTCCTGTCATGTGGGGAACGGAATTAGAATATTAATCCTATTTGAATGGTCCAAATGCAAAGACTTTTAGGTACTCCCTTTTGATAGGAGACTTGTCCTGTTCTGCTTCTTGTCATATGTGGAACGGAAATAGAATAGTATTCCCATTTGAATGGTCCAAATGCAAAAGACTTTAGGTGCTCCCAGACTAGACAAGTATTCCTCTCCCAGTGTGTGCAGTGGACCTGTGCGCTTGAAACAGTTGTTGCAACGTCTGGGAGCACCTAAAGTCTTTTGCATTTGGACCATTCAAATGGGAATACTATTCTATTTCCGTTCCACATCTGACAAGAAGCAGAACAGGACAAGTCTCCTATCAAAAGGGAGTACCTAAAAGTCTTTGCATTTGGACCATTCAAATAGGATTAATATTCTAATTCCGTTCCCCACATGACAGGAAGCAGACAACAGAATAGGATAAGATTCCTATCAGAAAGACATGTGCTTATGAACAAGTGAAGTGGACTCTTAGAACTTTTAACATGTGTTTTTAATATGTTTCGTACAGAATTTTTAATGTAATGTTTTTAATATGTATTATTAGTGCGCATGCATTTTTGGATTTCGTTCAGTGTTGATTTGATGTGTGGCCATATGTGTGAAAGGCTGATGAAGGACCGGTATACAAGGTCGAAACATGTACCTAACTTAGCGCAACAATAGCGCAAAAAATATTTGTATTGATTTGACGGAAAGTTTCAACTGATTAAACTACAAAAAGTAACTTTAATAGATTTCTATACATCATTCCGAAAATAAGCGTAACTCAACTTAAGCGATGACCTATTCGGTTAGCCGATTGCAAGTGTTAGTCATAATTTCAAATTATTCGATTAACCGAATATCACTTATTGCCAGCTCTCTTTTACTGAACAAGAGCTACTGCTTGCCCTAAAAGTATTGAAAACTGGAAAAGCCCCGGGTTTTGACGGTATGCAATACATCCAGAATTTCTGAAGTACTTTGGAAAGAATGTAAGGAATTGGTTAGTACAGTTTTTGTCATCATACCTCAAACACGTAAACTTCCTTCCAAGTTCAAACGAACTAAGATTCTAGCTATCGTAAAACCTGGTAAACCTCCGGATTCTGTTCAAAGCTACAGACCAAACGCCTTAATGAGCGTTTGTTTTAAGCTCCTGGAACGACTTATTTATAATAGAATATGCCCCCTAATTTGTAAAATCATTCCTATCGAGCAGGCTGGTTTCAGACCTCAACGTAGTTGTGAAGATCAGGTGCTTGCTTTGACAACACATATTGAGACAGGTATTGAAGAGTGGGGCTGTGTTTATTGATCTAACATCCGCCTACGACACATTGTGGAGAGAAGGTATAGTGTACAAGTTCTTTAAACTGACAAAGTGCAGTCAAATGTCACATTTGATTAACAATATGATTTCAAATAGAATAATCCAGGTAGTTATGCATAAAAACCACAGCAAAATAAGAGTACTCAATAATGGTCTTCCTCAAAGGTTCGGTTCTTTCTCCATTGTTGTTTAATCTCTATATTGCAGACATACCTACTACCAGTTCTCGTCAGTTTGCTTATGCTGATGATCTAGGAATAGTTACTCGACATGCGGATGCTAATGTGATAGAGAGAACTTTAAATGCGGACCTGGATGTCCTATGCAAATACTTCGAAAAGTGGTGCTTGAAGCCCAGCTCTAGTAAAACGGAAACCTGCTTCTTCCATTTAAACAACTGGCAAGCGAATTATACCCTGAAAGTGACTCTTAAGGCTGTGCTACCGAAAAATAAAATATTTTTTTAATTTTATTTTTTCTTCTTAATCTAGTATATAGGTCTTCGGGACTTGTTATATGCCACTTTTGTAAAATATAGACTGTTCGTTTGTTCAGGGCATGGCTTCAAAGTGTCTACTTTGAGGGTTAAAGGTACATACGTCAGGACAAAACTAATAACCGGAGAATTTCGAAATTTCTGTGCAATAACCCTTGTACTAGTAGCTTCATTATGAACAATTTTTATTTCAAAATTCAACATATTTTATAAAAGGATCATATTTCAATAACCTTTTTTATTGTAAAAAAAATCTATAATAACTTCAAACTTATTCAATATTGTAGAGGCTCTAATTCTGAGCAGTTCGAATGTTTGATGAAAGGAACTGTTTAGTGATAAACCCGTGACGTATGTACCTTTGACTAGTCTTCAACTCGGCAAAAAGGTAACTACACAGGCTACACGATAGGCTACCCGCACTACCACTTGCAGCAACCTTCATTCCCCCACCCTACTACCTAGCACCGCACCTCCCGTGGCGGGTCAATCCTTTCCTTACGCAGCATTCCATTCTACTTACCGTGGAGTGCAAAGAAAAAAAAAATAACTCGCCTTCTTGCAAAACATTTTCCTGCGCGTTGAGTCTGACTAGACCGAGTCTTGAGGAAGCGATAGAAGAATATATCTCGCCCCTTTCTCGTTTCATTTCCTAATTCTGCGTTCGTGTTTCGTGATTGAGTGATAGGGCAGTAGTGTATTTCTATAACATTCACACTTTATTCTACAATGCCACGAAAGCATCCTCCTCCAAGGAAACGTTCCAGAAGAGGCCGCGCAGCAAAGGCTACGTGGGAGAAAAGATAACAACAAGAAATAACCTTGAATGTTTCAAACGATTCTGCTCAATTGGAAGACTCTGAAGAAATATTCAACAGATTGTTAGGTGAAAGCACTCCCCCAACAGGCTACGATGCAAGTCGGTAAGTAAACTATTGTTACAATATATAAATTAATTATTAATTAATTAATTAATTAATTTTAAAGGACTTGACATTTTTTTGAGTAGATTACCTACTTGTAAAACGTGTTGTTGTTGCTTATTTTAGGGACTGAGACATCGAGGTCATATAGCCCCGTGTATTTTTGGGTGTGTATGGAATTTGTGCGATTACATGTGTTAATGTGATGACTGTACTGAAAATGAAAATCCACTGCCTGCTTCCAGTCTCCGACCGGGTCAGGAATGGAATGAATGAAGCCCCCATCTAGCGGCGAGGTTATGGACAGTGCCGGCTGCCGAGGCCTGACGCACTCCTCTGGGGCAATGATTAAATGAATGACAGATGAAATGAAATGAAAGTGGAGAGTGTTGCTGGAATGAAATGTTGACAGGGAAAACCGGAGTACCCGGAGAAAAACCTGTCTGCCTCCGTTTTGTCCAGCACAGATCTCACATGGAGTGACCGGGATTTGAACCACGGACTCAGCGGTGAGAGGCCGGCGTGCTGCCGCCTAAGCCACGGAGGTTTCCACTGTGATGCGGCCTATTGTGTGAATTTCTAAATTGGGGATAGGATTACTTTTAGAGAGGAACCATCCCAGCATTTGCCTGGAGTTGCTCTTAATGCGTATTTGCCTGTTGCCTGTTGCCTGTTGGGGGAGTGCTTTCACCTAACAATCTGTTGAATATTTCTTCCGAGTCTTCCAATTGAGCAGAATCGTTTGAAACATTCAAGGTTATTTCTTGTTGTTATCTTTTCTCCCACGTAGCCTTTGCTGCGCGGCCTATTGTGTGAATTTCTAAATTGGGGATAGGATTACTTTTAGAGAGGAACCATCCCAGCATTTGCCTGGAGTTACTCTTAATGCGTATTTGCTTTCTGTATGTTTATAATAATCAAGGTAATATTTTTTAACATTGTGTGATTTCAGGTATGAAGGTCAAGATTATTACATAAATTTTTCGAACGATTCAGGAAGTGATACAGACGATGACAATGAGTCTGATTGTGAAGTACCACCTATGGTAATTGAAAGGAATACTGAGGCCAACGAACTGCCTCCAATAGGGCGACGCATCGTTGATATTGGTCACGTTATGAAAGAAATAGAATTAGTAACGAGCCATTCCAAACATTGTACCACGGGAAAATACAAATACAAAAAAGAAATAAAAAATGGATTATATTGTACATGGCTTTATTATTGTGATAACTGCGAAAACTAATATGCTGTAACTTCAGAGCCTGTTTACCAAAAAAATGGAAGTGAACGATGCTCTGGTATGGGGTTTCACACACCTAGATGCACGGGGCTATATGGAAGTTCGCGTTTCTTCTTTTGTGATTCATTGTCATAGTGTTCAGTTCTTAAAATCAGGTAAAAAATAGTGGTACCACCATGTATCGACAATAATATAAAAATCAAGCAGTTCAATGTAAATCCTCTTCGCCTATTTCGTAATTACGGTAACTGGAGGACATATTTTCAGATATTTCCAAATTACTGAGTTAAATTAAACTGTGGAAATATCCCTACATATGAATTTGCCTAATAATTCAAATAGCACTGTTTCCAAATATCTTGCTGGCTGCGTGGCTCAGGGGTAACGTTCTCTGGTGCGCAAATGCGAGGGAGCCGTGTCAGTACATTTACTTGCACGTTAAAGACCCCCTTCGGGGCAAAATTCCGGCACCCCGTTGTCTCTAAAAGCCAGGGTAGTTAAAAGGGACGTAAAACCAATAACATTATTATTATTATTATTATTCCAAATATCTAGTTTGTACTGGCAGTTACAGCGGATCCATCACGTTTTTCCTCTTCTATCAGGAATACCTCGCACTGCTCTTCTTACTGTAGCACAATGAATTTTGTGCGAAGTGATAAATTCGTATTGTACGTTACTCATACTTGTGACGCCCATGGTTTTAGCAAATTTTCGTTTTAGAAAGAAATATTTCATTTGATTATTGCTGGCCGTTAAGTAAAATATATAACTAAATCATGTACTTCTTACTTAGTCGCTTTGATAATGACAAACATTGCAGAATCATTTAACTATTATCATTATTATTATACATTCATACTTACGAATGTCGCATAATGTTCCTTGAGTTAGGAGTCTGCCTATGTCTGTTCTGTAATTTACTTCTTTCAGAAGACCCTGCCAAGAAGCCCATCATTATCAATCCCCCCTTGAACTTTGGCTTTATCACCTAATTGTTCTATATTGAATTGTAACTTTCAGTCGGTCAATAAGACTATAAGCCCAAAAAATTAGGATTCAATTAGCTTCTCCGCTCATATAAGTAGGCTGCATGCCTTGCAAGAAGATTCCATTGGAATCATATAGCTTACAACATTACGATGTCTATCAGTTATGAATTCAGCATTTTGTCTCAACTGATCCACCGCCTACTTTTGATTGAGAGTGCGAATCTCAGTCGCTTTGATATCGGAACTAAAACACCGCAGAACAACTTAAATATTAGCCTATAAATTTCTTCGATCGTAGAAGATTTAACACTACATGTTAAGAATCTACAATAATGGTAGATTGCTGTTCATTTGTAGCAATAATTGCTTTGTTCTAAAGAAATAGACCACAGTACTATGGCACACCTTGAATAAAAAATATGCGGCATTTCGCAGCACGAATAACGATCGCAGAACGGCGCAAATTTGGACGAGTGTACATGGGGTTACATGACCGCGTTGTCGCAGCCCCTAAACTGAGGAACCAACAAACATCTCTGCGGGAGATAAAATTTTGCATGAAGAATGTAACAGACTGTTAGATAGTTACACATCAGTTCCAAACCTTGCATAAGGACAGTGTGACCACAAGTATAAAAATGGACCCCACATGACGAGAAAGTTATCGTCCCCATAAGACAATAAAATGTTAAAAATATGCATAGAAATACGAAAAACAAAGTTAATTAAGCTCCAATTGTAAAATACTTTCTCGCAATAAATGAGGTCTGATCCTTCTACGAAAACCTGCATATTTTTCCTATTATAGCATAACTCTAGTTTGCCCGGTGAAATATACCTCCACCTTCCGGCGTGCCGAGAGGAATTTTTTGAATATAAATATATAGCCTATTACGTCAGCAACAAAGAAGTTTTCTATTGTATCATTTGTCAATTGATTATCAGAAACTTCAATTTATGAAATAAACTGGTTACAATGACCACTCGAATATCAACATTCTCGGAATTCCGGAGGGGGCCCACGGCCCCACCTTGCCCCTTCCTGCGGACGGCCCTTTATTTTTTCTCTCAGTTAATATTGCAAAGAAAATAAAAATAAAAAACCTCAATGTATTTCTACATTTGTATTAATTCCATTCCTTGAAACTGGTAGGTATACTGTAAGCTTTTATTGTGTATTTATTTTATGTGTCATATATCCAGCGCAGGGTCCGTGGTTCAAATCCCGGTCACTCCATGTGAGATCTGTGCTGGACAAAACGGAGGCAGACAGGTTTTTCTCCGGGTACTCCGGTTTTCCCTGTCAAAATTTCATTCCAGCAACACTCTCCACTATCATTTCATTTCATCTGTCATTCATTTAATCATTGCCCCAGAGGAGTGCGTCAGGCCTCGGCAGCCGGCACATATCATATCCTCGCCGCTAGATGGGGGCTTCATTCATTCCATTCCTGACCCGGTCGGAGACTGGAAGCAGGCTGTGGATTTTTCATTTTTTCATATCCAGCGCAGTAAATCTGTGTTCAGAAAATATGTTGATATTTTGTAGTGGATCTGAGGAGGTTAAGTAGTACCCTAAAATTACTTCCTGTTGAACTGCACGATTCAAACAACAAATTGAACATCTGAATGGCTAGAAGAACTTTGTATTATTATAATTCAAGATTTTATACTGTAGTAGCTTTATATTGCAGTGTTAAAACACGTTTAAAAATATATTTTGTTTCTTTCGCTATCGTTTTACCCTCCAGGGTTGGCTTTTCCCACGGACTAAGCGAGGGATCCCACCTCTACCACCACTGAGGGCATTGTCCTGGAGCTTGAAAGATTAGGTCGGGGATACAACTGGGGTGTGTGACCAGCACTACGCCCAGCCGGCCTCACCTGCAAAGCGAACAGAGGCCTGATCAAGGGATGGGAAGAGTGGGAGGGTTAGGCATGGAAGTGGGAAGGAGGCGGCCGTGGCCTTACGGTAGGTACCATCCCGGCATTTACCCGAAGACGTAGTGGTTTTCCACTTCGAGGATGGCTGAGGTGGGAATCGAACCCCCTCTACTCCTTTGGACCACCCAAGGCTGAGTAGACCCCGTTCCAGTACTCATACCACTTTTCAAATTCCGTGGCAGAACCAGGAATTGAACCGCGGACCTCCGGGGTGGCAGCTAATCACTCTGACCACTACGCAACGGAGGCGACTTTAAAAAATAATATGGTACGTTATTGAAATTCTTGATCAAATCTTGAAGTTCTTATTACTAAAAATTACAAAAAGCGGGACACGATAGAGAAACTCTGACTACAGACTTGGATTCTACATCCCTCAATACCTAAGCAGTCATTTCAGGTATATTGTCTTATTAATGAATGAAAATCCACAGCCTGCTTCCAGTCTCCGACCGGGTCAGGAATGGAATGAATGAAGCCCCCCCCCCCCCCCCATCTAGCGGCGAGGATATGAACTGTGCCGGCTGCCGAGGCCTGACGCACTCCTCTGGGGCAATGATTAAATGAATGACAGATGAAATGAAATGATAGTGGAGAGTGTTGCTGGAATGAAATTTTGACAGGGAAAACCGGAGTACCCGGAGAAAAACCTGTCTGCCTCCGTTTTGTCCAGCACAGATCTCACATGGAGTGACCGGGATTTGAACCACGGGCCCAGCGGTGAGAGGCCGGCGTGCTGCCGCCTAAGCCACAGAGGCTTACATATTGTCTTATTAATATTATATGTATTTTTTTTTATTATAAACTTTGCCAATGTTGATGTTTTCTCGATTTATTTTTTTCAAAATTACAAGAAAGGAAACCTGACGTGATGCAGAAAATCTGAACACATGGCACTTCAAACGCCCCGACCCATTTTACCCGGCTGGACGACAGTGCTCACGATTGTAATAAGGTAACGGCTCGGAAACAGATCGCTGTGCGACTTATGTACAAGCGAGGCTTACAACAGAGAGGGGAAGTTTGTGTGCCAATGAGGAGTATGGAAGGGAGGAGGGGAAGTGGTAATTCACATGCGCTGACTGGCAAGGGACGGCAGTGCTGCCATCTCTTGTCCAGGGCTTGTCAGCAGTACTAGTAGCTCAGCCTTAATGGAGGCCCTCTCCCTCATAATGCCAACCCCAAATATGTTGGAGTTACTCTCGACCGTACCTTATTGTACAGGAAACATCTAACCAACCTAGCAGCCAAATTAAAGACACGTAACAGTATCATCCACAAACTTGCTGGCTCCACATGGGGAGCATATGCAACTACATTGCGTACTTTGGTGATGGCACTGGTACTTTCAACAGCTGAGTACTGTTCCTCAGTTTGGGTAAACAGCTCTCATGTTAAAAAGGTCGACACAGTCCTGAATGAAACAATGCGTATTATTAGTGGAACAATAAAATCTACCCTTCTTTTCTGGCTGCCTGTACTTAGTCACATAGAACCGCCTGAACAGCTTGGTCAGAGAGTACAACAAGATATTGGTCAATCCTGAACTCCCCATTCATGAAGATGCTAGCACCTCTAGTCAAGATCTCCACCTTTTCAAACAGCACAGGAACTGGTTAGGAAGGTTTATGATCCAAAAGCTGATTGGCAACAAGAGTGGAACAGCATTGCTCCGATTCAATGGCAGGCATTGTTCAACTTTCAAAATCTGCCAGCTGGCTTTGATTTGCCCCGCAAGACATGGGTAACTCCCAACTGAGTTCACACTCACCACGGGAGATGCGGATCAATGATGTCTAAGTGGGGTATGCGATCTTCCCCAACCTGTGATTGTGGTGCAGTTAAACAGACTAAGAACCATATTGTCACTGAATGCTTTGTCATAATGTCACTGGATCAACACAGGACTTTGTAATAGCCTTTACTGAAGCCATAAGATGGCTAGAAAATTTAGACATTAATCTTTGAACACCCTTTCCCTTGCATGATTGTTACAGTTGTAATGTGTTACCCATTGTAAATATGCATATTGTTTATGTTGATTGTTTTGTGTTGTACCATACGCTAATAATAATAATTGCCAGCTCTAGTCGAGAGACCACTGTGCCACACAGCCAGCTAAATACAAATACAAATTAATTTTCAGAGCAGTTGAACTCAGAAAATATTATATTTCTATTAAATCAATCAATGTCAAAAGAATGTATTACAAATTTATTCATTTAGCATAATAAATAACTCGGAAGGATATTGAGCTGCGTGGCTCAAGGGTAACATTTTTGCCTGCTGTGCACAAGGTTGCAGGATCGAATCCTGGCACAGCCAGCAAGGGGGCCGTATCAGTAGATTTACTGGCACATTAAAGGACCCCTTCAGGGCGAAATTCGGGCACCCTGGCGTCTCTAAAAGCCCCAGTAGTTAAATGGGACGTAAAACCAATAACATAAATTATTATCGTCAAGTGCACTGAAAAGTGAAGTAAATACAATACTTTAATATACATTAAGTGTACTTGAGAATAAATGGAAAGAAATGGCTGGATGCAGTTTCTTTTGTGTAGGCCTATTGAAAAAAATTTGATATTTGGATTGCCCTTAAGTTGTTGTTTAAGGAGCCTAACTTCTAGATTATCAGCCCAGGTGAATTGAAGAACAAACTGTTACGTCCAAGCTGTTGCAATAATTCCAGTGCAGTAATTACAGCCTTTAGGCTCTGGCTTTTATTTACTGATTGAAAGCAATTTTGTCATGTTGCAAAGAAGCCCCTAAATGTATTCACTTTATCACTCCTCCACCTTCTCACCTTAAATCTTGTACTTTCTCTTTTATGTAACTTAGTTTTCTGCCTTGATTGGAGCTCAAGTTGAGGCTTTTAACTTTCCTATTCTCCTCTTGTTCTGCAACTTAGTTTTATGTCTTGAATATATCTTTAGAAGTCTGCATGAATTCAGTTACACTTTAAATATTATCATCTTATTTTCAGGGTATATGAAATTGAGAAGAAAATCAGAACTCCTGCAAAATTTAGATTTCCTGCTTTTGAAGCAACGAACTGGTATGCATCTAAAGCCTTACTACAAGAAATGCGGAATTTAAACAACCAAGGCACAACCCTGCCAAATTTTTTGCTGATTGGAGTGAAATCCTTGATTTTAACATTGAAACAGTGGAATCAAGACAAGGATGTAAGTTTTTAAATTTTAATGTTAATATTAAACATAGTATTTCAGGACATTTCATCATTAGAGTTTGTGGCATTTGTGATAGATGACAAATTTGTCTCTAACTCATCTGTTCAAGAAGAAACAATGAACTGTGGTGTCACAACAATTACATATCTTCCTCACTTCTCCTTTTCCTTAAACCACCCTACCTGTAACTATGTAAATGAACTTCTTCTGTAGAATTAATGTCTTATTTTAGTACATA
The DNA here is from genome assembly GCA_946902985.2 of Meconema thalassinum. Taxonomy (NCBI): domain Eukaryota; kingdom Metazoa; phylum Arthropoda; class Insecta; order Orthoptera; family Tettigoniidae; genus Meconema; species Meconema thalassinum. Next base: position 669,387,262 of record OX336389.2, on the reverse strand, counting down.
GTAATAATATTGTTAATTGCCTGTACATTGATTGTATGTATTGTTCATATAACTAGAGCCCTGCGCGGATAAACAAAACGTTATCCGCACAACTATTATCTGAATCTACTGGCATTGTAGTAATATTTTAATAAGATGAAGCACAAAGTATTAAAGCGACACATTTAGACATTTGAGAAGAAAGTCGCTCCCCTTGACTATGTGTGTCATTTGCTATGTTTAAAATGAAGGTTATACAGCCAGAATTGTAACTCTTTTCAATTCGGAGTGTTAATTATGCTTATTGACATAATTTGATTGAAATAAGCTTAAATCATCTTACATTTGTCATGAAAAAAAAAAAACATAACTAAAAAATATGATACATCCGGGTCCTAGTAATGATATTTAATCCCCCTGTGGGTGGGGGGTTTAGAATACACCCGCGGTATCCCCTGCCTGTCGTACGAGGCGACTAAAAGGGGCGACCTTGGCTATTCTTTTAGGTTTCCGGCTTGTCTTGCGAATTGGACCTCCCGTGGGTGGGAGGGATGGAATACACTCACAGGTATACCCTGCCAGTCGTAGAAGGCGACGAAAAGGGTTTCTTGGCCCAGGTCCCCTTTACGGGTTTGACAGCCAGCTCTAAACGCCGCACTTTGTGCGATATAACTCTCATTAGGTGCGTGCTGTCAGGGGAAGGGCCACCTAAGTGTGCGACTACGCTCGAGAGCCTGTTCGGTCTGGCCACACCGACAGGTGGGTGCGCCATGTACCCTGCAGTAGTATCCGCCTGACAACGCAGGTCCCCGCACAGCTGCATGCCTGTGCTGGAAAACTCTCTAGTATATGCCAAGGGGTACATGCCTGTATGGCATGTCAAACATCGGACCCCTGGGCAATGCCTTCCAAGCTAGGCGGGCCTTGCCTTGGCTGGGTAGCGCCTACAGAGACAGCCCGTGATTGGAGTCGGTGGCATTCAGGGAGGATGAAATGGCCATGGGACAGAAAAGGAATATCTCCCACCAGGGTGGTCCGCCATCCAAGTCTTTAACTTTTGATTCCCTACGGGGATCAACCCCCTGGGAACAGTCTGTTCGTGAGAATCTGGGTTCTAACACTCCCAAGTTTCTGGTCGCAACCAGAACGGATGGGGGTGATTTCAAGATGGTAAAGTCTATTTTGTTTTCTCGCCACATAGAAGGGGTCTATGGTTAAAGCCCTGCGCGGATGCGGATATCCGCGGATAAACCCGCGGATATAGTTTGCATGGCTGTGCGGATAGCGGATATGCTGCGGATAATGTTTCGAGTAAATTTGCGGATAGTTTTTTGAATACAATGTGGAACTTACGATATTATTACATATTTGATATGCCAATCTACAGCTTCATGCTTAAAAAGAGGAATACTTCTATAGCCTATTGCGTACGAAATATTCAGGCACGTATTCCACTTACACGAGAAGATGATTTTACTCATGCTTTCAACTACATTTTATTACGTACCGTATGTTTGTAGTAGATGGTCTTGACATCTCATCAAATTTCACTGCCATTATTACTATAAGTATTTTACGAGATATAATTCTGTCAATAAGCTTGTTAGTTCATCTTGGTGACATCATTAACATTCCTCAAATCAGCTACTTCGCCGTCTAAGCTATCTTGCAAGATGTGACGATAACAAGTTGACTGTGATATTGCAACGGGGAGAGTTATGTTGACATCAACTATTCGAACATGGATGGGTCAAGAAGCAGGATGATGACAGACTTGGAAATTACGGCCAAATGTCAATCCCTTTCTCCAAGCGTAAAGAGAAGTTCACTTATTATTAGGGAATGTTACCGCGACCGGGAGTATGAACATGATTTCACCAACATGGATAAACTATCTATTAAAATAAAACAAGATGAATATTCAATAGTGCGTGAAACAAAGCTCACGTCAACGATATGGCAGACATTTGGTTACGTTTTCAATGGAAACGAAAAGGTAAACGATATAGTAGGATGTTTTACCTGAAAAAAAAAAGTGTATTCATACTCAGGACACAAATCAAACTTACTGTGGCACAAGTGCAAAAGTAGCCAAAAAAGTATAGCCTGTTTTTTTGTGTATAAAGTGGAGGTAAAGAAACCAGTAGTGTCATCCAAATTTGAAGTTCCTTGCAATGAAGCAAATTGTCAGGAACGACTTTCTCCTCAAATGTCTAAATGTGTTGGTTTAACACTATGCTCCATCTAATAAATTAAAAATAATACTGAAATATCAGCGGATTTGGATAACAGTCATGCGGATGCGGGGCGGATGCGGATAACAGTCGTGCGGATGCGGGGCGGATGCGGATAACAGTAGTGCGGATGCGGGTCGGATGGGGATAACAGTAGTGCGGGGCGGATGCGGATAACGTTTTGTTTATCCGCGCAGGGCTCTATGTATGGTAAGCTTGAGAAGGTACAAAAGATGAGAAACGGTAGCTTGTTGCTCAAGACTAGGACTGGTGAGCAGGTTGAACAACTTCTGAAATGTGACCACTTTGGCGAGATCCCTGTCGAAGTGGAAAAGCACACGTCTCTGAATCTGGTCCGAGGAGTTATTTTCCACCGGGACCTGATGCTGAACACCGACGAGGAGCTCAAGGAGGATATGCAGCACCGTCACGTGACTGATGTCCGGCGCTTTACGCGCAAGGTCAATGGTCAAATCGTGGATACTGGTGCTTTCATTGTTTCCTTTGAGCTTTCGGTACTCCCGGAGAAAGTCAAGGTTACAAGTTTCCGTTGTGACGTACGGCCTTATATCCCTCCACCAATGAGGTGTTATAAGTGCCAGAAGTTCGGGCATATGTTATCCCGATGCTCAAGCCCTCAAATCTGCGGCACATGCGGTAAGGTACCCCACGAAGCGGAAGAGTGCACCACACCATATCAGTGCACTAATTGCCCTGGATTTCATTCTCCTCGGGACAGGAACTGCCCTGTCTTCCTGAGTGAGAAGAAAATCCAAGAGATCAAAACCCTGGATGGTCTCACCTACCAGGAGGCCCGCAAGAAGTACCATACCACGATTTTGCCTTCTCCAAAGATTGATTATAGAGCTATAATACCCAATTTGGTTCCGGCTACCTCATCTTTTGTCTCAGCTGTGAAACCTTCTAATATACCAACGCCATCTCCATCTGTATCTACACCCCAGAATCGGAAAGAGAGCCCGAAGGTGACTTCAACCCCACCTTCGGCCCCAAAGAAGGCTGTGCGAGCGAAGGCTGCTCCGCCCGCACAGCAGGGGAGGAAGTTGAAGACTTACTCCCCACCCAAACGGTCGGCGAAAGCGGAGGCGGCATCGTCGGCCAGGGTCAGGAATTCGGCTCCTGACCCGTCTATATATCTTAAAGAGGCGGGGAAGAAGGGACCCCGCACTACGCATTCCCTTTCTCCAAAAAAGGGGAAGCCATCCGCCCCACCACCTGCGGATGCTTCTGTGCCTGGGGACGTTTCGGTCCCTAGATCTGCGCGCTCCCCACGGAGATCCCCCCCGCCGCCGAACTGCGTCTAGGAAATCTTCCACCGAGTCGATTCACTCCATGCCCTCGCCTGAGGACATGGAGATTATAGTCGACGTAGTGGCTGATGATCCTCCAGAGGATAAGTTGTAGCTTGCTGCTCCAACTTATCCCTAGTTTATAAGTTCACACAATGGCACTGTTACAGTGGAATTGTAACAGTTATGACAGGCATTTGACAGAGCTCTGTCAGCTTATTGCACAATACGCAGCGAGTCTGCCTACAGGAAACAAACCTCAGACCTGATCACAGGACTGTTCTGAGAGGTTTCCGACTATACTCTAAAGTTATCAATAAATGATAAAAATGATCCGGTTAGCTCAAACAATGCCAGCGTTTCACCCCAGTGTGCCGTTGGGCTCGTCAGTTGGTACAGACACACCTACCAATACGCGTGTGTCTGTACCAACTGACGAGCCCAACGGCACACTGGGGTGAAACGCTGGCATTGTTTGAGCTAACCGGACCATTTTTATCATTTATTGATAATTCATCCGCTCAAATGGAAACTACATCATATTCCCTTCGGGAATATTCAAAACCTTATATACTCTAAAGAGCGACAAGACGCCGCCCGGGCTTCCGGGGGCGTTTGTACCTTCGTTCTCTCTGACTGCTATAGTGAGGAGTTTCCACTCGCCACTCCTCTGGAAGCTATTGCAGTTCGCGTGTCCTTGCCTGCTATGACAACTGTTTGTAACGTGTACCTTCCACCGAACCAGCCCCTTGATATTAATGACGTCTTTGATCTTGTTGCTCAACTTCCAGTCCCTTTCCTACTCGTGGGTGATTTCAACTCTCATCCCCCCCCGATGGGGATCACCATCTTCCTGCCCCAGAGGAAGGGACGTGGAGGGCTTAATTCAAGGGTTGGATTTATCTCTATTAAATACAGGGGAAGCTACACATTTTAGCTTAGCGCACGGCACGTACTCACACATTGACTTGAATGTGTGTAGCCGTGCGCTGGTCCCCCTATTTGGTTGGTATGTACACGACGACCTCTGTGACAGTGACCATTTCCCGATCGTTCTTACACTTCTGAACCAGACGCCCGTGGAGTTCCCCAGTCGTTGGGTGCTTAAGCGGGCAAATTGGCCCTCGTTTCAAGAACGCGCTGTGTTCGTTGACCTTGGTTGCCGGAGCGTCGATGACGAGGTACACCACATCACCGATGTGCTTCTTGCTGCCACCGAAGAGTCCATTCCATCCTTTTCTGGGACTCCTCGTCGCAAACTCGTCCCTTGGTGGACAGAGGATATTGCAGCGGCAATAAGAGACCGTCGTCGAGCTCATAAGCACTACCGTCGGCGTCCAACCATGGCCAATTTGGTGGCGTTTAAGAAATTTCGTGCCAAGGCACGGATTCTTATTCGCCAGAGTAAGAAACAATCCTGGGAACGGTATGTGTCTTCTATTACGGCATATACCCCCTCCTCTCAAGTGTGGACTAAACTACGACGCATTTCGGGAATTCAGACATCTTCTACTGTACCGGGAATTTCCATTGATAATGAATTGGTTACAGATCCTTATCGCGTTGCAAACCATCTCGCCTCGTATTTTGCGGATATATCCGGTTCCGATAACTATGACCCTGCCTTCGTGGCCCTGAAGCGCGAAGCGGAACGTTTCCAGCTTAGTTTTGCTTCCCGCGCTTCGGAGGAGTACAACGTGCCCTTTACGGAGTGGGAACTCCGCGGAGCGCTGGCATTCTGCAGGGACACGTCTCCCGGCCCGGATAATATTCACAACCAGATGCTTAAGCACCTTAACGATGAGAGCATTCGCTATTTGCTCAGGGTGTTTAACCGAATCTGGTTGGTAGGTGTGTTTCCAGCGCAATGGCAGGAAGGTATCATTATACCTATCCTGAAGCCCGATAAGGATCCCAATTTGACAGGGAGTTACAGACCTATTTGTCTCACTAACGGTCTGTGCAAGCTCTTTTGAGAGGATGGTCAATCAGCGCCTGGTGTGGGTCCTGGAGAAACGGGGACTCCTGTCTGAATACCAGTGTGGTTTCAGGGCGTCTCGGTGTACCAACGACCATCTGGTACGCCTGGAGACTGCCATACAGGACGCTTTTCTCCGGAGACAGCACCTCGTCGCTGTTTTCTTTGACCTCGAGAAGGCCTATGACACCACTTGGCGTTACGGCATCCTCTCTACCCTGCATCAATGGAAATTCCGAGGTAACTTGCCGGTTTTTATTGGGAATTTTCTGTCCCTTCGCCTGTTCCGTGTCCGAACAGGGGGGGACATATTCGCAATATCATATACAGGAAAACGGAGTCCCACAGGGATCCGTGCTTAGCGTAACATTATTTGCGATTGCCATAAACGGTATAGTCGCTGCTGCTGGTCCAGCAGTGGTACCGTCGCTATATGTAGACGACTTCGCTCTACATTATAGTGCGCAAAATATGGCGGTCGCTGAACGACAGCTACAACAAGCTATTCGGAGAGTGGAACGCTGGACACTAGAGCATGGCTTTCGATTCTCAACCGCTAAGTCCTCGGTTGTCCATTTCTGTCGAAAGCGCACTCTCCATCCTGATCCTGAGCTTTATCTGGGCAATGTAGCTTTGCCTGTTGTTGCTGCGTACCGGTTCCTTGGGCTTTTTTTCGATCATAAATTGACGTGGGAGCCACACGTGCGGTGTTTGAAAACTGCCTGTGCTAAGAAACTCAACATGTTGCGGTATCTTAGCGGCACATCATGGGGGGCAGACCGCGCGGTGCTCCTACGCTTTTATAAGACACTGATTTTATCTAGATTAGATTATGGCAGTGTAGCATATGGCTCGGCCCGTAAGTCTGTGCTTGTTAAACTGGACAGTGTCCACCACGGCGGTGTGAGGCTGGCGACGGGTGCCTTTCGGACGAGCCCAGTCGTCAGCTTGCTCGCCGAGGCTGGCGTACTTCCTTTACACCTGAGGCGCCAACAAGTACTGCTGACCTATGCTGCTCCTGGTGTCTGGCTGCGTGGCTCAGGGGTAACGTTCTCGCTTGCTGAGCCCAAGGTTGCAGGTTCGAAACCTGGCGCAGTCAGCTGGCATTCGAGGGTGCACAAATGCGAGGGAGCCGTGTCAGTACATTTACTGGCACGTTAAAGATCCCCTTCGGGGTGAAATTCCGGCACCCCGGCGTCTCTAAAAGCCAGTGTAGTTAAAAGGGACGTAAAACCAATAACATTATTATTATGACCTATGCTGCAACTATTCGACAGATGACCCTTCATCCAAGCTATCCATGTTTGTTTTCCAATCCGAATCGCCGGCTGTATGATGCGCTCGCCCGAGCCACTCGGCCGGCGGGGATTCGCTTGGATGACTTATACAGTCAGTTCCGATTTCCTTCTGTCTCCTGTATCGTCCGAGTACCTAGCAAGGCCCCTCCATGGATGGTCTCTCGCCCTGATATCATCCTGGATCTGCACACCGGCCCCAAGTCGGACACTGACTCCTCCGTTCATCGGAGGCTGTTCCAGTCCGTGGTGAGCCGGTATCCGGGATCAGGGCTTCTATTCACGGACGGTTCGAGGGTAAACGAGAAAGTAGGCTGTGCATTTGTGGTTGAGGATCGTCGGTTTCTCTTTTCACTTCCCGATGCCTGTGGCGTGTACACAGCGGAGCTCTATGCCATCTTAGAGGCTCTGCGGTACACGTTATCAGACGATCACCAGCACTTTCTTGTGTGTACTGACTCTCTGAGTGCACTGCAAGCGATCGATGTGTGTTTCCCGAAGCACCCGTTGGTCCAGCGTGTGCACGACCTGCTCATCAGTTCGCGTAACGCTGGGGCCGGGGTGTCCTTTGTGTGGCTTCCTAGCCACATGGGTATTGCGGGAAACGAGCTTGCTGATCAGGCGGCGAGAGAGGCAGTCGCACTGCCCTCGCTACCGTATAAGGTGCCTGCTAGTGATGTGCGCTCTCAGTTGCGGCATTCGATCCTGTCGCATTGGGAGGAAGCATGGCGTGCCACGCCTCCACCCAACAAACTGAGAGGCATAAAGGAGACAACGAAGGTGTGGAAATCTTCCTTCCGATCTTTCCGGAAGGAAGCTGTGGTACTCTGTCGACTCCGGATCGGCCATGGAATTGCTAAGCACTCCCACTTGCTGAAGAGAGAAGATCCCGCTGTGTGTCCTTGCGGCGCCCACCTAACCGTGGCACACCTTCTCTTGGAGTGTGTGGATCTGGCCGATCTGCGCAGGACTCTTAAACTGCCTAATACCCTCTCCCTTATTCTCCGTGATGACGGGCCGTCAGCTGACCTCGTCATCCGGTTCATGAGGGAGAGTGGTTACTTTTTTAAGTTTTAATGTGTAGTTACGACTTTTAATTCAGGTTAAATCTGTTTTATGTTTTTTATTGTGTTCATCTATTTTATTGTTCACTATGCCTTATTTGTTTTATCCTTTTTTACCATCCACCTTTTATTCTTTTTATTCAAATAAGGCATAATTTTGGGGGCTCACTGTCTGTTTTATAAACACCATTTTCGTTTCATCCATGGCAGTGAGTTGTTTTTATCTACATCCTTTCATTTCACGCCATTTGATTTCATTAGGGGCCGATAACCTCGATGTTAGGCCCCTTAAAACAACAATCATCATCATCATCATCATCATCATCAATGATATTTAACAAGTTCGGATTCTAATCTAATAAAAAATCCGCAAATTTACTCCAAACATTATCCGCAGTTTATCCTCTATCCGCACAGCTATGCAAACTATATCTACATGGCGAAAAGTTTAGCGCAGGGCTTTATATATAGCACATGCTCAAGATCACAGGCCTTTCCAATTGATTTATTAAGATAGATTGATTCCCTTCCCAATCAGTAGCACACTGATCATTACTAGTGATCTGAAGTGAAATATGGACATCGAGTACCTAAGGTCCAAGGCATCTGTAACTAGATGACCTTCAGCCAAGGGAACAGCATATCATGCTCTCGTGCAGCCCATAATGACATGGAGCTCTTGCATAACATCAAATTTTAAAAATAAATATTACGACACTTTCTTTCAAAACCTCAAAGAAGCCCATTCTCCCCATTCCTGAAAAATTTATACTTTTAGATCTAGTGTTTCTTAGGAAGTTTTTTTTTTTTTGCTAACGGTAGTAATTCCCTACTGCATTTACAGCTATGATACAGATCTGTAGCACATGGACAAGGCGTGACTTTGTACTCCACTTGGACCCATACTACCATATTCCAGGCCACATAGTTACCTTGCGTAGCGCAGCCTGGAATTCCCATCCTGGAGAGATTAAATCTTCCACCGAACTACAGTAGGTTCTTTGAAACTAAACTCGGCAGTCATTTGAGACCAAAGTGAATACCAGTATGTTACCCTTCAGTTTACTCCTCCTATTTTTCAGCTTGCTCAGTTTCACTCCTCCTCTTTACCTCAAAACATACCGTAACTCCTTTATTTCTCCTTGTCATTTCTCCTTTTCCTTAAACCACCCTATCTGTAAATATGTAAATAAACTTCATCTGTAGAATTAATGTCTTATTTTAGTATGTAGTTATAATATTGTGTAATTTTATGGTGACTGTATAGATATTGTGTATGTGATGTGAGTGCAGAGGTGCTATTTGCAGTAATATCACTGTAAATACTACAGTTAGTATGCTGTGATTATCATCATCATCTTGAGCAGTTTCCGACCGCTGGTCGAGTCTGCTTGGAACATAAGCCTCTCAATCGTTTCCTGTCCATCCACCATCTCTCGTCTTTAACTGTGTCCCAGCACACTCCTCTTTCCTCCACACTCTTCTTATCTCCTTTTGTCCATCTGTCCCTTGGTCTTCCCCTTGGCCTCCTTCCCTTCATTTCCATTCCAAACATCTTCTTCTGTATCCTCTCCTCTCGCATCCTCCTCATATGTCCATACCATTGTAGCCTAGATTGCTCTATTCTATTTTGCAATGGTTCCTCTCTTACCATCTCTCTGGCTCTCTCATTCCTTATTCTGTCCATTCTTGTTACTCCTACCCTACTCCTCTGGAACTTCATCTCCACTGCTCGTATTTTACTCTTGTCCCTTTCCTTGATCACCCATGTTTCTGAACCATGCGTCAAAATTGGCACAAAGTAGGTCTTGTAGATGATTCCTTTACATTTTTGTGATACATCTTTATTCCATATCATCCCCCTAACACTCGTGAAAAATCCATCTGCGCACCTTCCCCTTTCATTTATTTCCATCCTATTGCCTCCCTTTTCTTCAATTATGCTTCCCAAGTACTTGAAGCATTCTACTTTCACCAATTTCTGTCCTCCAAGTGTTATGCCCATATCCAGTCTGTTCTTCCTCCTCGTTGTGATGACCACTTCACTCTTTTGTGCTGTGATTATAATAATAATAATAATAAAACTAGAGGACCCGTGCGAGAACTCTCGCATAAAGGGTTGTCTGCACCCCATGTGTACAGACAACCCGCCCGACCCTAGTGCTATGCGGGTTGGATACAAAACAGTTCTACCAGGGGCTATCGTCTTGTTTATTTGTTTAAAAGCACTTTATAAATCATCATCACCATCATCATCTTGCACAGTTTCTAGCCACTGGCTGGGTCTTGGAACACAAGCCTCTCCAACGTCTTCTGTCTTCCCATCATCTCTCAGCCTCCACCCTTGTCCAGTCTTCTCCTCTCTTCTTCACGCTTTCTTCCACCCCCTTCAGCCACCTGTCTCTCGGTCTTCCTCTCGGGCTCTTTCCTTCCCACTTCATCTCGTGTATCCTCCTGGGTATCTTCTTCTCCTCCATTCGTTTTACATGTCCATACCATCTAAGTCTAGATTTCTCTATACCATCCTGTAATGGTTCCTCCTTCATTAATTCTCTGGTCCTCTCATTTCTTATTCTGTCCATCTTTGTAGCTCCGATACTGCTTCTTAAGAATCTCATCTCACTGGCCTGTATTTTTCCCTTCTCCCTTTCATAACCCAGCTCTCCGAGGCTTACGTCAAGATAGGGACATAGTACGTCCGATATATAATCATTTTGCTATTCTGAGGGACATCCTTGCTCCATAACATGCTTCTCACACTCCTCCGGAATGCTTCTGCCTGTCTCCCCCGCTCACTTATTTCTCAATCCTTTCTTCCATTATCTTGTATCAGGCTTCCCAGATACTTAAAACTCTCCACTTTTTCAACTGTTCCCCACCAATTGTTATTCCCGTTGTGGTTCTTTCCTTCTTCCTTGTTGTGATCACCATCTCACTCTTATTTATGCTAAATTTCATCCCATATCCTTGTATTATTCCTTCCCACACATCCAACTGTTCCTGTACCTCCTCCTCCTCCTGGTTTCCCCAAATCATCTGCAAACACCATTGCTTTCATCTTTCTTTCCCAATTACTTGTGTCACTCGGGTCATTATGTCATCCATAACCACAATGAAAAGTAATGGTGACAGTGCACTTCCTTGTTTCAGTCCGTTTCTCTGTTCCAACCAGTCTGATCTCTCTCCTCCCACTTTCACACAGCTCACGCTTCCCTTGTACATCTCCTTTATCCTCCTTATAGTCCATTTTTTACTCCTCTATCCTCCAGGGACTTCCATACTTTGTTTCTGCACACACTGTAATATGCTTTCTCAATGTCCAGGAAGGCCATCAGTAGATCTGTTCCATACTCATAGTGCTGTTCTTGTAACTGCCTTACAGCAAAAATCAAAACCACTGTGGACCTTCATTTATCCTTGTCGTAATTCTTCTTTCCAAAACTTTCTCAAACATCTTTGCACAATGACTCATCAGTGTTATTCCCCTATAGTTTCTGCATTCTGTTCTACTACCTTTCTTGAAGATCAGGACAATTATTCCCTTTTTCCAGTCCTCTGGGGTCTTCCTTTCCTTCCATGCTGTCTTCATCACTCAGTACAACCATTGTATCCCCACCTCTCCTGCTGCTCTCACCATCTCCACACTCAACTCATCCACACCCGGTGCCTTTCCTCCTTTCATCTTTCTCACTGCATCTTCCACTTCTTTCCATGATAAGTCCTTTTCTGTTTGCAGTCCATCTTCCTCTTCCCCGATTTCTTCCTCCTCGCCGTGGTTTCCATTTGGGTTCAGAAGTTCTTCAAAATATTCTCTCCACATTTTCTTCAGTTCTCCCCTATTTTCTATCTCTTGTCCCCTTTTGTTCACCTTTCTAACACAATCCGTAGGATCCTTCCGCCTCTTATTTATTACCATCCCATACAGGACCTTTTTTGTACCTTCACTATCCTGCTTCATCATCTTTGTCCAACCGGGTGAGTTAGCCGTGGTCATTACGGCATGACTGCTGGCAGTCGCTCACATCCGGGAGGCGAGGAGGTTCGAATCCCCCCGCCGGCAACCTTGAAGATAGTTTTCTGTGGTTTCCCATCTTCCTTCCAGGCAAATGCCGGGGTTGGTCCCTAACTATAGGCCACAGCTGATAACTTCCAAATCCTCGTCCTTACATTCCAACTTTCCTCCCCAACGGTACTTGTAGCTTACCCATTGGGTGTCTGTCTCGAAGCAGCTACAAAACTGGCGAGCCGAACATATCCACGGACACTCCCGGCATTAAATGTCATACGCTAAAAGAAAAAAAAACAACTTTGCCCACTCTTCCTTCCACTTTCTTCTCTCCTCAGCCACTACTCTCTTTGCCTTCTTCTTTGTTTCCTGGTACTCTTCCCTTGTCTCTACCATCCTATTTTGATACCACCTCCTAAAGGCTCTATTCTTTTCCCTTACTACCGGTATATCTTTTGTCTTCTCATTCCACCATGGTGTTTCCCTCCACCTTTTCTTACTACTTGTCCTCCCACATACTGCTTCTGCTGCACCTACTAGTGTCTTCTTAAATCTTGCCCATTCCTTTTCCACCCCTCTTTCTTCATCTGTTGGAATTCCTTCCTTTACCAATTTGAGGTACTCGACTCTTCTATCTCCTTCTTTCAGTTTCCATATCCTTATAATCTTTCCTTGTTATCAGTCCCTTTCTTCTCCTTAGTCCCTCTCAGGTTCATTACTAGCAATCAATGGTCACTATCCAAGTTCTCCAATGGTATAACCTTGATGTCCATGATGTTCTTATTTAATTCTCTCTCATACAGTATATAGTCGACCACCGACTTCCTGCTCAAGTCATCACTGTACCATGTGATTGTGTGGCTCTCTCTTCTCTTGAACCAGGAGTTCCCAACTAGCAGGCTGTTCCTTTGACAGAAGTCCAACAGTCTCTTTCCTTCCTCATTTGTTCAGCCCCAACCCTCTGATCCAAGCACACTATCATACCCTTGTCTTTCTCTTCCTACATGGGCATTCAGATTCCCCATAACAATCATATTCCTTCCTCCGAGTTGCTTCTGCAATTCCTCTTCAAACTCCTCCTTCTCTTCAGAGGCGCAGCCTACTTGTGGAGCATACACTTGCACTATTTCTGTCTCTCCCCTCAGTGCTACTTTCACTTTCATCATCCTATCACTTATTCTCTTCACTTCTTCTTTTAAACCATCTCGTACTACTACTCCCACTCCATTCCTCTTTCCCTCTTCATTCCCACTCCATTACAGTCTATAGCCTTTTCTCAGTTCTCTCCTTCCTTCCCCTTTCCACTTTGTTTCTGCCAATCCCAATAAATCCAACTTCCTTCTTTCCATCATATCCACTATCTCCTCCACCTTTTCCGTCAGCGGTCTTATGTTTAAAGTTCCAAATCTTAGTCCATGAACACGGCTAGGTCGTCGTCCATTGTATCCGTCCTGTCCGAGGCCTGTTCCCTTCTTGAAAGCAAATGTCTTATCCACTACTGGCTTGCTGGGCCTATCGTAGCTTCACCACAGCCCCGTTAGCCCTCACTTTTCAGGGTTCCTGTAGGACCTTCACCGCTACCGTAAGGGTCCCGGGGCACACGAAGTCCCCACTGTATTTCGCCCCTACAGGCAATCCCCTACTTTGTGCCATTGCCCGTCTCCCACGACGTGGACGAGGGGTTGGACTTATGGGAGATAAATATATTTCCATTGACTTTTCAAGAAATGCAAGATTTTTCCTGTAATATTGAGACGATTTGGAAGATTTTGGTACAACCCACACCTAACTCCCTCTGGTTTAGGAGCTTGAGTGTTGTGCAATATATACCTTAACGTATTATGTATATAGATTACTGTATTATTATTATTTTTACATTAAACAGTAAAAATGTTTGAAACATTAAATTGCTGGAAAAAATTTCTTTCTTTCGATTGGACTGCTTTTGGATTTTTTCAATGGTAGGATTCGTTTAATGGCCATCGACCAAAATGCTAAAATTTACTAAATTGAATTCCTGTATGTACAACTAATGCTGCGAATTTGTTAATTATTTTGGTATGTATGTTTGTATGTGAAATTCTTCTGTTATAGTTTTCTGTAGTATATTCTGTTGGCCTCTCACCAAGGTGGACTGGGTTCGGTTCCCGGTCAGTGCATGTGAGATTTTTGAAGTGAAATGCCATGTCCTGTAGTTCGGATTCCACGTAAAAAGGAGGTCCCGTGGCTTATAATCACAAGATTCAGGGTCACGTTAAACTACAATCTTCCTTTTTATAGTATATTGCAGATAATATGACAAACAATAGTATATTATTGGTGTGTATTATTTTAAGACTGATTGCTTCATGAAATATTGCACAAAATCCTTATTTTATTCAATTTACTACAAAACTCTAAATTCGAAATTCGCAATGCAAAATTTTGGATTTTTTCATATTAAAATCCATTAATTCTATACATTGTGACAATCTAAATGAATACCAATTAGTATTTAATAAATTTATTACACCTTAGTCAATAATAATTAAATTAATATAAAATAATTAATAAAATGTACCAGTTCCGACAATATTCTGGCTTTCGCCAGTGGTATTGTCATAAAGAATTAAAGTAATGGTGAGCAAAGCTTTGTTGTTAATGTTTCACTTGAGTTTTTAAATCAAAACATGGAAGAAATTAATCCTAATTATTAGTAGAATATAATAAAATAATGTTAATAAAAATGTTATACTATAAAATGGAATTTCCAATGAAAAGAGTTTAAACCTAAAAGTTATTCATCTTAAAATTGACCTCAGGAAAACCTGCCATCTGTGCGCCTTTTAAGCTTACACTGGGTAATTCGAAGAAGAATCCATTCCAGGTTCCGTGTTGATGTTTAGAATTGAATATAACAAGTTGCAAAGTTTCCGCCTAATCAACACACATTTAATTCTAAGTTAGCGTCTCATGGGTACATGTTTCGGAATTTATGTCAATTCCTTCTTCAGCCCTTCACAATAAATATTAGGAAACATCATTACACAGACCAAAATAACCTCGTCCATGTCGAAACATATAACACTAATATTAAAACACTATAAAAACTATTAAAAAATTAAAACATGACAAACTTATGACCAATTAAAACATTCCTGCTGTTTACAGTCACTTAAGTATGTAATCACTATTATGAACATTCTTGTTTAGTGTGTGATGGTCAAAATGGTCATGAATCACTTTTGTGTCAAGCAAAACAATGAGCCTTTTGCTAGTGTCCATGACCCAAATAGCTTGGGTCAATGCAAATTCCAGTCAATTAGTTGAACGAGTTTTTCCCTGATTTCACATCTATAGCCACATGCCAGCGCACTTTCAAAGAAAGTACCGGAACCAAAGTTTCCACCTCGTCATCATTTTACCCACCAGTATTGCAAGCTATTTGGGTCATGGGCACTAGCAAAAGGCTCATTGCTTTGCTTGACACACAAGTGATTCATGACTGTGCATTTGGACCATCGCACACTAAGCAAGAATGTTCATAATAGTGATTACATACTTAAGTGACTGTAAACAGCAGGAATGTTTTAATTGGTCATAAGTTTGTCATGTTTTAAATTTTTAATAGTTTTTATAGTGTTTTAATATTAGTGTTATATGTTTCGACATGGACGAGGTCATTTTGGTCTGTGTAATGATGTTTCCTAATATTTATTGTGAAGGGCTGAAGAAGGAATTGACATAAATTCCGAAACATGTACCCATGAGACGCTAACTTAGAATTAAATGTGTGTTGATTAGGCGGAAACTTTGCAACTTGTTATATTCAATTACACTGGGTAAACCGTTAAAAATATCTAAAGGGTGAACGAAAAATGCCGCGCTTGGAGGTCGGCATGCGGTTCCTCGTCGAAATTCACGACAAAAGTTTATGTTGCAAAACCTAGTCCCGCCAATAGGTTTAATAGAAATGCGTGTTAAGAAACGAGGCTCTGGCAGCGCTGTAACTGCACGCAGCATGGTCAAAAGCAGGTCGCAGCAACTTGGCACTCTGCCGGTGCTTTCTCTGTACATTCCGATGCACTGCAGGATGTGACAGTGTTGCCAGCTTCTAGTTTTCAAACAGCACCTGATCCGATTTTGCTATTGAAACTTTTGTGTGTAGTTAAAAGGGACGTAAAACCAATAACATTATTATTATTGAAACTTTTGTCTTGCAGTTGGATGAGGAATCGCATGCCGACCTCCAAGTGCGGCATTTTTTGTTCACCCTGTATATACTATGTGTGTGTATTCAGCATTAAAAGTTCTACAAAAAAGTCTGCCATAGCGTACTGTATCTCTATCTTTAATTATCACCCACTATAACGGTTTTTACTTTTTAATTTCTTCCAACAATCTACATCCAGTGGAAATTTAAATTACTAGCTTTGGAGCGAGCGAGCCTATCACCCCAGGTTTGGCCAGCATCAAACTGTCGAGTACATGTGTTTTGAGTTTCGGTTCACCTAGGCTTTTCTGAATTGCGTCTGGGACCTGCCGTCCGTGCGCCTTTTAAGCTTACGCGGGGCTAACCGTTAAAGATACCAGGTGAAGCCGGGACGGTTAGCTAGTATGGGTATAAATGTAAATAGCTCTCGAGTTCCGATCGGTCTCGTTGGACGAGAATGAAGAACGGAAATGCTGGTTCTGGAACTGGTATTACCGGTAATGTGGGCTCGATAACTATAATTCTCGGCATTCTCACTCGTTCTTGCTTGGACAATATGGTGCTACCTGAAGGCACTGAGGCTTGTTGTCTAAGGATTCAATGGAAATTGTTCATTCTGTTGACCGGAGTCTGCGAATTGGGAGAATCCACTCAACTTCAACGGTATCATATTAACAGACTATATTTAGTACGGTGCAATTAGTCCTAAAACGGCCTAACCTCAACATCCAAAGTAAAAGTTTCCCTCCAAGCCCAAATTGTTCTATACCGTCCACATGTTGTTCGGTAAAAAGTCTCACCATTTTGAGCGGGGGGGGGGCAGAAGTTGGTAAATTTGTAGTTTTTATCAGTTTTTCTTAAATATTTCGAAACATATGCGGTTTAGCACAAAATGTGTGATATACAAAAATAATCTACATTAAATTGCGAACAAAAAAAGTCCCATGCATAATCTTGCTGAAGCGAACGGTTCCAGAGTTACGAGGGATGCGAATGTAGCAATTTTTCGTATTTAGTTAAATTTTTTGGAAAAATGAAATTATAACTACTATGTAGGCCTAAACAGATATAACTAAACAATTTTATTAAAAAGTAATATTGTACAATCATATTGTAGTCCATAAGAAGCTGAGGCACCACAAAGGGTTAGACGCGTAAAAATACTGGGAACAAAAACCGGTATAGTACAAGTGCGGCCGCCAGGTGTGCGTAGCGTCTCTTCAGAGCAGCACATGGAGCTACGAGATGTAAGGCAGAAAATAAATTGCAAGGACTTGCAAACTTTTATATCTTGGCTTGAGGAACATAATCCGTTTTCTAAAATACCTGAACTCTCTTCCTTATCAACAGGGGTTGTAGCAGATGAAAACATGAACTGTGATAAAGCGTTTGAAGTTGGAACACTAGCCTTGAAAGAGATTGGGAACAAAACATTCAATGAGATACACTTAAAAAGAAAGTTAGCTGTTAAGTCTGTAGCCTCAATAACCCAGTCTATGACAATTAACAACAACACTGTATGTGTGAACCCTAACACTCTTATTACATCGGATGGTGTGCACAGTAAGGAGTGATGAGAGACTTGAAGATATATTTCAATTTGAATTATGTGCTTATCCTCCATCCCTCTTCAACGAATCTGGCTTGCTGGGGTAGGGAAGCAAATCTTCAATGGTGACTGTTTTGGTTGCAGATTCAAATGAATCATCAACACCCCGGATTCAGAGAAAGTGTCCTACATCATTGATGGAGGTCACCTCCTTCATCCTGTTGTGTGGCGACGCCCAGTATCCTTCAGACAGATTTGCGAGCAATACACAGATTACATAATTACTCATTATGGGCCAGCAGCTGTTGTTTTTGATGGATACGAGCACGGAAACACAAAAGATGAAGAACACTTACGCAGATCACATTCTACCACTAACATTGAAGTGAAAGTAGAAGACTTAATCCATGTAAATATCAATCAAAGTGAATTTCTAGCTAACGCTAAAAACAGAATGGGCCTTATTTCTCTCCGTACAGTACACTTGCAAAGAGGTGGTTGCACAGTTCATCAAGCATTGGGTGACGCTGAATTATTAATAGTTTTAACAGCGATTGATGAAGCTAAGAAAGGAGTTGACGTTTGTGTAATTGGTGACGACATGGACTTACTAGTCTTGTTGACTTACCACGCACCCTCAGAGAACAAATTGAAAATGGTGGTACCAAAGAAAGGCAATCAGCAGGAAAAAGTGTACACTATTTCTGACATTCAGCGAGGCATTGGGGATGTGAAAGGTGTACTCTTAGCAATATACGCCTTCACAGGATGTGACACTGTATCAGCTATCTATAAGAAGGGGAAAATTACACCGTATGGGAAAGTGCAAGCCAATATAGCTCTTCGTACGAAACTTCTAGTCTTCAAGGACCCCAAAGCTGACCCCAGTGCAGTGGATGACGCTGGAAAGCATTTCCTTTTTGCGATGTTTGGAGCCAAGAACACTGAAGACCTAGATTGTTTTTGCTACCAGTGTTACTTGCAGGCTATTGCAAAGCATTGTTCAAGTTGGCTGCACTTCCCCCCACTTCAGCAGCTTCCAGGCAGCATTCATTTAGAACCTACCACCAGGTGCAGCAGTGGCTGAATGAGAAGAAGAATCCGCTCGAGTGGGAGTGGGAGAAGATTGGCGAACACCTGAGACCAATTACAACAGCACGTCCTGCAGCTCCCCGGGAATTACTTTCCCTTATAGTGTGCGCTTGCAAAGACGAATGCGTCCGTAATTGCGAGCGCAGAAAGAGTGGTCTAAACTGCTCGAGCATATGCGGTAATTGCTCAGGCCTAGGATGTGATAACAGGGACATGACCATCATAGACGAAGATCTAGAAGAGGAAAGTGCTTTGTTTGAAGAGGACTGAATACTGATGAATAGCCTACTTTACATTAATTTAAGGTCGCATTTAGCATTCTACATTTTTATTAGTTTTAATAGTTCAGAGTGGGTTTCTCCGTACCACAAGTTTATATGGTCTAGGCCTGTGGAAGCCTCTTTTCCCTTAAAAAGTAGCACCTCTTCAGAAGGTGGTGAGGTTGACGTTCCTTCAAGCGCTTATCACTAACATACCACCGGTCATTATGGGGTTTGAAGCCAATTTTCAGTGTTGCCTTAGTAAACAAAAGTTTGGTGCTTTTCAGTCGGTCAACACGAATGTACCCTAATCCTGAAAAAAATTACACGAGATGGTAGGTATTTATTAATCTCATGTATTTTTTTTCAGGATTGGGGTATTATCCAACTCTTTTGGGTACATTCCTGTTGACCGACTGAAAAGCACCAAACTTTTGTTTTGTATACCACCGGTCAATAAAATCGGTAGTTGCTTTTACAAAACACAATCCTGTTTAAACAAGAATAGTTTCCTTAGTGATAATGTCATATTGTTTCCAAAAAAACAAAAAATACGAAAAAATTCCACTTTTACACCCTCCGTTAATCTGGAACCGTTCACTTAGCAAGATTATGCACGGGACCATTTTTTTGACACCTTAATTTAGATTATTTTTGTATATGACTCTGTTTGCGCTAAACCGCATAGCTGTGGAAATATTTAAGAAAAACTGATAAAAACTACCAATTTACCAACTTCCCCCCCCCCCCCCCCCCCAACCCGACGCTCAAAATGGTGAGACTTTATACCGAACAACATGTGGACTGTATAGAACAATTTGGAGCTGAAGGGAAACTTTTACTTTGGATGTTGAGGTTTGGGTCTAATTGCACCGTACTAATTGAGCATATCATCCTAATAACATATCGAAGGAGATTTTGATCGTCAGTCGGTATTATTTGCTCATTAAATTCTATTTGACGTGTACATAATAAGTTTTTTTCTTGTAATGCCACATTCAAGCATGCAGTTTGTAACTTTCTCGTAATCTAACCTGAAAATTCATGCACTCCCTATATTACTAGTGCCCCTGTGATGCAACTGTGTTCTGATGTATCATTTTTGTAGTAAGATAGTGGTAGACACAAACAATAAAACGTAACATAACCAAATATCGAACCCCAGTCCTTTCATTCATAAGTTCAACGCGTAACCAATTCAGCCACAGAGACTCTAATATACTCCGGGAGAAAATGTCACAAACATACAGAGTGAGAACTTTTGCATTGGATACTTTACTCTCTTTATCTAAAATGCTCCTACCAGTTCAAAAAATATTCTCTAGTCATCAGGCATACGAAAAAATAATGTTCACAGTCAAGAATAAGGTTGATTTCTTTTTTTAGTTATGATCGCTTTGAAATATGCTTGAGCCACCACCATTTCAATCGCATCCCTAGGCACCTTCTCACTCGTTGCACACCGTTGTATTATGGGTAGCGATAAACAATACCTTGTTATCAGGAAAGAATAGAAAATATCGAACGAGGCTGTGGAGTATCGGACCAAGTGACATTCCCGCGGTAATGAGGAGTTCTCAGTGAACTGCCGTCGTACTCCTGTCACTCAAACTGTCATATCGTTATAGACTAATCAGTGAGGTATTTGTATTGGCATGATTAATATACCGCATGCCACAAACTGGGATTGATTTCAAGCACAAAGTCAGAGCTTTTAGTAGATGAAATTAGCTGAAGCATTTTAAGCGAAATATTTCACAAGAGTATTTTCACCATCGTAGCCAATTTTTGGATAATAGTTGCCTCGAAGAACAACGAGTTACAAGATGGATAATAAGGTTGAAAGTATTCTTTAAAGCACATTTCTAGTCAGTAGGGCTAATAGTTCTTGAGCCAGGCATGTGAGACTTTCTTTTGGTACATCTCCGCGACATCGATATTTGAGGGTTTTTCTTTATTCTTTATAAAAGAGTTTACGAAAGGAATACAAAAAGTACTAAAAGAAAACATGAACTACTCGCAACTGCGAGTGGCAAGGTCGTTGATCATTTCAAAATATATCTATACTGTGGATACAAAGTAGAATTTCATTTCCTATATAACATCATCAACAACCCTATTATTATTAATGTATTTTTTTTATTTTATTTTTCGCAGTCAGTTTACCCTTCAGGTACGCATTTCCCACGGAATCAGTGAGGGATAACACCTTTACCGCCTCTACAGGCAGTGTCCTGGAGCTTTTCATTGGGATGAGGATACAACTGGGGAGGCGGGACTAGCGCCTCGCCCAGGCGGCCTCACCTGCAAAGCGAACAGGGGGGCCCTCATGAGGGATGGGAAGAATGGAAGGGATAGACAAGGAAGGAGGCGGCCGTGGCCTGAAGGTAGGTACTGTAGCCGTGTTCTCGTGGACTGAGCCTGATAAATCCGATGACAAAGCTAGACCGTAGAATCTGGGAGTACCCGGCTTGAAACCCCAAAATCCTACCAACAAGATCAACCAGGAATAGGGAACACACAGATATAAGAATGCGTTAAGAAGAAGGAAAAAAAAATGGAAACAAAAAAGATAAACTAGGTAAGAATGCATTAAGAAAAAAAACTGAATGGAAACAAAATATAAACTAGCTCAAACAGAGAACTCGAGAATCAAAAAAGAGATCTCGTGGTCGAAGACTTACAGTACATCGGGAGTATATCAAACACTGGTCTTCCTAACACATGCTTTCATTAATATAAATCACCACATCAGAATGAATTTAAAATAAAACACAAGTTTATTCATCGAAGACAAAATAAATAAATAAATAAATAAATATCGACAATCAAAATTCTCTTCACTTCTTCTTTTAAACCATCTCGTACTACTACTCGCACTCCATTCCTCTTTCCCTCTTCATTCCCACTCCATTACAGTCTATAGCCTTTTCTCAGTTCTCTCCTTCCTTCCCCTTTCCACTTTGTTTCTGCCAATCCCAATAAATCCAACTTCCTTCTTTCCATCATATCCACTATCTCCTCCACCTTCCCCGTCATCGTTCTTATGTTTAAAGTTCCAAATCTTAGTCCATGAACACAGCTAGGTTGTCGTCCATTGTATCTGTCCTGTCCGAGGCCTGTTCCTTTCTTGAAAGCAAAAGTAGCACTGAGGGGAGAGACCGTAGAAATAGTGCAAGTGTATGCTCCTCAAGTAGGCTGCACCTCTGAAGAGAAGGAGGAGTTTGACGAGGGATTGCAGAAGCAACTCGGAGGAAGAAATATGAGTGTTATGGGGGATCTGAACGCCCATGTAGCAAGAGAAAGACAAGGATATGAGAGTGTGCTTGGACCAGAGGGTTGGGGCAGAAGAAATGAGGAAGGAAAGAGACTGTTGACTTCTTTCAAAGGAACAGCCTGCTAGTTGGGAAATCGTGGTTCAAGAAAAGAGAGAGCCACACAATCACATGGTACAGTGATGACTTGAGCAGGAAGTCGGTGGTCGACTATATACTGTATGAGAGAGAATTAAATAAGAACATCACGGACATCAAGGTTATAGCATCGGAGAACTTGGATAGCGACCATCGATTACTGGTAATGAACCTGAGTGGGACTAAGGAGAAGAAAGAGACTGAGAACCAGGAAAGACGTATAAAGATATGGAAACTGAAAGAGGCAGAAGGGTCGAGTACCTCAAAATGGTAAAGGAAGGAATTCCAATAGATGAAGAAAGAGGGGATGGAAGAGGAATGGGCTAGATTTAAGAAGACGTGCAGCAGAAGCAGTATGTGGGAGGACAAGTAGTAAGAAGAGGTGGAAGGAAAAACAATGGTGGAATGAGAAGACAAAAGATATACCGGTAGTAAGGGGAAAAAAATAGAGCCTTTAGGAGGTGGTATCAAAATAGGACGGTAAAGACAAGGGAAGAGTACCAGGAAAGAAAAAAGGAGGCAAAGAGAGTAGTGGCTGAGGAGAGAAGAAAGTGGATGGAAGAGTGGACAAAGATGAAGGACGATAGTGAAGGTACAAAAAAGGTCCTGTATGGGATGGTAAAAAATAAGAGGCAGAAGGATCCTACGGATTATCTTAGAATGGTGAACAAGATTGGACAAGAGATAGAAAATAGGGAAATACTGAAGAAAATGTGGAAAGAATATTTTGAAGAACTTCTGAACCCAAATGGAAACCACAGCGAGGAGGAAGAAATCAGGGAAGAGGAAGATGGACTGCAAACAGAAAAAAACTTAACATGGAAATAAGTGGAAGATGCAGTGAGGAAGATGAAAGGAGGGAAGGCACCGGGTGTGGATGAGTTGAGTGTGGAGATGGTGAGAGCAGCAGGTGAGGTGAGGATACAATGGTTGTACCAAGTGATGACGACATCATGGAAGGAAAGGAAGATCCCAGAGGACTGGAAAAAGGGAATAATTGTCCCGATCTTTAAGAAAGGTAGTAGAACAGATTGCAGAAACTATCGGGGAATAACACTGATGAGTCATTGTGCAAAGATCTTCGAGAAAGTTTTGGAAAGGAGAATTAGGACAAGGATAGAAGGAGGGATGAGGGAAGAACAACATGGCTTCAGAGCAGGAAGGTCCACAGTGGATTTGATTTTTGCTGAAAGGCAGTTACAAGAAAAGCACTATGAGTATGGAACAGATCTACAGATGGCCTTCCTGGACATTGAGAAAACATATGACAGTGTATGCAGAAACAAAGTATGGAAGTCCCTGGAGGATAGAGGAGTAAAAATGGACTAAAAGGAGGATAAAGGAGATGTACAAGGGAAGTGTGAGCTGTGTGAAAGTGGGAGGAGAGAGATCAGACTGGTTGGAACAGAGAAACGGCCAGAAACAAGGAAGTGCCCTGTCACCGTTACTTTTCATTGTGGTGATGGATGACATAATGACCCGAGTGGCACAAGTAATTGGGGAAGGAAAGATGAAAGCAATGGTGTTTGCAGATGATTTGATGATTTGGGGAAACAAGGAGGAGGAGGTATAGGAACAGCTGGGCGTGTGGGAAGGAATAATACAAGGATATGGGATGAAATTTAGCATAAATAAGAGTGAGATTGTGATCACAACAAGGAAGAAGGAAAGAACCACAACAGGAATAACAATTGGTGGGGAACAGCTGAAGAAAGTGGAGTGTTTCAAGTATCTGGGAAGCCTGATACAAGATAATGGAAGAAACGATAGAGAAATAAATGAGCTGGGGAGACAAGCAGAAGCATCCATAGGAGTGTGAGAAGCATGTTATGGAGCAAGGATGTCTCTGAGAACAGCAAAAAGATTATATATCAGACGTACTATGTCCCTATCCTGACGTATGCCTCGGAGACCTGGGTTATGAAAGGAAGGGAGAAGAGCAAAATTCAGGCCAGTGAGATGAGGTTCTTGAGAAGCAGTATTGGAGCTACAAAGATGGACAGAATAAGAAATGAGAGGACCAGAGAATTAATGAAGGAGGAACCATTACAGGATGGTATAGAGAAATCTAGACTGAGATGGTATGGACATGTAAAATGAATGGAGGAGGAGAAGAGGATACCCAGGAGGATACACGAGACGAAGTGGGAAGGAAAGAGACCAAGAGACAGGTGGCTGAAGGGGGCGGAAGAAAGCGTGAAGAAGAGAGGAGGAGAAGACTGGACAAGGGTGGAGGCTGAGAGATGGTGGGAAGACAGAAGACTTTGGAGAGGCTTGTGTTCCGAACAGACCCGGCCAGTGGCTGGAAACTGTGCAAGATGATGATGATGATGATGAATCAAAATTCAAAATAAATGTCACGTCAATGATCAGAATATTCCTGATGCAATCCTGCATCCGACGTTGGTAATCCATGTTTGTAAATCTCACTTAACTATTCATCATAGGCCTATTACAAGTTATCCTATTTTTTTTACATGTTCAATTGGTAAGTCTTAAGTCATGACTTTGAAGTACACGTTATTATTAACCAAAATTATATACAGCTATATACAGATTTAATCATTTCTTAAATCCATTCAAGATTCATGTCTTCCAATTATATTTATCTTATTAGCGTAATATCATGGTTATTTGTTTGTCACTTCAAGTCCTATTTGACAAGCAATTAAGCTAAGCAAACGTAAGTTATATCATCCGTGAGTGTTAATAAATAATAATAATTCAAAAGCATCATTATAAGCTTCGCTTGTGATTCGTAATGATAATTCAACATGATTCATTTTCCCATCAATTAATTCCTTCACTTCAGATTTCAATTCTTAAAACTTCTTCGTGGTACAAAAATATTCCTACATTATTTTTTTTTTGGACAATATTACTCGTGCTCATCCACGATTTAAAAAAAACTTACATCATAATTAATCAATCAACCTTCAATATGCTCGCATTATTGTTCAATAAATGCATCAATTACATTTCCATTCTTACTATATTCAACATTACTTCAAAAATAACTCCACCACTTCTCATATTATTCGACGATGTATATTACCACATTATAATTCCATTCAACCACTTGTTGACTAATTAATTATTTAATATAAATATGTTGTAAATTCCTCTACCACTTCAAAAATTTTCAAATATCAATTCTGTATGAAGAATTATCATATATCATATGTTCATGATCATATTATGATGAATACCATTCTCTATGCTCCTTTATAACATTCTCAATTATCTCGTAATATACAAGTATTCAAAAATTGACCATCAAAAACTATGAGTATTAGTATTGATAAGACTCAAAACAATTCAAACTCAAAAATCGAAACATGCTAGACTTTCATGAAATTCGATCAATCCTATACCGTGGAGTTTATGTCAAATATAAATTGAATTAAATAAAAACCATTAGAATAGATCGATTCAAGAAATAACTAGCAATAATCTCGGATCAATGAAAATCGGAAAAACTGTGATGATTCTAAACCAAAAAAATCATGACTTTAAGCGTCATTCAAAAATTGAAGACTTCTCATAAAGAATAGTAAAAATATTAATACAGAGTTCAAAAACAACCTCCGTGGCTTAGGTGCCAGCATGCCGGCTGGAAAAGGGAGAGGTCGGGTGCGTCTTGACCGATCCTCCGCAACCTTTGGGATTTCTACAGATGGAAAAATTATAGGAGTGATATAAGGATAAGGGAAACATATGTGATAGACCAGAGTTAGAAATTACTTTTGGTTTATTCTCCTTTTGACAAATTAGAAATTGCAACAAGGCTAAAAAAGCTAATAAGGAGTAAACCAACAAGAATGATGAAGTTCAACTTCAAGAATTAAGACCTCTTAATAACTGGCAGAGGTTAAAATGATTAACAATAAATAACAATTAATATTTCAACAATTGTGAGGGTCTGGCTAGCAGAAGCCCTAGATAGTTTAAAAAAGTTCATAAAATTGAAATTTAAGAGTTCGTAGATGTTTGACAACTTATCCTGAATGGTTCCTGATTGGTGTTTGTAATTATTTCATTGGTCCATGAAAGTGGCGATGAGGCGGCCGTGGCTTGCACAAAAAGCCCCTGTTAGGCCATCCAATATCTCGATGATCCTCCAATCGTAGGCAGATTAGAGTTCCCACAGGAACTCGGTAGTCGTTCAGTGAGGCGGCAGTGGCCACCCGCATCACAGCCAGAGAAATCAGTGGTAATTTTGCCTCGACCACAAAGCAGGCCAGGAACCCCAGGTAGGGATTCTGGATGATGTTGAAAGGAGATCTTCCTCCTCGAGTTGAGGAAATTGGCAGGATCTTGAAATGACGTCTAAAAAACTCAAGTCGAGTTCAGGACCGTGGCCCGCCAGAATCCCAGGCGGGATCCCTGTAGAATCCAGCAGATTCAGAATGACTATTCAGGAATGACCATCCGGGAAAGATCACTCGGAATATATATCTGAAATGACGTCACAGGATGATACGTCACCAAGACAGGGAGGGAGAACCAACCAGCCAATCACCGGTCCGACACGGAGAACGCCCTGTTGACCCTCAGTGAAGATGAACCATTCCGGATTCAAAGTGCGTAAGTGCTCTACAACACTCCGAGCAGATGGTAAGTACATTGAACAAAATAAGTAATTAAATAGACATAACATGTTTTATATGTGTAACCGTGATTCCACTGCATGGAAGAAAACTAACAACAGGATAATGGGGCAGTCAAAATAAAAAGTATTTCACACCCGAAGGGAAATGCACAAAATCACAAACCAAGCTATTTGCAAAAGCGAACACCGGCCTCTCATCGCTGGGTCCGAGGTTCAAATCCCTGTCCCTCCATGTGAGATTTATGCTGTACAAAGCGGGGGCAGACAGGTTTTTCTCCGGGTACTCCTGTTTTCCCTGTCACAAATTTCATTCCAGCAACACACTCATTCATTTCATCGGTCATTCATTTAATCATTGTCCCAGGGGAGTGCGACAGGCTTCAGCAGCCGGCAAAGTTCATATCCTTGCTGCTAGATGGGGGCTTCATTCATTCCATTCCATGACCCGGTCAGACTGTAACGTGTTTTTCGAGGGGTTTTATGCAACTGGCATAAGTCAGTAGGGAGCCATTCTATATTTATTTACGCGGCAAATTGTTCAGCCAAGAGAATTTTTCATGTTAATTTATTATTATTATTAATTTATTATAATTATTATTAAGGTATTTTCGGAGCATTTTATAAAAATTATTAGCATTCAGATAGGTTTTCTATGTCTTAGAAAACGCTATCATGCAAATTATTACGAACGACGATATCATAGAAAATTATCTGATTACGGAATTTTACGGAGTTTTGTCAGTTAGGGTATTTGAGAGACATGAGTCACTGGAAATTCAAGTACACGCTTAATCTTGTCGGGAAGTATTACGCAAGCGGAGTTGCAACGTCAAGAAAGGCGAATATATGGAACGGAAAACGACTTCTCCCTCTCGCGCGCCGTGTGTAATGAACCAGAGGAGGGGAAGTAGCGGCGTGCTCAGCCAATCAGTGGAGACCACGTAAGCGGGAAGTCTGGACTGGAGTGGGGATGCGACGGGTGCATATATCGTTCGACGCGCCGTGAAACGAGGACTATCTGTGTAGAACTTAACGAGTACGGATGCACGCGGGAGTCGCTCCGATGTTCCGTGGATCGGAGGACTAACTTTAGTAAAACTTAACCAGTGTGGTTGCACGAGTGTTTGGGTTCGATGTACGGACCATAGAATTATCTAATCTACCAGAATCTCATCAAACATCGACGAAGATGACGACATCCAGGAGACTGTGGGAAGCTCACAGCATCATCCAGTACGAGGGAAAGGCTTCGGGCATTTCCAGTGGTAAGCGCTAATGACGCAGAAATACGCAATCTCTCATTTCTCTTGGTTTTATATTTCATATTTCAGTAACTTCATAGCTTGGGAATAAGAGTAAAATCAATAATTTATCAGACTCCGTTTTCACGTAATTTTCTATCGGTAATATTAAAATCGCAACGCTCCAATTTAAATTTTAAACTTATTATTATTATTAATTTTGCTATACTTGTTTTATATAATAAATTCATTTCTTTTACAATGCAATCTTTGCTTTCAGTAGGTAGCATTAGATATAGACCAATTCCTTCTCCTGATACAATTGTTTGTTGGGTTAATGATCAAATCATACCACGATCTGAGTGAATAGAGTCTTGAATGTGTTCTGCCAGAGCTAGACGTTGTTAAATACAAATTTAGATTTCAACATTGCGTTGAGGTCTTGGCGCCCATTAAAACAACATAGCTTAGGCAAAGGTAAACAGTTACATTTCTCACCCAACAGTTAGGGGCTAGCAAAACGTTTCAAGACGACTGGAAGCAGGCTGTGGATTTTCATTAATGTAGAGTTCAAAGTCACATCAATTTCAAATCTAAGTTTCAAATCTACGAATTATTACAACTATCAAGAACTCTTCGAGTTCAATGTAGCTTGTACTAAGCAAATATTCAAAATTATTCATGAATGTTTTCTGTAGAATGTTCATTAAATTCCATTTGAAAATATATCCTTCTTGTAAATGCTATCTTCTTAAATACACAATCTTCTTCCTATCGCAATGTCGTCTCAACAATTAAAAATCTTCATAACGTATTGCCAATATATATGTATATGATGAAATTCTAAAATATTAAATTCAAAAACATCAAAAAATACCAAAAGTAAAGCGAAAGATGCATTCGTAATTGAATCAAAATCTTGGTAAACGAATAGCTAATGTCATAATTAAACTACTGTTCACCTCAACATATAAGAAAATATGGTGAAAAGGTTACTCCAAAGATATCTCTAAATCTACTTTCTGCATAATGAAAATCTTCCCCGCTACCTTACGATGGCTTCATGAAGAACGTGTATATTGGAATACACAACCATTCCAACTCCAAACGACACCTTGGTTCCAAAATGCTGTTGACCCTCCTGGCATCGAACTGGGAAATACGAACTCCTTCTCCCCGCTCGTATTTCCTCATGTAATCAACGGCATTTCTCCTGGACAACCCTTGGATCTCATTCGTAGTGATAATAGACACCTGCTCTCTTTTTTGAAGATCTCTCCATTTGCAACAGTATTCCATCTCAGAGTGATATCAGTAGAATTCCCTTCGCTGACTTTGTGGTATTGAACTGTATAATTTTTATACATGTTCAATTATGTAGTTACTCATGATATTCGTTACTGTTCTGCATGTTACATTCCTTTGGTAGCTTAGCACTTCATGATGGCAGGTTTATAAAACTGCACAGTCGTTCCTCCTGACTTCAGTCTCGATAATATGTTGCTAAATTATAAAACAATCTCTGTGTCGAATTGCTTTTCCACTGCTACGTATAATTTATGAAGTTCCACTGTAGATATTCGAAGTTCCAGTTTTAACAATTGAATCGCTCGTTGTTTAAAGGCACTAAGTCCAATTTTTAAAGTTTTGAGATAAACACAAAAAACTGTTTTTCTACTCTTGTACTGAAATATGAGAGGTAGTTTTTGGTATGTGGAAAGTGCACACAAACGCCGATATAAATAAACTAAAATAGTATTGTTCCTTACAGGGGTGGATGAAATCAGTGTAGAAATGATAAAGGCTGCTGGACCTGTTGGTATGCAATGGTTGTATCGACTGCTAAAGTGTGTGTGGAAACGGAAATGTGTACCAGAAGACTGGGAGAAAGGGCTAATAATACCAGTGTTTAAGAAGGTGTGTGATAACTATAGAGAAGTTCCAGTTTTAACAATTGAATCGCTCGTTGTTTAAAGGCACTAAGTCACAGATAGTAAAAATACTGGAAAGGATATTAGAAAGAAGAATGAGAAGAAAGGTGGAAGGAGAGTTGCAAGAGGAACAGTATGGCTTCAGGAGTGGAAGATCCACATTGGACCCAATCTTTAGCTTGAGGCAGGTGATGGAAAAGAACTGGGAATATGGAGAGGATTTGATCATGATTTTCATAGATCTAGAAAAGGCATATGATAGTGTCCCCAGAGAGAAGGTATGGGAAACCATGGTTAAGAAGAGACTGGGAAGAGAAATGTTGGAAATGGTGCAAGCAATGTACAACAACTGTGTTAGCAGGGTACTGACCCCAGTTGGAAAGACAGATTGGTTTAGGAACAAGACTGGACTAAGACAGGGGAGTGTGCTGTCACCTCTCTTATTCATAATGGTGATGGATGAAATTGTAAAGGAAACAAAGGAAGCATATGGACATAAAGAAATGAAGTTACTGTTATTTGTAGATGATATTGTGGTCTGGGGAAGGAACACAGAAGAAGTGCAAAAACAACTAGATGCACTGAACGAAAATATTCAGAAGTACGGCCTGAAAATCAGTATAGAGAAAAGCAAGACCATGGTGATGACAAGAGGGGAAAGACAAGGAAAGGGCACTGTGAAAATTGGAAGTCAGAGTTTGGAAATTGTGGACACGTGCAAATACCTAGGAAGTGAATTGATGCAAACTGGTAGGTTGGACATGGAGATTGGCAGGAGAGTACAGCAGAGCAATGCATTCTATCAAAGTGTAAGAAAACTTGTTTGGGATAAGGAAGTACCAAGGAAAAGCAAGGGGGTAATGTATAAAGTGTACTATGTTCCCATATTAACTTATGCAGCTGAGACTTGGACCCTGACAAGCAGGCAGGAGAGTAGAATCCAAGCCAGTGAAATGAAATTCCTAAGAAGTATGATAGGAAAGACAGAGTGAGGAATGAAGATGTTAGGAAGGAAGTTGGGATGGGAAAACTAAATGAGAGAATTGAGAAGAATCAACTAAGGTGGTTTGGACATGTAAAGAGGATGGAGGAAAATAGAATACCAAGACAGATGCTGGAGGCGAAGTGCAAGGGTAAGAGAGCAAGAGGAAGACCTAGAACAAGATGGATTGATTCAGTGAAGAACAGCGTAAGAAAAAGAAATCTGGACTGGGACAAGATCGTGGAAGAAGAATGGTGGTAGGATAGAGGAAAGTGGAGAAGTGCCATAAATACCCCGACCCGGCAGGAGCTGGATAAGGGGAAATGATGATGATGATGATGATGATGAGTATTGTTCCTTATGTTACTATTAAATTCATTGACAAAATACGTAACTGGACATAGTCCCTTTCAACATGGTACGAGCAGAAACTTTGAGTGAGGAATATCATTCACATTCTTAGTTTATTTCCTTTATTTCTAAATGAACATATGTATTTGGAAGCCTAAAAAAGAAAAAGATAACATGAATGTAATAACTGTTATTTTCTTTGTGTTGAAACTCACTAACTGCTGGACTAAGTTCCTTTTAACACGAAATAACTAACTTGACGGCTGTGGTAATAGCACAAGTGCTGCCAGGACCTGGTTCCATTCAACACCAAAATATGCATATTCTTTCCTCGGATGCAAAATTGCGTTAAAAAGGATTTGTAAAAAAGGTGGACTTAGTGCCTTTCATCAACGAGCGATTCAATTGTAGAATGAAGGATAAGTCTTCTTTATGATATGCATCGTTGATATTTCTAACTGCAAGTTCCTTCTCGTAACTTAGTTTTGCGTGTATATAATACTGCATGGAACGCACTTCACCGATTTACGATATTTATCACGACCGAGTGTTCTTGACCGGTTGAATACAAGAATCGATCTGTTGTCTCTCCTCATGACACAAAACTGCAATTGTCTGAGGATACCCCCACTCCTCGGGGTAGTATATCTTATGTATATCGAAGTCTATATACGTAAAACTGCAATTCCTGCTACTTAACGCCTTCTATGGAGTGAAAACTCAATGGAATTAGCTCTGTAATAAAGTGTTTTAATATTCATGGCATATCCATGTCGTCTGTCCCCTCTGTAATCTCTGTAATTCATAAATAATCACATTCTGCGTGTATATTGCGATAAATCTCGCCCCTCTCCATTTACGGAATGTTGACCTTGTCTGTCACCTGCTAGCGCATGACGTAACTGAGAGCTTGCCTCGACATGTGTGGTTGTTGCGGGATAGTATCAGTTCTCCTTAACCAGCTGAAATTCAACTTGCGTAACAATTCTCGCGTCTACAAAACATCGCGGCTCTACGCAAAAATATCCAAACAAAATTGCTTTAATCTCAACAGGAAAATACTGGTACAGTACCTTCCTGGCATTTGCCCGAAGACGACAAGGGAAATCACGGAAAACCACTTTGAGGATGGCTGAGGTGGGAATCGAACCCCCTCTACTCATTTCGACCACCCGAGGCAGAGTAGACCCCGTTAGTCCTCATACCACTTTTCAAATTTTGTGGCAGAGCTGGGAATCGAACCTCGGACCTCCAGGTTGGCAGCTAATCACGCTGACCACTACACCACGGAGGCGACTAATATTATTATTATTATTATTATTATTATTTGTATGTATGTATGTCTACCCCTTATTATTCCAGTTTGCCAACGGGGTCGGGGATGAGATGCGAAGGAAGTCTTTGTGGCGGATGATTTTTACGGCCGGATGCCCTTCCTGACACCAACCTCATGAGAGGAGTTAATGAGAGATGAAATGAATGATGGTAAATGAAACTGGGCAAGGATGTGGAAGGAAGCGGCCGTGGCCTGTCAGAAGGTACCGTCCCAGCATTTGCCTGGAGTTGAAAATGGGAAACCACGGAAAACCATTTCAAGGACAGCCGACGGTGGGGCTCGAATCCACGCGTCTACCGAGTCAGCAGAGAGCTTGGCCCCATAATATTATACCGGCAACTTACAAATATCAAATAAATAATAACAATCATGATAATAATTTTATGGGGCAGGCTTCCATTCAGATCGTTGGTGAACAAACACCATTTTGCTGCAAACCCCCGGATGAGAGCCACCACTGCATGGTCAGAAGAAAGGAAGAAAAATCATAGTGAGATAATGAAGAGATTATGGGAAGAGAAGAAACCTAATTGAAATTCATCTGTGATATAGGTTCAATCATGCTCCTTAGTTGAATAATAATAAGGGTGAAAGTAAATGATTTGAAGGGTGAAATTGGTTGTAAACGATGTGATGAATAATGATGGAGAGTATTTTGCCTGAAGTTTCTGAATTCCTAAATTAATTTTCATTTTCATTTTATCGTTTAGCCTATTTTTAATTGAAGGGGTTGGGTACAACAGCCACAGTGACAACACAAGCTAGTTATATGATATAAACAAAGCATAAATGCTGATGGTGCACATGTGAAGAAATAAATAATAATAATAATAATACACCCTTAATTTGTGAAAACTCTTCCCTCATCCTATTTCACCGTGTGAATATGGCTAAGAACTTAATCTGTTTATATGGTCTGGAGTAGGTGATTACGATTTGAAAATTACTTC
The DNA here is from genome assembly GCA_946902985.2 of Meconema thalassinum. Classification (NCBI taxonomy): domain Eukaryota; kingdom Metazoa; phylum Arthropoda; class Insecta; order Orthoptera; family Tettigoniidae; genus Meconema; species Meconema thalassinum. The sequence continues at coordinate 669,353,487 of OX336389.2, read as the reverse complement.
CACTTTATTTTGTTTATACTGTATAATAATAACCCTACTGAAATTTCGTCCAGCAGGCGTTCATTCGATCAGTAACTGATTTTTCTAATAACTTCAGACTTCCATCTGCTAATTTCTCTCTTACCATATCTTGAGTGAGAGAAGTCATGGTAAAAAATATATAATGAACTCAATACCGTAAGTGGATCACTTCATACTTCTTTAAATTTGTCAAATGTAAGAATGAGGAATGATTCACATTCCAGTGTTACAGAGGGCTTTGAATTAACACGTGCAGCGGCTTGAGTGAGTCTGCTTTTTCCTTTAAATAGATACTATCGATAACGCCGAGATAAAAGGAGTTCCGGTATTATCGAGACTGAAGGTTCCTACTCAGTACCGGTATTATTGAGACTTCTCATTCAGTAGAGAGACCTGGCCTTGAGTGCGCTTGGTGGGGGACGATACTGACCATGCGGTAACTTACGGTACCGATCGGAACTGGAGCAAATTTGCCCGGCTCTATTCTTAACCATATCTAAAGCCAGTTATTCGATAAAATTGAGTAACATTATGTTAATTAGTAAAAATACCAGTGTGATTTGTGAAACGAAGAGTATAAAAAGATCTTAAGGTATTAAATGGCTCAGGGTTAGGTACTTTTGTATCTTTTCTGTGGGTTTGAAACCTTTAATTCCTGAATTTGACAATATATTACAATGCCAATTTAACAAATAACTTTAGCCATAACAATTGAGGAGTTCAAATGGAGAACCATGTAAGTGCCAAACACAAAATTGTTCAGTATTCACAATAAACCTATTTCCGGTGGAATTTGGTACTTAACTTATATGGTTTTCCACCGTATGCTACAGATAATGCCTGAACGAAAGAAAACACAAAGTAGCATGGATATTCACTTTCAGAAGCACATTGGATTTAATATACTGTACATATTACACATTTCCTGGTCTAAACTAAAGTCTAACTGGCTTATGAAGACATCTTTTTCTAGTCCTCATCACTGGCTTTACTTCCACGTTCCACTTGGGGCCCACACAATTCGGAAGAAAACTTCCTATGACGAACATCAGGCAAAGAGGGGATCATTGCCATCTATTTCTCCTTTTCTTTAGTTACGTCTTTTGTCCTCGTTACACCTGGAAGTCCTAGCAGCGATGGAAGGTTAGAAGCCTCTTTGCCCTTTTTGAATATGTACACTTCGGCAGGCTCAATCAGTTGACTGTACACTTCTTTTACAAACACCACTGATGGATTATAGCGGTTTACAGTAATAAATGAAAGCTTGGAAATGTTCAACGTTTTTGTGTTGATGAATTCGTCCGCCAGAGCCACAAAGTTGACAAAATCCTCTTTGTTCGTTTGAATTGGAATAAAAGGATTTGAAGGCCTTGAAGATGTAATCAACCGATAGATATAATCAGGTACCATGGTCCCGAAGCCCGCTTTTTTCACTTCTTGATCAAGCCAAATTCTCTATCCCAGGGCATAAAACTATGTCCAGTCACAAGAAACTGAAGTTCAATTGAATCCACATACTTCTTTGCAACGAGATAAATCATTGTCATTAAAATCATTCTTTTTTTGTTTTGGGCAGCACAGTTATCTGCCCACACGAGTAAGTTCTTCTGCGCAATGCGACCCGAAGCAATTACTTTAATAAGGCATTCGCAATGTTGCTCATGATGCAATATGATTTCCACTTCTCCTACCAATCCCTTCATGCCAAAGACACATATACGAACTATTATTTGTAGCATCATGCATGCAGAAATTGTAGCACGATAGTTGTCTGTAATAAAACATTTGAGTGTGTGTAAGTATCGGTACAAACATCACCTGCTGCATGTCCATACTTAAAGAGCATTTATTAACACTGACGGTTCGTGAGTTGCTTTTGCCTCTTCAAGCATCAATGACGTTGCTTTCTCTGCCTTTGCTTGGTGCAAGTGTAGTTCATTGACAAACTTCTGCTTAAGGGAGTTGTTAGAGGTTATAGTAATTGAAGCATTCAATCTGTCACATTTCTGGCAAGTGTCGGTCCATGGTTTTCCAAACCTAAGCTTTGGAAAATCAGTCTTAAAAACATGATCATAAAACCAGTACGACACTTTACTTTCTGAATACATGTCTTTAAATGCCTTAAATAGTCGATTTACATTTAGATCTGGGCTGAGGTGCTCGTTTGATGTTTTCTTCCTACAATAATGACTTACCTCTCTTGGGAAGAGGTTGATCTGGCTTCTAACCACATTTCGGTCATTCTCTGTGAATTTATATTAATGAGCATTACTACCTTAAGATTTTCCTCATACATCAGTATAAACTTGAAGACCTTGTTTCTTTTTAGATTGTATAGTCGGCAATTTATTAGCAGTGAGAATGAAAATCTCCTTGAAGGTTTTGCTGCATACCTGTATATGATTTCCATTGTCATTAGTAGGGCTCGGATTTTTAGGTAAATAAATCTATTTTTATGTAAATACATATTTTAAGCATTTTTTCTATAAATACATAAATTCCTACTTTTCTCTTATTAGCACATAAAAAGACATACTATTTACATTTTTTTAAATCAGGATGTTAGATCTTTCAGTTTATTGCATTTTTGTTCTGTGTTACTTCAACGGGGAAGAACCTGTGAGCTATCTAATCTTCATGCAGAGCGTATGTCAGCCCTCAACTGTGTTATTCTTAATTTTTCGCCCTGTGCCACTCACTGTGGAAGTCGGGGATTTCCTTGTCCATAGCCATATTGCACCACGTGCTAGACCTCTCCCTCCCCCAATTACCTGGAAGCAGTGTCACTCGCATGCAGTTCATTTCTGGCACTGTGAAGTGTAAGGCAGTTCTACGATGCCTAAAGTAAAAACAACTATAAGTTATCGGCTGTTGCAGAATTTAAAGATAATTTTACTTCTGATGGGGGCATTCTGTTCTGCCAACCATGTGGGAAAGCAATCAAGGCTGAACATCGATCTCAAGTTACACAACACCTCAAGGGCAAGAAACATATTGCCGCAGTTTCACGCCTTCAGAATAAATGTTTCGCGATAATCGTCGGTCATTTGTGATGGACAACCTGAAGATGTATCTCGTCGTGTATTGTAATGCTTCAGCAGTCAGTGAGACAAAGAATTAATTGCATTCGTGAGTACTGCAAAACTAAATTATAATTAAATATTTTTACTTTTTTGTCACATATTTCAGGTATTCTTAATACATAAAAAATAAGTATTTTTAGCACCTAAAATTCCGAGCCCTAGTCATTAGGAATAGTGTAAGTCACTGTTGTCTGCCTCCTACTCTCTGAAGAATCGTTGTAGTAGCCATGACGCCCTCTATCAATATTTACAAGCTGCATGTGGTTCATAAGATAGTTTCCTTGTTGCTTGGAAATCAAACAGTAAAACTTGGTAAATAATGATTCATTATACTCTTTACTAAGTGTTTTACAACTGTACTTACACTTGCAAACACTATCTTGTGGAAGATTCTTGGCTGCAACATGCTTCCCCGACGAAGTAATATAAGGCTTTCCTTGCACTTAGTTTTCCCCGTCGTATTTTTCCTGCTATCTCTTTATCGGTGGCATGATTAACAAAAGAACACGTTGCAACAATGCCATGAAAACAGTACTGACGTGTATATTGACACCAGACATACGAGAAAACCAGTCGGTAAATGCTAGCACGAAAAATACAGGAACAGTCGCAAGCTTGCACTCATGTGCGTTGTTTTAGAACAAAATCCAACACAGCAACCAGCTGTAATGGCAGTGACACATTCATGGTTCTCCACTTTACAACGCTGGGCATATACATAGTGCATGCAACAGCAATGCCTCCTTGCGATGTCTGAAGCAACTAATGGTGTAGCCTTATGCACGTACACTGTTTACCACTTTCCTCAGCATAGCACATACCGTGATTTCCACAAATAAAAACAATTTTTATTTCCATGGCACTTCCATGGTTTTCCATGGCACTTCCATGGTTTTCCATATTAACTCCTCAATTGTGTACTGCTCCTTCACAGCAGTCATATGGGAGACCAGGTACTTCATCAGAGAATTATAAAACAGTGTACCACATCTAGGTTTGTGAGTATTCTGCCACTCTTACCCTGACCTTGGACATTCGCCACGAGATTCAGAGTTGAGCGGTGTCCTAGTGGGACTTCAGGCTAAAACCTGGGGAGCGGACGGCTGGTGCATAACCAGAGGTCCGGTTAGGAATTGACTGCATGCATGGAAATAAAGAATGAAAGGTAACATTGACAAAATATAATTAAACCAAGATCCATACATAATGGGTACACAAGAAACAAGGACATATAGAATAATTTCACATACAGGCATATTAAAACAAACCAAGCCTAGCCTGACTCGAACTAAAAGAAATATATATAATGAAAAGCCCCAAAGGCAAGGTGTGTCAGAACCCAACACAAATACGAGAGGTGAAAACAACTTGCGGAACGAAATCCGTTTCTGAAGTACAAGCTTGGATATGAATCCCCATGACGACACGCGATCAGGAATGCGTAAAGAAAATCAAAATTCACAAGAAATGTTAAGTAAATACACAATAAAAGTTCAGTAAATACACAAGAAATGTTCCCCGGGAACAAGCAAGATGACAATTAATAGATGCTGTAACAAATCCAAAAGCCGAGGTGTTACATGTTAAGAGCCACTTAGTGCGACTGAACTGTCCGACTCGCCAGCCTAGAATCGAATCATCTAAGGGAACGCTGACTTGCCTAACAAAGGTTACAACCACGAGGTACCCCCACCCCTACTTCAAAGAACAAAAAAAAGAACTGTTTTCCCAGCCAAAAATACATTAAAAAATGCATAACCATTTAATACACACAAATTTAAATTGAAAGCTAAAATGTTGCCCGTAAACAAATATAAGTTTAGTCGCTTAGCTTAAGAAAATATCACACGCAGTAAGTGATGCAGTGTTAGTTTTTTCTCGAAAGTTTTCTTGAAGAAACGCGAGAATCACACACGCTGTTCTTTCATGGTTTTGTGCCCTTTCCAAAATGTTATCTTCAAAGCTTTACCTCATTTTTTTGGGACTCCGGGAAGAACACGAGGCATCTTCCCGGAGCCCAACACAACATGACTCGACTGTGTACCAGTCCTTGCTATAATGACGCCAATAGAGCTTCTTTCTGCTTCAGTCCAGCACTTAAGCGCCAAATGCGTCACTCGCACACAGTTCAGCCAACCTAACGGGGACGAAATGACTCGGGCTGCCGAGCACACAATGGAGTGCAATTTGTTCCAAGTTGTCATCATTGGTTACTGACCAACTGAGCGTTGCCAAGCATAGTGGTTTACTGCGCGTTGGCCCGATGCGATGTTGCCGGTTGGTTGACGACTCTGCAAGGTTTAGCGTGAGAATTGAAGCTCTTCACATTTCCCACAGGGCTGTCCACTGTTAGTAGGGGTACACAAAGTTCAGTTGATGGTCCAATTCCAGATTTGGAAATAAATGGTAGGGGGAACAAGGGTTATCTTAATTCCCTTAGGGTTACACAATCTGCAGGGATGCACAACCACAAGTCCAGGGTTTTGCAAGGTTCAGGTCCAAGGTTGGAAGAATAAATCCTCCCGGGTTCGAATGTCAATTTGTCCCTTGTGACAATGCATTTGGCACATCCTCCGCCCCCTAAACTTAACGATGGGACAAGCGCTGAAGACATGGTGAACAGCTAGGCACCTTGGCAGTCGAAGGGCCCCTCCAAGAGCCGCCAGCAGATCCTTGAGTAGGACCCTGAGATAGAAAACGCCAACATTCCTGGTATGGTACCTCCAACCCTAGGCCTAGGTTGGGAGTACTCCAGCCAAATAAGTGGAAGCCTGGCTGAAACATACATGAGTACAGCAGCAAAAAGTCCAGGTTGACATTCCGGGACAGGGACCAGCACGTTGCCTCTTACCACACCACCTTAGTTCACATCACGATTCCCTTATAGGGAACGGATGCTCCGGGCTAGCAAGCTAGCATTGAGCTAAATTATACCACCCTATTATTGGGTGACTAAAAATAATTCACACGAGGATTTGGTTCTGTAGTGCACGAAGCTCACTGAAGCGTCGATGTCGAAATAGGGATACTTCACAAGAAGTCAGTTTAGTTCAGGGCTTAATAAAAGGTCCACTGAAAGAATTCACTGGAAAGGGCAACCACTTTACCGAAGCACAGAAGTTAATAAAAAAAACTTCCAAAAACAATGACAATTACATAATATATAAGTTATTTTACAGAAATGATTTTACAATGCCATGGGAACCCAAAGTTTACAGGGAACCTACCAAAAGGGAGTAGCTAGTTTCCCATCCAAAACCGTTAAACAATTGAAAATTTACAAAATTTACTAGATGGACCTCACGCAATATGTGAACTCAGAACCACCAGAGAAAGCAAGACATAATTAAAATAGTTACACAACATACAAACCATTCAACCTTGGATCGTCCCAGTATGTGAAACACACTACAATTACATAAGAAAGAAAGCCCCTGTCTGATATTGCAAGTTACTGCCCCTAACCGCCCACGGTGGCCACACGAGAAATGCCGGAGACAGCAACCAACTTCCATGAGAGCAAGAAACCATGGGGACTATGTTTAGATTACAGCACTCGCCTACGACCAATGCTAATTCCACCAAAACTTTAACCAAAATTACAACATCGACTTCACAATGGTTACCAGAGGGTGGCAATCGAACTCAGGACACCTAGGTGACCACACCCAAACAAGGAATGACATAACATAGCCAACAACAATACCCTAAATTTACAACCTCAAAAAAAATCTTCCCAAACGACAACCCGTTCAAACTGCTACCACAAGGCACGAAACCCAAGCAGAACTGACTTCAACAACAACCAACCCAGTACACAGGCTGTACCTCATTACTACCAACAGGAATGTAGAAATTCCAAACCAAAGCACATAGCTTGACAAAATTCCAAAATGAGCACAACATTAGCATAATACCATATCTACAAACTCACCCAAGTTAACATGATCCACCATAAAAAAAAACACACACAATTACCAACAAATCCGCACTCATACACTCCCCAAACGACTAACAGAATTCTACAGCACTAGAATGAACACCGACAGGCGTCATATGATACACGTCAAGAGGCACGGGGCAGTTAATGTCCCCAAATTCACACATTTTCCAACCTAACAACTTCCCACAGCCTCAGCGTCTCGAAACTTTTCACAGAATTACAATCCACAGGAGTGGTAAATGATACATTTCAAAAGGCACAGGGCAGTTAATATCCCCAAGGAAAACACACCTAACACGGAACGAGAATAAAATCACAAACTTGAAATATTTCCCCCCCAAAAAATATTTATACATTCAATACTACAGTCTGATCCAACTCTAATGCACAGAACAGCTGACCGACATCTTGGTAGAGCATTCACTCCAACAGCTGAAGCTCTCCAAACTGAAATCACACCCAAAGTAACAGGGGTTCGCACAAAATTTATTTCCAACCTACAACTCTCGAAAATTGAGACAATATTAGTATGTCAGCAGTCTAACAGAACATTTCTGCAGAATTCAAACAACCCACTGACCAACCCATCTAAATACACCCTCAACTCACCAGAAATTGCAGCTTGAAGGTAGTTCAGATTAACATAATTTCTAAAACCAACACGCCAGAACAACGGAATAGCACATCAGACTCAGAATCACCCTGAGACGTTCCACAACATTTCCAAAACAGACAACAGTTACTCATGAGGATTACAAAAGATAGCATAACAGATTGACTTCAGCGGAACAGCTGGGTCATCCCCCGTCCAACAGGACTCGACAACATCGCATCCACAGGAAATAAAACATTCCAAATTCACAGTTTATAATTTCTCAGTTTCTCGTTCGCCAGCAGGCTTACAGTATGATAAATGAGTCCTAAAAACGCGCTTCCTTACTCGATCTTCCAACAACACGGTCACCTCAGAAGGGAAGGACAAGATTTTATAGGGTCCCATAAATTTTGGTTGGAGCTTTCCTGACACCTGATGACCGGGGGCCTTCGGCCGGAAATTCTTCGCATACACGAGGTCTCCGACAGAATATCCACTTTCCTTACGATCCAAGTTATATCTCTTGGCAAGCTTATCGTGCGAAATCTTGATAGCACGTTCAGGACAGGGCTGGTCAGGCAGAAGATCATGAAGCGACCATAAGTTAGTTGGAGGGGAATTTGGCACAAACTCATACATAAGAGAGAAAGGAGTCTTACCGTGCGATTCATGCTCAGCGGTGTTAAAAGCATAAGCTAGCCAGTGAAATGATGAGTCCCACTTGGCATGGTTATCTCGATGGTAGGCGATAAGCGCGGCTCTCAAATTGCGGTTAACCCTTTCAGCCAGACTAGGGTTAGGGTAATACGGCGTGGTAGTTATATGGGAGATAGAGTAGTCAAATAAAAATTTTCTAAATTGATGAGAAAGGAAAGCTTTAGCATTATCGGAAACTAGATATTGACAAGGGCCACAAGAAGCAAAAATCACCTTCAAACACTTGATGACAGTAAAAGAATTACACATTCTTGTGGGAAAAATCCATGAAAACTGGGAAAAACCATCCACACAGACAAAAGCAAAGCGGTTTCCCACCCTGGACCTTGGAAACGGGCCCACGAAGTCGATATACAGCTTTTCCATGGGTCTGGATACAGTTTCGGAAGCTAACTTACCAATTTTACCACTCTAACAGCAGGCTTACTCACATTGCAACAATGACATCCCAGTACAAACCTCCTCACATCTTTATCGAGACCCTTCCAAACGAAAGACTGTCTGATCTTCTGTCTTGTTTTAAAAATCCCCTGATGGCCTTCAGCATGCCATTTACAAGCTGAGCAGGCAAGACAACCTGAGGTTTCTTATCGCGCTTACCTACACAGCACAACACCCCAGATTCTAAGATGTAAGGCTTAATCTCTTCACCAGAACTCAATTTGACAATTAACTCACTCAAAACAGGATCTTCTTTTTGGTGCACAGCAATTTCTCCGAACAACAATGGTGAATTCACAAGCATGTGCTGAGCAGAATTTGCTCCGATTACAACTGACTCTTCAGACGGAGGAGTTTCACACCTACCAGGAACTTCCTCGTACATGCGGCTAAGGGAGTCGGCAACGACATTTTCACAACCCTTAATGTGACGGACAGTAAACTGAAAGGATGAAATTATGGTCGCCCAACTGGCAATGCGTCCAGTGGTCCTGGGTTTAGCTAGGACCCAGCTCAGGGCCTGGTTATCAGTTTCCAGATCAAACGGAACATGCTCAACGTACATACGGAATTTCTCCAGTCCGAACATGACTGCAAGGCCTTCCAGTTCATACACAGAATAATTTGCTTCTGCGCGGGAAATAGTTCGAGAAGCAAAACAAATAGGACGTCTGCCTAGCTCACTGTCTTGTAGCTGAACGGCGGCTACAGCACCTAGAGAAGCATCAGTCTGAATGATGAACCTCTTACTGAAATCCGGGACAGCAAGAACAGGAGCACTACACAGTGCCTCCTTCAAATCATCAAAAGCTGCTTGCTGCGACGGACCCCATTCAAACTTCACACCAGACCTACGTAGACAGTTAAGTGGCACTGCACGTTGTGCAACATTTGGAATAAATTTACGGAAAACCCCAATCATTCCCACGAAACGGGCCACAGCTTTTACATTCTTAGGAGGTTTGAAATCTCTGATTCCTTGGGTTCGGGAGTCGTCGACCGAAACACCATCAGCAGAAATGACATGCCCAAGAAAAGCAATCTTAGGTTTAGCGAATGACACCTTAGACAATTTTACAGTTAGACCAGCAGATTTTAATCTCTCAAAAACTTCGCGCAGATGGTGCACATGATCTTCAAACGTTTCACTATATATGACGACCTCGTCCAGGTAATGATACAGATAGTCAAATTTAATGCCAGAAAACACATGATCAAGAAGCCGACTGAGCACAGGGCCCCCTGTAGACAGACCAAAAGGTAACCTACAGTATTCCAAAAGGTTCCAGTCCGTGGCGAACGCAGTGAGGTGTTTAGACTCCTCAGACAAAGGAATTTGATAGTACACCTGATATAAATCGATGAGACTATTGTATTTAGCGTTTTTAAACCAAGAAAAACAGCTGTGCAGGTCAGGAAGAGGGATGGATTCTAAGACGACCTTTTTGTTTAATCTCCGGTAGTCCACGACTGATCGAAAATCACCATTGGGCTTCGGGACAAGAAACATGGGTGACGAATAAGCTGACGTGGAGGGTCGGATCACTCCATCGGCTAACATTTGATCAATTATCTTCTTCAGCTCCATCATCTTAGGTGGGCTTAGACGGTAAGGAGGATGTCTTACAGGGAGAGTATTGGTAACTTCTATTTTTTATTCCATAATTCTAGTCATTCCCAATTCGTCGGTAAACACTTCAGGATAACACCCACATAAATCACGAATTATTTTAGCCTGAGCATCAGACAAATTGCTTAGATCCAAGGATTCAACTCCGGCATACAAGGTGGGCTCCGTGTCAACATTGACAACGTGAGCACCAACAGCAGAAACATCAGAAGAATAGAACCTTAATTTTACCTCAGTACAAAACCTAAACCAAAACAACTTATGTTGCATGTCCAACAACAGACCGGTGTGACCAAGAAAATTAGCTCCAAGAATGAGGGGACAAGACAAATCTTTTACTACCCAAAATGAAAATATCCAAGTGAAATTGTGAATACGCACCTTAAATTTTGCAGAACCAAGGACGTCCAATTTGGAACCGTTGGCTGACACTAACCCAACATTGACTTTAGACAAATTTCCCAATTTACAGATTTGTTTCATGGCCAAGAACCAACTCTCGCTGACCAAAGATGCAGCACTTCCTGAGTCTAGCAAGGCGATTACACAGGCATCATTGATCGAGACTTCGACCCTAGGGGAAGGCGAAATAACATTTTCAGAAATCCTCGAACAGACACCATTATCTCCGAAAGGTTTGGCATCGTCCTGCGCCATTTCGTTCTTCAAAGGACCCGATAAGTTCTTAGCAGGATGAATACCACGATGTCCGTTCCCAACCCGTCAATTACTTTTCTTCACCTGACAGTTACGTTGAATATGACCGCCCCGACCACACCCGTAGCATTTCACAGGACGGTTAGAATTATTGCTGACATTGTTTCGGTTAGGATTTTGGTTGAAATTACTTGACCCAGACGGGGGTCGAACAGGATTAACACCAGGAGGTGCAGCCCAAGCAGCATACCTCAAGAAATCCACAGAGCGCACGGACTCAGCCAAAATAGCAGCCTTGCAAAGCTCACCAACGGTACTTGTAGGAGTGCCAACACTCAGACAATTTCGAAATTCCGGAGTTGCACCAGTCTTAATCAGTTTCACAACTTCTGATTCTGGCATATCCAATCCAAACACTTTCACAAATTTAGATATGTCCATGATGTAATGATTTAGAGGTTCGCTCATACCCTGAGCATGATACAGATAACGCCCTTTCACGGAATCCAAAGACCTCACCGGCACGAAAACTCTCAACACTTCGGCCATGAAATATTCAATGCTCCTACCATTGCACATTGCACTAGTTAGATATGTCCGAACAATAGCAGAAGTGTGAGGAGATATCAGCTGAAAGACCATTTTATCACTTACACCGAACTGTACTGCACATTCATGAATATCGACCAGTATCCTGAGAAACTCCACAACCTCTTCAACAGTGTTCATTCTCCGACCATACAATTTACAAATAAAATTCATAATAGGATGATATACGGGACCAAAACTAGCCTTAGAGTAAACAGAATTGCGATCATGGTCACTACACGCATCTTGACCTGGCATCCCAAACGTTGTATTCCCTAGAACAGAATCGTAGTTTCAAGGCTTTACAGAAGAACCGGGGTTATGCCCCAAACTAGAATTGACACCATGACATCCTTGAAAACCAGAATTAATATTTACGGCACCCTCAGAACTGGAATTTTGTTTCAATGTAGGGTGCTGATAACCCACACTACCCAATGACTGAAATGACGGAACAGGAAAAGCAGGCGGACCGCCTACGCGAGTATTACTAGACACAGAATTACAATTTGAACAATTACTACCAATCAATGGCACAGGACAAAGAGGAAGATTAAACGTAACAGCATTACCTGGCATCGAACCCAAGGTACCATTACTTTCAGGGACCACTTGTCCAACTCGTGACCTCGATTCAGCCTGAATTTCGTTCGGGTTTGGTACACCATTATTTAACAAGGAATTGGGCATCATAGAAGGTGAAGAAAATGCATCACCAGCATGTAGTACTGGATGTGTTTTAGGTCTCTCGACATTTGAAACATTAACAACATTAACAGAAGGATTAATGCTTAGAAAATCAACAATTTTACGTTCAGCAGCTCGAAAATCACCAGGAATACATGAGCTCTGTCCAAAATCAATATTGCTAGCTGTTAAATGTGCTGGATCGCCAGCAGTCTGCATAACGGGGGGGCAACTTGACGATTACAAGACAAGGATTCTGCATTCTGACTTCCAACGTTACTCAAGACATAAATTTCATTATCTGACACAGGCACTGACTCCACAGCGGCAGAAATATTCGAGTCGCGATAACCAACAGAGACCGAACTCATTAAATCCTCACATTGACTGACAGAATTAACGCTATCCAGCCTCTGGGCACATTCCACCAATCTAATTTGGGCAGCTAATATGTTCTTCAACACGGATATGGAACGCTCATCAGAAGAATGTAGCAGGTCGGGACAACGGAGATACGGATATTCAATATGGGCATTTAACTTCACAAAATGAGCAGGGCTACATTCAACCTCAGAGAAACAAAAATTTACTACATTGACAATATCCTTCACAGAATTACATACTTGGGACTCACCAAATTTGAACTGGGCATCAGACAGCTTGGGTACAGCAATATGAAAATTGGTAGCACATTGTAAGCTTTCTCTGGCCTGCTCTGTGTCCTCAGGGACTTGAAGGTTACGCAGCAGTAACTCATAAATCACCTCTTCATCTGTCAAATATATGACAGTGATCTTGCGGTTGGCCATCGTACAGAATTATTTTCATGAAACAAAACAAACAAAACATATATTACATGCTGACCCACAATTATAGCCTACCTTTAGGGTGAAAATGAAAGGGGGGCCCATATTTTACTATTAAGTTTATCGCATAACATGCAGTCAGGCCATGGCAAACACATAACCACGCTCTGCTACCATTCTGCCACTCTTACCCTGACCTAGGACATTCACCACGAGATTCAGAGTTGAGCGGTGCCCTAGTGGGACTTCAGGCTAAAACTTGGGGAGCGGACGGCTGGTGCATAACCAGAGGTCCGGTTAGGAATTGACTGCATGCATGGAAATAAAAGAATGAAAGGTAACATTGACAAAATATAATTAAACCAAGATCTATACATAATGGGTACACAAGAAACAAGGGCATATAGAATAATTTCACATACAGGCATATTGAAACAAACCAAGCCTAGCCTGACTCGAACTAAAAGAAATAAATATAATGAAAAACCCCAAAGGCAAGGTGTGTCAGAACCCAACACAAATACGAGAGGTGAAAACAACTTGCGGAACGAAATCCGTTTCTGAAGTACAAGCTTGGATATGAATCCCCATGACGACACGCGATCAGGAATGCGTAAAGAAAATCAAAATTCACAAGAAATGTTAAGTAAATACACAAAAGTTCAGTAAATACACAAGAAATGTTCCCCGGGAACAAGCAAGATGACAATTAATAGATGCTGTAACAAATCCAAAAGCCGAGGTGTTACATGTTAAGAGCCACTTAGTGCGACTGAACTGTCCGACTCGCCAGCCTAGAATCGAATCATCTAAGGGAACGCTGACTTGCCTAACAAAGGTTACAACCACGATGTACCCCCACCCCTACTTCAAAGAACAAAAAAAAAAGAACTGTTTTCCCAGCCCAAAAATACATTAAAAAAATGCATAACCATTTAATACACACAAATTTAAATTGAAAGCTAAAATGTTGCCCGTAAACAAATATAAGTTTAGTCGCTTAGCTTAAGAAAATATCACACGCAGTAAGTGATGCAGTGTTAGTTTTTTCTCGAAAGTTTTCTTGAAGAAACGCGAGAATCACACACGCTGTTCTTTCATGGTTTTGTGCCCTTTCCAAAATGTTATCTTCAAAGCTTTACCTTATTTTTTTGGGACTCCGGGAAGAACACGAGGCATCTTCCCGGAGCCCAACACAACACAACATGACTCGACTGTGTACCAGTCCTTGCTATAATGACGCCGATAGAGCTTCTTTCTGCTTCAGTCCAGCACTTAAGCGCCAAACGCGTCACTCGTACACATTTCAGCCAACCTAACAGGGGGACGAAACGACTCAGGCTGCCGAGCACACAATGGAGTGCAATTTGTTCCAAGTTGGCATCATTGGTCACTGACCAACTGAGCGTTGCCAAGCGTAGTGGCCCAATGCGATGTTGCCGGTTGGTTGACGACTCTGCAAGGTTTAGCGTGAGAATTGAAGCTCTTCACATTTCCCACAGGGCTGTCCACTGTTAGTAGGGGTACACAAAGTTCAGTTGATGGTCCAATTCCAGATTTGGAAATAAATGGTAGGGGGAACAAGGGTTATCTTAATTCCCTTAGGGTTACACAATCTGCAGGGATGCACAACCACAAGTCCAGGGTTTTGCAAGGTTCAGGTCCAAGGTTGGAAGAATAAATCCTCCCGGGTTTGAATGTCAATTTGTCCCTTGTGACAATGCAATTGGCACAATTATCCTGACGACATAAATTGGCTTGCTTCAAAACGATTCGAGAATAAGTTTATATTATTGTACAAAATAGTCTACATCCTTATTCAATAAATCAGCTTCTGACTATTTAAGTACCATTTTCTACACTTGAAAATTATAATAGCAGCAAGTGTTTGAGATGACGACATCATTTACATATACTCATGTTTTAATTTTCCAAATGCATAGATATCCTACCGAAATATGCTTCTGATTTATAACCGACTGGCTGCGTGGCTCAGCGGTAACGTTCTCGCTTGCTGTACCCAGGGTGGCAGGATCGAATCCCTTCGGGGAAAAATTCTCGCACCACGGTGTCTCTAAAAGGGGCAGTAGTTAAAAGGGACGTAAAACCAATAATATTATTATTGATTTATAACCAGTTAAAGACCTTGTTCTGTTGTTTGTTTGAAAAGCTTTATAATACTAGCCTAAAATCCATAGTTCAAGTCTTACTTTTAGGGTCCTTTGGGAACTCGGGTGTCTTCTTCTTGTTATTTGAACAGCCTACATTAATGGAATGACTTTTCAGTCGATCAACACGAATACCCCCAATTATAATGGGCGAGGAGTAACAATTAATTTCCATGTGTAATTGTGTAATTCATAATACAATAATTATTTATACACTTAATAAAACATTTCTCATACAACCCCCCCCCCCCTTTATGTGAGAAGTGTTTCATTAAGTGTATAAACAAGTCATGTATTGATTTCAAACACATGGAGATAAATTGTCACTCCCCGCCCAATCTAATTGGATACACTCGTGTTGACCCACTGAGAAGCGGTCATATAGATTACCTAGCAACACTGAAATATGGCTTCTGAAATTTGATCTGTTGATTGCACTGCACATCTCCTCTTGTAAAACACATGATTACAGATAGAACTGTTACACAATGCTAACATACACCAACACAACACAGTCCGCACATGCTTGCTGGCTACGTGAGAGCATTGTTGTTGAGCGGTAGAAAAATCTGAGCCAAGCTTCGCAATTGTGTAGGTAGATTGTGGTTATACGTTGTCATGAAGACATGTGTAGCTCAAATGGGGAGCCGGGCCGAAAGGCGATAACAGTACATCACCAAGTAGCCGGCGCGGTGGTGAAACGGACACAAATCAAAACCATGCCGATTTTCCAATCCCCCCTGGCTATGCCACTGCCCTAAAACAAATTAAATACTGCTCTCTTTGTCTGTTTTCCAGTTTTTAAAGGTACAGAAAACTTTGGAAGCCATTTTTTCAGTGTTGCCTTGTAGGATTCTATGTAAATACTATATTTCAGTCGATCAACATGTAGATGGGAGCTCAATTATTTTGGGTGGTTAATATTAACCCTGCATTGGAAACAAGTGCCCCAGGAATTTTTTATTTTGCAATAAATTTGGGTTGGTGTGGCCTGTAGCCACCATATCAAGTGACTTCAGTTTTAAGACCCTCAGCATCTGGGAGTGATAGTTTCAAGGTATTGTGTGCATAGTTTGCATGTTCATTATCGTTTTGGGCCGTGCAGTAACCCATGTTTCTGTTTATGTAACATTCCTATAGGTAAGAGTTGAACGCATTTTCCTCTTAACTGTTGTATCGTCGTTTCTTTCGTTATGAATGCACAGTATTATTTCATTGTTAACTTTTCCACATATTTCAGGACAATAACATAGCTCGTAAAAACATTTTTATTGCTGGTAGGGATGACAAATTGATCCTGGACGAGCTTATGGTATCAGAAGAAGACGATGGTGATGAGTTGCTGGATAATATTGATGAAGAAGGGGATATTGTGCATGAAGATGATGTAGAGGAAGATATAATATCATGTTACAGTTCAGGTGATGAATGCAATCCACGGTCCTGTGAAAATGGTGACAAAGGCAAACATGAATCTTGTACTAAGAGGAGGGAAGCAGATGTTATTGTATTATCTGCCAATGCTACTAGCCCATTGACTGATAATAACAAAAATGTGTTGAATGAATGCATTTATATTCCAAGAACATTATCACTAAAAGGAAACAATGGTCACTGTTGATCAACTAAACTTCCTTCGAAAGCGGGAAGAACACCAAGACACAATATTGTATTCATTCTTTCGTAACATGAGCTTTCTGCCACAAAGTATTACTTATGTATATGTTAGATGTGCTGCATGTGTATAATAATGTGAATTTTGACAGTAAAATATTAAGTGTGTGACAGAATTTGCCAATTTCTCTCTGGGGCACTGAATGCCCCATGTTTCAATTTACATCCTAGAAAGTGCAGGTTTCCAATGCAGTGTTAATATAATCTACTCAAAATAACCTTTACACAACCAGAAATTAATACACAGTACACTTACGAACTATACACTGCACTCCTTGAAAGATGGATGATGATGATGATAGTAAAAATCATATGGCCTCAGCTACCTGGAGATGTTCCGATTAGCACTGCCATCTTGCAGAGAAACTGGAACTCTGTAGTTGGTCTTGTAATCACCAAATGTGTTACAAGAGATATGTACCTTCTAGTGGACTGTATAGGTGATGAATTCATTACGGATTACAGATAAATTTCAATACAGTATATTTATTATTATTAATTAAACACAATGTGTACAAAGGAAGAAAATTAATATGAATAAGATAATACTGATTTGTATCAGTGTTTAGCAAATGTGCTGATCGGTTGTGATCTTCCAGCACAGTCTCCAAGATGATACAGGGTGCATAGCTCCCCACATAGGTGACATATGCACTTTTCTGTCGGTTTTTGAAATTTCGGATTTTTACATATTTTTCTATGAAAACCATGTGCAGCGTAACGCGTGAAATTTGGTCCTTTACATTCGTGATTTTTCATTGCTTCAGTATCGAAAAATTCCCTAGGAATTTGACGTGCTTTAGTTTTCCTTTCTTCCAAGACCGCGTCCAAGGCTTGAAGAGCGATTTGATATCTTCCAGAAAGAATGTTTCATTTTCAAGAATATATGAGATTCGATTTTCCGAAAACTTGGATATCTGCAGAATGCGTTTTAAGTACCTGGCTTTTATATTTTCAAGTCGTTTTAAGTTTGTTACCGAAAGATTATTCCATATGAGATGAATACCATATGTTGCTACTGGGGCCACATTAATTTTAAATAGTGCCATTGCTGTATATAGTGATAGATTGTAAGCTTTAGGAATTTCATACAGTGCTTTGATGGCTGCTGCTGTTTTTTCTTTAATGTGTGTAGTAAAGGCTGTTCCTGTTGTTTGCAGAGTGATTCCCTGGTATTTGTACGAGGTAACGATTTCAAGCTGGTCTTCGCCACAGGTGAACTTGTCCGATGCGCACAGTTTCCCTCCCCTTCTAAATTTCATAATTATTGTTTCCTCACTGTTAATGCTCAAGGAGTTATCCTTCGCCCAGTACCAGAGTCTATCTAGGCAATTCTGCAGGATGACAGGATCCTTGGCTAATAACACCATATCACCTGAATACATTATAAGCTTTACATAAGTTTCATGAAGTATTTGTACAATGTCTGCTGTCATCACATTAAAAAGTAAAGGACTTAAAGGATCCCCCCGCAATACTACTTTTGATTGAATTATGGGTGGTGTATAAGCGATTCCATCTAATATCTTCACAAAGTTAACGTTCAGTTAATGTTCCATTACACCTGGGATTGTCTCAAGTTTGTGGATTAGTAAGTTTCTATCTATTCTACCAAACGCTTTGGCATAGTCAATGAAAATGGCATATAGAGGTGTACTTGCTTGGGCTAGGACTTCGGTGATTTCCCGTAGGACTTCTCCAACTGCTTGTAATGAGGATCTACCTTCCACAAAACCATATTGATTTGGAGGTATTATTTGCTTTACCCATGATGACATGCGATTCTTCAAGAGTTTTGAGAATATCTTAAAGATATTGTTTTCCAACGCTATCCCGCGATATGAGCTAGGAGCGTCCTTACTGCCTTTACCTTTGAACAGAGTGAGGATGGTTGATTCCCTCCATGAATTGGGGATTTCTTTCTTCTTCATAAATTCATTGTATAGTAGGGCCAATGGTTCTGTGATATCCTGTTCCGGCGCTCCTATCTGGCCCTGCCACTTTTCCACTTTTTAGATTCTTTATGCAATTCCTTACTTCTTCCGTTGTGAAAGGTTGAAATGTACTTAATGGTGGCTCCTTTATACCAAAATTGTTTGAAACCGGATTTCCAAAGAGGCCTTGAAAATATTCCATCCATTGCTCTGGGTTAACAATGGAGGTTTGTGTTCGAGTCTTCTTAATTCTTAAAATTGTATATGGTTTCTCATCCGCTTCTGATATTAACTTCTGTTCATGGTTTAGATCAAACTCTAGCTTCTTTGCTTTAATTAAATCTTTATAGAAGAGTAAGACTGTTAGTGATGACAAGAAACAAGAGAGAAGGAAGACAGAATATTGAAGTCAATGGAAATCCATTGGAAATGGTAAAAAGCTTTAAGTATTTGGGGAGCATACTCACAGAAGATGGTACAATAAATGAAGAAATTGGAAAGAGAATCCAACAAGCTAATGGGTTTTACCAGTGTATAAGAGGTTTAGTATGGAACCAGGAAGTCCCAGAGAAATGCAAGGAAGTTCTATTCTCAATGTTTTACACACCAATTTTGACACATGCAGCAGGTACTTGGTCCACAACAAAACGCGATGAAAGCCGAATCCAAGCAGCCGATATGAAGTTCCTTAGAGGAATAATTGGGAAGACACGGAGGGATAAAGTCAGAAATGTGGACATTAGGGAGAGAACTGGGTTCCCAAAACTGCAAGACAGGATAGAAACCAGTAAGCTGAAGTGGTACGGTCATATGATGAGAATGGAAGAATATAGAGTACCAAAAAGAATATTTATGGAGAAAATACCAGGAAGAAGACCACGAGGAAGACCCAGAAAGAGGTGGATAGATACAGTGAAGTAAGGCATAGAGAAAAGAGGAGTAAAAGAAAAAGAAGTATTGAAAGAAGGAAATGAATGGTGGAGGGATAGACAACTGTGGAGGTCCTTGATTCGCATCCCGACTAAGGGAACTGTAAACGGGAAATGAAGAAGAAGTAGAAGCATTTCCTCTTTTTAGCATATGTTTGCAGCGTATACATATCATCATTCTTCTTGGCCTTATGTATATAATATAATGTCTCTTGTCTAGCAGAACAACATTGGCTATCAAACCAGCGATTTGCAATTCTTGTATTTGAAAAAGTTACGGTCGATGCAAGTAGTAGGTGTTGTAACTTCTCATAAGCTGAATGAATATCACCTTTCTTGATCATTTGTTCCACTTCTGCAATTTTCTTCTTGTTGTCATCCCATGCTTCCTCATTAATGTGCCGAGAGTGCCATTTTGGTCATTCAGGACTCGAATAGTATTCACTCCCTTCTCCAGTCTGAATTAAATCAGAACCGGTAAATGTTTCCTGATTGGCGTTTCTGAGAGAACAGTTCATTCAATGTGTGCAATCTCCCAATTGCTGAGAAATATTAAGTCTATTGTGCTTTTCCCATTTGGTGCTATGTAGGTATACTCACTTTCAATGTTCACCAGTTTCAAACCGGATTCTATAAGGAATGATGTAACTGTATCTGATTTTGAATTCTTTTTATCAATATGGCCGTTAAAGTCTCCTGCAACCATGAGCGGTTTCCGAATGTCCTCAAGGGCTTCAATTGCTTCTCCTAAGCTATCAATTATAGTTTCTAACTCCATATGTGGATTGAAATAAGCTAAGATGATATTTAGCTCTCTTGTCGTTATTGCTATTGCATATGCATTTATGAAAGATAGCCGGCCCCGTGGTGTTGGGGTAGCGTGCCTGCCCCTCACCCGGAAGCCCCGGGTTCGATTCCTGACTCTGTCAGGGATTTTAGAAACTGACGTGAGGGCTGGAACGGGGTGCGCTCAGCCTCGCGAGGACAATTGAGTAGCTGTCTGACAGTGAGGCAGTGCCCCGGTTACGAAAACCAAGATTAACAGCCGAGGGGACCTGATGCGCTGACCACGCATCACCCCAATATCTGCAGGCCAAACTGCAGGGCAGCGGTTGCTTGGTAGGCCTAGGCCCTTCAAGTGTTGTAGTGCCAGGGGTAAAAAAAAAAAAATGATGAAAGATAACAAACAGAACCAAAAGACATGATTGTTTCACATTGTTTCTTCTTATATTAGACAAAGAGAATACAAAAAATAAATGAAAGATAAAATGCCTGTTCACACATGAAGATGCACCATCCAGCGGTGAACTAATTCCAAAGAGTGCCTATGATGAGAGCTGAACAAGATCTTTTAGGAGCCAACATTGTATAACTTGGATTTTTCCCACCCTTCAAAAATCTGACTTCCTCAACTAGGTATTGAGCCCGTGATCTTGGGATCATGAGTCGGACACTGTTCCACGAAGGAATAATAATTATAACAATAAGTAGCATTGCTATCTTTTAAGTAATGCAGCGTATAATGTTGATATTTACCGCATCTCAGGAATTGTAAAGGTTCTTGAGATTAGATTATGCCATTATTATGGGGCTGCTGTCTGTGTGTAGACTACTGAAAAATGATCTTCACAGAGTTTCATTTTTTAAATATGTTATAAATTACTTTCATTTCTGTCAGTTGAATTACTTTGACCAAAATGGTTTAGATTATCTTACTGCTTATTTTGGAATGCCCTCTGCAAGCCTTAGAAGTGAAGTATTCAGGACCATAGTCATCATCATCATCATCATCATCTTAAACAGCTCCGGTCACCCGGGTGCTGTGAACGAGCCCTCTCCATTTCTTTCTATCCATGAATAGTTGGTTTTCATGGGTGCACTCCCAATCCAGCCCTTTGTCTGCCAAGTCACCCTTAATCTGGTCTATCCATTTCCTTTTAGGTCTTCCAACACATCATCTTCCTTTGATGTTCAGATTAAAGTATGCCTTTGCCTTTTGTTCATCTTTTATCCGTTGGATATGTCCATACCACCTCAGACGAGACCTCTGTAAGGTCTCCATTACAGTGGTGTTAATACCTGCTTCTGCACGATTTATTTCATTTCTTACTTTATCCTTTCCTGTCCTCTGAAGCATGGTACGCACAAACTTCATTTCGGATGCTGTAAGTCTACTGTTATCTCTTTTAGAAAGGGTACATGTTTCAAGTGCGTAAGTCAGTATGGGTATGTAGTATGTTTTAAATAATATATGTTTACACCGTATAGGTACTGTGTTATCCCACAGTAGTATTCTGACTTGGTTGTAGAAGATTGCTGCATTATTTGTTCTGTTGGTTATCTCACATTTACTGCTATTGTCCAAACTCAAAGTGCTGACAAGATATTTGAATTGGTCAACATTTTGAAGTTGACGGTCGTTCAGGTAGATGCTTGTATTAGTACACCCTGATCCTTCTGCCATAGCCACAGTCTTATTCTGACTAATTTTAAGCCCATATTCCTCAAACAACTTGTTCCAAATCTCTAGATTTTTTTGCACCTCTTCTGCACTTTCACCCCAAATCATAACATCATCTGCGAATACCAGGGCTTGGTGTCATTTCCATGCAATTCTTCTTTAAGTTTTTTCAAGATGTCGTCCATTACAACAATGAACAGTAAGGGTGACAAAGAGCTGCCCTGTTGTACTCCTCTTCTTGTCGTGAACCAATTGCTCTCTCCATTGCCTATTCATACGCAGGCCTTTGTGTTTTCACACAGCATTTTTATTTTGTTGACTAATGTTCCTGGTACATTCCGTCTTTCCAGGCATTCCCACATTCTTGACCGTACAATACTGTCATAGGCTTTCTCGACATCTAGAAAGACCATAAAGAGGTCCTTACCTTTTTCTTGGTGTTTTTCAATAAGCATTCTTACAGCAAAGATTAAATCGGTAGTGCTTCGTCCAGGTCTGAAACCCTGTTGTTCTTCTTCTAATAAGGTTTCTAGATGTCTCTGTAACCTTTTCTCGATTATTTTTTATAAAATCTTGAATCTGTGCGACAGAAGTGTGATTCCACGATAATTTTCACACTTCTTTCTGTTTCCCTTTTTGAATTAGGGTATTATTACACCCTTAGACCAGTCCTCTGGGATCTTATTGTCATTCCAAATGGCCTGTAACACCCTGTATAACCACTGGGTCCCATGAATTCCGGCCGCTTTTATCATATCTGCATTCACTTCTTCGTGTCCACTTGATTTTCCTTTCGCCATAGATTTCAGAGCATCTTCTACTTCAGACCATGTCAAAGGTGGTTCTAGCTGTTGTGCATCACCCAATTCAGCATGCACAGTTTCATCTCTAACGTCTATGTTCACGCCTTTGCCATTTAACAGTTGATCAAAATACTGTCCCATTTCTTCTCTGATTCCTCTTAAGTTCCTTATTAGCACACCATCTTCATTCTCTATTGTTTTCACGAATTCCTGATTCCCTCTCCTATTTTTGATTGTTTTATATAACAGCTTTTTATTGCCTTTAGCATCTTGTTCTAATTTCATGGTAAAATCATCCCACATTTTGTTCTTCTCTTTCTCTATTATACGTTTAACATGAAGTTTATGTTCCCTGTATTCTTGCGCCAGAGATTGTATTTTGTCCTCATCTCTATGGGCATCAACCTTCTGTTTTTCCATGTCCAGCAGTCTCTTAGCCTTGTTCCTCAGTTGTATAGCTAACTTGACTACATCATTCCACAATGCAGTTTCCTTATCCCGGACTTTACAGCTTGTCATAGCACATACTTCCCTGGCCTCTCTGACAATAACATTCTTGAAGTCCTCCCACTCATCATCACCACATCTGATTTCGCTTTTTGGAACTTTTCCTCGGATTCTTTGTTGATAATCATCTTGCTTTTCAGGTGTCTCCAGTTCCCATACCTTAATTTTGGTTTTTTTCTCGACCTTTGTAGAGAATAATTTAATGCCTTATACCACTGCAATGACTAGTCTATGATCACTGCTTAAACTTTCGCTAGGAATTACTTTGACATCCATAACTCGTTTTCCCACCTCCTCGGTTGTTATAACAAGGTCAATCATTGTTTTATATATGCCATTCCAGCTGTACCTTGTTATTTTGTGGCTATCTCTCTTCTTAAACCATGTGTTTCGAATCTTTAGGTTATTTCGGCAGCATAAATCGATCAGTTTCTCTTCCTCTATGTTCCTGTTGCCGTATCCAAAAGGACCGACCACTGTTTCCACACCAATCCGATCACAGCCTGGCTGGGCATTCAAGTCACCCATTATCAGGATGTTCTCCTTAACCAGTTCGTTCTCTAGATGTTCTAAAAATCTCTGCTTTACCTCGGATGTACATCCTGTTTGTGGAGCATAAACTTGCAGAAGGATTATTATTGTACCATTAGACGGTATTTTTATTTTGATAATTCTGTCATTAATATACATGACATCTGCAATCTCTTCCACCCTCTTACTCAGGATAACGCCAACTCCATTTAGTGACTCCTTCCATTTTCCACTCCAATATAGGGTGTACCCGTTTCTCAAATTTTTATTTCCTGATCTCTTCCATTTTGTTTCACTTAACACATTGCTGACCGGATGCCTGGGCATGTCACATCCCCTGTGGACCGGACATTTTGCTACTGAGAATATTCCAGTGCACTAGATTATAAAAAAGTACATAATTGTGGAAATAACCTAGATATTATCTTCTAGTTGATATGAGTATACACATACCCTTAGTAGTGCTCAAGGGGGTGATGTATTTGGAAACATGATACAATGTGCAGTAGCAAGAGGACAGAGTACCAGGAAAGGAGAATCAAAGTATGGAAACTCAAGGAAAAGGAAGTCAAGGAAGAATTCCAGAAGATAATAAGGGAAAGGATGCCAACAGACAATCCTAAAACAGGGGAAGAGGAATGGAAGCAATTCAAAAACACAATGGTGGAAGCTGCAGTGGCAGTGTGTGGAAGAACAAGCAACAGAAAGCGGTGTAAAGAGACACCATGGTGGAATGAGAGAGTGAAAGAAGCTGTGGGAAGGAAGAACAAGGCTTTCAGAGTGTGGTTCCAGGAAAGAACTGATCTGGCAAGGGAAGATTATAAGATAAAGAAGAAAGAAGCAAACAAGATTGTCGCAGAGGAGAGGAAGAAGTGGATGGTGAAGTGGACAGAGATGATGGAGGAAGACAGTAGAGGAAATAAGAAAGTACTTTATGGGATGGTCAAAAGTAAGAGAAGAGGTCTGCGAGAGGATGTGGTAATGATGGACAAAAACGGAAATGAGGTACACAACAAAGAGACACTCAAGACAGTGTGGAAAGAGTACTTTGAGGATTTGCTGAATCCAAATGGTCATAGGGAGGAAGACAATGCATTGGAAGATGGAGAAGACAACACAGGAATGGAAAAGGACCTGACTTGGAGAGAACTGGAGATGGCTATAGACAAGATGAAAGGAGGAAGGGCACCAGGTGTGGATGAAGTGAGTGTTGAAATGGTGAAGGCAGCAGGGGAGGTTGGGAAACAGTGGCTGTACCGTGTGATGAGGGTGATATGGAAGGAGAAAAAGACCCCAGAAGATTGGAAGAAAGGATTAATTGTCCCAATATTTAAGAAAGGAAGCAGAAAGGTGTGCAGAAATTACAGGGGAGTCACACTCATATCTCACTGTGCCAAGATATATGAAAAGATATTAGAAAGTAGAATACGAGCCAAAGTGGAGAGAAAATTGAGAGAGGAGCAGTATGGATTCAGACCTGGGAGATCAACAGTGGATCTCATATTTTCAGTGAGACAGCTCCAGGAACACCACTATGAATTTGGAGAGGATCTGTTGATGGCCTTCCTGGACATCGAAAAGGCCTATGATAGTGTGTGTAGGGAGAAGGTTTGGGAAGCAATGGAAAACATGGGAGTGGAAAAAGGGACTGTAGGCAGAGTGAAGGAGATGTATTGTGGAAGTGTGAGTTGTGTAAAAGTTGGAGGGGAAAGAACAGACTGGTTCAGACAAATGAGTGGCCTGAAACAGGGTAGTGCGCTGTCACCCCTTCTCTTTATTGTGGTTATGGACGAGGTAATGACACGGATTGCAGGAAAGATAGGAGAAGATAAGATGAAAGCAATGGTGTTTGCAGATGATCTCATGGTCTGGGGAAACAAGGAGGAGGAAATTCAGGAGCAACTGAAGGCTTGGGAAGAAACAGTGGAAGAGTACGGATGGAAGTTCAACATCAGTAAATGTGAGATCCTGTTAACGACCAGGAAAAAGGACAGACCAATGAGTGGGATAACACTTGGAGGTGGACAGCTGAAGAAGGTGGAAAGTCTCAAGTACTTGGGAAGTCTAGTGGAGGAAAATGGGAGAAATGACAAAGAGATTACGGAACGGTGCAGACAGGCAGAAGCATTTCTGAGAAGCATTAGGAGCTTAGTGTGGAATAAAGATGTCCCACAAAAAAGCAAGGAAGTGTTATACAGAAGCTACTATATCTCGATACTGACCTATGCTTCAGAAACGTGGACAATGAAGAAAAGAGACATAAGCAGAATACAGGCAGGTGAAATGAAGTTCCTGCGAAGTAGGATCGGAGTAACAAGAAGAGACAGGTTGAGGAATGAAAAGGTCAGGGAAATGGTGAAAGAGGAGCCCTTGCAAGGTAGGATTGAGACGTCAAGACTGAGGTGGTATGGACACTTAAAGAGAATGGATGAGAAGAGGATTCCCAAGAGGATACATGAGATGCAGATGCAGAAGAAACGACCAAGGGGAAGACCAAGAGATAGATGGCTGAAAGGAGTGGAGGAATGTGTCAAGAAGAGAGGCGAGGACTGGACCAGAGTGACAGCGGAGAGGTGGTGGGAAGAAAGGACTAAGTGGCGAGGCTTATGTTCCAAACAGACCCAGCCTGGGGCTGGAAACTGTACAAGATGATGATGATGATGATACAATGTGCAGTGGCGGCTTACAGAAAGAGCAGATGGAGTATATTTGAGGTTAGATTGGTCAACAATCAAAGTACGGTATGTACTTTGGTTGTTATTACGTCGCCTAGAGACCTCACTCTCTCATTCAGTTTCCACTAATTCACTATAACTTGTGCCATTTGAACGATAATATAAACGATAAATCTTATCATCTGATTATACAAGTCCTCCATCATGTCATTTACAGAAGGAAGTTCGATGTTTCGAAACAAAATCAAAGAATAAAAGAAGGCCATGAATTGACGGAAGATGGCACATATACATCTGCAAATGTCCTTCTCAATGTGCTTGACCGAAATAGTTCAATACATGGTCAAGAGATGTTGCAAGAAGACCGAAAAGAATGAAGTGTATAAAACCGAGATTTCTCGGGGCCCGTCATCTACCACTGGCGAGCGTACTACGAGATTTTTTGGGGCCCGTCTTCCATGTGTTAAGCCAAGCACATCGAGTTTTCTTCTTTCCATCAAATCTACAAGTTCTTCACCTTTTCCAGTTAATGACATTATATTTAATGTCCCTATTCTCATCTTGGGTATTTTCCTCTTTTTGGGTTTTTCCACATCCTGGCATTGTCTAGCATCGGGCTTAAAGCCGTCATTTGTGTCATTGGAAAGATGCGGAGGCTGTCTTGACCAATTTGCTATATTTGTTCCGAGGCTCGTTTTAACATTGAAATCAATTGAATGTTTACTCTTATACTGACTTGCTAGGCCTAATGTATCAGAGGATTTTCTTTTAGGGTTTACTCCCTTAGCCTTTGTGGATCCCTCCACATCCCACAAGGCAGTGGGCTCCCTCTGTACTACCCCCAGAGAGACGGGTTGCCTCTTCCGCCAGCTCTGCCGTAAGTATCGCCTTCGCTGCCATTAAGGTCTTCACACAAAACCTTGTGCACGGACCTATGTTATACCCCGTAGGACTGGGTCCCCATCAGAACTTAGCCGCTACTATAGCTTCGACTATAGTACCGTTGCCCACCCCCGCGACGTGGACGCGCCTGACGAGAATTATCCATGTAGACACAGATCTCATGGACTGGGTTAAGGAGACTATCTATATTTAGCCCCCAAGGCTAAATAGTGTGTTCCATAAATAGTAGGCTGATTGACCTAGTTTTCAAAAGCAATTACGGAGTAAGAGAGGTGGGAATGTCTTCAGAATGTTTTTATCCCTCTGTTATAAGTATTGCACTACTTAATCAAATAATTATCTTACCCATAGGACATAGTCATATGTCTTGGAATGTTCAACTGCACTCATTTTGTTTTTTCTCCTTGTTTCAGTATAGTAAGTCAAGGCGTGAAGACATCCCAGAAGATGTTGAAAGTCAGAAATTGCTGAAGGAATTGAGTAAAGAAGTTCGGCATGCGGAGCGGTATCTTAATTCATTATTTCCACCAAAACCTGAGCGTGAATCGAAGCGCAAAAAAAAGAAACCCATCAATAAAGACTTTGTGGATTATTCTGAGCCTCAAAATTCATTGGATGGTGTGAGTAAATTGCTAGTCTTGTATTTTTAAAGTTTATCTATTGCCTATTGATCATACAGCAAACAACATATTTAATAAGTGTGATTATCAAGCCACAGTGGAATGAAAGCAACAGGAAAGCAGAGCTTCTCATAACATCTCTGCTTTATCCCGCACAAATTTCTCGTAGACTGACTTAAATTTGAACCCTAATTTCAAATTGAAAGGCCTACGTTGAACATGCTGGAGTACAGTACAAGATTTTACTTAATATTTATTAACAGTGCTTTGTTTTAGGGGTACTAAATATGACAATATCCAATCCTTTTATCCCATTGTATGGCTCTCTTTGTGACATCATGCCACTAGGACTGAAACTCATACTGAGTGTACCCTGTTCCAGCCCTCAAAACAGAACTAAATTTCTTGGCCGAGCCAGGAATCGAACCCACATCTCCGGGGGCATCAGCCTATAGTGCTGATCGCTATGCCATGAGGTGGTCAATTGATATGAATAGGGCGAAGCTTGAGTCCCGGTTGATTATTCAAAGTAGGATTCTGAGATCTTCAGTTTGGACCAAATTCATCTAATCCACTGATAACCTAGAAAAGGTCAACCCTCACTCTGATCATTTCAGACTTCCGACAGTCAATCTTCTCCACATTTAACTGTTATAATTTTAAAATATCAAGTTACAGGGAAGTTATTTGTAAGTTACTGTCTGGGTCACTTTCCATCCATATAAATGTTATTTAGCTGTATATTGAATAGTTCGTTACAGTTTATAATTCTACTCTCTCTTCCTTAGGAAATGATGACTCCGTTAAAACTCACCATCAGAGCTGTGTCCAAGTCTCCTCGTAAGTCGAATCCTATAAGTTCGAGCCCGATTGTCCGACCGCCACTTAAACTTACACTCCCAAAGCCTGCAATGTATCCTTACAGTACAAATTCATTATTAAGTGATCACCCTTGTGAATCCCCTCATTCAAAAGTGGAGATGAACAATGAAAGTGCTGTTTTAACAGAGAATATCGGCAAGATCAGTCGGAAACCATGGACTATGCTAGGAGTTGCTCATCCTCATGTCAAATATAAACCAGAAGGAGAATTAAAAATTAGGTTGGCAAGGAAGCAGTTTTTGAGTCAAAAAGGCCAAGAAGTGGAGCCTAAGGATACTTTTGGCATCAAATCAAAATTCAGGTGAGCTTTAAAATAGAGATAATATTTTGTTTATTTGTGAAATGTTGCAACACTTCTGTTGATCTCTTCTCTCAGTTAATAGGTGTTGGAAGTCTCCAATAATAGAATTTTCTTAAATTAGCAGTATACTAGATCATTGCTAATCCAGCCATTCCTTGCAATGAGGTTTATCTGATCACCTCAAAGTTAGTTGGATACCTACTGTATTTTATAAAATCTAATGTTGCAATGTAACATAATAACACACCAAAGATAGTTCATAGGTTTTATACGCTGAGAATATAAAAAGCATGCCCCGAATTTTTTGATGTCACAGCAAAGAAGCATAACAGCAGCATGCTTTGTCACGCAACCACGTTAGTAGCATTACATCGGTATTGCATGTGTCTGGTTTTTGTATTTACTAGGAGACCTGTGCAAAAAATGTGCTGTTGAAATTCAACAGCATTGTCATTGTGCTGTAGCCTCGCACAATAGTAAGGCTTGATGCGACACAGTTCTGGCAGGGGCTATCGTCTTGTTTATTTATTTAAACATTTGTTTATAAACGAATTGTCAATATCTATGAAATGAATGTGTAATCCGTCACTGCTCCGGGTAATTTTCTCGTTTTTGAATGCTCGTTTGTTATAATCAGTTACTTGTGAGCGCCACAAAAGGGATCTATACTACTGAAACAATATATAAGATGATTATACTTGGCAGTGATGGCTTTCTGTATGGATCCTTGGCCCAACTTATCTCAAATATCCGATTTCTGCTTCAGATTTAGTGTAACTTGCTTTCATTTTTAAGCCATAGACTACTGTAACTGAAGGGACAGTTTGAACTGCTCTGAGTGTTTTTCTGCAGTTTAAAATTTAAAATTAAATCATTGACACATTGTTGGCATTCAGTTAATGACTGCAGTTCATCACGAGGGCTGGATTGGAGAGTGTCTACTGTGCTAATAAAATCTCCATTAAAAAAGAAAGAGAATGGTTTCATACTAATGTTTCTCATGATGTAATGTTAGTTCTGTTAGTTATTTATGTATCTTTTTGTTTTTTAATCTATGTTATGTTCCAAACTATCCCTTAGCCTACTTCTGTAAAATTTTGGTGTATTAAACATGCATTCCCCAGCGAAACAATTTTTTGTCTTGATCAGGGAATTATCTCTTGTTGAGGTTTTGAATAGTAGTAGTAATAATAATACACATTAAATATTCATCTGTTCTTCTTTTTGGTGGGGTATGCAGTGATATGACTTAACAGCAACTTCTTTTTCTATAAGACTCAAAAAGATGAGTTGTGAGTGAGTTAACACCTGTGCAAATAATTAATCTTATATTCATTAGAACTAGCTAGACAAGACTGAAACGTAGGGCTTCAAAACATCCTATACTGGGTGTTTCAGAAATACTTTTACAAATTTTGGGGATTGGTTCCTTCCACCAAACAAGAAAAAAGGTTTATATACACATATGTCCCAAAATCCTTCCTTTTCGATTTATTAATGAAAGAACATTGTACAGTGACACATTAATTGACAGCCTGTTTGGAAGTGTTTAACACATGAACTCGTATCAAAAACGGTTCCTCACACCGACAGATGGAAAAACTGTCAAATGCACAGGTGTTCCAGACAGGCTCACCATCAGCACCAGTTTAGGATTAATGTGTGGGCTGGCATTGTAGGTCGATACGTTCTACCAGCACGTTTTACAGGTGCTGTCTCCAGAGACTGCATGACAATGTGCCCCTGCTAATACAACATATGTGGTGGATGCATGATGGGGCTCCTGCACACTTTAGTCACCTTGTTCGCACTGCACTGACGGAGATCTTCCAGGACAGATGGTTGGGCAGAGGAGGACCCGTTCCATGGCTTGCACGGTCCGTCAGGAACCTTTTTTTTATATGAATTCATGTGTTAAACACTTTCAAACAGGCTGTCAATCAATGTGTCACTGTACAATGTTCTTTCATTAATAAAGCAGAAACGAATGATTTTGGGACATATGTGTATATGAACTTTTTTTTCTTGTTTTGGTGCAAGGAACCAATCCCCCAAGTTTGTAAAAGTATTTCTGAAACACCCTGTATAAATAGATCAAGAAGATATTACTTGGTACTCTTGTACCGTTTAAGTTAATTATAGTAATAATAAGTACTGAAGTACTTACTTCAATAGTGGCAGTGGAAGCTCAACTGGGGGTCTCCTTTTTTATAGGAGAAACACAGATGGATCAAAGTCTCATTTAACTTACAGCTGGGCCCTTGTTTGAAAGTCAGACAATAGGAAGATCCCTAAAAGATGATGGTAAAATTGCGTAAGACAAATCGGTTGAGAAAAATCCCAAGGGTTTAAAGAAGTATCCCAGGGGAGTTTAAGTCTTAACTTCATAGCAATTACGAAGCTAAGACCTACAAAATCAAATAATTACTTACAACTGGAAAAAGTAGATGAAGGATGCTTAAAGTTAAAATGGTAATAACAATGTGACGATAAATAATTTGAAAGACATGTATTAACTTAAACACAAGAGCTGTGCAATATTACAAAATAGTCACAAAAAATATGTAAACTAAACTTAATAAAAATCAAACTATAAATATTCTAAAAGATAATTAACTAATTATAAGTGAAACTCAACAATGAAACAAAATAAAATTTACCGCAGTATAAAGCACGTTCGTATTCAAAGCAGACCAGACAAAAATGAAAGTAGATAAAATTCGTGCTTACACAAGTGTTGAAACATGTTCAGAGGGGGGAGTGCATAGAAGGAGGGGATGAGATACAAGGGCGGTGCAAAATAAATGGCAAAATCAGATGATATAAAAAGAGACGCAATATGGAAAAGAAAAATGAAATATGCCCATACACACAAGACACTGAGTAATATAAGATCAAGGAACTGTCAAATAAATCAGTAACCTTATGACATATACTCGGAAGATATGGAACAAAACATGGACAGGAAACGAATCATCAGTTCAGTAATCCCGTGGAGTTGTTCACCAAAATACAGAAAACTCAGTTGTTATCACATCTGATCACAGAAGAATAGTCTTGTATGACAGACATAAACTCCGCTTGTGGAACGAGCTGTGAGCAAAATGCCCAGAGACACACAAAAATAAGTTAAGAAGGTACAGTATCACTTTCAACCCTTAATGATTCAAAATTACGTATGAATAACACAATAAACAAAACTCTCCAATGACACAGCATGGAATGGAACGGATACGGATTTGGGGATATAAGTCCAAAACACATGAAAACCCACACACAAAAATGAAATATCAAAATAATTTAAAAATGGGAGTCATCATCATCATCATCATCATCATCATCATCATCATTTCCCCTTATCCAGCTCCTGCCGGGGCGGGGTATTTATGGCACTTTTCCACTTTCCTCTTTCCTTCCACCATTCTTCTTCCACGATCTTGTCCCAGTCCAGATTTCTTTTTCTTACACTGTTCTTCACTGAATCAATCCACCTTGTTCTAGGTCTTCCTCTTGCTCTCTTACCCTTGTTCTTCGCCTCCAGCATCTGTCTTGGTATTCTATTTTCCTCCATCCTCTTTACATGTCCAAACCACCTTAGTTTATTCTTCTCAATTCTCTCATTTAGTTTTGCCATCCCAACTTCCTTCCTAACATCTTCATTCCTCACCCTGTCTTTCCTTGTCTTTCCTATCATACTTCTTAGGAATTTCATTTCACTGGCTTGGATTCCACTCTCTTGCCTGCTTGTCAGGGTCCAAGTCTCAGCTGCATAAGTTAATATGGGAACATAGTACACTTTATACATTACCTCCTTGCTTTTCCTTGGTACTTCCTTATCCCAAACAAGTTTTCTTACACTTTGATAGAATGCATTGCTCTGCTGTACTCTCCTGCCAATCTCCATGTCCAACCTACCAGTTTGCATCAATTCACTTCCTAGATATTTGAAAGTGTCCACAATTTCCAAACTCTGACTTCCAATTTTCACAGTGCCCTTTCCTTGTCTTTCCCCTCTTGTCATCACCATGGTCTTGCTTTTCTCTATACTGATTTTCAGGCCGTACTTCTGAATATTTTCGTTCAGTGCATCCAGTTGTTTTTGCACTTCTTCGGTGTTCCTTCCCCAGACCACAATATCATCTGCAAATAACAGTAACTTCATTTCTTTATGTCCATATGCTTCCTTTGTTTCCTTTACTATTTCATCCATCACCATTATGAACAAGAGAGGTGACAGCACACTCCCCTGTCTTAGTCCAGTCTTGTTCCTAAACCAATCTGTCTTTCCAACTGGGGTCAGTACCCTGCTAGCACAGTTGTTGTACATTGCTGCACCATTTCCAACATTTCTCTTCCCAGTCTCTTCTTAACCATGGTTTCCCATACCTTCTCTCTGGGGACACTATCATATGCCTTTTCTAGATCTATGAAAGTCATGATCATATCCTCTCCATATTTCCAGTTCTTTTCCATCACCTGCCTCAAGCTAAAGATTGGGTCCACTGTGGATCTTCCACTCCTGAAGCCATACTGTTCCTCTTGCAACTCTCCTTCCACCTTTCTTCTCATTCTTCTTTCTAATATCCTTTCCAGTATTTTCACTATCTGTGATAAGAGGGTGATCCCTCTATAGTTATCACACACCTTCTTGTCCCCCTTCTTAAACACTGGTATTATTAGCCCTTTCTTCCAGTCTTCTGGTACACATTTCCGTTTCCACACACACTTTAGCAGTCGATACAACCATTGCATACCAACAGGTCCAGCAGCCTTTATCATTTCTACACTGATTTCATCCACCCCTGTTGCTTTTCCCATCTTCATTTTCTGTACTGCTAATTCCACCTCCAGCATTGTTATATCATCTTCTGTTAAAGAGTCGTCAGGTTGTGTCACTTCCATCTCACCAGTACAATTGCTCACATTCAATAGCTTATCGAAATACTCCTTCCATCGTCCCTTTATCTCTTCTGGGTGTGTTAACAACTCTCCATCTTCCTTTTTTACGAGCCTTGTAGTAACTCTTTCTTTCCTCTTACTTCTTAGAAGTCCATACAGCATCCTTTTACTGCCACTTACATCTGTTTCCATGCTTCGTGTAAATTCTTCCCAACTGTTCTTCTTTTCTTCTCCTACCACTTTCTTACACCTCCGTTTGCTGTCGTGATACTTCCTTTTGCTTTCTTCAGTTTGATCTCGGTTCCATTCTTTCCATGCAGACTTCTTTTCTTTCACTGCTTTCCTTACTTCTTCATTCCACCACGGTGTCTCCTTCTCTTTCACTCTTGTTGACGTCCTACCACAAGCACTCTCTGCTGCACCAACAAATGCCTTTTTAAAGTGGGACCATTCCTCTTCTGTTTTCCACTTCAGTAACTGGGATTTGTTGCTTCAATCTCTCCTGATAATCTTTCTGTACAGTTTTGTCTTTCAGTTTCCATACTTTTATTTTACTTTCTCTGATCTCCTTTAGGTTTTCCAATTTTCCCCATATAAATTTTGCCACCACAGCTCTATGGTCACCATCAAATGCTTCTCCTGGTAAAGCTGTCACATCTATCAGCTTTCTGCGATTAGTCCTTTCCACCAGAAAGTAGTCAATTACTGATTTTGTTCTTCTATCGCCCCAACCATATCTCGTAATTTTCCTGCTGTTTTTCTTCCGAAACCATGAATTACCCACTATCAGTCCATTCCTTTCACAAAAGTTTACAAGTTCCTCTCCTTCCCGGTTCTTTTTCCCATATCCATATGGTCCAATGACTTCTTCCTTTCCTTGTCTCTCGTTTCCGACTTGTGCATTAATATCTCCCATGATCACCACTTCTACATCTGAAATTACTCTTTCTACATCCTCCAGGAATACTTCAATATCTTCTTCTCTGTTTCCAGTCTGTGGTGCATACACCTGCATGAAGTCCATCACGTCATTTTTCATCTTCATTCTAATTTTCATTATTCTGTCACTCACACACTCGACCACTTCAAAATACTCCTCCAGTTGTTTCGAGGTTATCAGTCCCACGCCATTTTTTGCCTCTTGGCCACCACTCCAGTATAATGTATATCCTTTCCTCAATTTCTTCCTTCCTTTACCTTTCCATTTCACTTCACTCAGCCCCATCAATCCAACATTCTCCCTCTCCAAGAAGTCTACCACCTCCTCCACCTTGCCTGTCAGGGTCATGACATTCATGATTCCCACTTTCATTTCGGTTACTGGTCGCCCATTTCTCACAGTTCCCCCAGTACCAAAAGAACTGTGCGTCGCCTGCAGGGTACGCCCTAACCTTCTCCGAATCATTTGAAGTGCCATTTCCATTTTAGGCTATTATTACGATGGGGTTGCCACTCCCAAAGGCATTTTATGAAGCTACTGCCAGCTATTATACAGGCCGCCCCTAACATGGGAAACAGACGCCCTTGCAGCCGCCCCTAACCTGGGAAACAGATGCTGCCGATTGATGCTGTACTCATACTATTCCCTGAGTACTAGGTTGCCTCATCCGCAATCTCCACCGTTCCGAAGTCCATCTTCTCCGCTGCAGATTCCGTTGAGGTCTTCGCACGTAACCCTGTGCACGGGGCCTATGTTATACCCCATAGGATTGGGTCCTCACCAGAACTTAGCTGGTACTGTAGTTCCATGGTATATTACAGTACCGTTGCCCACCCCCGCGACGTGGACGCGCCTGGCAAGAATTATCCATGTAGCCAATTACAATTGCCTCATGGACCGGGTTAAGGAGCTGTCTAAATCCAGCCTCCAAGGAGTATAATAATTATATAATAGTTACGTTAATTCAACTGTGAGTTGAAATTACAATAGTTGGTCGCCCTTACATATGTCAGGCTCACATGACAGCTGTGGGCCAAGAGAGATCAGTTATGACGCGGGGAGCTGGCAGAAGCCTCTCAAATCTCAAATGCGTAGTAGGGGAAGGGAAAATAACAATTTTCATCCCTTCCCAAATATTGGCCAAGTCAATAATAACACAGATACAGAAATGTCTCCATATACAGAGTTAGAGAATTACATGAATTGCAGAAAGTTACTTCATGGTAACTTCTGGTATGGGCACATGAGAACCAAGCATAAGAAGTGTTGCTAATATTGCAACACATTAGTAAAACGTATACAAGTTACGAAATATAACCTGCAACAAGCGTGCTTATTATTATGATAATGTACAGTAGAAACGAAATAAGAGTATATAAAAGTATTACAGGTTGTGGTATCAAATTACAAAAAGAAAGAAAAATAAATAAATAACTGCTCACTCTGCATACACTTAATCGCTTTCAGAACTTCTACATGTCCATTCAAATCAAAACCTGACTATGCACTTTTATCCTACTCATCACATTTTGCAAAAATTATGAAAAAGTAGCCTTATGAGATCACCTTGGCGTATGTGTGTGTCTGTCTGTCCGTCCTTCTGTTAGTGTGTGTGCCCCTGTCTGTCCTGTCTGTGTTTGTCTCTCTCCCCCACCCACCCCTATCAATTCCTAAATGGCTGCAGCTATCGAAACCAAATTTGGTATGAGTCAAGATCTATAGCAGGATATCTCACCACCATATTTGAATATGACGTCAGTACTATCAACTGCTGAAAAACCACAGTTGAAATTTGAGCTCTATGTTGGGTACCTCAGAAGTAATGCATGGGAACTGTTCCAAAACTGACACACGTATAAATAATAATATGTCAGATTAATTTTCAGGAGCCCACACATGACAGTGTTGCCAACATGACTATGCCTGCTGATAGGTCCAAATTTTAAATGCATGTAACTTCTATACTATCAAGTGGATTTCAACCAAATTTCATATATGCTTTGTGTACCGTAAGAGACAAGACTGTGCATATTCTTTAGAGCCACCAGGGCTGCCAACTGTTGAAAAATGCTTTATTTGTTTTATATTAATCTCAGTTTATAAGAAAGTATGCAGGCCAACAGTTCTAAACTTTGCACACATATAGTACCTGAAATTTTAGATTAAATAGGGGTAATTGATATATGACACTGCTGCCAACATGATTCTACACGTGCTGATAGGTTCAATGTTTACGGTAACTGCATGCAACTTCCATAATAACAAATGCACTTCTTCCAAATTGGCACTTATTTACATCATAATATTTCAGAATAAGTTTGAAGCAACCCGTACATGACAGTGTTGCCAACATGATTTTATGCGTGTTGATAGATTCAATGTCTGACTGCATGTAACATCCATACTACTGTCGACCAAAGTATTATGTGTACTCGAGTTTGAAGGTTGTTTGTGAAGTAACCAATAGACCTACATAAAATCCAATACCATCAACATTTTCATCGTACTATTTTACGTTAGTTCATGTAGGTTTGGATTTTTAAATTTATATTTTAATATTTGTTACCGCAGTTGGAACACAAAAAGTGCCCGTTTTTAAGCGTGTTTCAACCATGCGTCACATTTAAGAATGATTAACTCAAAAGCCCGTCATCAGATCGAATCCAAATTTTAACACAATATACATAGGAATGTTGTATAACTGGTTTATTAATTTCACAATTTTGTGTGTCCAAGAAACAAAGTTGTTATCATTGTTGTAAGGTAACTTTTTCTTGGCTCAGGGTGGTTGGAAAATGTAGTTCTTGGTTGCGTTGTAATCATTATACATCAAAAAGTTATGCTGTATGACTGTGAAATACGTAAATTAATTCACTTATTTTATATCGGTTTGTATTTGCACGAGGAAATAACACATGGGTCTCCAGCTAGCCACGTAAGGAAAAGCTGTACAGCGTTGCTGAGATGGAGCCCATCACTTCCGAGCGAGACGCGCCATGATGCGTGTGGGCACCATTTCGGCAACGCTGGACAGCTGTTCTCGGAGCGGCTAGTTGGTGAAACATGTGTTATTTCCCTGTAGAAATACAAACCGATATAAAATAAGTGAATTAATTTACGTATTTCACAGTCATACAGCATAACGTTTCGATGTATAAGATTACAATGCAACCAAGAACTACATTTTCCAACCACCCCGAGCCGAGAAAAAGTTACCTTACAAAATGATAACAACTTTGTTTCTTGGACACACACAATTTTGAAATTAATAAACCAGTTATACAACATTCCAATGTATATTGTGTTAAAATTTGGATTCGATCTGATGATGGGTTTTTGAGATAATAATTCTTAAATGTAACGCATGGTTGAAACACTCTTAAAAATATGCACTCTTTGTGTTCCAACTGCGATAAAAAATATTAAAATATATACTAAAAATTCCAAACCTACATGACCTAACGTAAAATAGAACAACGAAAATGATGATGTTATTGGATTTTATGTAGGTCTATTGGTTACTTCACAAACAACCTTCAAACTCGAGTGCACATAATACTTTGGTCGACAGTAATTGTCATGATAGTCATTTTTCAGTGTTGCCTAATTCTATTAAAGAAAGCTTTTCAGTTGGTCAACACAAATTGTGCCCAATTACATTAGGTGGGAAACAAGTATTTACATACCCTACAAACTAACATGCTTATATTTGTACCTCCAGTCAGGCAAATCATGAAGCCAAAAGATTCAAATCACTGAGGCTAAAAATTATGAACTCAGACACAAACATTTGGTTCAGCAAAAAGTGTTGAGAAATGAATTCAACCCCGAAATATGTACCATTGAAAACTAGCCCGAAAATACCATCAGCGATTATTTCAACTAAACAAGCGACAATGATATGGATAAAAAACAAAATTAGGTTCCTGTACATAAGGAAACCGAAAATAAACTGGCAACTATATGACATCCAATCGGAATTAAATAAATTCTGGCATCCGATTCAATGGAACAGCTTCTCAAATGGTATACCTGACACAATCAAGACACTTTCCATTAGAAAGCAGGATTCATTAGATCATAAACTGAGGGAATTGGAAAACAAACAAAACAACAAGGCCAATTATCAAAACAATAGTAATAACTACTGTCGACCAAAATATTATGTGCACTCGAGTTTGAAGGATGTTTGTGAAGTAACCAATAGACCTACATAAAATCCAATATCATCAATTTCGTCGTTCTATTTTACTTTAGTTCATGTAGATTTTTAAATTTTTAATTTATATTTTAATATTTTTTATCGCAGTTGAAACACAAAAAGTGCCCGTTTTTAAGCGTGTTTCAACCATGCATAACATTTAAGAATTATTATCTCACAAACCCGTCATCAGATCGAATCCAAATTTCAACACAATATACATTGAAATGTTGTATAACTGGTTTATTAATTTCTAAAGTTTGTGTGTTCAAGAACTAGAGTTATCATTTTTGTAAGGTAACTTTTTCTCGGCTCGGGGTCGTTGGAAAATGTAGTTCTTGGTTGCGTTGTAATCCTTATACATCAGAAAGTTATGCTGTATGACTGTGAAATACATAAATTAATTCACTTATTTTATATCGGTTTGTATTTGTACGGGGAATTAAGACATGGTTCACCAGCTAGCCGCTCCGGTAAATGCTGTACAGCGTTGCTGATACGGAGCCCATCACTTCCGAGCGAGGCGCGCCATGACGCTTGATGGAGCCCATCTTGGCAACGCTGTACAGCTTTCACCGGAGCGGCTAACTGGTGAACCATGTCTTAATTCCCCGTACAAATACAAACCGATATAAAATAAGTGAATTAATTTACATATTTCACAGTCATACAGCATACCTTTTTGATGTATAAGGATTACAACGCGACCAAGAACTACATTTTCAAACCACCCCGAGCGGAGATAAAGTTACCTTACAAAAATGATAACTTTGTTTCTTGGACACACAAGATTTTAAAATGAATACACCAGTTATACAACATTCCAATGTATATTGTGTTAAAATTTGAATTCGATCAGATGACGGGTTTGTGAGTTAATCTTTCTTAAATGTGACGCATGGTTGAAACACGCTTAAAAACGGGCACTTTTTGTGTTCCAACTGCGATAAAAAATATTTAAATATAAATTAAAAATTCCAAACGTACATGAACTAACGTAAAATAGAACGACGAAAATGATGATGTTATTGGATTTTATGTAGGTCTATTGTTTACTTCACAAACAACCTTCAAACTCGAGTACACATAATATTTTGGTCGACTGCAGAGCCCGGATTTTTATGTGGTATAAACCTTCACTTTAGGTTTCTTATATTCTTAAAATAGGCTTTTTAGGGTTTTCTTCCAGGAAAAATACAGGCAGCAATAATTTTCTGTTTTTCTTAGTTCTGTGAAATTTATTTATGAAATTATTTCACAAAAATTTACTTTTTCATATTCATGTAAACACACAGAGAATACACTTTACTGTTTCCTTTGTAAGTTATTTTTTGGCTTGCAGTAGATAACAACGCACTGGTACATACTCAAATTGTCAGGCGTAAACGATTTCCTGTTGTCACGTAACACATTCTTGTATGAAGAAAAACTTCTTTCAAGGTAACATGACGTCATTGGAGTGTAGTACATAGATGCTAATGCAGCAGGTTGTAGGGGTATATTTCCTGAATACTTTTCTTCCTGTAATATTGAATTGATGACTTTCATATCTTCAAATACATTACCAATGATGTCCAGAGAATCTTTGAGTGGCAAAATGGCACTTTCCAACCGGAGAATAGCTTCTGGTATAAAACAAAAATGTGTCTTAATATATGCTAGGGAAGAGACGAGGGTCTGGCACTAAAGCGAATTCTCGGCCTTGGCCGTGCAGGAAGCTTCTGTTTCATCCAAGTCATTGACGACATTTTTAATGTCTTTTAGGTGCTCAGCATAGTAAATAGCAGCATACAGCCAAGTTCCCCAGCGGGAAAGTATCGGCTCAGGTGGAAGAGGTTTTGTCGGTTGTTTTTCTTTGAACAACTTAATACGTGTTGGGGCTTTTATGAAAACTTTCTTGACTGAAGAAACCACACTGTTTACGTCACTGAAGTGGCTTCTAATCTCCTCCGCAATGCGGTGCAGGCCGTCGGCCAAGCACGTAACGTGTAGCATGCTCGAGTAGAAGGACTGTAGAATCTCCCCTGCCTTAACATGTAGGCAGCACTGTATGTCACTAACAAAAGAAACTTACTATCTTGATTCTCTGCTGGCCACAATATGGGTAAGGCATCCCTCACTGCGCAGGCTATCGTCCTGTTGTTAGTTTGTTCTATTTCTTTACAAAGAATTAGATGAGGGTTATCTGCTTCATTTTTTTCCAGCTTACCTCCTACCACATTCACAATGAAGCGAACACAACTGTCAGATGTTTCATCGACAGAACACCAAATATAGTGATCGCCTATATCTTCTCTTATTTCATCTAATGTCTTCTGGTGAACAGGAGCCAAATAATTCTTCCTTTAAGTGGATTCATTAGGTATACTGAGGCCACTGATGTCTCCCAAGAATGTTTTCATGGTTGGGTTAGTTAGCACGTTCCATGGGACGTTTGCTGTCACCGACGCCTGACATAGGCGATAATTAAAGTTATCTTCAGGCCTGTCAACTGTGGAAGAAATAAACGTTTGCTTACTGTTGCTGCTGGACTTATTTCTCCTCGCTATGCTAGCAATGTGAGCAGCTGAAGATTTATGCTGCTCAAGATGAGATTTCTGCTCATATTGAAACTGAAATGAAGAATTCAAATCCTAAGTACCCCTCAGTAAGCGAGCTAGGGTATTGCAATGAAGGTTTTAGGTCAGTTCTCGGGAAACTTACTTCTTTGGAGCATGTCTGACAGAATACTACTCGACCATCCGTAGCAATCCATTTTTTCAATAACTGCGATTTAGGCATTGTTTCGCTATACAACAATTACGGATAGAAAATACTGCAGGAACCATTCACCACACACTGTGCCTGCTGTACACTCTATGAAGGACTGGAGGCGAAACCGTTTACGTTCCTCTTGACCTTCTATGAGGTGCATCAAGGAGCCACCAGATGTCACATTGAAACGCTTTCTATAGCCCTCACTGTTGGGTGACAAGTGTAATGTCTTTACTAGCCCTGCCTTGCACTTTGAAATATTTACTCTAAGATATGTTGTATTAATGGGCGCCAAGACCTCAACGCTATGTTGAAATCTAAATTTATATTTAACAACACCTAGCTCTGGTAGAACACCTTCAAGAATCTTTACACTCAGATCGTGGTATGATTTGATCATTAACCCAACTAA
This sequence comes from Meconema thalassinum, assembly GCA_946902985.2. Classification (NCBI taxonomy): domain Eukaryota; kingdom Metazoa; phylum Arthropoda; class Insecta; order Orthoptera; family Tettigoniidae; genus Meconema; species Meconema thalassinum. The sequence goes on along the minus strand of OX336389.2, from coordinate 669,310,725 downwards.
CAATTGTATCAGGAGAAGGAATTTGGTCTATATCTAATGCTACCTACTGAAAGCAAAGATTGCATGGTTAAAAGAAATGAATTTATTATATAAAACAAGTATGGCAAAATTAATAATAATAATAATATATTTTAAATTTAAATTGGAGCGTTGCGATTTGAATATTACCGCTAGAGAATTACGTGAAAACGGAGTCGGATGAATTACTGATTTTACTATTATTCCCAAGCTAAGAAGTTACTGAAATACTGAATATGAAACAAAGAAACGAGAGATTATGTAGTTCTGAGTCATTCGCGCTTACCATTGGAAATTGCCATAGCATTTCCCTCGTACTTGATGCTGAAGAGCTTCCCATAGCCTTCTGGACGTCATCATCTTCTTCGTTAGTTGTAGAAATGTTATATTATGGTCCGGTCACACCGGAACCAACCACTCGAGCAACCACAACGGTCAACTTTTACAAAGATAATCGTCCTGCCTCCTCGGCGCGCAAACCATATATGCACTCCTCGCCTCCCCTCTCTGGTGCCATCTTCTTCTCACCCACTCTCCACTGATTGGCTGAGCCACCACGCGATCTTCCCCACCTCCGGGTCAATACACTCGGCGTGACGATGATATCGATTACCGGTCCAGGCCATTTCGCCTTTTCTTGATGCAGCAACCCCGCTTGCGTCACGCTTCTCGACAAGAATAAGCCGGTAGCCGAATTCCCAGTGACTCATCTCTCTCAACAAACTCTAACTGACAAAATCCGTAAAATTCTGTAATCATATAATTTTCCGCGATAATGTTGTTCGTAATAATTCGCTTGATAGGGTTTTCTGTAACATCGAAAACCTATCTGTATACTTATAATCTTATTAAAAAAAACGCTCCAAAAAATACCCTAATAATAATAATAAGTTACATGAAAACTTCTCTTGGCTGAACAATTTGCCACGTAAATAAATATAGAATGGCTTCCTACTGACTTATGTCAGTGGCGTAAAATACCCTCGAAAAATCACGTTACATATTCGCCTCGGATCATCGGATGATTTACCGTGACGACGGTCCATCATGCGATTATTCCAGACACGTTAATAAAATCCCCATCCAAAATACATATGACATAAATTAAATCACCCTAAATCACATATATATACACTCATAATTTTCTTTACGCACTTTGCGTCAAAGTCTGTTGTCATTTTGGATTGCCCTGTGCAATCAGTCCAATGTTTTTTCATTTAGATTAATGTTCCACGGATATTTCCGCCTCTCAAATATCTCTATGTTGGGAAAGATATACATAAATAATGTGTGAGCACTGTGTATCTAGGATGTCACATCACACGCATTAAAGGTGTTCTGATATATATATATCACCACAGAACTTCCTAATTTCACTGGAGGTCGCTTCCATCTGGTGAAACTTAGTCTCACTGATCTCACGGAGCACACGATCACACTATTGTGGAAGCGTATCGTGACCATAATACTTAATCTCTCTGTATATAATACAAAATTGATATTGACTTCTGAAAAAAAAAACCAGTAAGTGCGCATTACATATAACACCAAATATTTCTGTGCCGTAATCGCACAGTCTTCTTAAGTTCCCATAGACCAAATTCTACTAAATACCAGTTCGCTACCCAGACCAGTTCTCCTCACTCAAATAATACCTTTGTACTAATTACCTTAAATTACACGCTTACAACACTTACATGGCAAGGCTGTAAACAGAAATCACGTGTGCTGTTATGTATGAGTTTCATGAAGGACTGTCTCGCCTTCTGGTTGCCCATCTTTTGTCTCGTGGACGCCTTAAGCAAAAATACCCTGTTCAAGCGCTCGCCCATCTCGAGGAGACAAATGGGAATTCACCAGCGCTACCAAATTCTGGCCTTGGTGTATCGAGACATTTTAGTGCTCAAGAGCATCCGACAATCCCGTCATATTTCCCTGTACCTTAAAAACTCTCAATTACTTACATACTACCCCCCTGTGTGACTTCTGATACGCCTGCCTGGAAGACCAGATCTTCCACGCACCAAATACCACACTTACTCATTTGATAGGCTGGCTTGCCAGCTAAACCCACTTACTTTATGACACATACTCAATGTCATCACGTTGCTCCACTAGCATATTTCTCAGTGTCTGTAACGATGCCCTGTTGCTACTGTCCACACATGCCAACCCTAGTTTCCTCTGCTTTAACCACAGGATAATCCCTACATAAATTAGTGTCCCTTGATAGCATATCCGCAAGAATGTTATCTTTACCTTTAATATATTTTACTGTGAATTCGTATTCCTGCAGAGCAAGAATCCACCTACTAACTCTGTTAGAACTGAGTTTACAAGTCCTCATATACAGTAATGCATGGTGATCTGTATGGATCTCAAATTTCCCCCCTACTAAATACATTCTAAATTTCCCCAAACTGAAAACAATACCTAAAAGCTCTAACTCAGTAATCGTGTATCTTTTCTCTGCTGCTGTCAGTCCTCTCGAGGCTAAAGACTCAATGCACAGATTATCCTCATCATCTTTCTGACATAATACTCCAGCAATGCCTATATGTGAAGCATCTGTCATAACCACATATTCCTTATCTTTCAAAGGATATTTCAGCACTACAGCTTTCTCAAAACCTTCCTTCAGTGCTCTAAAAGCCTGATCATGCTTGGACTCCCATCTCCACCGAGTCCCACTTTTAAGCAATTCCCTGAATGGTTCTACCAGCCCTGAGTATTTAAGAATGAACCTCCTGAAAAAGTTGCAAATTCCCATGTATGTTTTTAACTGTTTAACATTCTGTGGCACCTCTGCGTTAAGTATCTTATTAACCCTACTTTCCTCTGGTGTCACACCTCTACTCGACACTCTATGACCTAAAAATGTCACTTCAGACTGACAGAATGACGACTTAGACAGCTTCAAAGTGAACCCTGCCTGATCTAACTTCTGAAAAACTATATCTAAATGACGTAGATGCTCCTCAAAACTGCGTGAACTAATTACCATATCATCAATGTAAATGGTTACAAACTCTCCTGTGTCATCCCCTAATGCGATGTTTAAAGCCCTAATTAAAGCTGCTGAACTACTCTTTAACCCATAAGGTGTTCTACAAAATTGATAAAGGTTATATTTATGACTAAAAGCTGTAAATGGTCTATCTTCGTACATAAGTGGCACTTGCCTAAAAATTGGAACTCAAATCTACACAAGTGAAATACTTCTTCCCCTCAAATGTTTGCATTAATTCCTCTATTGACATAGATTTCAGCTGATCTGAACTAATTCTACTGTTAACCAAACGAGCGTCTAAACAAATACGAACTGTGCCGTCGGCCTTGGGTACCGTGACCAAAGAATTAACATATGGACTGTTAGAGTGCTCAATAATCCTATCTTCAAGCATCTGGTTAATTTGTGCCTCAACTGCACTCTGATCAGCAAAAGGTACAGGATATCTATGTCCTGTGAATACTGACCTATCAATAACGTTCAATGAATGTGTATAGCAATTGGCCATACCAATGCGATCCTCAAAAACTCTCCTATTACACAATAACACATCATAGAGCCGAACACATTGTTCCACCTCTATATTTCCCTGAAATGCAGCATCACGTAACGAGTCCTCTAGACTACCGTTCGTAATCACACTGCCCACAAAACATGGAGAACCCCGCTCTACGGCTGGCGATATCTCATTTAAAGTACAAATCACACCTACAACACTACTTCCCTGAATATGGTCATTGAACGCTACTTCTACTTCTGAATCACCCCATTTAAATTTCAAACTCCCTACATCATAACATAAGTTACCAGACACTCTACTTAGCCACTCTGAACCCAAGATAACACTGAATACTAAATTTGGAATTACAAGACAAATCTGCTTTTCTACATGATTATTAATTTTAATGTCTACTAAAACATGCTTAGAAATTACTTTAGACCTCTTCCCAACAGCTGTGATAACAAAAGTGCTTTTAATTGGCATCTCCTCAAAATTTACTCCAGTTCCTTTCATTTTATCATAAAATGCACTACTTATGCAACTCTTCATACAATCACTATCAATTAAAACATCTGTGTATGCCTCGGACACGTTAAATTTAACTATGGGGCTCTTACTAACCACCTCCTGAATAATACCTTCATCATTTAGTTCGCGTGATAATTCATTTCTTACATTTAGGTCATAGTGTTCCTGTATAAGTGTATGGACAGGGCATGTTACAGACTGAGATTCTGACCTTACATCGCAGCCTGGTTTGTGTTTAAAGCATTACTACCGCTTGGTGTAGTACTACTCACTACTGCACTGGTCTGGTTGTTCTGGGTTGGGTTAACGGTATCTCTCTGTCCATTATTACCATTGGGCTGATTCCCTCCTTGACCCCTGTTCTGGTTATAATTATTATTGTTATTATACCTCCCTTGGTTACCCCTAAAATCATTATTTCAGCCTTGATTTCCCCTGAAATCATTATTTCTACCTTGGTAGTTCGTACCATACCCATTTCCTCTGTACTGGTTTTGCTGATTATTATTATTATTATTTTGGTTCCCCCTATTTTGAACGTTGGCCCCTTTGCCACTGTTCCCTTGGACTTCCTGATTCCTATTCTCATTAGGCCTGTTATTATGGTTACCCTGGTTCCTACCGAAATTCTCCTCGTAACCACCTCTTCCCAGAGCATCGAATGTACTTAACAAATTTTCCACTTGTGAAATAGATTTAACATTTTGGATACAGGCAGCTTCTTTGATTATATATGGAAAATGTCTTAGTAATAGCCTGACTACATCACTTTCCTCCTTCAAACCATCCAGATATTTACACGTCAATACCTGTCCTAAAAAGTACTCGGTCATAGTGTAGTTTCCTCTCGGGTTATATTTCCCACACACAATTCCCTCATGATGCTGAGACTGAATTACCTCATTCCAAAATTTCTCACAAAATTTAATTTTAAAATCTGAAATATTCTCGAAATTGTCTCTGTAGACAGCAAACCAGTTTCTTGTCTCCCCTACAAACGCTTGCTCTAAAATCTCAACTACCTGGCACCACTCAATGCTACCATCTTCCAACCTCTCCCCGAATTTATTTTCTATTGTATTCATGAACTCCATTGGACTACCCTGCTGATTACTGAATTTGCCTAGTTCTATTTCCCTGTGTGTGCTATTCACATAAACTGGCCTACTCTGACTATTTTCCTGCCTAATTCTAGCTTTCAACTCCTGTTCTAATTCAGCAATTTTCTCCTCAGCTTTTCTTTCAATATTAGTTACAGTTAACCTAATACTTCCTTCCGATGCTTCAACTTTACCACTTAATTTAGCTTGTTTCTCATTAATCTCATTAATGCTTTCCTTATTCCTCTCTCTTAAAGCATTAACTTCAGTGATTATTTCTGCATGTACTTTATCAATTCTTCCCCCAGCTGTTCTTTAAACCTCATTAGTTGCTTCCTGAATTTTGTCAATTTCTCCCCCCAATTGCTTTTTGACCTGCTGTGTTTCAAGTTGCACTAGTTCTTTTAAATTTTCAGCCTGTGTACTGATTCTAATTTCTAACTCCTCCTGTACTTTTCCTAATTTTCTGTCTACATCTGCAATAATCTCTTTAGCCTTCTCTTCCATCACCCCTCTGATCTCACCTCTAATCAGCTCAAATTTATCATTAATTTCCCTACTGTTTTGTTCAAGTTTAGCATTATTTTGTTCGAGTTTAGCATTTAAAGTTTCAGTACTTTCTCTATTTTCCCTACTGTTTTGTTCAAGTTTAGCATTATTTTGTTCAAGTTTAGCATTTAAACTATCGCTCAATTCCCTATTACTCTCTTTATTTTCCCTACTATTTTGTTCAAGTCTAGCGTTTAAAGCATCTGTGCTAATTTTATTTTGTTGCATAAACTGAAGAAGCAAACTCTCTAACCCTGCTTGACTGTTTCGATTACCCCCCTCAGTATCGGGATTTACCTCCGACTTCCCTGTACTGCTTTCATTTCCAAGACTAGCCATACTGCTCGTATCTTCACTATCCAACGCAACTTCGTCTCTTCCTCAACACTACCCATGCTGATACACACCGATAAATGAAAAAACCCCCAAAATACAGGCACAGAAATATATACCCTTCTCCATCCACAAATGTTATTAGTTTTTCGGCCCCATGTTGGTAGCGACAAGTGAAACACTTTCTATAGCCCTCACTGTTGGGTGACAAGTGTAATGTCTTTACTAGCCCTGCCTTGCACTTTGAAATATTTACTCTGACTGAGATATGTTGTATTAGTGGGCGCCAAGACCTCAACGCTATGTTGAAATCTAAATTTATATTTAACAACACCTAGCTCTGGTAGAACACCTTCAAGAATCTTTACACTCAGATCGTGGTATGATTTGATCATTAACCCAACTAACAATTGTATCAGGAGAAGGAATTTGGTCTATATCTAATGCTACCTACTGAAAGCAAAGATTGCATGGTTAAAAGAAATGAATTTATTATATAAAACAAGTATGGCAAAATTAATAATAATAATAATATATTTTAAATTTAAATTGGAGCGTTGCGATTTGAATATTACCGCTAGAGAATTACGTGAAAACGGAGTCGGATGAATTACTGATTTTACTATTATTCCCAAGCTAAGAAGTTACTGAAATACTGAATATGAAACAAAGAAACGAGAGATTATGTAGTTCTGAGTCATTCGCGCTTACCATTGGAAATTGCCGTAGCATTTCCCTCGTACTTGATGCTGAAGAGCTTCCCATAGCCTTCTGGACGTCGTCATCTTCTTCGTTAGTTGTAGAAATGTTATATTATGGTCCGGTCACACCGGAACCAACCACTCGAGCAACCACAACGGTCAACTTTTACAAAGATAATCGTCCTGCCTCCTCGGCACGCAAACCATATATGCACTCCTCGCCTCCCCTCTCTGGTGCCGTCTTCTTCTCGCCCGCTCTCCACTGATTGGCTGAGCCACCACGCGATCTTCCCCACCTCCGGGTCAATACACTCGGCGCGACGATGATGTCGATTACCGGTCCAGGCCATTTCGCCTTTTCTTGATGCAGCAACCCCGCTTGCATCACGCTTCTCGACAAGAATAAGCCTGTAGCCGAATTCCCAGTGACTCATCTCTCTCAACAAACTCTAACTGACAAAATCCGTAAAATTCCGTAATCATATAATTTTCCGCGATAATGTTGTTCGTAATAATTCGCTTGATAGGGTTTTCTATAACATCGAAAACCTATCTGTATACTTATAATCTTATAAAAAGAAACGCTCCAAAAAATACCCTAATAATAATAATAAGTTGCATGAAAACTTCTCTTGGCTGAACAATTTGCCGCGTAAATAAATATAGAATGGCTTCCTACTGACTTATGTCAGTGGCGTAAAATACCCTCGAAAAACACGTTACAACATGTGTAGTGAGAAGCAGGGGAAGCATTTAATGGTAGTAACCTGAACTACTGTATCTCCATCCTACTGCTTGTAATCACAGTGGAAATAATTTTATGATACATTTCGATGGGAAAATAACATTCTTTATTTGATAGAATGCAAATACATTTGCCATTGATAGCACAAATGTTTGTAGATATCCGTATTGATGGATGAATTCAAAGTTCAAATTATACGCCAATCAATACTTACACAAATCTATCTATTATACCTATATTGTACATTTTTCGACCTGACATTCAGGTCTTCTTCAGCTCAATTAAGAATAAAAATAAAATACTAGAGATGTACTTAAATCTAATGTTGGTTTGATATGAAAAATGTTTGAGATAAATTTTAATTAACCCTAGAACGGTCGGGTAAAAAATGTAACAAGAAAGTTTGGGCTGGGTCTGGTAAACCCAAAACCTAAACGCCCATAAAACTTTTTCAAATTATTTATTTTTACAATATAATACATTGAATAATATTATGGAATGTTCTCAATAACTTAAACTCAATTTTATATTTCTGCATTGTTTTATTAATAAAAAGAACTTAAAAGGAAAATAAGCTACTGTACAATGGAAACTTCTCCACATGTGCATATTATCATGCAATTCTGTTATTTGCCAAAAGTTGATATGTTGAATCAAATAGTATTGTAGTTTTGTCTTTATGGATGTGCTACCAATGATCTGTTAAAATCCGACAAGGCACTTTTGACCAGAATTAAACTTCCTCTGGACTTCTGTAAATGTACTATAAATGCAGTACCGTAGGTCATTAGAGTTATCCCCTTAGCTCTGCTAGAAACATATATCACAGCGACCAAGAAAAATCATAAAAACTTCCTTTTATTTTTGTAAACCACTGAATTATATTACCATTTTTGTTTATTTTTGTAGCATGGGTTTCTTTAGAGCTGTGCATATTTTAGTAGGGTGGATGTTTTGCCTCGGTTATTTTCATAGTTTTGTAAATCTTTTGCATAAAAATCCAATCTTGTATAATATTAAAAAAAACTTATGATATAATATTATATTATTTCCATAACCATTTGAATACATAATGTACATGCAATGTAGGTGAAAAATTAAATACACACAGGACTTTTACTATTGTTTTCTTCCTCCATAGCCACACTCTCAATTTGGTCTATCTTCCGAAGGAGGCTTATAGGTGTAAATTACCATAATAAACACTGGCAATTTGAATTGGATGACAAACATGTTTTCAATTCAAAAACCTCTCTCCATTACAGTTTGGTGCAGAATGATTTAAGCTTTCAAGATCTTTACACAACAACCTTCAAAAGCTCAATAGAGAATCTTTTTCATGATAATCAAATACATCATTTTAATTTTATTTACCGACAATGACACACTGAAGAACATTTTTACTGAAGTTTATATTATTTCATTAGTTCTGAACTTCAAGGTTTTAATTAGCAATATTTCTATAATGGTTTTTAATTTTCATTTAATATCAAATGTACCAGATCTGATTTTTTAAAAATTTGCAATATTTTTACCATGATTGTAACCATTCTTCAAATAGTTTCAAGATTATTTTTTTTACTGTATCTGATTCTAACATTATTTTAAGCAGATATCAGTTTATATTTGCAAGGTTATTCAACGGATACTAGAATTTTTATAGTGATTATTTTTATGTTAGTGCTTAATTTTTATTTATAGATTTTAATCTATCTGTCATTCATTTAATCATTGCCCCAGAGCAGTGCGTCAGGCCTCGGCAGCCGGCACAGTTCATATCCTCGCCGCTAGATGGGGGCTTCATTCATTCCATTCCTGAACCGGTCGGAGACTGGAAGCAGGCTGTGGATTTTCATTTTCAATGTGTAGATTGTATGATGCTCTTTGTTTAATGTTATTACAATTTGATTTTAGATGAGGATGGTTACAAGTTAACCAAAACTTAGTATTATATACTGTATGTTACTTAGTTTCATAGTATTGACTTAGGTGGAATAAAACTATTTTACCTATTCATAATTTCTCTCTTTTTTTTCCCTTTCTTTCTTAATTTCACTTTTATAGTCACCACAGATACATACTGTAGGTTATCAGACAAGTTTTAACAAATAAAAAGTACTCATGGCTGATGAACAGGATGTCCCAACCCTGTAAAATAACAACATGTAAATGAAGAAGAAAATTTTGGAAATGAGGAACATTCACTGATTCATTTTCACTCCTAGCTGATGAAATCACAAGGATTAAACAAATGTCTATTAGTGTTGGATGTATTAACCCGGCAGTGGTTACGGGGGAGGGATTATCTCACTTTGGAAATGTCTTGCATGTAACTTCGTAGCCCACATGCGGATTCCCATACCCTCCTAGGTATTCCTAGTAGGGGGCATAACGAGACACCTCCCGCAACAATAGCAAGTTAACACTTGAAATATTCACATGGTTACTATTATTGTACGCGCTTGCAGAGAAGTGAGACTTTCCCTCACCCACGATCATGAACGTAACTATTTTTGTGTTACTTTTCCTTCTATAGTTTGTTCTCTAGTGAATTTAAAAATGGCTAATAAACTAGAGGAACAGGTTATGGTATAGTAGGACGTGGTGGAGCAAGAATTAAGAAGAAATTGTGAGGCAGATGATGATTTGTTGGAAGTTGGCAGTGCTAGTGAAGATGAGGATAATATGGAATTTAGTGATTCAGCGCTTCAGATATTTCTGGTGATGAACTGGATAATCCTGGTGCACAGTACTCTGGGGAAGATGGGCGCACAACCTGGTACATCCATTGCCCACAATACAATGCAAAAAACAGACAAAAGAACCTTGTTCAATGCCTTGCTGGATTAAAAGATGAGGCAAAAATTGTGACCTCAACAGAGTAAGGTCCAAAGGGTTGCTTTCCAATACAAACTTCCATTTTATATTTATGCTTAATAAGAGAGTAGAATCCAAGCCAGTGAAATGAAATTCCTAAGAAGTATGATAGGAAAGACAAGGAAAGACAGAGTGAGGAATGAAGATGTTAGGAAGGAAGTTGGGATGGGAAAACTAAATGAGAGAATTGAGAAGAATAAACTAAGGTGGTTTGGACATATAAAGAGGATGGAGGAAAATAGAATACCAAGACAGATGCTGGAGGCGAAGTGCAAGGGTAAGAGAGCAAGAGGAAGACCTAGAACAAGGTGGATTGATTCAGTAAAGAACAGCGTAAGAAAAAGAAATCTGGACTGGGACAAGATCGTGGAAGAAGAATGGTGGAAGGAAAGAGGAAAGTGGAGAAGTGCCATAAATACCCCGACCCGGCAGGAGCTGGATAAGGGGAAATGATGATGATGATGATGATGATGCTTAATAAATGCGAGCGTTCGCCAGAGAATATATTTAGATGCCATATTTAGGGTGCTCTGATTTAAAACGTTTAATTATTCATATTGGGCTGGCAAAATTTAAGTATCTTTTTATTTAAATATATATTAGATACTTCACAAAAGCAAATAAACGTAGTACCGTACCTTTCAAAACAATCATTTGTGTATAAAGCTTCAAATTACGAAGGTGAGCGAAAATCTCACCCGCGACCACTTACGTCGAAATTTCTCTGCCACCACTGCCGGGTTAATCCTGATTGAAGTATTCTGTGTGAAGATTTTTTTAACAAGTTATTCCATTAATTAATGTGATTGGACAAGGCTTGGCTTGGGAAATCAATTGTAATGCGATAACTATTGAGAATTGTATAGCACAGGTACATGGTGAGATGCCTTTTAAAGGGAGCTCAAGCCGATTGAATATAGCAATGCCAATTTATGGTCTGTTAAGAACTGTTTTGGTATTGTCCGAGTTGCAGGTTCGTATCCTGGCGCAGTCAGGTGGCATTTGAGGGTGCGCAAATGCGAGGGAGCCGTGTCAGTAAATTTACTGGCACGTTAAAGATCCCCTTCGGGGCAAAATTCCGGCACCCCGGCGTTTCTAAAAGCCAGAGTATTTAAAAGGGACGTAAAACCAATAACATTATTATTCATTATTATTGGTATTGTCCGATCAGTTGGGAAGTTCTTCAGAGATTCAGCTAAACACAGCAAGTTCTTGACAGCACAGATATACAGTAGATAAAGTGCACTGTTAGTCATATGTGGGACGAGGTGGGTCTTAAAGCATGATGTTATCGTTACGTTTCAAACATTCAACATCCCCTTCATTTAAGTCCATGAAGAACTAAACACATTGTACCATGGGACGTTAATCCATTTCTAGATTTTACTATACGAATTATCACATATTGCCAACGAGGACTGGGGTTCTGGGAGATTGCCATAATAATGGGATGGCAGCACAGTGACATGGTGAGGCTATTGCAATAATACCTGAAGGCTCAAAATGTGGAACACAATTTGTGGTCTGGATGACCACCTAATGAGGACCAGTACATATTCCTTTCTGCTTGACGAAACCCATATTATGATATGGTCATCTTACTGAATAACTTTCATGCTAAAATGTCGGAAATTGATCTTGATGCACCTCCTAATATCATCCTGAATACATTTACCACAGCCATAAAAGACATAGCCAAACTGTTCATACCCAGAGGTGCCCAAACAAAATATAAACCTTTCTGGTCAGATGAATTGAACAATCTTAAGTCCGCCAGAGACAAAGCAAGAAGAACAGCTGAACTTACTCAGGATCAAAATGATGTACGGAAATGGCGACAAGCAACAGCAAAATTAAAACAAGCAATAACAATATCAAAAAGAGAATCTTGGAACAAATTTTTAACAACAGTTGACTATAGGACAGACAGCAATAAAGCTCACAAACTTATCAATTCTCTAAACAACAAACATGTAGTCACTCCTTTGAATCCTATTATGATAAATGATAAGGAAATTATAGACTGTCATAAAATAGCAAACCACTTCTGTAAACATTTCACTTTAGACAGCTCCTTAACCCGGTCCATGAGTCAATTACAATTGGCTACATGGATAATTCTTGCCAGGCACGTCCACGTCGCGGGGGTGGGCAACGGTACTGTAATATACCATGGAACTACAGTACCGGCTAAGTTCTGGTGAGGACCCAGTCCTATGGGGTATAACATAGGCCCCGTGCACAGCGTTATGTGCGAAGACCTCAACGGAATCTGCAGTGGAGAAGATGGACTTCGGAACGGTGGAGATTGCGGAAGAGGCAACCCAGTACTCAGGGAATAGTATGAGTACAGCACCAATCGGCAGCGTCTGTTTCCCAGGTTAGGGGCGGCTGCAAGGGCGTCTGTTTCCCATGTTAGGGGCGGCCTGTATAATAGCTGGCAGTAGCTTCATAAAATGCCTTTGGGAGTGGTGACCCCATCGTAATAATAGCCTAAAATGGAAATGACACTTCAAATGATTCGGAGAAGGTTAGGGCGTATCCTGCAGGCGACGCGCAGTTCTTTTGGTACTGGGGGAACTGTGAGAAATGGGCGACCAGTAACCGAAATGAAAGTGGGAATCATGAATGTCATGACCCTGACAGGCAAGGTGGAGGAGGTGGTAGACTTCATGGAGAGGGAGAATGTTGGATTGATTGGGCTGAGTGAAGTGAAATGGAAAGGTAAAGGAAGGAAGAAATTGAGGAAAGGATATACATTATACTGGAGTGGTGGCCAAGAGGCAAAAAATGGTGTGGGACTGATAACCTCGAAACAACTGGAGGAGTATGTTGAAGTGGTCGAGTGTGTGAGTGACAGAATAATGAAAATTAGAATGAAAATGAAAAATGATGTGATGGACTTCATACAAGTGTATGCACCACAGACTGGAAACAGAGAAGAAGATATTGAAGTATTCCTGGAGGATGTAGAAAGAGTAATTTCAGATGTAGAAGTGGTGATCATGGGAGATATGAATGCACAAGTCGGAAACGAGAGACAAGGAAAGGAAGAAGTCATTGGACCATATGGATATGGGAAAAAGAACCGGGAAGGAGAGGAACTTGTAAACTTTTGTGAAAGGAATGGACTGATAGTGGGTAATTCATGGTTTCGGAAGAAAAACAGCAGGAAAATTACGAGATATGGTTGGGGCGATAGAAGGACAAAATCAGTAATTGACTACTTTCTGGTGGAAAGGACTAATCGCAGAAAGCTGATAGATGTGACAGCTTTACCAGCAGAAGCATTTGATGGGGACCATAGAGCTGTGGTGGCAAAATTTAGATGGGAAAAATTGGAAAACCTAAAGGAGATCAGAGAAAGTAAAATAAAAGTATGGAAATTGAAAGACAAAACTGTACAGGAAGATTTTCAGGTGAGATTGAAGCAAGAAATCCCAGTTACTGAAGTGGAAAACATAGAAGAGGAATGGTCCCACTTTAAAAAGGCATTTGTTGGTGCAGCAGAGAGTGCTTGTGGTAGGACGTCAACAAGAGTGAAAGAGAAGGAGACACCGTGGTGAAATGAGGAAGTGAGGAAAGCAGTGAAAGAAAAGAAGTCTGCATGGAAAGAATGGAACCGAGATCAAACTGAAGAAAGCAAAAGGAAGTATCACGACAGCAAACGGAGGTGTAAGAAAGTGGTAGGAGAAGAAAAGAAGAAAAGTTGGGAAGAATTTACACGAAGAATGGAAACAGATGTAAGTGGCAGTAAAAGGATGCTGTATGGATTTCTAAGAAGTAAGAGGAAGGAAAGAGTTACCACAAAGCTGGTGAAAAAGGAAGATGGAGAGTTGTTAACACACCCAGAAGAGATAAAGGGACGATGGAAGGAGTATTTCGATAAGCTATTGAATGTGAGCAATTGTACTGGTGAGATGGAAGTGACACAACCTGACGACTCTATAACAGAAGATGATATAACAATGCTGGAGGTGGAATTAGCAGTACAGAAAATGAAGATGGGAAAAGCAACAGGGGTGGATGAAATCAGTGTAGAAATGATAAAGGCTGCTGGACCTGTTGGTATGCAATGGTTGTATCGACTGCTAAAGTGTGTGTGGAAACGGAAATGTGTACCAGAAGACTGGGAGAAAGGGCTAATAATACCACTGTTTAAGAAGGGGGACAAGAAGGTGTGTGATAACTATAGAGGGATCACCCTCATATCACAGATAGTAAAAATACTGGAAAGGATATTAGAAAGAAGAATGAGAAGAAAGGTGGAAGGAGAGTTGCAAGAGGAACAGTATGGCTTCAGGAGTGGAAGATCCACAGTGGACCCAATCTTTAGCTTGAGGCAGGTGATGGAAAAGAACTGGAAATATGGAGAGGATTTGATCATGACTTTCATAGATCTAGAAAAGGCATATGATAGTGTCCCCGGAGAGAAGGTATGGGAAACCATGGTTAAGAAGAGACTGGGAAGAGAAATGTTGGAAATGGTGCAAGCAATGTACAACAACTGTGTTAGCAGGGTACTGACCCCAGTTGGAAAGACAGATTGGTTTAGGAACAAGACTGGACTAAGACAGGGGAGTGTGCTGTCACCTTTCTTGTTCATAATGGTGATGGATGAAATTGTAAAGGAAACAAAGGAAGCATATGGACATAAAGAAATGAAGTTACTGTTATTTGCAGATGATATTGTGGTCTGGGGAAGGAACACCGAAGAAGTGCAAAAACAACTAGATGCTCTGAACGAAAATATTCAGAAGTACGGCCTGAAAATCAGTATAGAGAAAAGCAAGACCATGGTGATGGCAAGAGGGGAAAGACAAGGAAAGGTCACTGTGAAAATTGGAAGTCAGAGTTTGGAAATTGTGGGCACGTTCAAATACCTAGGAAGTGAATTGATGCAAACTGGTCGGTTGGACATGGAGATTGGCAGGAGGGTACAGCAGAGCAATGCATTCTATCAAAGTGTAAGAAAACTTGTTTGGGATATGGAAGTACCAAGGAAAGGCAAGGAGGTAATGTATAAAGTGTACTATGTTCCCATATTAACTTATGCAGCTGAGACTTGGACCCTGACAAGCAGGCAAGAGAGTAGAATCCAAGCCAGTGAAATGAAATTCCTAAGAAGTATGATAGGAAAGACCAGGAAAGACAGAGTGAGGAATGAAGTTGTTAGGAAGGAAGTTGGAAAGGGAAAACTAAATGAGAGAATTGAGAAGAATTAACTAATGTGGTTTGGACTTGTAAAGAGGATGGAGGAAAATAGAATACCAAGACAGATGCTGGAGGCGAAGTGCAAGGGTAAGAGAGCAAGAGGAAGACCTAGAACAAGGTGGATTGATTCAGTGATGAACATCGTAAGAAAAAGAAATCTGGACTGGGACAAGATCGTGGAAGAAGAATGGTGGAAGGAAAAAGGAAAGAGGAAATTGGAGAAGTGCCATAAATACCCTGACCCGGCAGGAGCTGGATAAGGGGAAATGATGATGATGATGATGATGAATGCAGATGATATCTTTAACAATAAATTTTCAATGGAAGAGTTAATGTTAGCAATAAAGAACACACAAGTCAGAAAACACCCAGGACCAGATGAGATATTCCCAGAATTCATAAAAAATCTAGGTCCATCTGCTCGAAACATACTGCTACACATATTCAACAAATTTTGGACATCAAATGATGACCTACCTAAAGACTGGACTAAAGCAACCATCATTCCAATCTTAAAACCAGGCAAGTCAAAAAACCAAGTCCCCTCGTACCGACCTATAGCACTTACCTCCATTCTGGTAAAAATTCTAGAAAGGATGATTACAAATAGACTCAATTGGTACTTGGAAACAAAATCTCTTCTATCAGAAGAACAAGCAGGGTTTAGACAAAACAGGTCCTCCTCCCACCAAATAATGAGATTTACACAAGCTGTTAAAGAAGCCTTTACCAAAAGGGAAAGTGTTCTTGCAGTTTTCATCGATTTTAAAGGAGCCTATGATATTTATGGCGAAACATGCTGCTAAATAAACTTATCAACTTCAAAGTAAATGGATGTATGTTAAACTGGTTTTCAAGATTCCTTTCACAAAGAATGATCAATGTTCGTTACAACAACAAAACTTCAGGTTGCAAGCAATCAAAACTAGGCCTCCCACAAGGAGCTGTATCAAGCACAACTTTATTCAATGTGTACATCAACGATCTTCCAAAAACAATAAAGAAAGTAGGTAATGTGAATATCAGCATGTTTGCAGACAATGTTATCATTTGGACCACAGCACGTAACAGCCCAAATCAGCAAATACTTCTTGAACACAGAATGAACCAGGCACTTATAAAACTCAGAAACTGGACTGAAAACAATAATATGGAAATCAATACTTCCAAAACAGTATACCAGTTTTTCTCCCTGAGACACCACAATCCAACCTCTAGTCTCAAATTTAGTAATCAAGACCTTCCAAAAAGTGAAAGTACAACGTACTTAGGTATCATCATGGACAAGAAGCTGAACTGGACCAAACACATAAAACATGTGGAGGATAAGGTAAGCAAACGGATGAAATTACTGAAGAGACTAGCAGGAGCTACTTGGGGGAGCACTCAAGACACACTCAACAAAACCTACAATACTTACATCAAACCTATCATAAAATATGGCAGTGAAGTACTCTCTACAGCACCCCAGTCAAACATTGATCGCCTCGAGAGGTGTCAGAATAATGCCCTACGAATCATAACAGTTGCAATAAAAACCACACCTATAACCGCCTTGCAATTATATACCCACAACTTACCAATAGAAGAAGAGATGAAACATCAAACAGCCAATGCATATCTCATTATTCAAAGACTACGTCAAATGACATGGATCAAAAAACCAGTTTCTAGCCCCAATCTTAAAACACAAAAAGATCCCTTAAGTCTCGCCAAAGAATATATCAATAAGAGCAATCTGCAAATAAAACTTGAACCACTCTGTATGCCAGTCAGCCCCATTGAATATATACAAGTGACTACAGATCTTACTTTGTTAGAAGAGGTCTGCAAGAAAGACTCTTCACCACAAGATCTAAAACAACTGGCCCTCTGTACAATAGAAGAAAGATATCCATCTAATCAATGGCTAAAAATATTTACAGATGGCTCACAAGACAAAGAAAATAGAACTGGAGCAGGAATACATTCATCTCTCTTCTCACTCTACTTCCCAGTAGGCCAAAACAAAACAAACTTTGATGCTGAGATAAGAGCAATTTCACATGCACTCCACCAGTTATAGGCAGAAACATTGATTATCAAAAATGCGTTATTATTACAGATTCAAAAGCAGCCATCCAAGCCATCTCGTCAAATTTTAAGCCCCAAAATAAAGAACTGAAAGAAATTTTTTGTATGATAAAAACCCTTCAAAGACTCCACAAACAGATCTCATTTCAGTGGATCCTTTCTCATGTTGGAATAGCAGGAAATGAAGAGGCAGACAGATTAGCAAAAAAAGGTTCCACACTACAACAACCTGTCAGTCAGACTGATTTTCTGTCAGCAAAAAGGATCTTGAAAAATACTATCAAAAACAGGTATGAAGAAATGGCAAAGAAAACAGCAGAAACCAAATTATGGAAAGACATTGATGCTAAATGGGATCAATATAAATTAACACCAAGAAGAGAAGCTGTAGCCTTCTTCAGACTTAACACTGGCCATGACTGCCTTGCAGCTCATCTGAAACGAATCAACATCCTGAGATCTGAAGAATGCACACTTTGTCACGAACCTGGAAGTAAAATGGATAAGGGGCACCTGCTACATTGCAACAAACTTGATGAGACTGCTAGAACTTCTGGAAACCTCACACAACTCTATTGGAACGCAAGAAAGCTGATGGATTGGAATCCGGGCTAGCCATAGGAAACAACAACAACACAGATAGCTTGGAAGCCATTTTTCAGTGTTGCCTTATTGACAATTGATATTGTTAATTTTAGTCGGTCAATGCAAAATAATTCCAATTAGTGGAATTGGCAATATGTGATTATTCGTATAGTCAATTCCAGAAAAGTATTGACATTCCATGGTATTACGTCCAACACCCAACATCAAGTAGAGGCTGCAGCAGTAATTGGAATTATTTTGTGTTACAATATCGACTTTCATGCTGGTACTGGGGATGACACATTACATTTTTAATAATCTGCCAAGGTTCAAGTATTGACTATTATGCTTATATTGCATAGTACTGTAATAGTACTTTTACCTTGGCAGTGTAGTGTCCACAGATAACCAACCATCTGCAGAAATCACTAGTAGAGTTCAACATGGAGCGCAATTTTATCATCTCGTGAGAGGGCTTCTTTGTGATAAGCAAGTTCCTTTAAGATCAAAACTAATACTCTACAAGAGCTTCCTTGTACCTGTTACTACATATAGCTTAGAAACCTGTACTCAATCCAAGAGAAATACCAGCAAACTACAGGCAGTGGAGATGAAGTTTTTAAGAACTACGATTCAAAAGACAGGGAGGGACAAAATAAAAAATTATGAGATACGCCATCTTGTTCAAGTAGAACAATCTCTTAATGAGATCTGTGTTGAAGCCAGGCTGAAATGGTTCAGTCATCTCAAAAGAATGGACACACAAAGAACAGCTAGAGTGTGGTTTGAGAAAGAACTGAAAGGCAAGAGACTAAGAGGTCGACCGAGGAAGAGATGGATCAACCAAGTTAGAAATGATCTTGCAGGGAGAGGTCTGGATTTGCGGCAGGTCGTGGAGGGGGAAACATCCTTGGAGGGAACGAAATGGAGAGCGCTCATTCACCGCACCCGGGAAACTGGAGCCGGATGATGATGATGATGATGACTGTAATAGTATTATACAGGGAAGATATAGACCAGAGATCGGCAACCTTTTCTTTCCTGCGGCTCAAACAGTCAAAGCATCAATAACCCATTGGTCGCACAGATCTCCAGCTAATATTTTCAAGTTATTAAGTAAAAAAATTACGAGCCTTACAGTAGTCGCATATGATGTGTAACATCTGACATAGAAGAAACCTCACGTGAAATTGTTGATACACCGGTATTTTATAGTATTATTGGCACAAATATTAATCACTTGTAAAAGGGAGTGTTTTACAGATATTGTAGTTTATAATACGGAACTCATTTTATTAGATGATGATTTTATTAGATGATTTAGATGATTTGCCTAAATAAAGAATACTATATGGATCAACTAGATTAATAGACGCGACACCGCTCATAACCTTAAATTCCTTATAAACAGGTCCTCTTGATTCACAGACCAACACGTAATTTCATATGGATTCTGTTAAAATGAGTTATATTGATATGATAAATTTCATTTAAAATGATAATCTGGTAGCAAAAATATCTACCCCGCCCAGGATTCGAACCCAAGATCTCTAGATTCAACGTCATACGCAATAACCCCGTGGCTATTTCGACAATGCGAATATTGTGCACAAGATGGTGACTTATTTCCACGTTCCAATAATACTGCATTTATATTTTGCTTGTTACGATAATGTTCCTGAGTGACATTGAGTTTAAAATGCCTTATGCCAATGCAATGCCGACTACTTACAGTGTTTGATATTAAGGCATTTTACCATTTAAATACTGATACGAAGACTTCGAACATGTACCATGTCATTTGTTTAAATCACTTGACACCAGAGTTTGCATGAGCGTTTTCCGTTCAGTATGTCGTGTACATTCCACATGGCCGAGAGTGCGTCATGGTATCAATTTTCGACACCGCGCGCTGATTGTTTCTCTTACCAGTGCCAGCTGGATCGATCGAGTTGGCAGTGCGTCTTATACTTCAGTTCAATCCACCACTGCCAGCTAGGGCACACTTCCCTTCGATCGATCGAGCGGGCAGTGCATACTTCCGTTGTCCACCACTGCCAGCTAGTACACTTCCGTTTGATCGGTCGAGCGGGCAGTGCATACTTCCGTTGTCCACCACTGTCAGCTAGTACACTTCCGTTTGATCGGTCGAGCGGGCAGTGCATACTTCCGTTGTCCACCACTGCCAGCTAGTACACTTCCATTTGATCGATCGAGTGGGCAGTGCATACTTCCGTTGCCCACCACTGCCAGCTAGTACACTTCCGTTTGATCGATCGAGCGGGCAGTGCATACTTCCGTTTGATCCACCACTGCCAGCTCGATTGTTCTGATCCACTTCCGTCCCCAATTTTCAAAATCACTCCCACAAAACTATCCAGCAACCGAGCGGAAAGATATTACACATCAAAAGTTAGGTTAAAATTAAATAATACTAATAGTGTGTTAATAATATTGTTAAAATGTCCAGATGTAGTAATTTACTGAATTAATTTCATTTGAGAAGAAATAAACAAACACAACATGTAAGGACTTTCATAGTTATGAAAAGCAAACCATTTACTTTTACTGTTTTGTATTGTTGTTTTTCTTCTTTTTTGCTGTGCAATAACTTCAATTTGGGAAGTACAGTTAGTGTGATGCTTGGGTTTGCTTCTTTGACGCCAGCTTAACATGCGTTAGTTACACACGTTCTTGAAGGCTGGTGTAAATGCATGTCTGTATATCTCAATCGCATCACAGATTTATCCTTTTCATGGGGGAATCATTACCACATATACAGTATATATATATATATACAGGGTTAGTCACCTAAGATGTCCCTCGCTAATATCTTCTAAACCATTAAAGATATCAATATTCAGTTTTCACTTCTGTGAATGTTGCTAAGGGGCTCATAAATAACTAATGCTATTTTTTCCTTTTATTGTGAATAGCTGAGATATTGGTACCTACTTTGTTCTTTTTTTTATTTTTTTATGGAACTATACTGATTTTTGTGTACAGGGTAACAGATTTCACTGAGACAAATTCAGCGGTGTTATTATTTCCCAAATCGAACAAATACTTCTTAAGAAATTGATGATATGAAAATTGTGCTAGGCCACGCCTTCTTTTGGTGTCGCATTGTGCGAATGGCTAGTACGTGGCGGCTGAGTGTGATGCAAGGCTTGTTGGTGCCCTTACATAGCGTAGCCTCGCACACAGGTGTAATCTGCTTCGAAACTGAATGAATATCCTGAAATCAGAATCTTAGTTGTTATTATCACTGTTCGGTTCTTTGAGAAATGTAAATAAGTGTTAAAACAAGATGTTCAGTAAAGAACATATAGCCTACCTTATCCTAAATGCATGGGTATAGTTATAACTGGGGCCTGGATGTTGATTACCTTAAAATTATCGAAAAATGGCCTATAAAATGGCCCTAAAATTCTCTTAAAATGACCTCATTTTTTAAAGAAGATGACCTAAAAATTATCAATTTCATAATGATTGTCTTGTACAAATAGTGGTTCGAATAACGAACATTCCTAATAGAATCAGTGTATTGCTACTAAACTATTACCGTAATCAATAGATTAACTATACGTCATTTTCATTTCTATTACAAAGTGAAAAAATATATTGTTAACTAAACATACCTTAGTTAGCGTTGCAATACACCACCATCATAATCCTCAAGTTATCAAAGGTGAAGGAACGGTGGTTGTCAGCTAATACTGTTTTATATTTCGAGAAACGTCTCTCCACTTCCACTGGTGTAATAGGAGCATATTTGAAAAACAGTCTGTCACTGGCTGTTAACCCATGAACGCCCGAATTAATACTTTTTGAAAATGTTGATTTTTTATTAATAAGGGAGTTATTAAGCTGCTCAAGCCATATTTTACGAAGCTGGTATCTTAAGTTCCCGAAATACAGGGCGTTACATATATGTAACGCTAGGCTCTTGTGTTGTCAAAACCCTTATTGCATATTCTGAATGGTGATTTATAAATACAATAATGTACCAATTTCATTGTTACTAAATACTTATTGACACCTACACACTTCGGGGGATAGGGTGGATGGGCCAACTTACCTTGTCTTCAGAGGTCCGCTTCGCTACGCCGCCGCTAACCGCCAGTTGACATGCCCCAACAGAAGAACACCTAAAGACGGAGGAAGGTGGAGAAGAAGAAAACCCACAGGTTCGTCTACAGAAAAAACCCCCGATAACTAACAGAACTGTCACCGACGAAATGATGCAACAACAGTAGCTTGCTTTAAAAGAAAATTTAATGTTAAATGAACAGCTCCACCAGAGAACAGAAAATGCATCAGCCAGCATAAAATTACAAAAACTTAAACGAACCCCACCTAAAATTCTCACTGGAGATAAAAACAAGGCTAAAGGTCGATACCAATTAACAATTACCTGAGGGGATACTAACGAAACATTTAGTTAAGAGACCCAAAACAAAATTTAGAACAACTATAATTATTTTGGCAGGAAGTTAGATACATAAAAGGTAACATACTACCATGAGATATTACCTGAAGTAAGAGAAGGAAAAGCCTAAAAAAAACTTAAACACTTAACATGTACCTGACATACTTTCAACTGAACCATGAGGTCCACGGAGAATTAAAAAGAAGTAAATGGTGCAAACTTTACCATAAACAAGGAACCGAAAGATACACGCAGGAGTACTAAAATAGAAAACTCCAAATAAGGAAAACCAAAGGATAATTTAAAACCAAAACAAGTTAAACAACATTACAACAACCCGTGAACGTGCATTTCAAACACACGCCAGAAAAACAAACCCACAATGCACTACTGTCAACAAGTTACCATGGCGACCAGAACAGTTGAAGGTATATCAGTACGAATTTACATCAAACGCCGAATTTTACAATAAAAAAAACTCTTCTCCAGTGCGAAAACAGGAAGATATAAAAAACTCTAGACATGACGAGATCAAATAGTATTTTAAAAGGCAACGAATCAAAATAAAAACCGATCGACTAATGATCAAAATTAGGCCTACTATTCAATTGACTAGTGTGGTCAGTGCCAGAATATAACAAGAAGAAAAGGCCTTAGCAAGACACCAAATAATAAAATTAGAAGAAAAACATGCAAGTGCTCCCCCGGACTAATATTATTTATCAAAATTTTACATATTCAGAGGTGACATTTTTAGGCCTAGCCAACCTTCAAAAAAAACAACTTAAACACAAGTACACAATGAAAAAAATATGGAGCTCCAACAATTTAAAATAAATAAATCATCAAAACATACCTTAATAAAGCCTTTTGGGGAGACACTAATATTTAAAACACTAATGAGATATCCTTAGGATTTATATCACCAAAAAAATGATGAAGATGGCTGCCAGCGGAACACGTTGAGATGCCAATAAATACATCATATCTCCATATTTAGGCAGAAAAAACACGTTCACGAATATCACAGATGATAGTTGTACACCATATTCTTCATATATCAAAATAATGGGATATATCCCCAAAACCCTCGTCTCAGACGAGACCCAAAATTTGCGTCCTTCTCCAAACAGCAATCAGTTACAAGTCGTAATTCACAAGATGGAGGACAAGAGCGAAGAAGGACTCCCATCATGCACCAAGTTTATTTAAATTTGACCAATCCAAATGAGCCACATCCTGCGACAATGTGCATATCAAAATAATATTCGCACGACACCATTAAAATAATTTGGCGGCATGATGCATATATAGTCTTTTGTTTAATGACGTAGAATAATATACTTTTTCAAATATGTCTCGATGAGAGACGGTTCCGCAAGACACCAATGTCTCGCTCTAGCGGTAGAAGACACAACCCCCAGCATGTAGTGCCGATAGGCGCTACCATCTCGAGTTCATTAGCCAAACCAAGGCATCTTAGCGGGCACTTTAAATGGCAGATGGTACAAAGACATCTAAATAGATGCATAATAATAATGTTTGAGACAGGCTTTGCATGTCACACTTATCTTGATAATATTACACTTTAAAAAGCACTGAGCAAGTATTTTGACACCTTTGAACCTTCGATCATATAGTCAAGTTACTAGTTACTTGGTGTGGAATGGAAAGAAGCATGATAGGCACAGTCCCACATCACATTTTCAACATGCAGTGCGGACACTGCTTACACACAATTCATCGGCACACCGCCTTGGCTTATGTCCTGGGACGTTGATGACCAGATCATCGCATCCATCATATCACAAGTCTCCAATGCCGCGGCCCTATCCTGCACGTGCTGTTGACAGGCTCCACGTGGTTCTACGCCGTAGAATTGTGCCACTTCCCTCTTGAACTCCAGTTGAGTTGTCCTTGACCGTGATATCGTAATGAGGTAACATGCGTTTTGGAGACTCTCGTCAAGAAGCCAAGAAAATATGGCCCACCACCACTCTTTGTTTCTTATTGACACATGATATCAGTTCACATTTTCATCCATAAGGTTCGTTCCTCCCATGAATTTGTTATAGGTGCCGATGTGGAGAGGACGTGGGATTGTAACTATTTTTCTTTTCAGCCCCAGAGAACCTTCTGACCTCGTCGAGGGGGGGGAAACAGGGAGAGTCGTGTAGGCAACAGTTACTGTGCTGTTTTCATGCCAGTGAGCTATAATCATGTCGTCATTACTCCTTTTCCACTTCCTCCAATATTTCTGCCAAGGTCAGACTTCTAAATAATAATTATGTTATTGGATTTACGTCCCTTTTAACTGCTCTGGCTTTTGCCGGAATTTTGACCCAAAGGGGATCTTTATCGTGCCAGTAAATCTACTGACACGACTCCCTCGCACTTGTGCACCCTCAAATGACAGCTGATCGCACCAGGATTCGATCCTGCAGGCTTGGGCACAGCAAGCGAGAACGTTGCCGCTGAGTCACGCAGCTAGTCTAGACCTCTGAAATATCGAAATAATTCTCGTATTGTATTTTCTGAAACACTGCCTGCAACCAGATATCTCGGCAAAGGTATGGTCTTGAATACAGTACTGGCATAAAAAATATGCTACGGTGAGATAAAACATACTGTATATGAGGGCATGAACTGTTAAAAAAGCTGTGTATGGAAAAACGTTTTGTGTATAAATGCATGAAATGTATTCTAACTCAATATATATGAATGTGCTACAGAAAATATCTTGCCTTACCACTGACCCTGTATCCGCCTAGGATATGGTAACGCTGGGAAAATTAGTCCCGGGCATGAGCAGGCATAAAGAAACACGCAAGATATGTTACTGAATTATAAATTTGATATGTTTACTACCATAATCCTGAAGACAAAGTAAACTATCTCCATTTTACGCAATAATTTAGCATGCTGTACCTTTTGCGGCATACCTTCACAACGTGAGAAACAAACCACGAAATGCACCCAATTGTTGGGACATCACCCAAGACATTCCCTAGTGACTAGGGTGCGGGAAATGAATCAATAGACCTTCCTTGATCATATAAGCGCGAAGTTCGAATATCTTTAACTGGCAAAGGTCCTGTAGAGCAATAAATGTAATGACCGGTACTGCGTTACCATATGGTAACGCTAGGCGTTTATGGGTTAAATCCTCTTCAAAAATGTCAATTCTGAAGTCTTCTCCCGACAAAATACTGGCTATTTGACACACAGTCTGATACCCTTTATTCTTGTCCAATACAAATTTTATTTTCTGTCTGTGTCCCCAATCTCATCTTTTACATATTTTATACAACCTTCAGCATTCGTGACTAACTCTATTGACTTGGCCAATACTATGCCACTTTCTTCTAAACAGGTTATGGTTTCTGGCAAAAATTTGATTTTATGCAAGCCAATTTTTCTTCCAT
The DNA here is from genome assembly GCA_946902985.2 of Meconema thalassinum. NCBI lineage: Eukaryota > Metazoa > Arthropoda > Insecta > Orthoptera > Tettigoniidae > Meconema > Meconema thalassinum. The sequence continues at coordinate 669,284,633 of OX336389.2, read as the reverse complement.
TTTAGGAACAGAAAACAGGTCCTGTGCGCTCCCAATAGCCTTAGCATCTGTCCAATCAAAGCCATTCACTACTTCCTTCACTATCTGAAAATTGTCACAATAGTATATGCATGCAGTCAACCAGGTACCCCAGGGTGTTAAAACTGGTGTGGGGAGCAAAGCTACATCAAGGGCCTTGTCCTTTAAATACTTATTGCGGGATGGTGCTATGACAAGGACTTTCATTACTGTGGAAACTAGTCTATCTACTTCTGAAAATTTGGATGGACCTCTTCTGCAATTCGATGAGAAGCATGGGCCAGACAAGTAACATGCACAATCTTATTGTAAAATGCTTGGATAGATTTTGCTGCCTTTACCATGTAAGGTGCTGCATCTGCTAGGAAGAGGAGCACGTTCTCATGTTGTATTCCCCTAGGCCAGAGGTTCCCATTAGGAATTTTTCACGGACCCCCTGAAGCGATTGTTATGTAATCACGGATCCCCTGCTCCAAACTCTTTTAAGTCAATATTAAAAATATTTAAATGCCTAATGGGAACCTCTGTACTAGTTCACGGGAAAGAAGAAAATCTATATATTTCGTCATGGCATTAAAAAAAAAAAAAACTTAAAAAAACCAACATTATTGCCTTTTTTTGATATGTCTGTGCTCTCATCCAACTGCAGAACAAACATGTCACACATGTGGAGCCTTGCCAACAACGTCTCTTTAATATTGCTTGACATCTGTAATTCGCCTTTGCACAGTATTGTTAGACAGCGGGACGGTACTTATAAGCTTTGCGGCAGCATCGCCCAGCATTCTGTTGCACAAAATAATTGCTGAAGGTAGAATGAGCTCTTCAGCAATGGTATGATTTTTGGCACGTTTTGCGACAAGCTGAGATACTTCGTAGGCTTCAATCATTGCATTGTCATTCACATTTGCACCAGACGTTTTGGTAATTTCTTCCAGGCATGATTTCTGTTCAGCTAACTTCATTTTGAAGAATTCAATGGATATACTGTACCGTTGTGCTCCGAGTGTTTGGTATCTACGCCTCCGGAGGTTTACAGGTTGGCAAGCGTTTCAAAGCATATCGCACATTGAGGCTTAGGACAATCTTTAGGTCCACAATTCCAATATTTTATGTCGTATTTCCTACTTTTCGCAGTCGGCTTACTCTTTGAAGGCTAGGCTCAAAAGAGGCAGTAGGCGGCCCATTCACTTCTATATTACCACAGTTTTCTCCTCGTCACTATCTGTAGCAGTGGGCCTACTTCGTTTTAAAGATCCACTCTTCAATCAACGATACATACTCAATGGACTTTTAACAATTAAAACAATCAAAAGTTTCAGCTTTCAAAACTCATGTAAATATGTAAATCCTTAAAATGCAAAATGGATGCGGAGCAGAACACAGAGATAACAGAGCAGAACGCTTTCTAGCGGGAAACTTGAAAAGCTCAAATTACGCTGCGCCACTTATGCCGTGGATGACAATGCATAATTATTATTTTTAAGGAACTGTTTGTACTTTAGTTAGTTAGTTATTGTTGTTTGTTTGTACTTTCTCCGTTTTGCATTTTCATTATTGCGTTATTTGTTGACGACTCTTCCCGAACCCCCAGGCCAACCGTCGTGGACCCCTGGGGGTCTGCGGACCACCTCTTGGGAACCTCTGCCCTAGGCCATATTAAACACATGGATTTATCGAACAGTTTGAATATCTGAGTGTGGTTAACCACTTCCAAAACCTCTGAGGTCAGCAGAAAAGTTTGCCTGAGACTATTTGTTTCTAGGGTCCCTATCACTACATTTCCTATTATACATAACGTCCCTCGGAATCTGTAGTCTCGTCAATTGATACGTAATTTATTTTCCTATTCACACATTCACGTATTCGGTTTAACATGTCTTCGTAACATTTCGATAGGTAGTTCTTACGCAATGTTGATTCGTCTGGAATAGTAGACTATGATCAGTGTGGCGTTCAAGGAAACCACTTAATTTAGGATTGCTTAGTTTTCCTAGTGGAATATTAGCACTAACAAACACTTCACATAATTCTTTATGAAAGAAAGATGACTTGTTATTTGATATTGAAGCAGTCTTTTTAACAGTAATTGAGACACTTCCCTTTTTTCCACATTTTCAAGACCTTGCAAATGTTTATCGCGCCCGACCTGTTGTTGTACGGTGAACCGTTTATCTGCAGCGACTTTAATTTCGCATACTTAACAGAACAAAATAGTTCCATCAGTTGAGAAATCTAACACATACTGTTTTAAACGGATTGCAGTTGACTGCTTTTGTTTTGGCATTTCAATTGCACTGCACAACAAAACATCACACACCTACAACACAAACATACCTTAAAAGTCCTATAGTTGCCGGGTAACTGAGTATTCAATTTTTTTTAAATTACCTATAATCGTATAACACGTGAAAAATGACTTAAAATGCACCTAAATGTTAGAAAATGCTTGATTCTGGAAAATGTAGGAAAAATGCATTTTGATGACTTTTAAAAACCCCATATTGTAGAATACACTTAAATACCACTAAGCATCATCTCCATGTACTCGAAAGAAGATGACTTTTCATCAAAATCCGGGCCCTAGTTGTAACTCTCGGTCCATTTCAAGGAGTATAATTGGATATTGGTTGTAGTAGCTTGTTCAAATACCACATGCTATACGGATATTATGCGTTAATTGATTGAATCCTCACCTGAATTATGTATACACACAATAATACAGCCATCACAGTAACACAGGTTATCAGACAAAATTCAACACTCACCCAAGTACACGGGGCTAAAAGGCCATGATGCTGCAAAGCCCCTAAAGAATCAACAACAAAAACAACAACAATAGACTACCGCGTATCAAGGACAACGAATTTTAATCGATTTAGTCGAGTGTTGAAATATGTGGTCTTCTTTTTCTTTAGCGTTTGTCCCACCTTGTGGCAGGGTCCGCTATGTGGGATCGTAGTCTCCATTTCCCTTGGTCATGGGCCATGTCTGGATGAAGATTGACAGCCTTTAGATCATTGTGCAGTGTATCGGCCCACCGTTGCCTTGGTCGCCCTCTGGGCCTCTTTCCAGCCACATCCAGTGTGTAAGCTGCTTTTGTCATTGTGTCGCCCTCTGCGCGCAGCACATGTCCAAACCATCTCAGACTGTTTTCCTGCATTTTTTTCCCGATTGGAGCAACACCAAACCGATTTCTGATGGCATCATTTGAAATATGATCCAGCCTAGTGAAACCTGCTGACCATCTAAGCATGTTCGTCTCCATGACACATAGGCGACGTTCTGCTTCCTTAGTAGATTGCCAGCACTCCGTGCCGTAGAGAGCGACAGGACGAATGACAGTCCGGTACATCCTAGATTTCAGATGGTCATTCATCCTACGGTCACAGGTGACGCCAGTTGTCATTCGCCACTTCGTCCAGGCTGCGTGTATCCTTGTGTTGACCTCGTCAGTAAGTCGCCCATCATCAGAGATAGTGGAACCAAGATACTTAAATTTCGCTACATGTGGTAAATCTTCTCCATCAACAGTAATGGTGCCCACTTCTTGTGTATCGGATGTCATGTATTCTGTCTTCTTCTTGTTGAGGCGCAGACCATATTGCACAAGTCGATTGTACCACTCTTGTGTTTGACGTTGGAGATCAAGCTTCGTCTCAGCAGCCAACATGACGTCATCTGCATAGAGAAGTGTCCATGAAATATGTGGTGTTATAAGTATATATATATACGGTAATATTTTCGATCGCAAATTCACACTTATGCTTAACATTATAACGTGTGAGTAGTTATAAATCAATAAATACAAAGAAAAACTTGAACCTGTTGGGATTTGAACCAGGAAGCTACGAGTCAGAGATGCTACCATTTACTCTCAATGTTAACATTGTGTTAATAACAGCTCTAGTATAACTGCCTAGAATATTTTGTCTTGCAATGAACGATTTTATTAGCATTTTCTGCAGTTTTTATAAACCATTTGATACTAAATATGTATTGTTTTCCTAAAAGGATATAAACTTACGAAGTTACAGAAATATAGGGATTTACGAGCAAACAAAAAATAGTCATAATTTTGACAATGGACAAGCACGATACAGCATGATCAGCCTGAACTATTAGTCACTACTGCGGAATAATATTCTATTTTAAAATGCTAATATCCTACCGGTCATCTCCTTGAGGACAGTTTAAACCTCCTACCTACGATGAGCTTATTTGGCAAGGCCACGCCTTGATGAATCGCAAGTTACGGTTTGGCTATAACACTTGCATGATTCATACATCCGCCATCTTGTAACTATTTGGCTGATGACCTTGCAGTTTGGGCAAAAGACGCTTCCCACATTAAGGTATATTGTTGCAAATATGGTAGAGATCGGATGATTCGGTTAGTCGTAATTCCATTTAAGCTCAGCACATTAGGGTGGGCGCCATTTCTTTTTTGTTATAATGGCGGCAATATACAACATGACACTGAGTTGTCCCTTGCTAGTACTATCTCTGTACCAAAGGTGGTTCGATTTGGTTTTGTTGTGTTTGAATTGAAAGCAGGGATCGATTTGCACACATACACGGCCACCATCTTCAAACTATTGGGCTAATGACCTTGTAGTTTAATCAAAAGACGCTTCCCATATTAAGGTATGTTGTAAAATTTGGTAGAGATCAGATGATTAGGTTAGTTGTAATTTGATTTAAGCTTTGAACGTTTGGGTGACCGCCATTACGTTTCCGTCAAGATGGTGGTGATATAAAACATGATACTGAGGTGCCCTTTGCTAGTGCTACCTCTGTACCAAATTTCGTTCAATTCGGTTTCACCATGTTTGAATTGAAAGTGGGGGACAGACATACCAAATCTCACACACACATACACACTCACAGACACACAATTTTTTGGCCCTGTGTAGATCTCATAAGTCTACTTTCATTTTATGCAAAAATCCAAAGTAGGCTAAAAAGAGAAAAATGAAGTTTCATTTTTTGTCTAATAATTTCTTATGTCACTAGCTGTTTGGTATTATGGGACAAAGGAACAGATTCATTGGCACCGGCTCCAGTGAGCGAGGGAGGGAATACCTTCCCTTTTAAATTATATAGCAAGGACATTACTCCCCCGTGTTATTCAACTGAAGGGTTCTGGCTCTCCAGTAAATTCCAGGTTGCTTTTAAGTTCGAAACATCAACATTTGTTTGAAAGATTAACTAGTTCAAAGGAAGATTAATTTTGTGATTTCAAGTAGGCTATTAGTTATTAGTAAGAAAGAGCTAAGGTACAAAATTTTTCGCGGGATTCAATATGTGACTTACCGTGACAGTTCTCTCAAATGTCAAATGAATATATCTTATCGTTACTTTAATTACTAGTAATTATTAGCATCTACAGTGTGGTAACATCATCAATACCATTGGGTCCGGTTCCGTGGAGAAATGGTTAGCGCACTAGGCTTTGGCCCAAAGTGTCCCGGGTTCGATTCCCGGCCGTGCCATCAGGGATTTTAATCTCCTGGGGTTAATTCCCAGACCTCAGGGACTGGGTGTATGTAACGTCTTTATCATCACTTCATCCTCATTACGATGCGCAGGTCGCCCACGGGCGTCAACTAGAAAGACATGCACTCGCCCTCTCCTGAGGCCGCACGATCATTATTACTATGAATACCTTGGAATAATTTTAACAAATACTCTTTATATCCTGATTTCCCAGCATAGTCCCAACGCTCCCCTTTTCCTCCTCTTCCGATATTTGAAAGCGTTTAACACCTCTGAACACTGTCTAGGTTGTTTTTGTTTTTGAATTGCCATGACGTTTTCAGTTATTACTACATGTGAGCTTTACCCTCACCGCTGGATAACATGAAACGGGAAAGGAAGGTATTATTAAAAAATGGAGTAGCCTCTGCAGAGGCGGAGATGACCTCGCTGTTCGGTCCCTTAAAATGACAATAACTAACAAGCCTCTGCAGAGTTACGATATTACAGTACATAAATAGCGCATCATTCATAGTAAAACTCATTCAATGAGATAGAGAATTCCTGTTTGATTTGGCCTTATTTGAGTTGTCAATATTGTTTCATTTAGAGTTTTGGACATAGTGGTCAACAGCCCCATGCACTTGAGAATTTCTCAGTTGACCTGCGTCATTGTGATATCTGCAGTAGTGCGTGTTCCGGCAATGGTTGTTAGGTTTAGGATGGCCTATTAGGACCTGGAGTAGAATTGGGAAAGCACAAGGAACCACATTTTGGCTGGCTGGAGAGGGAATTGAACCCACTGCTTGCCTTGTGAGGGTGAGTATATTCCTGAACCCTTAAACAATTCAATTGTCCGAGCTAGAAATCAAACCCAGACCTTCAGAACCGGGGTATCAATATGTACCCAGGTACCAAAGTAGATGGTGTCATTTTTTATCATATGCTTGAAATACACAGAAATAATACAATGATGATGGTGGTGATGATCAAGTTTTATGGGTCTTAACATCTAGGCTATCGGCCCCTCAATAATACAGAAGTCTGGGTTGAACAAGTAAAACAAAATAATAAAATGTATTCAGTGTCTCGGAGACCACTACCAGCTTAATCGGGATCTACAGTGCAGTGACTTACTTGATTTTCCATTCAACCTGATGTAGCCATGCTTGAAAAGGCCACTCTTTTCCTGAAGAACGCCACAAAGCATTAAAAGTTTCTATTAATAATTTTATTAATGCAGCCATTGGCCATGTATTTTCTTTTCAGGATAGGTCAGGGAAGGGATTTTGGAAGGCGATCGGCCGTGGGCCTATTTAAAGGAACCTTTCTGGCATTTGCCTGGTGGTGAAAATGGGGAAACCACAAAAAACATTTTCAGGACTGCCGAGGTGGGATTCGAACCACGCTCTCCTGATGCCAGCGATGCACGAACTAGCACGTTAGCGCTCTCAGCTACATAACTCTAATAAGTAAATTAAACCAACTGTTTTATAATCTTTCAACTTGGGCTATTCTGTACGTACTGTATTTGCAAAACATTACGCTTTCCCATTTCTTGTTATCCACTGGTACATTTAAAGATCCCGAAGTGTGTTACGCACCGTGAAGTATTTATTCTACATATTATAGCAAATCAAAAGCAATGTATGCCACTATCTGTTCCTTTGTCCCATTATACCAAACAGCTAGTGACGTAAAAAATTATTAGACAACTAATAAAACTTCATTTTTCTATTTTATTTATCACTTATTTACATTTCCCAAAGAACCAAACTCCGATATCAACAACTAAGATTCTGATTTCAGGATATTCATTCAGTTTTTAAGCAGTTTACACCTGTGTGTGAGGCTATGCTATGTAAGGGCACCAACAAGCCTTGACTCACACTCAGCCGCCACGTACCAGCCATTCGCACAACGCATCACCAAAAGAAGGCGTGGCCTAGCACAATTTTCATATCCTCGATTTCTCAAAAAGTACTTGCCCGATTTGGGAAATAATAACATCGTTGAATTTGTTTCAGTGAAATCTGTTACCCTGTATGCAAAAGAATTGTATAGTTCCACTAAAGAAAAAACAGAGTTGGTACCAATTGGTATCTCATCTATTCACAATGATAGGAAAAAATAGTATAAGTTAGTTTATGAGCCCCTTAGCACCATTCACAAAAGTGAAAACAGAATATCGATATCTTGAATGGTTTAGAAGATATTGGCGAGGGACATCTTGGGTGACTAACCCTGTATATATACACTGCCAAAGACGGTCAACATGATAGCAGCAAACCTTTTAGTTCAGAAAGGACTGGAAGATTGGCATAAAATACTACTGTTATTTTTGAATGGGTCTATTAATACATCATTCACTTATTACTCCATTTGCAAATTTCCTGGAACTCACAGTACATACACTTGAAAAGGATGTTGTAACAATCAAATCTCATTTGCACAATCATGAATTTTGAAAAATTGCTCTTTAAATGCTATTTCAACAAGTTCTGTTGCTTCAACACATTTGTCGACAGAAAAATCATGGTATCTATTCATCTTGAAGTTCAACAGAAAATGAAAAAGTATTTATTCTTGGCTTGGTCTTGAATAATATTCAATTTGTTTTCAAACGGTCTTCCATCACTTACAAGTTAACCATCTCTCTGTTTTAAATTTAAGTCGCTCAACCGATGAGTGATACCTAATAAAAATTACGTCATATATCCACTGACTCGGCAGTAGAGGCTTTTGCATGCATACAGCCAACAGGTTAGACACGTTTGAATTACTGGTTCCTGTAACTATTTTTAATGTGTTTTGTTGTACATAAAAACGCACAAAATTCATGCTGGTTTTATTCAGTATATCACGACCAACATGCAGCCAACATAATATGGCTTCATTGGTTGCATCCAGCCCATGAGCCTTAGGTGCCTGATATATATCTTCCTGTATATTCATTGGCACATTTCCTGCAAAACTGTATTAATTCATGAGTTTTTAAGTCCATGTGGTTGATAATATAAACAAATTCTTGATGGTTTTGAAGGATATGTCTTTGCAGGCACGTGGTAAAGAAAGGAAGCAATTACATTTCATTTACTCCTGTAATATATTCCTCTTTGTAGCATTCTTTCAACTCTGCATTTGTCATGAGTTTCAGGAAGAAGAAGTAAACGCATGGGCCGACACATTGTCATTAATAGTCCAATTCCTTTAACTCAGCATCATAGACCTGGACGAATGGAAAACATTAACCATCACTATCCTTGTGGTAGAAGTTTTGTCCAAATCCAACCTCATCCTGTGGTGAAACGATATTCAGTCAGTATTAACATGAAAGTTCTAGTTCCTTTCTTCTTGCATTATGGAGGTTCCCACTAATTTACTAAGACTTGGCTGGATTGGTAGAAATTGGAGCACCAATTCCAGCTATTGCCAATTTGGAGTTCGTAATCCCTATTTGGGATTAATTATCACTCCAATAGGAATTCGAAATCTTAGTAATATCCATATGTTAAACAAGGAAACATGCTAACAATGAAAGTGATTTATATACGTCCTTGACTTATCCTTCATTGAGGCATGACATAGCAGTCACAGTCTGATGGGGGAAATGTTCTTGCTCTATTACAGGCAGGAGAATTCTGAAAATGGGACGCTTCACCCTGCTATGGAATCCAGTTTACTCTGGTGAGAGGAAACAGGTGAGGTTGGAAGGTTTAGTTCCAGTTGCCAGTTAGGAGGAAGACAACTGATTGGTGGAAACCTCACTGATCAGTCTAGTTTCGGCAGTTACTAATCTGGGACATTTCAAAAGAAGTTGAAATAATGTAACTGGAAGGGTGTCAGATATTACAGACATTAGAGTTTAGCATGAGTTTATGAGGTGGAAACAACAAGTCTTCATTGAACTCATCAAGTACCGGGCCTTAAATGTCTTGTATAACATCAACAAAGCTCAAGAGAATAAAGCAACCAGAAAGACCTACTTCAGGAAGTAAGTAGGTTTATTATTATCTTGGGCATGACCAGGCCGGGACATGGTTGTGGAGCAGCACTATTGGAACCATATCTAAAAATGGCCCGTTTTGCGATAAAATATGCATTCAACAAAGATTCAAAATGTAGAACTCTATAATGCAATTTTATATTTCAAAGAACTCTCCTGCAAGAAAAAACTACGAGCTTGGCAGAATTCGTTGGATATGATACCAATAAGCTATAAGAGCTTTTGCATGCTATAATGAAAATACTGGAAAGGGTAACAGTTGAGTAGTATGAACGTTCATTATCTCATTCATTGCTCTCATACTATTTGTTCATAGCCTATTTCATATTGAAGTAACAAACACACACTGCATAGAAATTCAGGAATTAGTGTAATTGGATGCATAGTGAGTAGATAACTGAGGAACAGTGCAACTAGGAATTGTTGATGTGGCTCTCATGAGAAACTGGACGCAAGTGGGGCAATCTTTTATATGTTAGTTATTTATTTTATTTATCTATCATTTATTAGATACAGCCTGAGGAGGTTCATTTACTCTAATAATGTAAAAAATTCAAACACAGAAAGGAAAGGAATGTTGAACTGAAAGAAATTATCACAAAATAATACAGTATAACCTTGGGTTAATTTGTTAAGGAAACAACAATGGCAACAAGCAAGAATAAAACTTCAGTTAGAAAAAGAGAAGATAGTTGGAGGATCAGTTCAGTGTGATAAAACCTTATTTCTAGTATTTGGTAGGCAGTTATTGAGAGTGTATGCAGCACATCTGCAATGTGAAATATGAGCTAGATACACGGAGCAATAGTTTTGTGTTAGGCAAACGGGAACATTGAGATAGATATACATTTAGTAATGTATTGCATTTTGTATACTTGAAAAGCCACAGAAGTTAAAAAAGACGTAAAACCCACATTTTGTATGGCCATTCATTACCTTATACCGTGAAACCTCTCTATAACGGACGCCTTTGGGACCATGAATACTGTCCGCTAAAGAGGAGTGTCCACTATAGAGAGGGTTAGAGAAAATTATTGCAATTTGACACATGTACTTGTGCAGTATGTGTACTTACATAAAAACGTAGGGTTACGCACGGTAAAACAGTCCAGTTTTGTAGGCATTTAAAGTGTTTACCGGCAAATAGCCATCAGTGATGGAAGGCAATTTTTCTTCCCAGCTTGAAACATTATCCTTATCAACAGTGGAGGATTCTCCACAAATTGCTCTAATTTTTATATCGTGGCGCTTGCTGAAATTCTCCAGCCAGCCATTCGAGGCTCTGAAATCTCCGATACCTAATTCTGCCGTGAAATCCAATGCTTTGGCTTGTATCATTGGTCCGGACACAGGGACGTTCTGACTTCTTATTTTGCTAAACCACTCTATCACTGCCTTATCAATAACAGCACCATTACCACTTTGAAACTGTCTAATTTGCAGCTCATTACCATTAAGATGCCATACCTTAATTATCTCTTGTTTTTTCACAATTTCTGTTGCCTGAGTCTTTCCAATCTTAAACACTTCACATGGTTTCCATACAACACATTTCTCAAGTTTGTGTTTATCTACGATGTCTACTTTCTCTTTTAAAGTTAAACTTTTACGAGGAGCCATTTCAAATGCACTCACTTGCTACTGTAACACATAGGTTCTACAATAGATTTAAGAAGTTTCACGGTAAATCTGACCAGATAGTGAAAGTATGAATTCCCTTTTCCCGACCATTTCAAGTTCAAAAGAACAATGAAAACGATACCGTTAGGCCTAGGTTTATTTTTGGAACAGTGCAGAAGATAGAGGATGGGAAGGTCAGGGCTAACTGACTTCCAGGAAGCACAGGATGTGTCGAAAGTACATTAACACAACAGAGTGTTCATCCAAGACTAATAGACCTACAGAGATGCAATTTCTTTTCAAAACAAGTGTCCGCTAACAGAGGTTGGTTGATTTTTTAAATGCGGCCGGGGTGTCTGTGTCCGTAATAGCGAGTGTCCGCATAAGAGTGGAGAATTACTATTATACTGTTACGGCTGTGAGTTTGTTTCATCGCTCGCCGCATGAGTCACAACTGCCCCAGGGCTGGGCTGCTCTGCCTCAGTGTATTGCGTGCGCCTTATGCAACAGGACTACTAGGACAAAGGGATGGTCCAGAATATTCGTGACTGAGCCAGTGAAGGAAACCTCGAGAAGCCGTGAAACCTGGATGGGTCTAGAAGCATTTATTGAGTCACCGGCCTGCTATATAAGAGCGACCTGTCAAGCAGTTGTTGTTGTGTTTTACGAGCTAGTGCGAGCGTTTATCCTGAGCAACAGAAGTGTGGTGACTTGCGAAACCCCTAGTGAAGCCGTTTCTCTTGACAGCGAGGAAGTGAGAGGCATACAGGGGACTGCCTGTGTTTTGAGTGAGTGTGATTTCACTGAGCGTCAGAGATATTGTGGTGAAGTGCCGTGCGAGTTACGAAATCCAGTGACATTGTTTCCCAGCTCGTGAACAGCGAAGCAGCGTGTAGAAGGCTATCGTAAGTAACTGTAATTTGTGTACAAAAGGAAGAGATGCATGTAGTTCTGTCAAGGCCACCAGACTCATTAGCGAGAGGATTAACTGTTGACAAGTGTAAAGGGAGCAAGAGCTCTCCATAAGCAAGAGACTTGAGGAAACTGGAGTAAGGTTCCAATCTCTTGTATTTGCTGATGAGTAGTGTATCTTTCTGGCCGCAATAAAATTAATTATTTCTTTAAAGGAACATCCTGTGTTGTGCTTTCTACCCACCGTAATCCAGTTAACAAAAGTGCCACTAGGGGGTGGCACGTAACAATACTTAATAGGGGTTTGGTCACGGACCTAGAAAATCGTCCGTTATGAAGGGGTGACCGCCTTAGAGGAGTGTCCATTACGAGGGGTTTCACTGTGTATACAAATCCAAGTTGTTGGTCTATAAACCTAGAAACAGTTTCTCAGGTCCAGTAAGTGGCTAAGTGCCTTTCAGAATGATTATGAGCTTTAACAATCAAAATGAAAGTATTAAGTCTGTTCACTTTATAACCATTATGGAAGAACATTCTACATTGGAAAGAACATATAAAGTTTTTAAACTCGGAGAATCCTGTAAGAATTTGGAAAATAAAGAATGTGAATTTAATGTTGTATATACTGTAACACTTGAGATCTTGTTCCTGAGCAGCCATTTCTAGTGCTTTTCCTTGAATTGGACGTACTGCATCTGTCCTAAATTGTAATAAGGAACATAACATAGCGAAGTACTCTTCGGTATTAGGGGAGTGGCCAGTCCAGTCTCCTATGGATATAACTATAGAGCTTCCAAGATTCAAAATGGCGCTGAAGCTTATGTATAGCAAACTTTCGGTTCGCAAGTCTTCATTTGATTTTCATTGGCAATGAATCGACCATTATTATTTTCTTTATTATTCTGGATTGTGGTTTTGTGTTTAGGTGTTTCAACTTATAAAATATGAAATAGAGGTTTGGCCTTTCTTGAATATTCCAAAGACAAGTGCCTCCTAAAAGAATATTTAGTAAAACTTTGCAACAGCAAAGACCCTAACAAACGGCTTGCCTAACATGTGTGCGATATGCACATTTCAAATGTCGAATCTTCTAAAATCTCTTGGACTAGAATGGTATTAAGTTAGTGTCAATTAAATACCTATGTTGTATATTTTTGACTCTGCGAGTCGCGTTAGACGTCGAAACATGTACCATGTGTTAAAAGACAAGTGACTGTATCACGAAATTTTAATAAATAGTATTGACGAGGCGGAACCATTTGGAACTTAGTTCTTAATACCTATGTTGTATGTGAGAATATTATAAGCAGTTGCCATCCAGTTATTACATTGGTATATTATGCATTAACTTGACCTGCTTAAATTGTAAAATGTGACAGTGGAGGAAAGCTACGAGTTGTATACCAGTAACATTTACCAATAACTCAACTGTTCTTATTTAATATTTATTTAATCATTATAATTATAATATATATTCATAAATATTTAACCAATATTCATTTCTTAATTATATACCTATTTCAGATATTGCAAGAACACAATATTTGATAGCACACATGGTGCCATCTCGAAATCCGACGGTGCCTAGTTTTCAGCATGGTAAACGTGGAAAATTGCTATTTACTAGACGAAAACATTTGGCTAGAAAATAAAATAAATGCTCATTTACATCTTCTCCCTAGTCTACATAAAGTAATCACTGATAGGGTAGGGGATTTGTGGCCTCGATTACACAAACAAACCTAATTTTGCATCAATTATGGAGACCGAAATCTTCTAATGGAGATATGGATTGTCTTTCTTTAGAAAAATTTAGGTCAGTAATTTTATGCAAGATGTCAGAACGTTAGATACAAAAAGCTGTGTGCCTAGGCCTACTACGGTGTAAAATTGCTCTGTGAAAAAAAAACCTTGCAAAATTATATGACGTGCATACAGTAAATACATTCTCCCATTTGGAGAAGCACTTTCTGTGTCATGATCTTAAATAATTTTCTAACATAGTCTGTAGCAAATTGACGGGAAAGAGTGCAACATTTAGAGAGGGCGTGAATTGTACTGTGGCACAACGATAGCTGACGTTTCGCATAATTAACACATAAGGATTAAACAAAAATAGTTTTTTCTCATTGTACACAATTGAAGATAATATAATTCTTGGTGCATTTTACAACTTTTATTGTTCCTAACAACAACAATTTGCTCAGTTACATGTAAGGAAAATTTTAGTACACAGTTCTCATTGCTTCCATTACCTGACTACTGAACCAGAAGCTGGTAATGCATAAGAAGGCAACGATGGCATATCACATGGCAAGAGAATGCACAATAAAATGTGGATGCTCTATTGGCAACATTTGTGTGTTTGGATTTAATGTAACACCACACCCTGTCTCCACAATTAAGCAACTTGATAGACAGCGCTTGGAGAGGTGATCTCATTCTGCGATAATTCATGGTTCTTGAACAAGGCCATGCAATTAAGTGATCGTTCAGTTCTGAAAGGTGTTGTAAAAATAGCTTTGAAACCATTTTTCAGTGTTGCCTTATTAACAATTAATATTGGAATTATTTTGTGTTGACCAACTGAAAGCTGCAATATAATATAAAAGGTGTTTTGTGATAAGTAGGGCTCGGATCGATATGCTTGATAAAATCTCCAGATACGCTCGAAAACCATGTGATTTATGCTCGATAGATATGCTCGAAAAGCCCTTTATATGCGGTTAAATATGCAGAATATGCTCAATAAACACCGTTAAAACTATAGAAATGAAAGTGAAACGAAAAAACCAATAACATATCTTTATACGAGCTTTATTTTCTAATTTTATGTATGATACACTGCGATATACTCGCATTCAAGTTTCAAGTATATATATGAGAAGTTTTCTTATAAAAGTTACAGTTTAAAAGTTCATTTACAAAATGTTCAGAATTAGGCGAGCCAGTGATGTAGATCTGCATTGGTCTGTACAACAAGAATTTTTTCTGTGTGTTCAGTTTTGAATGATTTTCTTAAATCAGTCCATAAAAGTTTCGATGACTAGAACGATCTTTCGACGTCAACTGACACGAGAGGTAAATACTTTACTGATGCTACTTCTTGTGCAGAGTAGTTCGGAAAATCCTCTGACGATGCAGACTCGCCACGCAGCATCCTCTCCAAGTCCCATGCTACACTCCAACCGGGATTTCGAGCCAGCACGAACTCCAACTTTTGTTTGGCGGTTTTCACAGTCTCTCCAGGCCACGAGTCGGCTTCTTGGATGACTCCTTGTATTGTAGCGACCACTTCAACCAACTCCATCCCTCG
The DNA here is from genome assembly GCA_946902985.2 of Meconema thalassinum. Taxonomy (NCBI): domain Eukaryota; kingdom Metazoa; phylum Arthropoda; class Insecta; order Orthoptera; family Tettigoniidae; genus Meconema; species Meconema thalassinum. The sequence continues at coordinate 669,269,283 of OX336389.2, read as the reverse complement.
CGATTCCAACTTTAGGATGGCCTCAGAAATGACGCTCAAGCAGGCTTTTATGAAAGTCAAGGATGGCATCAAGCCCTTCATTTTAAAAGCAGCCTTAGCTTTCGCGATGTACTTGCTGTCCGCCTTATCAAACGTATTGATCACCTGGAAAAATATGAGCCGAGGAGAATAACTGAGAAAATTACAAAATTAGGCGCCGTATGATGGAGTAAACATAAAAGGTATGAAAAGAATGATAGAGAAAACCTCAAAAATGAGAAGATTTTAAACATTTCAAATAGTCTTAACCTCTTCAATTGCCCTATGATTTTCAGCATAATACAAGGCAGCTATGATCCAAGTTCCCCATCGCGTCAATATGGTGTTTATATAATAAACACGGCATAAGCCCAAAATTCAACATTATGAATAGTAACACGGGCCGTGAAAGTCTAAATAATAACATGTAACGTCTTCGGGTAGAGAAGCTTGAGGCTCTTCCCAGTCTTAATCATGTAGGGAGCAGCGTCAGTCACCAATGCGAGGACTTTGTTTACCTGCTCATCTGAAAAGGTTGGCCATTGCAAGCCTGAAACAGAAATGCATAAAATGAAGGGTGAACTGTTCAGTGAATGGAATTCTGACATGTCGTACGACTGTAAGAAATATTTAACTTTCAGAACTATCAGAGTCTTCACTGAGCATACATAGAATGCATTGAAATCATAGCCAGACAGTACATATTCTTCTTTGGCAAAACACTCGAGAAATAAATTAAAAAAATATACTTACACAGAGCTGCTTGCACCATGGTTTGTCACATCTAGCACCCTGCACACAATTAGGTGGCCCTTCCCCGGTTCACTGGGGCTGAGTTTTCCAACAATAACGTTGGCCATGTGCCTTCCTCAACTGTCTGTGGTCTCGTCGATAGATAACCAAATTGGGTGGTTCTCGATGTCGTCCCTGATTGCGTGTAGAACCTGGTGAAAAAAGTACCTGAATTAATATTCTTCATGGAATGAAGCTACTGTATTATCGAGAGATTACCTTCATTACGGCATAGCCAAATCCATGTTAAAATTCCTTCTAAATTGTTAAACGAGAATGCGGAATATGGCAATCGTGCATGATTTCTTACCTTTTCACACTCGGAAGAAACATAATTTTTTCGTAGGGTCGTCTCGTGAGGCAACTCTCTTCCTGCAAAGTCCTTGAAGAGAGCTCTAATCTCAGCATGTTCAACCTTGTAGAGGGATATGTTGGCACTTAAGAACGCCCTACAAACTCTGGAAGAGAACTCGTCCGACTGCTGTTGCTGATTGAACAAAGGTTGCATCAGCGCTTGTTTCTTCGATTTCCTTTTTTAAAATTCTTCGACTTTTGCTGAGTGCCCACTTGTGGCTTTATGTTGGGAAAATTGAAAACCTTTCAAAATCTTGATCTGAAAATAAATAGGTAGGTACGCATAAGTAAGAAAAAATACATTGAATTAACAAATATAAAGCATTGTGGACTATGACCGCCTCGGAAATGTAAAATCTGTGAATCTAACGGGTCTACACTCCGAATTCTTAGACTTCTCTCTACGTACCTGGTAGGTAGGTAGGGTTGCCAGACAGTAGGTAATATAAGCCGAAGCTGGTGCAGAGGCTAATGCGCAAGATGGCCTCCGCGCGCAATCACTCTGTTATTCTTATTGAGAGGTCATTCATAGCTGACGCAAGGGCTAATGCGCAAGATGGCCGCCACGCGCTACCTCACTCTTTAATGGCGGGCTTTTCAAATCATTATTTGTTTGTTATTAATTTATAAATTTTTATTTATTTAATATTTAATTTATTATTTTTTAGCACAGGGCTAATACACAAAATGGTCACTGCACACAACCACTTACACATATAACATGCTAACCTAACCTAACTTTACCTAACCTAACCTACCCTAACCTAACCTCACCTAACTTCAAAGTGCAAGAAAAAAAAAAAAAAAAGTGAGAGCAAAAAGTGTCTTCAAAAGTCTTATAGGCTACTGTACAACATGATCACTACCCCAACCGGGTATTGTTATTTTTTTTTCATTTGGTTGTTTATACATTTATTAATTTTCCAATTTCCCATTTTCAGTTTTTTTAAATGTCAGTTTTAAGTTTTTCAATTCCATAATATGGAAACATGGATTTTGCATTTTGTTGTTTTAAACATTTGTCAATTTTTCAATTTCCCATTTTCAGTTTTTTTTACATGTTAGTTTTAAGTTTTTCAATTTCAAAATATGTAAACATGGATTTTGCATTTTGTTGTTTACACATTTGTCAATTTACCAAATTCCCATTTACAGTTTTTTAAAATTTCAGCTTAATGTTTTTTTTCTATTTTGTCAATATGGAAACATAGATTTTTCCAATTTGTGTTTTACATGTTCATTTTGCATTAGGAGTGGAGAGAGGTGGGTAGTAATTAAAAATGTACAAGCAGTGTCCATACAATATTTTTTTTTAATTTTAAATACATGTACACTATTTACATATAATACATTTTTATATATAGTCTATTCTTTTTTGTTATAAATTGTACAGTTGTTTTTATTTTGTTTCTATTTTATTTATTTTTGATTATGAATACCATTTTTTTAATTTTTGTAGTGCTATGGTTTTATTTCCTAAATTGTATTGTTTTATGTATTTGCTAGTTGCAGGCAGAAGATTTTGGTATTCATAACTTAACTCTTTAAGCATGGTTAATGATTGAGTAATGACCATAGGCATGTGTACCTATACCATTAGCATTAATCACTCTTTTATCATCACCAGGACACAAAGCAATTTTGTTTAGTCTTATAGATGATATGTCATGTTGTTTAGAAGTGATAATGTTCATGGGTAATCTTTTTACATTGTTTTTCATGACACAATCCTTATAATCTTGAAAGCTTATACAATTTTTGACAACACCTCTGCTAATACCTTTAATCTTTTTGATTTCTTTACCATTTATGTCTAAAGCATACATTTTAGCTCTAAGTCCAACAAATGCTTTTATAATTTGTCCACAAGCCTCGTCTTTAAATTTCCCCAACGTTTTCTTGTTTGATGTAGAGTAACATATGTGATTAGCAGGATAATCTGATGTGTCCAGGTGTTCTAGGAAATCCAATTTGTCTTGATATACATCTGGGGTGTTAACCAAATAAATGAATGAGTCAGTATCCATATACATGAGTTTAAGATTGTCCATGCCATAATAGGGTAGCAGGACATCATAGTGGTGGGAATACATCAGAGTTTTTGAAATATCCAGTATACACATTCCAATTTATATAGGCTTATTGAATACAATGTTACGTTTAGCCATGTGGAAAGCAGCTAGGTTAGGACCATAAATTGTTCTATCGATAAATGTCGGCTTTGCTATTAGCTTTTCTGCCTTTTTGCTTTCAGTCACAAGACGTATGTCTATTCTTTTACGGATATTTTCCATTGTTTTTCCGAAAAAGGCATTGTTGAATAATTTGTACAGATTTTTCTCAAAATCATTTTTGGCTTGTTTTCGAAGGTTGTTATTAAAATCAACGTATGCCTTTAGCCAAGGTCTTTGCTTAAACTTTAACACACGATGAATTTTTATCAATTTTATTCCATGATCTAAAGCCTGTTTTAATGCCATGTAGTGAACAACATATTGCCTTCGATTTCCAAGATGAGGAATTAGTTTTTTCAGAGACGAATCCTTAGTTTGTGTACACTCTGGTAGGAAAGGTAAATCGTTGTGTAGATCATGAAGGTCAGATGGGTAATCAACATCAACGTCTAGAATGTATCCCACTGGATCGTCTTCCTTTAGTTTTTCTAGATCAACAGTATCTGGAGAAACCCACTGAAATCCACCATAAGGAAGGGAGTGGCACATAGCCCACCCGTATTGGTTGTTGGCATCATCATAGGTAATAAACTGCGATGGTTTCTCAGAATCATAGGTTTCCATGTATTTATTGTTAGCTTCAGCATACCAATGAGACACCTGGGATATGCCTCCACGTATTCCAGACTCGATTAGAAGAATCTGATTGTAATCCTGTATCAATTCCAGTTCAATTCCTGTGTAAAGGAGCATTGCCTCGAAACTTAAACCAGGTGAAGTAAAAAAGTGTGCAGCATCCACTCGGTGTGTTTCTAGAGTTTTGTTTCTAAACGTTTCAAAGCTGTCTGCAAGAAGGAGTACATCTGAAGTTAGGTAGAGGTCACTATATTCCCCTAGAGTTTTAATGTTGAACTCTTCCCAGACATTTTTGGCATGTTCATAGTCTTTTTGACTAACATTTTCTTGGCTTAATTTGTTAATGAATGCCTCTTTTGGAGGTAAACATGTTTCACTTAACTTTTCCCATGAGTCAATGTAGTCATAACAAAATACCCCTTTACGAGTCATGAGCATTGCATTTTCTTTTCCAAAGTACTTGTCTGTTTCAGGGTATAATGTTAAGTTGGAAACTAAGTTTTCCAAGCTACTAGGCATTAACCGAAACGTGTCCACAAATCTAAGCTTAACATTTCCTACATATTTGGTGAAGGAAATGTACTTTTCTTTGGAGTTAGCGACAACATCCACTCTCTCAGTAGTACATCCCAATTGCTTTACAATGAAATTTGCGTCGTAGCCACTCATATTATGTAGAAATACAGGAACGGGGTTACGTGTTTTACACCTCAAATTACAGTTATTGTGAGCACTTCCACGGTATTCCCCTGTAATATGGCAATGGTCTCGAACTTTCCAGTCCTCTTTGGTAAACGGTTTATAACACAAATAACAGGTTTCAGAACATTGGAACTCTGCTTCTTGATCCTCAGTTAAAGCCTTTGGAACATTTAAGCTGTAAAGGCGATCAATTTCATTAGCTATTGAAATCAAACAGTCCATAAACTTTTCTGCAGCGTCAGGTCCACGATAAATAAGAGGTTGGCTCGGAAGGTTTGTCTTTATGTGTTCCACAGCAGGTGAGGGTTTAACATATATACCAAAGCTCATAGGAACATGACTCTGGTATGGCTCTGTATAACTTGCTTTAGGATTAGGTAGACATGTTTGATAGGGTAACAGTCTACTTTCAAAATCTGCATAGATAACGTAAGGTATTCTCAGCATTTTTTCCACATTTACGAATTTCATAATTGGGTTTTTAATAGGCATTTCAACCCTAGCAATGTCATGCTGGACACACAAAGCTCTATGTTCTTTCAATTTTTCTATTCCTTGTTGCCCATATTGATTATCGAAGTGAGTAAAACACCGTTTACACGTATATATCTTATGTCCATGGTGAGTAATCTGACGTCCTACTAGTTTATCAAAATCTTTGATAAAGACGTAGTGGTTCTGTCCGGATGAAGAACTTAGCAGATGGAGGTCGCGATGGTCTTGTAGCTCTTGATCCACAACCTTTAGAGGGAACAGTTTGTTGTCTTGTTCCAGTCCAAATACATTAATGGATATGTTGTTGGCTTTTTCAAATTTGTGAATGTCAGCTAGCGATGTAGGAAACGATATTACTGAAAAATCATACTCGTTTTCCAGGTCCTTGTATTTACTAATGCTGTTGGCGGCCGTAGCTTAACTTAACCTAGCCTAACCTAACAAGATGGCGGCCGTAGCTTAACTTAACCTAGCCTAACCTAACAAGATGGCGGCCATAGCTTAACTGAACCTAGCCTAACCTAACCTACGAGGTGTGATCAAAAAGTTCCAAAAATGTGGCTGCAACTTAACCAAACCTAGCCTAACCTAACCTAACCTACAAGGTGTGATCAAAAAGTTCCAAAATGACGGCCGTAGCTTTACTTAACCTAACATCACCTGGTTTAAGTTTCGAGGCAATGCTCCTTTACACAGGAATTGAACTGGAATTGATACAGGATTACAATCAGATTCTTCTAATCGAGTCTGGAATACGTGGAGGCATATGCCAGGAGTCTCATTGGTATGCTGAAGCTAACAATAAATACATGGAAACCTATGATTCTGAGAAACCATCGCAGTTTATTACCTATGATGATGCCAACAACCAATACGGGTGGGCTATGTGCCACTCCCTTCCTTATGGTGGATTTCAGTGGGTTTCTCCAGATACTGTTGATCTAGAAAAACTAAAGGAAGACGATCCTGTGGGATACATTCTAGACGTTGATGTTGATTACCCATCTGACCTTCATGATCTACACAACGATTTACCTTTCCTACCAGAGTGTACACAACCTAAGGATTTGTCTCTGAAAAAACTAATTCCTCATCTTGGAAATCGAAGGCAATATGTTGTTCACTACATGGCATTAAAACAGGCTTTAGATCATGGAATAAAATTGATAAAAATTCATCGTGTGTTAAAGTTTAAGCAAAGACCTTGGCTAAAGGCATACGTTGATTTTAATAACAACCTTCGAAAACAAGCCAAAAATGATTTTGAGAAAAATCTCTACAAATTATTCAACCATGCCATTTTCGGAAAAACAATGGAAAATATCCGTAAAAGAATAGACATACGTCTTGTGACTGACAGCAAAAAGACAGAAAAGCTAATAGCAAAGCCGACATTTATCGATAGAACAATTTATGGTCCTAACCTAGCTGCTTTCCACATGGCTAAACGTAACATTGTATTCAATAAGCCTATATATATTGGAATGTGTATACTGGATATTTCAAAAACTCTGATGTATTCCCACCACTATGATGTCCTGCTACCCTATTATGGCATGGACAATCTTAAACTCATGTATATGGATACTGACTCGTTCATTTATTTGGTTAACACCCCAGATGTATATCAAGACAAGTTGGATTTCCTAGAACACCTGGACACATCAGATTATCCTACTAATCACATATGTTACTCTACATCAAACAAGAAAACGTTGGGGAAATTTAAAGACAAGGCTTGTGGACAAATTATAAAAGCATTTGTTGGACTTAGAGCTAAAATGTATGCTTTAGACATAAATGGTAAAGAAATCAAAAAGATTAAAGGTATTAGCAGAGGTGTTGTCAAAAATTGTATAAGCTTTCAAGATTATAAGGATTGTGTCATGAAAAACAATGTAAAAAGATTACCCATGAACATTATCACTTCTAAACAACATGACATATCATCTATAAGACTAAACAAAATTGCTTTGTGTCCTGGTGATGATAAAAGAGTGATTAATGCTAATGGTATAGGTACACATGCCTATGGTCATTACTCAATCATTAACCATGCTTAAAGAGTTAAGTTATGAATATCAAAATCTTCTGCCTGCAACTAGCAAATACATAAAACAAAACAATTTAGGAAATAAAACCATAGCACTACAAAAATTAAAAAAATGGTATTCATAATCAAAAATAAATAAAATAGAAACAAAATAAAAACAACTGTACAATTTATAACAAAAAAAGAATAGACTATATATAAAAATGTATTATATGTAAATAGTGTACATGTATTTAAAATAAAATAAAAATTGTATGGACACTGCTTGTACATTTTTAATTACTACCCACCTCTCTTCACTCCTAATGCAAAATGAACATGTAAAACACAAATTGGAAAAATCTATGTTTCCATATTGACAAAATAGAAAAAAACATTAAACTGAAATTTTAAAAAACTGTAAATGGGAATTTGGTAAATTGACAAATGTGTAAACAACAAAATGCAAAATCCATGTTTACATATTTTGAAATTGAAAAACTTAAAACTAACATGTAAAAAAAAACTGAAAATGGGAAATTGAAAAATTGACAAATGTTTAAAACAACAAAATGCAAAATCCATGTTTTCATATTATGGAATTGAAAAACTTAAAACTGACATTTAAAAAAACTGAAAATGGGAAATTGGAAAATTAATAAATGTATAAACAACCAAATGAAAAAAAAATAACAATACCTGGTTGGGGTAGTGATCATGTTGTACAGTAGCCTATAAGACTTTTGATGACACTTTTTGCTCTCACTTTTTTTTTTTTGCTTGCACTTTGAAGTTAGGTTAGGGTAGGTTAGGTTAGGTAAAGTTAGGTTAGGTTAGCATGTTATATGTGTAAGTGGTTGTGTGCAGTGACCATTTTGTGTATTAGCCCTGTGCTAAAAAATAATAAATTAAATATTAAATAAATAAAAATTTATAAATCAATAACAAACAAATAATGATTTGAAAAGCCCGCCATTAAAGAGTGAGGTAGCGTGTGGCGGCCATCTTGCGCATTAGCCCTTGCGTCAGCTATGAATGACCTCTCAATAAGAATAACATAGAGTGATTGCGCGCGGCCGCCATCTTGCGCATTAGCCCCTGCACCAGCTTCGGCTTATATTACCTACTCCAGACATTCCGTTTTACCCAGAACAATTACGTTTTTTCTTGTTTTGTTCCGCGTTCCGTTTTAATGTTTAACGGAACGCCAAATATTCCGTTTCTTGGTTAATTTGACAATATATTCAATTTCGCACCAATTTTCAAATGTCCCGCTTCAGAATTGATTGTAATCTTGTTTTCTGGTGATACAGGTGCAAGTTCGAAAGAGAAAATGATTTCTATGTCTGTGTCAGATAGATGGGTACATGTTATAGATTTATTAGGGGCAACAAAATTAAGAAATATCTTAGTCCTTGTGAAGTTAATACGCAGCATTTTCCCCTCCAACGCTTTTACGGAGGGAGATTTTTCTGTCATGATTATCAAGCGGAGAGTATTTATTTCAACATTTAACAAGAATACATTTTGGGACGTGTGTTCCGTTTTTCCATTCTTGAAATCTGGCAACCCTATAGGTAGGTACCGTTTGCTGCACTTACGGCTTACTTGAAATTTCAACTGTTTGACCAGTAATATCTTTAAGAACGTAGATGTGAAAATGTCAACAAGAACTTACCTCTTTTTCACACATTTTACAGAAAAGAATTTTCCTGTGATTAGAAAACGAGTCAGGGTCTTCCTTTGCACATCGTCGGAGTAAAACACTCGAGATTCCTTAACTTTAGGCATCGTGTACTAAGAAATCACAAGAACTCGATAAGATAGGTACATACAGATACGATTACGAACTGAGAACTGAGAGTAGAATGCAGAAACTTCACTTGACCGGGTTGGATCTTCCACCACATCATGGGAAAAGCCACTTAAACAATACTGGTTCCCAAAATAGGCACACCACATAAATACCTCACAACCCCATTTCAAAGTGAAAGGATGCATGGGGTTTTGAGAGCTTATCTGACGAGTCGCACTCTAATCCAGCAGAGGCCAGTATTAGGGTGTGTGAATGACTTCACTAAAGGTTAAAAACCTGCGGTTCTATTATTCGCACCAGATAGGCTTTTCAATAATTATTTCTGTTTTCGAACCTTAAGGATGGTCAGGGCCCGAATTCGGGGGGGAGGAAATTCGAAGAAAAATGATCTATTTAGACGAAAACCACAAGAATATGCATTTATATGCTTCTATTCTGAAAACCACGGTTTCATCAGATGACTGAAAGTAAGTGATGGTCTATTAAACCATTTTATAGTAATTATACGCATTTATATGCTCGATAAATTTCAATTCTGTTGGTCCCAGAGAGGTGACAATACCACCGAAAGGCTTCTTTCAATGTGTACTATTCAGGAAAAAAATATACAAATATGCTCGAATCTGTGCCCTAGTAATAAGTAAAGTTAATTTGCTTACCTTCTTACAGTATTTTAATTCCACTAAATTGTTTTTAGCCTATTTTCATCATATGAAAAAATAGGCTTACGAGATCATGTTTTGTCCATGTGTGTGTGTGTGTGTCCCTGTCCCCCCCCCCCTCCCTAATAAAATTTAAACGGCTGGAGCGATTTTAATGAAACTCTGTAGGAACATAGTACTATTTTGTCTGACCCCAACCGTGCCTTTCAAATTTAAATACGTTTCACCAATCCAGCATGGTGGCTGTGCGAAATATGTCACCAGCATTCTATATCTCTGGAACTATTACCGGTATCACCCTTGAATTGTGTATGGTGATAGAGAATACTAAGGTAGGTTCAGCTATGAAAAACATGTTAAGTATAAAACCAACATGGCGGCCTGGGGAAGTTAAAATATTTAAATGGCATTTTCTCGAGATTTATTTAACCTAGCGCAGTGAAACCTACCCACCCTATATGCCTGTACAAGATTTAATCTACTGGCATCTAATTCATTATAATTTTACTCATAAATGCAAGATGGTGGCTGTGGAAAATGTTAAAATTAACTAGTTATTTTTTGTGTCCGAATCATAAGATCGAAGTGAACATTTGAATAATAAACCTAGGCAATAATTTTCATATATTGGTACATAACTCTATATAGAACACTCCGATATGGCGATTATCGAAATATTTAGATGGTTCTCAATATCTGTGAATCTATTACAGCTATCAAACTGAAATGTTGTATGTTGATAGAGGCTATTAACATAAGTTCACCTATGGGCCTTTCAGTAACCTGATGAACACAAATCCAACATGGCGGTGATGCAAAATTTAAATATTTATAGGGATTTTTCCTGTGACATAATTATCTGAGAGCAGTGACACTTAGCACGGTAAATCTTTATACAAGGCTTAATGTATTGGTGTCTATTTTAATTCAATTATAAGAACTTAAAAATGGCGACTATGCTTCATTTTTAAAATCGCGTTTACATTTCTCGTGTCTTAGACAAGCGATAGAAATGCAGGTTGTTATAATGAGCCATGATTATAATATCCATCTGCTAGCATATACTGTAATTCTTTAGCATATATATAAAACAATCCAACATGGTGTCCATATGATACATTTCACCAGTTCTGAATATCTCTGAAACTACAGTATTTAAGCAATCAAACTGAAATTTTGTATGGTGTTAGAGGACTGTTAAATAAGGACAAATATGTGACTTTCCCTAATCCTGAAAATACAAAACAACATGGCGGCGAAGTGATTTACAAAATGTAAAATAACTTTTTTGGCGATCTAATCATTCGAGTACAATGAAACTCGGCATAGTGAATCTTTAATCAGAACTTGGTCTATAAAAAGGCATCTAATGATGTTCAATTGTTTTCAAAAATTCAAGATGCATCAGTTCAAAATTTAAAATCCTTATTTTTTATTTCTCGTATCTTATTCAGGCGATTGAAAAGCTGGGCTATGATAACAATCCTTATCTAATGGCACTAAATTCTGTAGCTTACTTTTGGTAAATCATAGAAGCTGTGCTCTTATTCCCGTGGTTTTTACATAAAGGTGCCATCTTGCGGGAGGAGTCTTAATCACCGATATTGAAAGCTATAATACATGCTAGCACATAACTTATCATTGTAATGGTGTTGGTGAAGACGTAGGTCATGAACCAAAAGCTATTTAGTATATCGCACGGAATATCCTTGTAATAGCCGGGAGAATTTTAATAGAAAAGACCATTGGGATATATGAAAATAGGCTTATTTAGTTCTTCACGGAACTACTTGTTATGCTTATGAGATCACCTTTTGTCCATGTGTGTGCCCCTAGTAAATTTTGATTGGCTGGAGTGATTTCAATGATACTTGGTGAGGACTCAACTACCATCCTGGCCAACCCTCTCTGTGTCAGCCACGTGAAATATTTCAACGGTGCTCATCATCATCATCATCTTGTACAGTTTCCAGCCCCAGGCTGGGTCTGTTTGGAACATAAGCCTCGCCACTTAGTTCTTTCTTCCCACCACCTCTCCGCTGTCACTCTGGTCCAGTCCTCGCCTCTCTTCTTGACACATTCCTCCACTCCTTTCAGCCATCTATCTCTTGGTCTTCCCCTTGGTCGTTTCTTCTGCATCTGCATCTCATGTATCCTCTTGGGAATCTTCTTCTCATCCATTCTCTTTAAGTGTCCATACCACCTCAGTCTTGATGTCTCAATCCTACCTTGCAAGGGCTCCTCTTTCACCATTTCCCTGACCTTTTCATTCCTCACCCTGTCTCTTCTTATTACTCCGATCCTACTTCGCAGGAACTTCATTTCACCTGCCTGTATTCTGCTTATGTCTCTTTTCTTCATTGTCCACGTTTCTGAAGCATAGGTCAGTATTGGGATATAGTAGCTTCTGTATAACACTTCCTTGCTTTTTTGTGGGACATCTTTATTCCACACTAAGCTCCTAATGCTTCTGCCTGTCTGCCACGTTCCGTAATCTCTTTGTCATTTCTCCCATTTTCCTCCACTATACTTCCCAAGTACTTGAGACTTTCCACCTTCTTCAGCTGTCCACCTCCAAGTGTTATCCCACTCATTGGTCTGTCCTTTTTCCTGGTCGTTAACAGGATCTCACATTTACTGATGTTGAACTTCCATCCGTACTCTCCCACTGTTTCTTCACAAGCCTTCAGTTGCTCCTGAATTTCCTCCTCCTTGTTTTCCCAGACCATGAGATCATCTGCAAACACCAAAACTATTTCGGCAATCAACCTGACCTGTAATTTTGTTAGCTGGTAGAGGACTATGAAGTAAGCTCACTTTGTGCCTTTCTAACGTGTAAGCACAAAACCAATATGGTAGCCATGTAAAGTTCAAATATTTAACTGGATTTTTTCAGGCAATTCATTCATCCAAGTACAGTGAAACTTGGCAGAGTAATCTATATATATAAAGCACAAAGTTTGTCTGTCTGTCTGTCTGTCTGTCTGTCTGTCTGTTATGTATACAAATCTACACCGTTTCACCGATCTGAACCAAAATTTGTATACTTACCCTTTGGAACCCGACGAGTAACCCTGTCAACTTTAAATTTCGGACAGACCACCCCATTCCCTGCATTTAGGCCCTTTTGCACAAATCTACACCGTTTCACCGATCTGAACCAAAATTTGTATACTTACCCTTTGGTACCCTGCGAGTAACACTGTCAGCTTGAAATTGCGGACAGACCACTCCATCCCCTGCATTTAGGCCCTTTGGCCCAAATCTACACCGTTTCACCGATCTCAACCAAAGTTTGTATATTTGCCCTTTGGAACCCTGCGAGTAAAACTGTCAACTTAAAATTTCGGACAGACCACCCCATTCCCTGCATTTAGGCCCTTTGGCACAAATCTACACCGTTTCACCGATCTGAACCAAAATTTGTATACTTACCCTTTGGAACCCTGCGGATAACCATGTCCACTTGAAATTTCGGACAGGCCACCCCATTACCTGCATTTAGGCCCTTTTGCACAAATCTACACCGTTTCACCGATCTGAACCAACATGTGCATACTTACCCTTTGGAACTCTGCGAGTAACACTGACCACTTAAAATTTCGGACAGACCACCCCTTTCCCTGCATTTAGGCCCTTTGGTCCAAATCTACACCGTTTCACCGATCAGAACCCAAATTCGTATTCGTACCCTTTGGTACCCTGCGAGTAACACTGTCTGCTTGAAATTGCGGGCAGACCACTCCATTCACTGCATTTAGGCCCTTTGGCACAAATCTACACCGTCACCGATCTGAACCAAACTTTGTATACTTACCCTTTAGAACCCTGCGAGTAACACTGTCTGCTTGAAATTGCGGACAGACCACTCCATTCCATGCATTTAGGCTCTTTGCCCCAAATCTACACCGTTTCACCGATCTCAACCAAAATTTGTATATTTACACTTTGGAACACTGCGACTAACACTGTCCACTTAACATTTCGGACAGACCACCCCATTCCCTGCATTTAGGCCCTTCGGCAAAAATCTACACCGTTTCACCCATCTCAACCAAATTGTACATACTTACCCTTTGGAACCCGACGAGTAACACTGTCTACTTAAAATTTCGGACAGACCACTCCATTACCTGCATTTAAGCCCTTTGGCAAAAATCTACAACGTTTCACCCATCTCAACCAAATTTTACATACATACCCTTTGGAACCCGACAAGTAACCCTCTCTACTTGGAAATTTGGGCAGACCACTCCTTCCCTGCATTTAGGCCCTTTGCTAAAAATCTACACCGTTTCACCCATCTCAACCAAATTTTGTCTTGCTCGACTGTGATTCATTATTACTATTACGTTAGTTTGTAAGTTTGACGTGCCAATTCAATAGTTGTAGTGTATGTATGTCCCCTATACGTTCATATACCATTCATCCGATTGCGATGATACTTGGGTGAGTTGTTGTGTGGATTCCAGGGAAGGTTTCTAGCTACAAATTATGTATGTAACACAAAAGGGTGAGGGACTTAACAGGAAGTTTTAAATGCCACAGTAACCCAATTGCACAATGCCAGTTGTGATGATGATGATGATGATGATGATGATGATGATAATTGTTGTTTAAAGGGGCCTAACATCGAGGTTATCACCCCTAATGGTTTGGGGGATTGTGAAAATGAAATTAATACTAAAACTAACTACAAAACTTATGGGCTAGAAGAAGATAAGGACAAAAGAAAGGAATAAGGGAAATAAAAGACAGGAGGAATGAAATGCCCTCAACCCTAGATAAATGAGAATTGAGGACTTGGAAGGAAGGAGAGCCACGAAATGCAGATAGGAAAGGGAAAGAGGACAGGGTCCGTCCCAAAGGCAATGGAAAAAAAGGTAAAACCGGACCCAGCTCAGGAAACCCTCAGGGTTGCCAGCTCCCAAACTCACCAGCCATGAGCCCTTGAGGATCTAGCACTATCCAGGGTGCACCAGAAGTGGTGGGGCTACACACACCCTGCCTCCTTGAGGGCCTTGAGCAGAAGACATGAGATATTACGAAAATAAAAAGAAGGCTGACACCTCGAAGAATGAGGCTATCAGGAATGATTAGACAAGGGCCAATTAAGGCGGGAAAGTGAAAGAGTCGCTATGCCTCGGATACCCTGATACCATCGGGGTCGGAAGAGAACAAGAGTTTGACCAAGGGAGGCTGACTGGAAAGAGAACTGAAAGGAGCCCGGCACCAGTAAGTAGAAGCAATGCCGGACTCAGCTGGGGTCCGTGGTCGCAAACCCAAGTCCCACAAGTTGTGAGACCCTGCGGGATGGAGGGTTGGAGGAGGGGGCAGGTGTGAGAATAGCTTGCTGATTCATCGTGTGGTGACATGAGAGGACTGTCCGGAGGCCGCCGTGTTACCTGGTATTGCTGACTATGCTGATGTTCATACAGGGCCTTTGCTCAAACCACTATAGTGTTACGAAAGAGTGAGTGATTCACCGGCCAATGTATAGGACCGGGAACCCCCCCGAACGTCTGTCATCATATATCGTCATCAACTGCGATATTCTCTGGTTCGTGCAGCTTGGACCCGAGCAGTACTTCATAAGCTCTTTCACTAGACGCTTCGAGTATAGGCCTAAGCCAGAAAATAAGGTTCAGACTTTGGAAGAGATCGAAGGTAGAAATCTGAATTACCTATATCAGATTTAAAATTACACCATGTTCGTTTAGTAGTCATTTTTCACTACCTTATTATTATCATCATAAGGGCAAATGACCTAGATGTTACGTCCATTATACCACTAATCACCACACACAATACGTCTTCATCGCCTGTGAATTTTGAAATATTTCTATCACGGTAGTCTGTAAGTTTGTCGTGTCAATTCAACAGTAGTTTGATATACCCGTTCAGTAGTAGTAGTCTTCATTATCATCCTCATCAAAAGGGCAAATGACCTAGATGTTACGTCCATTATACTACTAAGCAACACCGCAGTCTACCTAGCCTGTGATTTTTAAAATATGTATTTCCATTAGATTGTAAGTTTGATATACCCGTACAGTAGTAGTCTTCATAAATAAATATAATTTATCACGTTGAGTGTTAAGGAGACTGAGATATTATCATCATTCCACCGGGCGAAGCCGGGTACTACTGCTAGTGTATATATATAGCTTAATATATTGGCATCTAATGTAATTCAATTGTTTTAAATAATTCAAGGTGGGTGTGCAAATTTTTACATACATTTTTTTTTTTTCTTATATCTTAATCAAACAATTGATGTGAAACTTTGTACAATGAGCCTCTAAGAAGTACAGAAAAGATGGGTCTGCGCAAAGCTGTTGTGAAGTGCAAAAGGTGCCAAAATGTAGGTTTGTGTGACCATTTTACTGGGTTTTTATACATTATGTGCACTAAATTTTTGAAAATAATCACTTTTGGCAGATTGGCTACTGTGCAGGAACGATGTCTAGTACTTTGGGTGGCATATTAGCAGTTCATTTTCCAGATTTCAGATTTCCCAGGATTAGGTCTCCTTTAGTTTGACCAGTAGAGGCGATTTGCCGCAGGTAGAGTCAGCAATCTGCAAAATCTGCAGCCCCACCCCCCCAGGCCACGTGACCCACCCCATGCCCCGTCCCCATGTGCCACACCCCCATGCACCATGCACCATACCACCTTGGACCCACCCCCTGGTCCCATGTGCCATGCACTACACCACCAGGTCCCATCCCCATTAACCATGTGCCACACCACCATGCACCACCCCCTGGTTCCATTGCCACGCCCCATGTGCCATGCGCCACACCACCTGGTCCATGCGACATGTGCCCCACCCCCATGCACCATGTTCCACACCCACCGGCATGTGCCACACCCCCTGGTCCCACGTGTCCCACCCCCACAGTCATGTTGGTTTTTGTTTTACCAAAATGGTGGGTGGTGCTAGCGGCAAACTCTTTTTTTTTTGTTGTTGTTGTCGCGGCATGTTTTGTTTGAGTTGTGCAAGTGCTAATTCACATGGAAATATTTTTTTGTGGTTTTGTGTAAAACAAGTTCAAGATGTCACAAGTGCGGACGGTATACCTAGAATGCATCCTTAGACACTATTTATCGATGAAATTGGTATGAATAAGCCAATCTGCAAAAGGGGGACCAGTTAGGTCCCTCTTTGTGAGGTTACTTAAAAAGTAAGAATTTAACACAAACCTAGTTTCTGCATGTAACCATGTAACTCTATAAAGACTAGTGTGTGTACTTAAATACAGGCCTCAAAGAAAGTAACATTTCATAATTTAAATCAAATAATTTAGTGCAATTAAGCCAATATGTAGAGAGTGGACCAAACAGGTCCACTGTTGTCAGGTTGCCTTAAAACTAACAATTCACGACATTATTTGTGGAAAAATCTGATTTCTGCATGTATCCATGTAACTCTACAAAGACTAGGGTGTACTTAAACACAGGATTCAGAGAAAGTACAATTTGGTAGTGTAAATGGGCTAATATATTGGAATTAAGTCAATCTGTTACATGTACTCCAACTTGGAGTACTAATATGACTGCCTAAAATCTGGTAATTCAACACGTTATTCGTAGGAAAACCTTGTTTCTATGTGTAACCATGTAACTCTATAAAGACTAGCTGTCGTGTACTTGCTGCTATGTGCTCATTTGTCCTAAGTTTTGGTGTACAAGTAACAAAATGTTGAAAGTTAGTATGTATATACAGCAAGCTGTCTTGTGCTCGCTGCTATGTGCTCATTTGTCCTAAGTTTTGGTGTGCAAGTAACAAGATGTTGAAAGTTAGTATGTATATACAGCAAGCTGTCTTGTGCTCGCTGCTATGTGCTCATTTGTCCTAAGTTTCGGTGTGCAAGTAACAAAATGTTGAAAGTTAGTATGTATATACAGCAAGCTGTCTTGTGCTTGCTGCTATGTGCTCATTTGTCCTAAGTTTTGGTGTTCAAGTAACAAAATGTTGAAAGTTAGTATGTATATACAGCAAGCTGTCGTGTACTCGCTGCTATGTGCTCATTTGTCCTAAGTTTTGGTGTGCAAGTAACAAAATGTTGAAAGTTAGTATGTATATACAGCAAGCTGTCTTGTGCTTGCTGCTATGTGCTCATTTGTCCTAAGTTTTGGTGTACAAGTAACAAAATGTTGAAAGTTAGTATGTATATACAGCAAGCTGTCTTGTGCTTGCTGCTATGTGCTCATTTGTCCTAAGTTTTGGTGTACAAGTAACAAAATGTTGAAAGTTAGTATGTATATACAGCAAGCTGTTGTGTTCTCGCTGCTATGTGCTCATTTGTCCTAAGTTTTGGTGTACAAGTAACAAAATGTTGAAAGTTAGTAGTGCACTAGTGTGCACTTGTGCACAGGTCTTGTAGAACATACAATTTGGTAATTAAAATAAATTGGTTTACTGAAAATAAACGAATCTTCAAAGGTACCCCGGGCACCCTTGTGAGTTTGCCTTAAAACTAACAATGCACCACATTATTTGTGGAAAAATCTGGTTTCTACGTGTAACCATGTAACTATAAAGACTAGCTGTCGTGTACTTGCTGCTATGTGCTCATTTTGTCCTAAGTTTTGGTGTGCAAGTAACAAGAAGTTGAAAGTTAGTATTTATACAAAACAAGCAGTCTTGTAGTTGCTTGTTATAGAGAGAGAGTTTTTTTGCATTATGTATAACGTATCATCCTCATTCTGAGAAGAATGTGGAGCAGTTTTCACTCGAGAATAAAGTAGGAAACACCACATGTATTCATGCGGAACCTTTTATCAGTGTCAAAAATGTGACAAAAATTTTTCAAACTCATACAACAGACAACGCCACGAGGAGTCTTGTGGTTATGAATTACCTAATAAGCATAGAAGGTGCGAGCCTACAAAGAGTGCTCTTCTGTGATGAGGGAGTTGTGAACTATGAATCGGCGTTTGCAGACCAAATGTGTTCGTACTTGATTCGATGTGAAACATGTGATGACACGGAGGTATATCTCGAGGAAGCGAAAGAGCGAGTCATTATTCTCATAAAGAAAGAACTCGATTTCCATAATTCCGTAAGATGAATCTTATGCTCGAATGTTTGTTTATCAACGTTCACAAGGAGGTATGTGATCGAGCTTTTAAAACAAAGAATGAGGTTGTTTTTAAGGGAACGGATCTAAATGAATTTGTTAGCAAACAGTTTAAGAAATTGATCTCAGAATTACATGAATCTGAAATGAAAGGCAGTGGGTGGTCTCTGTTGGGTGTAGATGGTTTGCAGGTTAGTATGAACAAGTATAACCCACTGAGAGGAAGTACATACTGAACCCTTGTAAAGAAGCGGAATGGGACTCTTTTCAGGGACGTGTTGCGGTCCATACCGTTGTTGTTAAAAATTATTTGCTTCTTATCATAACAAGGAACATAGGTAAAAATATCACAAAGAAAGAAAAGTTAAGCCAAGATTTAACTAACATGAATATAATTTCCGATAAAAAAAAAATAACAATCTACAAATAAACAACTCCCATAGTTACACCCGCAAGTTAATTAAATGACAAATAAACAAAATCTCTCTGACGAGATTAATATAAGTTTCCAGGCCAATCAGTGGTCCCGTTCTTCCTTCAAATCATTGGCGATGTGACGAGGACACAGAAAAGAATAAGTACTTTATATACGCGACCATAGGCTACAGCACGACAAGCTGCAGGTCCGTATAATAGGAGGTAGACATCGTACTGGGAATACAACTACAACTAAACAAATATTTACAAATACCCGACACTCGCTAGCCTTACAAAACTAAAACTGAGATTCCCGCTCGAAATCTTGATCAGGTGTCAAAGACACGAAGAATGCCTAATCAGGACTTTAACCAAACAAAAACAAGTTCGAACGCGCGTGACTATACTCGACTGACAGCACCCGATGACCGTTGTCACCTTACAAGGACACACAACAGAGTGTCAAACAAAATCAAACAAATTACATGGAAATCAAACACAAATCATATTGCTCAGTAGCAATTATATACAACAATACAAGAATTCATTTTAAACAAAACATGAGATTACTTTTCGTGCGTGAGCAACATCCCCTTTAAATTATCAAAGCTTCAACTAAACAGGCACACACAATAATTAGGTCACGATAAACCCAGTCCCCTCAACTCATTATCATGTCTACCTAGATCTGCGCCTGGTGGATGTCTCGCCGGCCCGTGTCAATAACCCAGTGTGTCAACAGAAATATCCCAGTGCAGCGTTGAGGCCTACACCAAGAACGAAGATTCTTTACTGAACATCAGTAAAATAAATATGTGTGTCATAAATATCCCAGGCTAGCCTATCGCATAGCGCCAAGAATCGAAGCAATACCATGTGCGTCACAAAATACCAACAGTTCCATAAATTCCCACGGAATTCAAGAACCTCCTCGGGGTCGCTCAGAGTCTTGCAACGAGCATCATCTGACGCCCAATACAGCAGCAGACAAGGAAAGCCATAGCAAATTCCTCCGCGCAGAAAATCACACATTTTGACACATCACACATTAACACATAACACACACCAGGGTTTGACAATCCCTGAAAAAAAATGCATCATATTTTCCACCCATATACAGCGCGTCAGATCATAGATACGACCGAAGAAAAAAATAACTACCAGAAAATTTAAATTACCAAACTAGAGAACAGACAGTTCCCTTCAAATTGATTGCAGGAGCAAACACCTGATTTAATCGAATAAAATTACGCCTGTTTAATTCAAACAGCTAACGAAAATATCAAGATTCCTCCCATTCTATTCTGAAATCAGATCTAAAAACGTCTCGCTTGTCACACGACCCGTAACATTACACTGAATATTTACATAATAAAATCAAACAATGGTCACGCAACGTTCTACATTTAAAATATGAGTGTCGGTACAAACCCTATCACAGAACATCGAAACAACGCGAACAAAATCTAAATTTAATTATTTACAAATCCCAGTACAAAATCTAACTACATGCTTGAAATAAATTAATGCGGTACTTATTCCTTCAGCCACTCGATTCAGCTCACGTCACATGACATGGTGCCACAGGGCCTCTCTACTCCTCCATAACCATCTGGACAGATGATTCCATGGTCACCATCCCAAAGCAGGTCCTCGTAGTCGACATCTTGGCCTTCTTAAATGATGAAATGTTCAACATACAAATTGTGCTACAACAACCTACTAAATTGTAACGTGAGTTACTCACTTCACTCACAGTTCATTTACAATTTTTATCGTCGACTTTCCCTAATTAAATAAAACGCTATTTACACACGCACACATGATCATTCATCATCATCATCTTGAGCAGTTTCCGACCGCTGGTCGGGTCTGCTTGGAACATAAGCCTCTCCATCATTTCCTGTCCATCCACCATCTCTCGTCTTTCACTGTGTCCCAGTACACTCCTCTTTCCTCCACACTCTTGGGTCCATCTGTCCCTTGGTCTTCCCCTTGGCCTCCTCCCCTTCATTTCCATTCCAAACATCTTCTTCGGTATCCTCTCCTCTCGCATCCTCCTCACATGTCTATACCATTGTAGCCTAGATCGCTCTATTCTCTCTGACCATCTATCTGACCATCTCTCTGACTCTCTCACTCCTTTCTCTGTCCATTCTTGTTACTCCTACCCTACTCCTCTGGAACTTCATCTCCACTGCTCGTATTTTATTCTTGTCCCTTTCCTTCATCACCCATGTTTCTGAACCATATGTCAAAATTGGCACAAAGTAGGTCTTGTAGACGATTCCTTTACATTTTTGTGGTACATCTTTATTCCATATCATCCCCCTAACACTCTTGAAAAATGCATCTGCGCACCTTCCCCTTTCATTTATTTCCATCCTATTGCCTCCCTTTTCTTCAATTATGCTTCCCAAGTACTTGAAGCATTCTACTTTCTGCAACTGCTGTCCTCCAAGTGTTATGGCCATATCCAGTCTGTTCTTCCTCCTCGTTGTGATGACCACTTCACTCTTTTGTGCTGAGAACGTCATTCCATATGATAACACTACCTTCTCCCACTCATCTAATTGCTCTTGTACTTCTTCCTCATCCTCTCCCCATACCAGAAGGTCATCAGCAAACATTGCCTTCATTTTCCTTTCCCCAATGCTATTTACCACTTTTCGTATGATTTCATCCATCACCACTATAAATAACAGGGGTGAGAGGGCACTTCCTTGTTTCAGACCACTCTCCAGTTGAAACCATTCCGTTCTCTCCCTTCCCACCTTTACACAGCTTTTGCTTCCCTGGTACATTGCTTTCACTATTGCCACCGTCTCCTTGTTCACTGCTTTTGCTCTCATTGCTTCCCATACCTTGTTTCTATTAATACTATCATATGCTTTCTCAATATCCAAGAAGATCATCACCAGATCTTTCCCATATTCATAACGGTGTTCTTGTAGCTGTCTTACAGCAAAGATGAGGTCAACTGTTGACCTTCCTGGCCTGAATCCATACTGTTCTTCCCTCAGCCCATCTTCAACTTCTGTCCGAATTCTTCTCTCCAGTACCTTTTCAAATATTTTGGTGCAGTGGCACATGAGTGTAATTCCCTGTAGTTCTTGCATTCCTTCCTACTTCCCTTTTTAAATATGGGTATTATTATCACTCTTTTCCAGTCGTCTGGTATTTTCTTCTCCCTCCATATCACTTTCATTAATCGAAAGAGCCACTGTGTTCCCATCACCCCTGCTGCTCTCACCATCTCCACACTCACTTCGTCTATTCCCGGTGCCTTTCCCCCTTTCATCTTCTTTAATGCTTCCTCCACTTCTTTCCATGTCAATTCCTTCTCTGAAATGTCTTGGTCACTGTCTGTTTCTTCCTCCACAATGTCCACTACGCTGGTTTTAGTTGGATTTAGGAGTTCCTTGAAGTGTTCTCTCCAGATAACCTTTACTTCTTCCATATTTTCAACTCCTTTCCATTCCTGTCCACCATTCTGACATTTTCCCCTGTATATCTTCTCTTTGCCTTTATCATTCCATACAACACTTTCTTACTACCATCACAGTCCTCCTCCATCATTTCTGTCCATTTCTCCAGCCATTTCTTTTTATCTTCCTTCACTACTTCTCCTGCTTCTTTCTTACGCTCTTGGTATTCTTCTCTTGTTCTGTCTGTCCTCTGTTGGAACCATTTCCTGAATGCTTCATTTTTCTTTTTCACTGCTTCCTTAGTTCTGGGGTTCCACCATGGTGTTTCCTTCCACCTTTTCTTTCCACTAGTTCTGCCACACACGACTTCCGCTGCTTCTACCAACACGTCCCTGAACCTATTCCATTCTTCTTCACCTGTTCTCGGATCATCCTTCGGTAATTTGTTCCTCACTATTATCTGGAACTTCTCCTTATTTCCATCCTCCTTCTGCTTCCATGTCCTTATTCTTCTTTCTTGGTTCTCAGTTCTCCTCTTTTCCTTCAGTCCTCTCACATTGGCTACCAGCAGACGGTGGTCACTGTCCAGGGCTTCTGAAGGTATTACCCTTATATCCGTGATACTCTTCTTTGTCTCCTTCCTGCATAGAATATAGTCCACCACTGATTTCCTAGTCAAATCCCTGCTGTACCAAGTAATTTTATGGCTCTCTCTCTTCTCGTACCATGTGTTTCCAACCATTAGCCCATTTATCTTGCACAGTTCCAACAATCTCTCTCCTTCCTTATTCCTGTTTCTCCATCCTTCACCACCAATCACTTCCTCAAAACCTCTTCTATCAGTTCCGACATGGGCATTTAGGTCCCCCATGACTATCAGGTTTCTCCCTACTAACTGCTTCTGTAACTCTTCTTCAAACTCGTCCTTCTCGCCTTCTGTGCAACCCACCTGTGGTGCATAGACTTGCAGAATGTCCAGGTTTCTACCTTTCACTGTGATTCTGGCTCTAATTATTCTATCAGTTACCCTCTTTACTTCCTCCCTCAGCCCTTCTCTCACCATTCCCACTCCATTTCTCTTCCTCTCCTCATTTCCTATCCAGTATAGCTGCAAGCCATTTCTTAGTTCTATTCTTCCTTCCTCTCTTCATCTGGTCTCTGCTAGTCCGAGTACATCCAGTTTTCTCCTCTCCATCATATCTACAATCTCCTCGGAAAGGACATGATCATTACAGTTAATAAAATATAACAGAGTTACTAGTTAGACCCACGGTCTAGCTCAAAATTTACAAGTCCAAAGACTTAATAACTCGGACAGTACTTCGCCTATAATTACGTCGTAATAGAATCAGTGAATCGTCGGGCAGCACTTCGCCTCCTCAGAGACCTCGAAATAGTGTGTCTCAAACTGGCATCGTGGACACATTTATACAAGACAGTCGAAATTTCGGTGGGGGAAGCAATAAAAATATTATAAATCGAAGCAGGCGAGCTATCGGATCAGGCAAGGTATCATTCTTCATCATTTTTCACGCAGGTTACATTACTGCCCAGCGGATCCCAAAGCGATCGGCCAGTTAATCGGAAGACAGTTCGCGCGCTTTCTCAACCCACGCGCACATTTCGCGCCACTCCAGGCATCTCTCTGTGATTCGCTAGATTCAAGTGTAGCACGTTGGATACAACCATCTCTCCATGCTTTCTAGACGCCAGCCTGACAAAGACTTCGGGCCATGCGTAAAGTTCAAGCACCCTAATTCCAGGAATCGGCTATGAATACCACGCTTGCTTCACTGGCCCCTTCGCTCTGAACAAATTGCAACACCTCCAAGTCCACTAGCCTTCTCAACAGCACCAAATATGTCTTCAAATGTGATGAATAAAATTAACATGAAACATTATTATACAGCATGTATCATAAGGGTTCAATACCTAAGTCTCCCTTAAGAAATTAGCACTAAGAAAGCATGTATAAACATTAAAAATAATGCTATCAAAATTTGTTGCAAAGAATGCTGATTGTGTTTACAGTTACAGAGTTTTGGAAGATAAATATGACTTTTCGGATATTACATTCTCCATGGTTATTCATTCTATTAAAAAGTTTGAAAAGAAGAATAATATTTCTGTAAACGTTCTTTGTTTAGATTCTAACAACAAAGTTATGCCGTTGAAGTGTTGTTGATGAAGAGTTAGCAGACCACACCAATCTGTTGTACATTACCAACAAAAAGGAGCTAGGACACTATGTTTACATAAAAAACTTTATCCGCTTAGTCCAAAGTCAACTAACAAAACACAATAATGCCTTGGCTATATGCATGCGCTCCTTTTCTCATTTTGTTGATCGATATGGGCTAAGTGCTGCTGAGAAACTAGAAGAACATGAAAATATACTGTCTTGACCAACAAATTGCTCGTGTAAAATTACCCGATGGCAGTTTCAAATTGTGTTTGAGATACACACCATAGACTTAAAGTTCCTTTTGTGGCTTATACCAACTTGGAATGCCTCTTGAAACCTGTTCGGCCCGAGGTTGCAGGTTC
This sequence comes from Meconema thalassinum, assembly GCA_946902985.2. Lineage (NCBI taxonomy): Eukaryota > Metazoa > Arthropoda > Insecta > Orthoptera > Tettigoniidae > Meconema > Meconema thalassinum. The sequence goes on along the minus strand of OX336389.2, from coordinate 669,244,124 downwards.
GTATCCTGGCGCAGTCAGCTGGCATTTGAGGGTGCGCAAATGCGAGGGAGCCGTGTCCGTAGATTTACTGGCACGTTAAAGATCCCCTTCGGGGCAAAATTCCGGCACCCCGGCATCTCTAAAAGCCGCAGTTGTTGAAAGGGACGTAAAAACCAATAACATTATTATTATGAAACCTGTTCAATCTTGCCAGCCTAGCGTCGAAGCGAGTTGGAATATTGCCGATCAGGAACATGAACCCACGCGTTTTAGTGTATATTTAAAAGCAGATTCCTCAATCAAAGCCACATAATTCGGTTTACTTCGAGAGCTGAAACTATACCATGGACCTAATGCAGTCAAGGAGTTTATTAATTCAATTATTTAACAAGCTTGGCTCGCACATTAGGTTTTGTGTATGAATAAAAATTGACTTTGAACTTGACAGAGGAGCAAGAACATGAATTCCAAGTGGCTAAGACTTGTTACATGTGTGGAAAAGAATTTCGTCATGAAAATAATTACAAAGTGAGACACCACTGCATATCACCGGAGAATACCGTGGCTTTGCACGTAACAATTGCAATTTGGAATGTAAAAAAATCACATTCTTACCCGTGTTTATACATGATTTACAAAATTATGATATGCATTTTATTATAAATGAACTAGGTTCAACACCGGGGAGAGTAACAGTTATTCCAAACACTAGTGAAAAGTACATTTCTGTCCAGAAATATCTTCCAAATGAAACTGTGCGAATTAAATTTATAGACTCATTTCGGTTCTTGAATAGCAGTCTTGAAAAATCTAGCCGAGAACTTGGAACACTTTCCTGAAACTATCAAACACTTTGGAGAATACGATGCTGTTTTAAATGAGGAGAAAGGGTGTTTTTCCCTATGAATACATCAATGCATGGAGTGAATATGAAGAAACGAGTCTGCCTTAAAACCGAAAGTTCTTTAACAAATTAAAAGGGGAAAGTATTAGCGATGAGGACTATGAACATGCCAAGAAAGTATGGAATCATTTCGGTGTTTAAACCTTAGGGGAATACAGCGATCTGTACTTGAAACAAGACATGCTTCTCCTTGCAGACGTTGTCGAAACATTTCGCACGGCAACTATGCAAATCCACAAACTCGATCCAGCTCATTTTGTTTCTCTTCCTTCGCTTACCTGGGAGGCTATGCTGCATTATACAGGCATTCAGCTCGATTACCTTAACAGACTACAATCAACTGCATTTTGTAGAGCGTGGCATACGAGGTGGTATGGTTCAAGTTTCACATCGCTCTGGAGTGGCAAATAATAAGTACATGCCTGAAAATGATCGCGATAAACCATCCCAGTTATTATGTATGTACAGTACATCCTAACAATCTGTATGGTTCGCCCATGTCCTTACCACTTCCTTACGGTGGGTTTTGTTGGGCCTCTCCAGACACTGTTAATATTACGGAACTCAGTCAAAATGATCCACATGGCTACTTTTTCCAGATGGATATCGACTACCCAACAGAACTCCACGACCTACATAACGATATGCCGTTTCTTGCTGAAAGAGGAAAACCATGCGAGTTATCTATTGTGGAGAAACTGGTATTACATCTTGGAAGCCGTGGACGCTATGTTATCCATTACATAGATTTAAAACAGGCAATAGAACATGGTCTGGTGGTAAAGATGGTACTTCTAGTGTTAAGATTTGCTCAATGCTGTTGGTAAAAGAGTTATGTGGACTTCAACACTGAACTCCGAAAACAAGCTGAGAATGACTTTGAAAAGGACTTGTACAAGCTTTTTAATAATGCTATGTTTGGAAAGGCCATGGAAAACGTTCGAAATCCCGTAGACATTCGTCTCGTAACAACAGGGTAACAGCTTGAGAAACTTGTGGCAAAACCTAACTTTGTTGATAGAAAGATCTTCGGACCTAAAATTGCAGCTGTACATTTAGCAAAACGTTCACAATATTTAGGCAAACCAGTGTACATTGGTATGTCTGTTCTGGATTTATCCAAAACGCTGATGTATCGGTATCACTATGACGTTTTGTTTCCGTTCTATGGCAGCGAAAAGTTGAAATTAATGTACCAAGGCACCGACTCATTTATACATTTGTTAACAACTGATGATGTTTACCAGGACATGGCGAGCGCTAACTTGAATGAGTATTTGGACACAAGCGACTACAAACCCCATCACCCTCTGCATTCAACTAAGAACAAGAAGGTTTTGGGCAAAATTAAGGACGAAGCTTGCGGACAGCTTGTTCAAAAATTTATAGGGCTTCGACCAAAGAGTATGCTTTGGACGTAAACAAAAGAATGGTTAAAAAATTAAGGGAGTTACACGAAGCGTTGTTGAAAATCACATTGGTCTCCGGGACTTTGAACAATGTCTCTTCAAAGGCTCAATGTTACGAGTAACAATGAACGTTTTCAGGTCCAGGTCGCACCATGTAACTACCGACCGCTTGCACAAGATTGCTCTGAGTCGATGACGAGAGTGCTAAAGTCTGATAATGTAAGCACGTTTGCTCTCGGACATTATGCATCTACTCATTTGTAACATGTTAAAAAAAAACACAAACTTCTCTCCTAACGTGGCTTTTTTTTTGTTTGTTACTAGCAAACGTAAATACAAACAATTGATTGACGGAGTTTTCCTCTAAAATTGGTTTATTAGTCATTTGTCAATACGGACCTAACACATTCCATTATGGAGTTGAATGAAGCAGAGAAGTTACCAGCCTACAAGTATAATGTTAGTTTTAGCACAAATTACGTATTAAATTGCTAGGTTTGAGGTAAATTGTCATTACTACCCAAGTTACTGGTAGTAATTCCATATTGCCTTAATTTCAGTAAATCGGTCCAAATATGCCGCTAATTTGCGGTAACTGAACAACTTATCGCAATGTCTATTTTTGCGTACTCCAATCATTGCACTACATTTCCAAGTACACGCATAATATAGTTATTTTTGCTACAAATAACATGCTAGTTTTAGGTAAACTAGGGGGCAGCATTCATGTCAACAAGAGAAGCTGTACAGTTAGCCATTTGTACTGATAGCTCAAGAATGTTTTTAATAGCTGTGTTGAGTTTTATCATTTTACTATTGCCAAAGTCTAAGGTCGAATTGGATTGAAAACTTTTTTTGCTATAGAGATGGATTTTCTCATACATCAACTCATGGCTCCGTGAATACAACTCGTGTTCCACTTTGATAGTCTTCTCACTCATATCCTATATAAGCCTTATTACAAGAAAGGTTTATGACTTGGTATAAAAAAGAGGCAAAATTGATGATGTTCATAATTTCTTTTATTTTTTTACTAAGCTTTCTTTACAATATTACTAAATGGTTGATAGACGATTTGTGTGTCATGGATGATTAAACAATAAGCACTCTTATTAGCGGGCACATTTTCCGTTGTTTCAAAATCCAAACGAATGTCTACGGTGACCTCTTTAATCGATTCCTCCAAATGTGAGCAGTCGAAGATGATTAAAGGAACTTTTGTTTTGAAGTCCTCGGGCGAGAACAGTGGACGACAAACCTTTTGGTAATAAGACTGAAATTTTACAAATATTTTGTACAGAGCTACGAATTTATTCTTTTCAAAGTGCAAGTCTAGAGCTTCATAGGAGAATGAGACGCCATTCAGGTAAAGACGCATGTTTCGCAGCTTTATGTGATCGAACTGTGAAGCATCTTTGGCCTGTTGGTACTTGCGATCGGTCTGAAACCCCACAATCACGTACAGTGGTCGCTCTGCATAGCAAACCGGCTTAAAAGACCAGCTGTGATTGTCGGATGCGCCTAAGACGGGGAATTCGTGTAGTTCCCAGCTCCTGAACTGAATGGGCAGGGGAGTGTCTTTTTCTACTAGTTTGAGCTGCATTTCCTTCCGCTGATTAGAGGGTGTTATGAGAGGCAAAAACACGGTTCAGTTTGATCTTGGAATCAACAACAGTGTCTGCTCCTTTTAGTGTGTTGTAGTCGCTTCTATCATGAATGAGGACGAGTTCCTGCCTGACATTGACAATGGTATGTTTATGGTCCTCGGCAAAGCCAAGTACGGACTTAAGTGGCAGAACCCCTGTGAAGGTGCCATCTGTATTAACCATCCAGTCGTTGTTCTCACTACCAGGACACCAGGCAGACATGCGAAGTGCCTTAGTTTCCTCACTGTCAAACGACGGATAGAGCTTAATGCAAGACGTTGTGCCCACGTCTCTAACGCCATCCACTTCGACACCATTGATTAAGAACCTAATCTCAGAAAATAAAAAGGCTAATGCATTATTAGCTAGCTTTGATGTTGTAGGTGTAGTACCATCAGCTTTCATGAGCTGCCCCTCGATATGAAGGTAGCTCTCGTGTGGTAGGGTGTAAACGTCTTGTTGGTTGATATTGATGCGGATTTAATCATTATTATTATAATTTTGTGTTGAAGCCTGATAAGAATGAAGTTCAATCCTCACAACACCCTCAGAGGTTTTGATGGGACTCGTTACATCCAGAATCGAGTTCATTTTACTTGTAGAATGTAACCGAATCGCTTCAAGGTTTTCTTACTTTTCGAGCTTGCAATACTTTAAAATCAGTTTCACTCTATGTATAGTGCATTTTATTATGTACAAACGCTTCATGCTTAAAAAAACGGTTTCACTCTATGTATAGCTTCATGCTAGTTTCAAGTAGAGCTTGGAAGTTTGCGCCGATAAAGGTCTAGTAATAATAATAATAATGCGCGTCAGAGTAGCAGTGGAAGATAAAATCAACAAGGTCGCAAATGGACGGGGGAAAAGACGTCTTGCTCGACCCGGTGCTGGGCCCAAGGTTTTCGGAGCGAGCAAAAGATGATTTCCAAAAAACCAAATGGAAACAAATAATTGCTTAATGCAATAATCAAAAGTGCAAAAAAAGAATCTCATGAAATTAATTAAAGAAAACCCAGAGGCATGTTAATCGTGCCTTTGTTACATCACAAAGACAAGATTGACGAAATCGAGATAAGGATAAAGGAAGGGGAACTTAAATATAAGAAATGAAACGACAAGGGAGCTATATTACTTAAAATATAAAAATGCATTAAAGATAAAAGAAAGAGCGTGTACACGAAATAAACAAATTATTTAAAACAAAGAAAAAGGCAAGCTAAGACAAGATCAATAATACAAAAGAAACCCAATACCAAGAATAAAGAATTCAAAAACTTAAAAAACTAAAAAGCACGACAGAACCTGAGTACAGCTCAACAACATGAATCTAACGGAAAGATACGAACGTGAAAGAAAATAAAACAAAACTTAAAAAAGGTAGAGAGAAACGACAAACTTGCAAAAAGTCAAAATTCAAACTGCAACAAGACTCGAAGCTTTTCATGATGTTATGTAAACATACTGGAGGGATGGGGGAGGAGTGAGGGGAGTAAAACAAAGGGGAGAGAGATTTCACGGAGGTAGGAAGAAGGAGAAGACAAGGGGGATTATTATTAAGTTATGTAATATGGCGAAAATCAAAAGAGAAAAGGAAAATGAAATATACAGAGATACATTACATTACAATTGACTTGGGTCGAAAGAGACCGGTAAAAATCGAAAGCACGCTATAAAAAAATAGGCTTATACTCCAACATAATGCCACACAAACGCGACATATAAAAAAAGAATAATATGACATCGGAGCTGGAGAAATCCCAGTTAACCACCGTCACATATATTCTATAAACAAAAGGGACACGTATTAGTGGGAGACATTGGACATAAGTCCCGTTACCTCACATATACTGTCCGCAAACAAAGGTCCAATTGCTACCAATCAAACGACACGTTTGTGGTACAAAAGTGACACCGACGCAAAAGACGAGCACCAAGGCCCGACAGGAAACATACATAAGCCAAGACGCAGAAACTCAATACTTTCTAATCTTACAGGTATTAACCAGAAGAATAAAACTGTGAGGAGGGCACATAACGAAAGCAAAAAAAAATAAGGACACCGCTGTATGACATTACGCAAGGTCCCGGAGATCTGGTTCAAGGATTATAATACTAACAGTAACATCTTGAAAAGGAAAGAGAATTAAGCAAAAGAAGAAACATTGAACAAAAACAATTACATTGCGTTAGATAGAAATACATTGAGCCATACTCACATTCCGCTGCGCCATGAGGGCGGGCCTCTGCCCGAATACACACGTTCACCCTACATCTCGGCACGTCCAAGACTGAATAAGCTTCTGTCCCCCAGAGAGGAGAGAAGCCTCCCAGAAATATAAAATTCGTAGTTTGGGAGAGGCACCAAACTCGCGTCAAATATTGGCAGAGCCAATAGCAGAACAAATTGCACAACAAAATGCAAGGTAAGCAACAACACTAGCCAATACGAGAGAACTAGGTAGTATGTAGCTAGGGGTTGCACAACGTTAGACAGAGAGATACATACAGACAATTGCGCACTTTTAAACACTCGAGGCGTAATATAGAGATGTCACAACACAGGACAATAATAATAATAATAACTATAGATTCATGAAAAGTGGTTCAAGTTACAGGTGTGTGTTTGATAAAAGGAATGAGCTGATTGTTCTTGTTTACCAGACTTAGGGTTATTTCGCGAATGCAGTTCAGGCTTACAGGATGGTAAAGAACCGAGGAGGGTGTTTCACGAATGTTAAAACCACTGGGTGCTCTAATCATAAAGTCGTGCAGCGAGTGGAAGCTTGCTGATTGTAGTGCACGTCGGTGATAATGTTGCAGTTTATGAAAACGTGGCAATTTTCCACCAATTTTATTGGCAAGTCGGAGTGATGGGTTTCATTTGCTTCAAGTACGCATGGTGAGAAGCCTAACGGTGAGCCAATCGAGTCTGTTGGTATGAAATTGATTTTGAATGGAGCTCGGATATCCACGCGATGCGTTGAGTTGTTAGCATCGGCCACAAACTCGCGACGATCTGGAAGCTTCTCAAGCTTGAAAATGACATGTTCGATGTGATCAAAAATGTCGTCCACTCTACAACAGCCTGGTGGAAAAGCTAATAGTTCATCGTTTAGTAAAATTTATCGTGGATGCCTTCTTCTATGTTAATTATTCTGTTGAAGCTTTCAAACGAGATGAGCCCCGACACAAAAGGCCTATGCCCCAGCTGAATGGGCGGATTATAATGTACGGTGAGCTCGGGAGCTTCTCTGCGCAATGTGAGTGTGAGTGTTTGTGTACTGTCTATAATACTGCAAAAAAAAGTGAGACAGCGCCGGCCACAGTCCTGGCTGTTATAATTCTTTCCCCGTTTAATGTTGTAATGCGTCTTAGAAGTCCCAAAGTAGTGTGCGAGCTCCATGGGAGGAGCTAAATTGCCAAAACAGTCAAAATAATACATCTGAGCAGCGCCTCGCTTGGTATAGGCTACGAAATGAGTCCCAGGCCCATTGCTCTCTTCTAAATTAACTATAGCGGACTCATTGTATCGAGGCCTAGCTGGTAAGTGATCGCGCTTGAAAACACCGCGAAAATAAGGTATTTGTAGACGTTGGGCATGATGCACGACTTCTTCATGGGTCATGGCTCTAGACGGCAGTCTTAGACTTATTTTAGGCGATAAGTAGTTGCCAAGTCCTTGTTTGTAGCGTGCAAGTCGCGTGTTGGGGTTTCTATTACCTATGGCTATGTTCTCCATGGTCTCGTTATGGCGTTTCCCTTCCTCCCATAGTCGTTTTACCTCTTGGGTGGACTTGACGGCTCTTGCAACTGCACTTGCACCGCTGAGCAGCGAACCCAATGCGACAAGTCCTGCAAATAGAATTGGTAAATAGCCACCTCGTTTGGGTATGGGAATGACTCGCGAACGTTTTTGAAACGCTAGTCTTGTTTGTGGGTCCACTTGTGCTCGAGCAGCGCACACGGCTTTTAGGAACACCAATCGTGGGATCTTTTCACTCTTATAGGCTTGACGAGCTACTTTTAGAACATGTCGCAGCCCTCTCTTTTTCTTAGGATAACGTTGTTTTGACATTGTATTTTTTCTTATAGTCTATATAAGAATGTCTATTTCATCAATTACTTGTGAAACACACTAGCTCTTGGCTTCAAAGCATTAAAAAAAACGTCTTTGGTTATCATTATAGTGTCTAGTTGCCAGTTATTAGGTGTTTGACAAGGGCCTCGTGTTTTGTGAGGCCCTTATGATATAGTGCTTTCCAGCTACTTTTATACTCTGAAAATACGTGTTTTGCTAGTGCATCGCAAACATTCTTATAACCAAGATAACCACTTCTTCAAAGAGCCATTTCTGAAATTTAATAGAGTGTGGGTTTAAGATCGATTCAGTAATGCTTAAATACCATCCTCATTGACAAAAACCGTCTTGAGGCTTCATATTGGATGGTATTTCTTACAAATTTCCGACCTTATGACATCATCCCATGTTTGTCTAACACCTGGTTATAAAACTGAATGGATTTGTTAACAAAAAGTGTTTTTAGGTTGCTAAGTTGCCTGCAAGTCGGGCAATATGTCAAAAGTTTGTTATCGAACCATGTTTGTCTAACAACTGGTTTGCAAACTTAATAGATTTATTTACAAAAAAAAAGAGTTTTTATACTGTTAAATTGATAGTATTTCCTGCAATTTGGGTAATATGCTAAGGTGGCAGAAATTTTCCGCCCCCTTGTTTTCAAACCATCACCGCATGGTTAAAATGTACAAGACTAAATTTTGGATGGCACGATCACAGTACTCAATCCTGAGCCATTGGTCATTTGGATCGAAGGGCAAGAGCTTAAAAAAAATGTGTTTCGTTACTATTATGATATCTAATTGCCAGTTATTAAGTGTTTTAACAAGATTGTCGCGAAACTCGATGCTCTTGTCATTAAGTGCTTTCCTGCTATTTCCATACTCTAAAAATATGTGTTTTGCTAGTACATCGCGATTATTCTTATATCCAAGATATGAAGCTACATCCGCACCTTTAAGCCAGAAAACTTTGCGTCGCTTTATAGTTATTTTAATATCTTTTAGAACAACTTAGTAATGCGTAAATACCAGCCTCATTAACAAAAACCGTTTAAGGCTTTATATTGGACGGTATTTCTTGCAAATTTGACAATATGTCAAGGAAGTAGATTTTTCTATTAACTTGATGACTTTATTCCAATTTGTTTTAGTAATTATGGCAAGGGGTCCTGTGATTTGAGACCCCTTGTTATCAGTCTGATACATGATTAGCAGATTCAATGGATTTTCTTTTAAAACGTGCTTTTAGGTTGCTAAGTTGCCTGCAAATCGAACAATATGTTAAAAGGGTCAGTGATTTTGACCCATTGTTATCAAACCATTAATACATGGTTAGCAAACTTGTTAACAAAAAAGTATTTTTAGGTTGCTAGTTTTAAAGTATTTCCTGCAAATTGAGCAATATATTAAAAGGTCCCAAAATTTAGAACCATTGTTATCGAACCATGTTTGTCTAGCACCTGGTTATAAAGCGTAATAGATTAGTTAACAAAAAGTGGTTTTAGGTTGCTAAGTTGATAGTATTTCCTGCAAATTGAGCAATATACCAAAGGTGGAAGAATCTTCCCCCTTGTGACGTCATTCCATGTTTGTTTTCATTCATCTACCACATGGTTAGCAAAATTAATAGATTTACTAACAAAAATTGGTTTTAGGTTGCTAAGTTGATAGTCATCATCATCATCATCATTTCCCCTTATCCAGCTCCTGCCGGGTCGGGGTATTTATGGCACTTCTCCACTTTCCTCTTTCCTTCCACCATTCTTCTTCCACGATCTTGTCCCAGTCCAGATTTCTTTTTCTTACGCTGTTCTTCACTGAATCAATCCACCTTGTTCTAGGTCTTCCTCTTGCTCTCTTACCCTTGCACTTCGCCTCCAGCATCTGTCTTGGTATTCTATTTTCCTCCATCCTCTTTACATGTCCAAACCACCTTAGTTTATTCTTCTCAATTCTCTCATTTAGTTTTGCCATCCCAACTTCCTTCCTAACATCTTCATTCCTCACTCTGTCTTTCCTTGTCTTTCCTATCATACTTCTTAGGAATTTCATTTCACTGGCTTGGATTCTACTCCCTTGCCTGCTTGTCAGGGTCCAAGTCTCAGCTGCATAAGTTAATATGGGAACATAGTACACTTTATACATTACCTCCTTGCTTTTCCTTGGTACTTCCTTATCCCAAACAAGTTTTCTTACATTTTGATAGAATGCATTGCTCTGCTGTACCCTCCTGCCAATCTCCATGTCCAACCTACCAGTTTGCATCAATTCACTTCCTAGGTATTTGAACATGTCCACAATTTCCAAACTCTGACTTCCAATTTTCACAGTGCCCTTTCCTTGTCTTTCCCCTCTTGTCATCACCATGGTCTTGCTTTTCTCTATACTGATTTTCAAGCCGTACTTCTGAATATTTTCGTTCAGTGCATCTAGTTGTTTTTGCACTTCTTCGGTGTTCCTTCCCCAGACCACAATATCATCTGCAAATAACAGTAACTTCATTTCTTTATGTCCATATGCTTCCTTTGTTTCCTTTACAATTTCATCCATCACCATTATGAACAAGAGAGCTGACAGCACACTCCCCTGTCTTAGTCCAGTCTTGTTCCTAAACCAATCTGTCTTTCCAACTGGGGTCAGTACCCTGCTAACACAGTTGTTGTACATTGCTTGCACCATTTCCAACATTTCTCTTCCCAGTCTCTTCTTAACCATGGTTTCCCATACCTTCTCTCTGGGGACACTATCATATGCCTTTTCTAGATCTATGAAAGTCATGATCAAATCCTCTCCATATTCCCAGTTCTTTTCCATCACCTGCCTCAAGCTAAAGATTGGGTCCACTGTGGATCTTCCACTCCTGAAGCCATACTGTTCCTCTTGCAACTCTCCTTCCACCTTTCTTCTCATTCTTCTTTCTAATATCCTTTCCAGTATTTTTACTATCTGTGATCCCTCTATAGTTATCACACACCTTCTTGTCCCCCTTCTTAAACACTGGTATTATTAGCCCTTTCTCCCAGTCTTCTGGTACACATTTCAGTTTCCACACACACTTTAGCAGTCGATACAACCATTGCATACCAACAGGTCCAGCAGCCTTTATCATTTCTACACTGATTTCATCCACCCCTGTTGCTTTTCCCATCTTCATTTTCTGTACTGCTAATTCCACCTCCAGCATTGTTATATCATCTTCTGTTATAGAGTCGTCAGGTTGTGTCACTTCCATCTCACCAGTACAATTGCTCACATTCAATAGCTTATCGAAATACTCCTTCCATCGTCCCTTTATCTCTTCTGGGTGTGTTAACAACTCTCCATCTTCCTTTATCACCAGCTTTGTAGTAACTCTTTCTTTCCTCTTACTTCTTAGAAGCCCATACAGCATCCTTTTACTGCCACTTACATCTGTTTCCATTCTTCATGTAAATTCTTCCCAACTTTTCTTCTTTTCTTCTCCTACCACTTTCTTACACCTCCGTTTGCTGTCATGATACTTCCTTTTGCTTTCTTCAGTTTGATCTCGGTTCCATTCTTTCCATGCAGACTTCTTTTCTTTCACTGCTTTCCTCACTTCCTCATTCCACCACGGTGTCTCCTTCTCTTTCACTCTTGTTGACGTCCTACCACAAGCACTCTCTGCTGCACCAACAAATGCCTTTTTAAAGTGGGACCATTCCTCTTCTATGTTTTCCACTTCAGTAACTGGGATTTGTTGCTTCAATCTCTCCTGAAAATCTTCCTGTACAGTTTTGTCTTTCAATTTCCATACTTTTATTTTACTTTCTCTGATCTCCTTTAGGTTTTCCAATTTTTCCCATCTAAATTTTGCCACCACAGCTCTATGGTCCCCATCAAATGCTTCTCCTGGTAAAGCTGTCACATCTATCAGCTTTCTGCGATTAGTCCTTTCCACCAGAAAGTAGTCAATTACTGATTTTGTTCTTCTATCGCCCCAACCATATCTCGTAATTTTCCTGCTGTTTTTCTTCCGAAACCATGAATTACCCACTATCAGTCCATTCCTTTCACAAAAGTTTACAAGTTCCTCTCCTTCCAGGTTCTTTTTCCCATATCCATATGGTCCAATGACTTCTTCCTTTCCTTGTCTCTCGTTTCCGACTTGTGCCTTCATATCTCCCATGATCACCACTTCTACATCTGAAATTACTCTTTCTACATCCTCCAGGAATACTTCAATATCTTCTTCTCTGTTTCCAGTCTGTGGTGAATGCACTTGTATGAAGTCCATCACGTCATTTTTCATCTTCATTCTAATTTTCATTATTCTGTCACTCACACACTCGACCACTTCAACATACTCCTCCAGTTGTTTCGAGGTTATCAGTCCCACGCCATTTTTTGCCTCTTGGCCACCACTCCAGTATAATGTATATCCTTTCCTCAATTTCTTCCTTCCTTTACCTTTCCATTTCACTTCACTCAGCCCCATCAATCCAACATTCTCCCTCTCCATGAAGTCTACCACCTCCTCCACCTTGCCTGTCAGGGTCATGACATTCATGATTCCCACTTTCATTTCGGTTACTGGTCGCCCATTTCTCACAGTTCCCCCAGTACCAAAATAACTGCGCGTCGCCTGCAGGGTACGCCCTAACCTTCTCCGAATCATTTGAAGTGCCATTTCCATTTTAGGCTATTATTACGATGGGGTCGCCACTCCCAAAGGCATTTTATGAAGCTACTGCCAGCTATTATACAGGCCGCCCCTAACATGGGAAACATATGCCCTTGCAGCCGCCCCTAACCTGGGAAACAGACGCTGCCGATTGATGATGTACTCATACTATTCCCTGAGTACTGGGTTGCCTCTTCCGCAATCTCCACCGTTCCGAAGTCCATCTTCTCCGCTGCAGATTCCGTTGAGGTCTTCGCACGTAACCTTGTGCACGGGGCCTATGTTATACCCCATAGGACTGGGTCCTCACCAGAACTTAGCCGGTACTGTAGTTCCATGGTATATTACAGTACCGTTGCCCACCCCTGCGACGTGGACGCGCCTGGCAAGAATATTCCATGTAGCCAATTATAATTGCCTCATGAACCGGGTTAAGGAGCTGTGTAAATCCAGCCTCCAAGGCTAAGTTGATAGTATTTCCTGCAAATGGGAACAATATGACAAGGGGTCGGAAAATTTCTGATCCCTTGTTATCAAACCATGGTTAGCAAACTTAATGTATTTGTTAAAAAAAAGTGGTTTTAGGTTGCTAAGTTGATAGTATTTCCTGCAAATGTGAACTTCTAATTAAGATATTATACAGAGTACGCCAGAAAAATGTATACACTCTTTGTCAGACGATATCGGGATATAACCATTTTCAACTGTTATCATTGTTTTAAAATGTTGTAGTATGGTACTGCTGTTGAAGTGCAACGTCAGGAGGGAGTTTGAAACAGAACCCCCAACATGCCTAACAATTAAACGCATTACTGGGAAGTTTGAGACGCATGGAACGATTTGTGATATTCACAAAGGAAGATCGGGAAGAACGCGTACAGCTACTAGTCCTGCTTTGTCGGCTCATGTGTTGGAAATGTTTGCTAATTCTCCACAGAGGTCTGCTACACAATGTGGGATTAGCAGTACAAGTGCACAACGGATTTTGAAAACAGCTAAGTGGAAAGTTTACATCCCTCGATTACTGCATCCGCTTAACGAGGATGATTCCGATCGTCGAATGCAATTTTGCGAATGGTATCAGCAAATGGTTTCCCAAGATGAACAATTTCTGACGAAGTTAGTGTGGTCTGATGAAGCCCAGTTTAAACTTAATGTTACAGTGAATCGACATAACTGTGTCTACTGGGCTCCAGAAAATCTGCATGTTCATGTGGACAAGGTGGTCAATCTACCAGGGTTTAATGTCTGGTGTGGACTGTCATCAAGGGGTTTACTAGGACCCTTTTTCTTTGATGGTGCTGTCCCTGGAGCAGTGTACTTGGGAATGTTACGCACATTAATTTTACCATGTAGCAGTGAGAGCTTTCCTGGATGACAATCCGCCGGGACATTGGATTGGACGAAGAGGGCCCATTGAGTTCCCCCCACGGTCGCCAGATCTTGCCCCTATGGACTTTTACTTGTGGGAAACTGTGAAAAATCAAGTCTATCGACGTAAGCCGCGCACGCTGGAGGCCCTTCGCCAGGAGATTACAGCGGCATGTGCAGAGGTCCCCATTCAAACATTGACGGACGTCGTTGCTGTGACTGCTCGTCGTTCCGCTATGTGTCTGGCAGCCAACGGTGGACATTTTGAACATCTCATGTAACCATATGTTTAACTGAAGACAGTACTACATGTGTAATCAAAATTTAAATGTAACAGAAACACAAAATAAATAGTTTTTGTTCCGTAAAGAGTGTATACATTTTTCTGGCGGACTCTGTATAAGTACCATCAGCCATTATGCGATAACCTGAACCAGGCGCTGGGTCTGTAGCAGGCGCTTTTATAAGCTCAGTTAGCTTTTTTTATCTCTGCATCCAAATATTGTTTGTTTATACCATCAAAAGCTGTTTTGAGTTCACTTTGCACTAAGTTTCTTAATGTAAAATACATCACTTTTAAGAGTTCCAATTCTACTAATGCTATTACTTATACACTCACCGACAACAAAAAACGCTACACTTGATTTTTTAAATTAAAACTTGCAATAGCAATGGCAAGCCGTTCCCTTCACAGACGAGAAGAGATTCGATCTCAGATCGCCTGACGGAAGAGAAAGAGTGTGGAGGAGGGATGGAAAAAGGTTTCCTCGAGTTACTTTTCCCTCCAGGACTGCATTCAACGGGGGTTCTGTCATGGCCTGGGCCGGGGTCAGTATGGATGCCAGGACTAAACTTTACCTAATTGAGAATGGGACTCTCACAGCTGACTGGTACATCATGGAAGTTCAGCATCACTGAACACTCTCTCACACGGAACTGAAGTGAATCACCTCTACTGGTCAAACTGAAGGAGACCTAATCCTGGGAAATCTGAAATCTGATGCATGGCAACGCACGAACACTCACTGCCCGATTTGTCCAGCAGTACCTGCATGTGGTTGGAATCTAAGCACTGATCTGGCCAGCTAGGAGCCCTGACCTCAATCCAATTGAACATGTTTGGGATATGTTGGCCAGAAATGTTCAGCAACATGCTCCTGAGACTCTCCAGCAACTTCGGGTGATGCTGCATGAGGAGTGCGAATGCATCCCACAAGAAAGCTTTTCACAAATCATCGGAAGTATGGCAGAGAAGTTACACGAGGTTATTCGTGCTAGGGTGGAAATAGTCGTTTTTAAGTGTTCAGTTCTTGTGTCACTACCCAAAGGAATAGATTAATTCTGTAATGATAAATTTTGGAACTCAGATTAACATTTTAAACATAGGCCTATATGTAAATTACTCAAAATTTAAGATATTTTCCCTTTTTTTTCTTTCTTTCCTTCTTTCTTATTCTAGAAAATTAAACAGATTTTTTATTTGAAGCCTTTTTTTGTATGTAAAGTGGTTTTCAAATGTTAAAAAAACAATTAATTATGCGTAATTTTTACATAAGAATAATTTCAGTGCAATAAATTATGAGAATAATTAATAATACAAGTGTTGGGTTGTTTTTTTTTTTTGTTTTTTTTTAGCAGATTGCATTTATTCATTTAACTCCTCTGTAAAATTGTCCACATAGTCCTTTCTCACAGTGTCTGTATCGGCTTCAGCAGGGGCTAACAGTTTAATCCTGCGTTCTCCTGCATTAATGTCTTTGTCTAAGGTTAATGTTTAACTATCAGCAATTGGGAGAATTTGCCAAATAAAATAAAAAAGAAAACTACATACATCCTGCTTATTTACGCGGTTTAAAACATTAGTAATTCGGCTCTTTTGCGCATCATGGGCACCATCGGCTAGTGCTTTCCACTGAGAAGCTTTGAGAGTTGAAAGCTTTTTGTCTTTTGTTAAATTGTCTACATAGTCCTTACCGACTGCGTCTGTGTTCTCTTTAGCAGGGGCTAGCTGTTTAATCCTACGTGTTTTAGCGTAAAGTGTTAGTCTTTGTCTATTCTCATTGTATTCGTACAATCATTCATGGTTCCGTATTGATTAAAAGTCAAATATAAAGGGAACAGAATTCCGCCTGATCAATACAACACTTTCAGTTAAGGGGCTATATTAAACCCATTTGGATGGTACATGTTTCGAGGCCTCCCTTGGCCCCTTCATCAGCCAAACATATAAACATATTGTCAGTACCATTATCAGAATAAAATTGAAAAGGTTAAAACTAACATGAGATAACAGGATGAAAATAAAATATAAAAACCATGAGGACAGTGTACAAATAAATTAAGTAAAACTTATCCTAAGAATTTTTTTTCGAATATCACAAACAAATGGAAAAACACATTAAAAAACAGTATATGTTAAAATGTGAACTTAAAATGTAATTTGTATGACTCTAGTAAAATTTTCTAGTTTGATAAAGTAAAATAGCAGAATTCCGTGCCCGAAAATCTAGGGAATTCGACCCATAGAAAAAAATATGTAAAAAACTGATAGTCGTAAAATGACATTGTTGACTTCATATGATGGATCGTTGGTGGAAAGAACAATACATCGCCATGATGAAAGTCAAATCGGTCAAGCTTGATGAAGGCCTCTTGAAATGGAGACGAAAAGAAAGTTGAGCATCTTGTACGTCTTCCTGCGTCGAAGTCACGTTTCCTCTACTATGACGTTTCTCCTAAAGCCCACATGTCTACCTGAAGAAATTGGATTTTCTGTTTGCAAGATGCTCAACTTTCTTTTCGTCTCCATTTCAAGAGGCCTTCATCAAGCTTGACCGATTTGACTTTCATCATGGCGATGTATTGTTCTTTCCACCAACGATCCATCATATGAAGTCAACAATGTCATTTTATGACTATCAGTTTTTTACATATTTTTAACTTTTTCTATGGGTCGAATTCCCTAGATTTTCGGGCACGGAATTCTGCTATTTTACTTTATCAAACTAGAAAATTTTACTAGAGTCATACAAATTACATTTTAAGTTCACATTTTAACATATACTGTTTTTTAATGTGTTTTTCCATTTGTTTGTGATATTCGAAAAAAAAATTCTTAGGATAAGTTTTACTTAATTTATTTGTACACTGTCCTCATGGTTTTTATATTTTATTTTCATCCTGTTATCTCATGTTAGTTTTAACCTTTTCAATTTTATTCTGATAATGGTACTGACAATATGTTTATATGTTTGGCTGATGAAGGGGCCAAGGGAGGCCTCGAAACATGTACCATCCAAATGGGTTTAATATAGCCCCTTAACTGAAAGTGTTGTACTGATCAGGCGGAATTCTGTTCCCTTTATATTTTATTCTCATTGTAGCGGATTCTATAAAGTTCCACATAGCCCTTAGTACTGGTATCCCGTATATTAACTGGTTCTGCCATGTTAGCAATGCATTTTTCCTGTGCATCATAGTTACCGCCAGATGATATTAACCAGCTGCTCTTGGGAGCTGTTGTGAGCAATAATACAGATGCTGTTGAGAGTGCTTCATCAACATGTCTTCGTTTTCGTTTTGATGTTAATGGTCTTCCTAACCCGTGCATATTTCTCACTCTCTATAGAAGGAACAATGATAATTATCAAACAGACAAAACGATGTTACAGCCTGTATTACAAAATATAGTCATGTACAGCGTCACGGTTCGCTGTTTCCAATTATGTCAAGTTCACGCATAATATAGTTTTTGCTACAAATGTCAATGTCAGAATGTTAGTTTTAAGGCAAACTCACAAGGCTACCAGTGGTACTGGTACCCTTTGCAGATTGGCTTATAAATAATAATTGTCAATTTGTGGTAACTGCACAACACATCGCATCGTCTTGTTTAGCGTACTGAAATTATTTTCACTACTTTTTTCAAGTTATAGCTCCACATGTATAATATAGTTTTTGTTACAAATAACTTGTTAGATTGCTAGTTTTAAGGCAAACTCACAAGGGTGCCCTAGTTATGGGCCCCCTTTGCAGATTGGCTAAATCAATTCGTACTTTCTACACAGCTCCCAAGCATGCTTTCATAGAACCACAAAAACATATTGCCTTGTGAAATAGCACTTGCACAACTTGAACAAAATAACATGCCGCGACACCAAAAAAGAAAGTTAGCCGCTAACACCACCCGCCATTTTGGTAAAAAAAAAAAAAACGACATGACTTTGGGGGGTGTGACGCGTGGGACCAGGGGTGTGGCACACGACGCATGGTGCATGGACCAGGGGGTGTGACGCATGGCACATGGAACCAGGGGGTGGGGCATGGTGCATGGGGGTGTGGCACGTGTGGAGCGGGGCCAGGGGTCATGTGACCTGGGAGCGGGGCTGCTGCGGATTACGGACTCTACCTGCCGTTAATCACCTCTACTAGTCAGACTGAAGGAGACCTAATCCTGGGAAATCTGAAATCTGGAAAATAAACTGCTAGTATGTCATGCAAAGTACTAGACATCGTTCCTGAACAGTAGCCAATCTGCCAAAAGTGGTTATTTTCAACAATTTAGCACTCATAATGTACAAAAACCCAGTAAAATGGCCACACAAAACTACATTTTGGCACCTTTTGCACTTCACAGCAGCTTAGCGCCAGACCCATCTTTTCTGCACTACTCCACTACTATAGTATGTATCTAAAGGTGTGTAAATCTTTTATGGCTTACATATAATAAATTATGAGATGATGCACATGTCAATTCCTGTTATGAATTTCCCTAACTCTTCAAGGAATAATGTGTGTGAAACTTGTTATAGTGGACTACCACTATAGTGTAAACCTACTAGTATATTGTTACGTGCCACCCCCCTAGTGGCACTTTTGTTAACTGGATTACGGTGGGTAGAATGCACAACACCAATTACTGCTTAAAGAAATCATTAACTTTATTGTGACCAGAAAGATACACTACTCAACAGCAAATACAAGCAATTATTACCTTACTCCAGTTTCCTCACGTCGAGAATACTTCCCCTTTCACTTGTCAACAGACCACAGTTAATCCTCTCGCTAATGAGTCCGGTCCCGTACGCTGGCTAGAAATAGCTGCACTAGGTCTGTCACTCACTGTTTTGCAACTCACCACAATGACCTCTCTCGCACTAAGTAAGCACACTCGCTCAAAACACAGGCAGTCCCCTGTGAGCTCCTCACTCCCTTCACTGTCAAGAGAATCGGCTTCACAAGGGGTTTCGCAAGTCTCCACACTTCTGTCGCTCAGGATAAGTGCTCGCACTCGCTCGTAAAACACAACAACAACCCCTGCTTGACAGGTCGCACTTATATAGCAGGCCGGTGACTCAATAAATGCTTCTAGATCCATCCAGGGTTCACGGCTTCTCGAGGTTTCCATCGCTGGCTCAGTCACGAATATTCTGGACCATCCCTTTGTCCTAGTAGCCCTGTTGCATAAGGCGCACGCAATACACGAGGCAGGGCACAACCCAGCCCTGGGGCAGTTGTGACTCATGCGGCGAGCGATGACACAAACTCACAGCCGTAACAATATAAATCTACCGGTAAACTTTACTTTTCATAAGTTGAAAGTGGCATGCAAGTTAATTCCTAGTACATGATTTCACCTACCTCCTCACTGATTCATCGGATCAGTGTGAAGCCTGGCAGTGAAACTTTAATATAGCTTAAACATACAGGTACATAAATCTGTTGGTTACTTCTTACAAATTATAGATGGCACATATGTCAATTATTCAGGAATGAATTCCTCTTAACTCATCATGGAATGATTTGGAATCATGGACTGCTACTTTAGTCTAAACCTTCTGGTACATAAACCAATACCTTACTTGTCACAAATTATATATGGGTCTCATGTCATTTCCTCATACCTGAATTTACTGACCTTATCACTGGATAGCTGGATCACTGTGATGAATCCTGGCAGAGTAAGTTACTATGAGGTGCGTTCAAAAAGTAACTGGCCGGAGGCATAATTACAGAAACCAGTACCTGTTTCTGGCTGTTGAGGCACTTGTCCCACTGTGACACGAGGCGGTAAATGGCTGTCTCATAAAATTCCCTGGGCTGTGATGTGAACCAGTTCCACACGTACAGCTGGACGTCGGCGTCCGAGGTGAATCGTTGGCCCCACAGAGCACTTTTCAGGGGACCAAACGTGGCGTAATCACAGGAAGAGAGGTCTGGACTGTATGGAGGGTGGCCGAGAACCTCCCATTTGAATTTCTGCAGGAGTACCGCGACTGTGTTGGCCGTATGAGGTCGTGGAGCAGAATGACCCCACAGGTGAGATTGCCTGCTCGTTTTGTTTTGATCTCTTGGCGAAGGGTGGTCAAGGTTTGCGAGTAACGCTTGGCATTCACTGTTGTCCCGTGCGGCATGAAGTGTATCAGAAGGGGGCCATCTTGGTCAAAGAAGAACGTCAGCATTACCTTTCCTGCACTCGTGTGGATGGCCTTGTCTTTTTTGGGTGGTGGTGACCCTGGATGCTTCCACTGGAGGCTTTGTCGTTTGGATTCTGGTTCGAAGTGATGATACCATGACTCATCTCCAGCCACCACTCGTGCCAGGAACCCATTCCCTTCCCTCGCATAGCGCTGCAGATGACCGAGACAGTGGGCCATTCGATATGGTTCCTGGTGTGGTTGAAGACTGTGGGGCACCCATTGGGCACACACTTTGCGCAAGTGCAGTCGTTCCTTCACGATGGTGTGCACACTTCCGACGCTCAATCCGACCACGGCGGCTATGGCGTTCACTGTCACTCGGCGGTCCTGGGTAATGAGTGCATCAACCAGCTGAAAGTTGTCATCGGTAATACAGGGGGGTGCCCCAGACCGGGCATCATCGTCTAACGACACCCGTCCTTCCCTGAAGCGCTTGTGCCACGCCTTGACCCTTGCAAGGGACATGCAGTGTTCGCCGTACACTTGTGACATTCGGCGATGAATGTTCGTTCCCCCTCCTCCCTTCCGCTGTCAGAAACCGAACAACACCTCTTTGCTCTTCGTTTGACGCCTCCATGTCACTGTTTGCAATGCGACTGACAGCGTTGGACGATTGATGCATGCTGCTGTTCGCTTTGTATCGTCACGTGACGTGCACGCATGCCCTCTAGCGACAGTCTGGCTGCGTAGCTCAGGGGTAACGTTCTCGCTTGCTGAGCCCAAGGTTGCAGGTTCAAAACCTGGCGCAGTCAGCTGGCATTTGAGGGTGCGCTAATGCGAGGGAGCCATGTCAGTACATTTACTGGCACGTTAAAGATCCCCTTCGGGGCAAAATTCCGGCACCCCGGCGTCTCTAAAAGCCAGGGTAGTTAAAAGGGACGTAAAACCAATAACATTATTATTATTATTACCTCTAGCGACAGGCTGTGACCTTCCAAGCTCTGGTCGGAACCACACCTCATTACACACGCCACTATTAGCCGATGTCGTCACCGGTTTGCGCATTCCAGCCTCCAGTTCGTTACTTTTTGAAGGCACCTTATACTATAAACTAAGCCTAAAGGTATATAAATGTTTCTTCCTTTTCAAAAATTATTGATGGCGTGCATATGAACTCCTGATATACGGTAAGAGTTCCTCCAATTTGTCAATGATGTCTTGAAACATAAAACAGTGAACCAAGGACACATTCTTAACCTACAGGCACATAAATCTCTAGGTTAGCTTTTGTAAACAGTAGATGGCACACATATCAATTCCTCTAACCCGTAATGGAATGATTCGAGCTCAGCATTGCTATGACTGAAACGTTCTGGCATGTAATTTTCTAGTGTAGGGCTCCTCAAAATATATAACACGTGTTATCCTCTGAGATGAGCACTTGTTACTTAGCATGTGTACTTGCTTCCTTGAGTAGAGAGGGGGATGTGGTGGTGCAGCGGTCAAGCTGTTGGCCTCCCGGTCCACGCATGTGAGATTTTCAAAGTGAAATGCCATGTCCTGTGGTTTGGATTCCACTTAAAAAGGTCCCGTGGCTCATGATCGCGAGAGTAACAGTCACTTAAAACTACAAACTTTCATCCTTCCTTGAGTAAAGAACCTTTTACCTGATACCAGCCACCCACAGTGACAGGTTTATGAGGGATTATTGCTTGTAATAACTACTGACAATTCGAACAGTTTTCTTGTAAAACCTTTGTCCCATCCTTTCACTAACAGAGGGCACACACCAGCTAGGCTTGGGTCAGATTTATGGCTTTGTTGGCATGAGGCTCTTTAGCAGGCAACTGCATTGATCCTCTCTAAAATGGACTCTTGTGATTCATCACAAAAAGATGCCATCTCTACGGGAGTGGTCATAATTAACCAATAATGCGAGTTAAATCTTCTTGTACCCTGCGGCGTAGCCGTGCTCATTAAATAGTGCACCACGGCCGTGAGGGCAGCTGCAGCAAGTCCGGAGAACACAGGTTTGAATGCCAGCGGCTATCCTGAGTGAGGTTTTCCCCTGGTTTTTGCACACTCCTTTCAGGAAAATGCCATGATAGTACCTTACTTCAAGTCCCGGGATATCTCTGTCATCCCTGTCCCTAATTCAGTTCTACACACTACTACAGTTATCACCGTTAGGCCTACACAGGTTATCAGACAAGTTCAACACACACCAAGCTATGTGGGGCTGATGACCAAGATGTCCCAAGCCACTCAAATAAATTAACCACAACAATTCTCATGTTTAATTTTTTTAGTGGTGGTGATTGTTATTTTAAGGGGCAAAACTTTGACGTCATCTGCCTCAAATTTCTAGTCTACTTATCTTAAATTATGGGTAGTAAGAATGTTAATTTTTAAAATTGAACACCTCTTATTCAGATTCTATTGATCAGGCTACTGCCAAATTTCCTCAATTGCACTACTGTGACAAACTAAATATTCTGGTACATATTTTTTTAGTGTTTTAGAAATTGTATTCGAGATAGTGCCTCACCATGTGACTCAGACATGTATTTTCCAGTGATGTGTCATTGGGAGGTACCTTGAGCAATGGAGCATCCTAATAACACCATTTTGCAATCCTATTTTATTTGTTTTTTAAATTTAGTTAGTTAGTTTGTTAGTTATGTAGTTATTTGTCTGTTTGTCCATAAATTCATTCATGTATAAAATGGCTACAATGTTTGTATATTGAGTTGCGAGTTTTAAATTGTTACTTTATAATTAATCACTGTACAGGTCATGAACCACAAGTTATTTAATCCATCACATGGATTTGATTGACAGTGGGGTTTAGTGATGTGAAGGACCAGTAGAATATACAGTCCCATGTGATTTAATCAGAACATGACAATAACACAATTTTATTTTTTTTCTTTTCACTTCATCCCCTAATACTCTACCTGTATTTGTCGTCGTCATATCCTAGGATGGAATGGATCGCACAAGCGTGATAATACCCAGCTAAAGAATCAACACAGATCGCTGACAACTCGAACACACATCCTTTTATAACTACAGGGTCATCGAAAAATAATGCCAACATTTCAAAAAATTATAGCACCGAAACCCTTTATGTTAAACGTGTAATTCTTTCCCTGAACGCCAGCTGGTTAAAGTAAGTTTTGTTTTGGAGGGGACGTGACCTTGCTATGCACACACTAGATGCGCAGTAGCCAAGGTCGGCTGGGGGCGCGTGCACCGCTCGACAAACTGCACCTGATTACAAAGTTGTAATTCGATGGTTTAATCAGTTTAAGGAAAAAGGGACTGTAGAGAAAAAATCTAGGCCAGGCTGACAACCTACATCAGCATTGAAGGCACGCTTTCCCAATGGCTGGATTGGTACGTGCAATAATTTCAGGAGTAACTGTCAAGGTGGCGGCAGAAATTCGCTCCCACAGGTGCTCCAAATCCCGAATTTTTTCTTCATACACAATGTTTTTAATATACCCCCAGAAAAAAATCCAAAGGGGTGAGGTCGGGACTTCATTGGCGTGCGCGCCCTCGGCCGACCTTGGCTACTGCGCATCTAGTGTGCACATAGCAAGGTCGCGTCCCCTCCAAAACAAAACTTACTTTAACCAGCTGGCGTTCAGTGAAAGAATTACACGTTTAACATAAAGGGTTTCGGTGCTATAATTTTTGAAATGTTGGCATTATTTTTCGATCACCCTGTATATTATGCTATGGATCTCTACCCTACTACAGGGTGTCTACTACTCGGGGAAACATGAAAAACAGGGAATACTCAGGGAATTTTAAAATCCTGGAAAACTCAGGGAATTATCAGGGTATTTTAATGACACTCAGGGAATTTTAGTTTTAGTCCAACCTTGATTAATTGGAAATTAAGCATTTATATTTTGATGGGGGAAAAGTATATTCTGGTGATGATGGTTGTAAATGTATGTTCGTACTGACGTTAAATCAGTAAGCTCTCATATCTTGCAAGATAGAGCACACAAATTACATGTGTAGACTATGTATTTGTATGTAAATGTGTAACTATGATTTTTGAGAGCATTACTATTGACGAGCTATTTTTAATTCTCGTAAGTACAATAGTTTTTCTGAATGAAAAATTTAGAAATTGGCAAAATTTAGAGAAAAAAATATGTATTATTTTTTTGTTTTTCTCTCTTTGTCTTGACAACTTTGCCATGCTACCAGTTATTGTTCAAGCACTTTTCGAAATGCTCTTTAAGTACAAACTGTTTTTTATATTTTATATGGCCGGTACTGTTACTCAGGGAATTTTCTGATCTATCCTGAAAATACCAGGGAATTGTCAGGGAAATCAGATCTGTTAGTTGGTTTTGATAGACATCTTGTCTACTCTACTCAGCTGGGTTCGCTAAATATGCGGAGAGTGAGAATCTTCACAATCTCGGGTTGTATCAGGATAATAGTTTAATGGTTTTGGGCTTCTATTCACTGCCTCGATAGCACAATATCATAACTAACTAATAAATAAGATAAGTTGAAAATGTCTATCAAAATCTGAGTAATCATAATCATGTACTCGAATTTATTAATCAAAACATCATACAATTAAAGTCACCTTCATATTATTCAACAAAAAATCAATTCATCATCATCATCATTTCCCCTTATCCAGCTCCTGCCGGGTCGGGGTATTTATGGCACTTCTCCACTTTCCTCTTTCCTTCCACAATTCTTCTTCCACGATCTTGTCCCAGTCCAGATTCCTTTTTCTCACGCTGTTCTTCACTGAATCGATCCACCTTGTTCTAGGTCTTCCCCTTGCTCTCTTACCCTTGCACTTGGCCTCCAGCACCTGTCTTGGTATTCTATTTTCCTCCATCCTCTTTACATGTCCAAACCACCTTAGTTTATTCTTCTCAATTCTCTCATTTAGTTTTGCCATCCCAACTTCCTTCCTAACATCTTCATTCCTCACTCTGTCTTTCCTTGTCTTACCTATCATACTTCTTAGGAATTTCATTTCACTGGCTTGGATTCTACTCTCTTGCCTGCTCGTCAGGGTCCAAGTCTCAGCTGCATAAGTTAATATGGGTACATAGTACATTTTATACATTACCTCCTTGCTTTTCCTTGGTACTTCCTTATCCCAAACAAGTTTTCTTACACTTTGATAGAATGCATTGCTCTGCTGTACCCTCCTGTCAATCTCCATGTCCAACCTACCAGTTTGCATCAATTCACTTCCTAGGTATTTGAACGTGTCCACAATTTCCAAACTCTGACTTCCAATTTTCACAGTGCCCTTTCCTTGTCTTTCCCCTCTTGTCATCACCATGGTCTTGCTTTTCTCTATACTGATTTTCAGGCCATACTTCTGAATATTTTCGTTCAGTGCATCTAGTTGTTTTTGCACTTCTTCAGTGTTCCTTCCCCAGACCACAATATCGTCTGCAAATAATAGTAACTTCATTTCTTTATGTCCATATGCTTCCTTTGTTTCCTTTACAATTTCATCCATTACCATTATGAATAAAAGAGGTGACAGCACACTCCCCTGTCTTAGTCCAGTCTTGTTCCTAAACCAATCTGTCTTTCCAACTGGGGTCAGTACCCTGCTAACACAGTTGTTGTACATTGTTTGCACCATTTCCAACATTTCTCTTCCCAGTCTCTTCTTAACCATGGTTTCCCATACCTTCTCTCTGGGGACACTATCATATGCCTTTTCTAGATCTATGAAAGTCATGATCAAATCCTCTCCATATTCCCAGTTCTTTTCCATCACCTGCCTCAAGCTAAAGATTGGGTCCACTGTGGATCTTCCACTCCTGAAGCCATACTGTTCCTCTTGCAACTCTCCTTCCACCTTTCTTCTCATTCTTCTTTCTAATATCCTTTCCAGTATTTTTACTATCTGTGATATGAGGGTGATCCCTCTATAGTTATCACACACTTTCTTGTCCCCTTTCTTAAACACTGGTATTATTAGCCCTTTCTCCCAGTCTTCTGGTACACATTTCCGTTTCCACACACACTTTAGCAGTCGATACAGCCATTGCATACCAACAGGTATCTGAATCGAAGAATTGTACAGTACTGTGTGTGGAAAGTGAAACACCCAGAAGAAATGGTTGGAGACACTCCCAGAACAGGGGTCGTGTAGGCCTGCGGTACCATACTAAGTAATTGAAATCACAGAGAGATGGCGTGCACATTGGCCCATCAGTGCCCTCTGTCGTGGGACTAGACAGGTCAGTGTTCCGCACAACTCTGCCGGCGTGGGGCCATCATACCAAGTGGAAACGTGTAAGCAAGTGCAACAATGCCTCGCCAACATCACAGGGTGGGCTATCAACATGTGAGTGCGGTTGAACGGGGCAGAATGATTGGGCTCCGGGAGGCAGGTCTGTCGTTCCGGGACATTGCGGGTCTAACAGGGCATGCTGCGTCAACAGTAGGGCATATGTGGATCCAGTGGAGAGAGGGGGGCCGTACACAGCGACGACAGGGTACAGGACGACGCAATGTGACCACAGCAAGAGACGACCGCCATCTTCTCCGCATGGCCGTATCAGACAGAACAGCGTCGTCCTCAGTGTTGGCTCGACGTTGGAGCACTACAACGGGGGTGGACATGTCTGACCCTCTTCAACCTGTCCTGCAGTGATGGCCGCATGCGCATTTGACGGCACCGTGGAGAACGCAATCCGGCAGACTGTATTGTTGAGCGGCATAGTGGATAAACACCAGGTGTAATGGTTTGGGGCACATTTGCCTATAACAGGCGATCGCGCCTCGTGCGGGCAATCTGGACAGTGACCGCTACATCAGGGAAGTTTTACAGCCCGCGTCACTGCCCCTCTTGCAGGCCGTTCCACAGGCCATATTTCAGCAGGACAATGCCCACTCGCATGTGGCGAGGATTGTGCAAGCCTTCTTCACAGAACGATGGATACCTCTGCTTCCCTGGCCTGCCCGTTCACCTTGTCGCCCATCGAACATGTCTGGGATATGGTCGGTCGGCAACTTGTTCGTTCCGGTCCACCTGCCACCACTGTTGATGCTTTGTGGACGCGCCTACAAACCGCGTGGGACGGTATTCCCCAGCAGCGTATTCAAGCGCTGTATGATTCCATGCCATGACGACTAGCGGCTCTGAGTGCAGCACGTGGTGGCGCGACGCCGCACTGAAGATCGGCCGTCAACGTGCATGTACCGGACTGTCCTTCTAATCAGTAATGTATTGTCATGTCCCTAATCAGTGGTATAAAGTACAATGTGGTCACATCTCGTGTTCTTGGTGTTTCACTTTCTACAAACAGTACTGTGTATTTATCTTATGTTGCATGATCCTTTTTTAAATTTATTTTTAAAGGAGATTTTAATTTAAATAAAATTCAAATTAAAGTTTGCCTGTCACCTGTCCTATTCAATCACTGCATTAAATTCTTTAAATCTTCACTTCCTTATTTTTTTTTTATATATAATAAAATTTCACTCTCTATTGGTGACGTTCCTAGTCTTTCATCAGCATAGTTATCCTTTTACTCTATACAAGTATCTCCTTATTAAACTGTTATATTGATCTAGCTAATTAATTATTATTTTAAATATTTACAAGTTTGCTATTTACATTTATCACCTAGTGATGTTCACTTCCCATCAACTTACTATCCCCTCATTATTCATTTCAATAATGTTTTTAAGCAATTCTCATATTTGTTTTCACATCTAGTTGTTTCATAGAACTTTCACTACTTTGTCTATTCAGGGTGAAAATAATAATGTTCAATTAAGAAATCTTCCAATTCAAGTAATAATTTCAATCCTAATGATAACTTCACTCAATATTGTCAAAACAAATGTTATTAAAATATAATCTTCCTATTTATCCATATACAGGGTGTCTTTTATGTACCTTTGGAGAATGATAGGTCGTGTAGGGATGGGTATAGAAGTAATTTGAGATAGGGAACCTGGGGTCGGATCAGCCTCCTTACCCCTAAAATAAGGGTTGATTCAGGCCCTCCTTCCTGTAAGTTAGGCAACCGACACAAGCCTCATTTACCTCTCTCAATCCTTTAACTCTTGGCAAGATTCATTTCACCATGTGTCGCTGGCGTAATGGATAGCTTTGCGATGCGAAAGGCCGGTAGTCCCGGGTTCGATTCCGGGCTTGGGCAAATTCTTTTATTTTTTTTATTTTATGTTTTTAATGCCTGACTGTTGTTCTCTAAAACTGTACAACTGCACTTTCTTCTCTGCCATAGCACCAGACTGTGTCATGTGACTACAATACGACAAATAACATTTTTAAAAAAGAAGAATTTGCCCAAGCCCAGAATCGAACCCGAGACTACCGGCCTTTCGCACCGCAACACTATCCATTACGCCAGCAACACATGGTGAAATGAATCTTGCCGAGAGGTAAAGGATTGAGAAAGGTAAAAGAGACTTGTGTCGGTTGCCTAACTTACAGGGTGGAGGGCCTGAATCAACCATTATTTTAGGGGTTAAGGAGGTAGATCCGACCCCAGGTTCCCTATCTCAAATTACTTCTATACCCGTCCCCTACACGACCTATCATTCTCCAAAGGTACATAAAAGACACCCTGTATATCATTCACTATAGTCATCTATATTCCTATCATCTGTTATTGTTGTCAGACATAACTTTCCTTTCATCCTCTCATAATATTCTAGTAGCTGTTCTTTGTTTACATTACACAAGATCTTTCTGTTAGCATTATTTTACTTCAATTTTCATTAAACATGGGTTTCTTACGTATTACCTTTGCTTACCATTTAATATAGCACAGTGTCAATATCTTGTCAAAATTTCCTTTACAATAGCACAATATTACCTGACTTCATCACGTAACTACTCTCATTTTTAGTGTAACATCGCCTCCTTTTCGTGTAAGAGTATTTTGTAACACCACAATAATAACCTTATAACATAACCTTGCTCAACAATGTCAACACGGATCATTGAAGATTCTCAAATAACATAACAGATTCCTATCATGTATCCTCGAAGTTTCTCATTTTTCTGCTCCACTAATAGCATATATCGTGCTTTTCATTACCATGTATCGTGTCTCCTATTAACATATCATGCCTCTTTATTACCATAATGCATTTATGTATCAACAAATAGAATGTTCTTTCTGATATCTCCATATACAATTTTTAATGACTACTATTCCTTCTATATATTTCCCAATTTTCACAGTGACATCAATAGTTATTTAAAATGAACAATATTGTCTTCCGTTATAATGTTAAATAATAATACATTGAAGTACCTCCTATTTTCTTGTCATTCTATTTTGTTTGTTTACAAAACAATTTAACATCATTGTTATGACCTTATAGTATCTCTAATATTCAATATAGACTCTTCAAAGTTCAACGTGACTTTGCTGAATTTAACATGCCTTGTAATATCAACTTTATTGAAATACAGTAATATCTATCTGCTACGGTATCTGATATCGGCTTCATCTCAGCTGTTTCTATCGCATATTCGACATTGCTCTTAATAATACTCGAGAATAAATTGCATCTAATCTTCCTGTTGTATCAGTATTCTACTATCTAAACTTATTATTTATAATAAATACTCCAGCTTAGTTTAAACAAGAAACTTTCAAATTAAAAAAATTGATGCATAAAATGACAAATAAATCATTGAATAAATTTTATAAAAATCGAAGAATAAACATCAAAATATCCCCCAACAATGGCCAAGCATGTGTATTACACTCACAAATAACTACAAATAATAGAGTGGAACGACACTTACCTTTCGCTGGACTGCTGGTCAATATATCTCCAGATATATTGAAATTCCTCCATCTTCATATTTTCTTTCTTCTGCAGCATCTGTTGGTCTCTCGATTCTGGATGTTGGTTTGAATCTTGTTCTCCAGTTGTCCATTGTTCCGTACTGCTTTTAGTCGGTTGCCATCTTCTCAGAAACCTTCTTGGCGTCAATTGGTGGTGTTCTCTCCTTCTCGTCATCTTCTTTTCTTCTTTCTGGCCCTAGGTGTTCTTGAAGATCTCCCCCCTGTGGGTGGGGGGTTTAGAATACACCCACGGTACCCCCTGCCTGTCGTAAGAGGCGACTAAGAGGGGAGACCTTGGTTATACTATAAGGACACTGCGTTGGTTTGTAAATTGCCCCCCCCCCCCTCCCCCCTCCCCCCCCCCCCCCCCCGCCTCCTCCCGTGGGTGGGAAGGAGCGAATACACCCATGGTAATCCCTGCCAGTCGTAAAAGGCGACTAGAAAGGTTTCTTGGATAGGTCCCCTTTCGAGGGATTGACAGTCAGCTTTAAAAGACATACATCCGTGCGATATAAATCTCATTAGGTTATATCGCACTTCTTTCCGTTAATGCGTTCATGGTCTGGCAACCAAAATTTCTATATGTGTGTTCTGTTATGGGATGGGCCACTTACACGTGCGACTACGCTCGAAAGCCTGTCCGGTCTTGGCCAAACCGACAGGTGGGTGCGCCATGTACCCGTACAGTAGCATCCGCCTGACTACGCTGGTCCCCGCACAGCCGAATGTCAGAACTGTAAAATCTAGTATATGCCGAGGGGTACATGCCGATACAGCATCGTAAAACATCGGACCCCCGGACAATGCCTTCCAAGCTAGTCGGGCCTTGCCCTGGCTGGGTAGCGTCTACTGTGACGGCCCATGATCGGATGTCGGTGGCATTCGGGTAGGATGATCTGGCCATGGGTTCTAAAAGAAAAATCCCCAAACATGGTGGTCCAACACCCAAGTCTTTAACTTTTGATTCCCTACAGGGATCAACCCCCTGGGAACAGTCTGTTCGTGAAAATCTGGGTGCTAACACCCCCAAGATTCTGGTTGCAACCAGAACAAATGGGGGTGATTTCAAGCTGGTTAAATCTATTTTGTTTTCTTGCCACATAGAAGGGGTCTATGGTGAGCTTGAGAATGTGCAAAAGATGAGGAACGGTAGCTTGTTGCTGAAGACTAGGACTGGTGAGCAAGTTGAACAACTTTTGCAATGTGACCAACGGTATAGTACCTGTTGCTGGCCCAGCGGTGGTACCATCGCTATATGTAGACTATTTCGCTCTACATTACAGTGCACAACATATGGCAGTCGCTGAACGACAGCTACAAATAAGCTATTCGGAGAGTGGAACGGTGGACACTAGAACATGGCTTTCGATTCTCTACCGCTAAGACCTCGGTTGTCCATTTCTGCCGAAACGCACTCTCCATCCCGATCCTGAGCTTTGTCTGGGAAATGTATCTTTGCCTGTTGTTGCTACGTACCGGTTCCTTGGGCTTCTTTTCGATCAGAAGTTAACGCGGGAGCCACACGTGCGGTGTTTGAAAACAGTCTGTGCTAGGAAGCTCAACATGTTGCGGTTTCTGAGCGGCACATCATGGGGGGCGGACCGCATTGTGCTCCTACGTTTTTATAAGGCACTTATTTTATCTTGGTTAATTTATGGCAGTGTAGCATACGGTTCGGCACATAAGTCAGTGCTTGTTAAATTGGTCAGCGTCCACCACGGCGGTGTGAGGCTGGCGACGGGAGCCTTTCAGGCGAGCCCAGTCAGCTTGCTCGCCGGGGCTGGTGTACCTCCCTTTCACCTGAGGCACCAACAAGTACAGCTGACCTATGCTGCAACTATTCGACAGATGCCACTTCATCCTTGCTATCCATGTTTGTTTACCAATCTGAATCGCCGGCTGTATGATGCGCTCGCCCGAGCCACTCGGCCGGCGGGGATTCGCTTGGATGACTCATACCGGCAGTTCCTATTTCCTTCTCTCTCCTGTATCGCCCGTGTACCTAGCAAGGCCCCTCCATGGATAGTTTCTCGCCCTGATATCATCCTGGATCTGCACATCGGTCCCAAGTCGGACATGGACTGCTCCGTCCATCGGAAGCTGTTGTAGTCCGTGGTGACCCGGTATCCAGGATCAGGGCTTCTATTCACGGACGGTTCGAGGGTAAACGAGAAAGTAGGCTGTGCATTTGTGTTTGAGGATCGTCGGTTTCTCTTTCCACTTCCCAAGGCCTGTAACGTGTACACAGCGGAGCTCTATGCCATCTTAGAGGCTCTGCGGTACACGTTATCAGACGATCACCAGCTCTTTCTTGTGTGTACTGACTCTCTTAGTGCACTGCAAGCGATCGATGTGTGTTTCCCGCAGCACCCACCAGTGCAGCGTGTGCACGACCTGCTGGTCAGGGCATGTAATGCTGGAACCGGGGTGACCACCGTGTGGCTTCCCAGCCACATGGGTATTGCGGGAAACGAACTTGCTGATCAGGCGGCGAGAGAAGCAGTCCCACTGCCCTCCCCTCGCTACCGTATAAGGTGCCTGCTAGTGATGCATGCTCTCATTTGCAACATTTCATCCTGTCGCATTGGGAGAAGCATCAAGGAGACAACGAAGGTGTGGAAATCTTCCGATCTATCCGGAAGGAAGCTGTGGTACTCTGTCGACTCCAGATCGGCCATGGGATTGCTACGCACTCCCACTTGCTAAAGAGAGAAGACCCCCCCCCCCTGTGTGTTCTTGCGGCGCCCACCTTACCGTGGCACACATTCTCTTGGAGTGTATGGACCTGGCTGATCTGCGAAGGACTCTCAAACTGCCTAACACCCTCTCTCTTATTCTCCGTAATGACGGGCCGTCAGTAGAACTCGTCATCCGGTTCATGAGGGAGAGTGGTTACTTTTTTAATGTTTAATGTAAGTTAAGACTTTTAATTCAGGTTAAGTCTGTTTTTTGTTTTTTATTGCATTCATCTATTTTATTGTTCACTATGCGTTATTTGTTTTGTTTTTTACCATCCCCCTTTTACTATTTTTATTCAAATAAGGCATAATTGTTGGGGCTCACTGTCTGTTTTGTCTAAACCATTTTCGTTTCATCCATGGCAGTGAGCTGTTTTTATCTTCATTCTTTCATTTCATATCATTTCATTAGGGGCTGATAACCTAGCTGTTAGGCCCCTTAAAACAGCAATTATCATCATCATCATCATCATCTTGAAGATCTCTTCAGATTAATCGTTGTGACGGTTTTAATTTAAGTCACTCCTGATATCCTCATGTGTTCTCTATTATAATCCCCTTATCATAGTGATCTAGTGTGTCATCTCCATCTTCTTCACGATGCGTAGAATTGTCCCCTTCAACTCAATTGAATACTGCATCTTATCAGTTTTATCGTACTGTGTAGAATTTTGAATGTTAATAATTTCCTAGCTGTTCTTCCGCTGGATTCTTTATAATATTTGTTGGATGCCCCTCGTAGGTTGATTTAATGTTCTTTATACTGAGTTTTATTAACAATTTATTTTTGTAGACTATAGAAATTATCACCTAATGATAACTCAAATTCAATGTTCGATGTGGTTATATCGCTTTCAATGTTCGATGTACAACGTTGAATGTTCATGATCACCATGTATTAATATCACTCAGACAATAATGATAATTAAATATTTATAATGTGTATTCGCGAATCTCGACTGTTGTTACTCCGAACTTTCATTTAAGTTTTAACAATCAAGTTTACTAGTGGCACTGTAATATTATTTCACGCATTATTCTGTTTTCATACTTGTTCATCATCATCATCCTTTCCCCTTATCCAGTTTAAGGCCGGGTCGAGGCGTTTATGGTACTCCTCCACTTTTCTCTGTCCCTCCACTTTTCTTCTTCCAGTAGTCTGTTCCAGTCCATATTCCGTCTACTTATACTAGACTTAATCATGTCGATCCATCGTGCTCGGGGTCTTCCTCTTGCTCCTTTCTTGCCCATGCATCCTCCAAAATATGTATCGGTATTCTTTGACCTTCCATTCGTTTGACATGTCCAAACCATTTTAACCTGCTCCTCTCAATTCCGTCATTCAAATTTTCTACTCCAATAACCGTCCTGACTTCCGTCTGTCATTTCTCACTTTATCTCTTCTTATTTTTCCTATCATACTTCGTAAGAACTTCATTTCACTGGCCTGAAGTTTACTCTCCCCTCTTCTTGTAACTGTCCAGGTCTCCTCTGCATAGGTCAGTATAGGAGTATATTACAACACTTCTGTACATTTAATTGGAACGCCCTTCTTCCAAACTAGGTCTCTCTTACTCTGGTAAAATGCATTACTCTATTGTACCCTTTTGCTAAGCTTTGCATCAATCCTTGCATTCTGCATTAGTTTACTTCATAGATATTTGAAGCTGTCCACAATTTCAAGATTCTTGCCATCAATGGTAACATGTCCTTTCCCTTCCCTATCTCCTCTTGTTATAACCATTGCTTTACTCTTCTCAACACTGAACACCATTCCATAATTCTCAATTGTTTTTGACAATTTGTCCAGTTGTTCTTGGACTTCTTCACTGTTTGTATTTAATACTTATTATCTGTCACCTTTAATTCGACCGAAAGTATTCCATGTTCCCAATCTTTACGTTTCATCGAGCCTGGTAAAATGTTTGACGAACCTTCCCTTTGTCACTCCCAATTAAATGAGACTTGGCGTTGCCGTACTCAATTCTGACTAGGACTACACGTCCGACCTGCTCTAGTCTAGCGACCTGAAAGGTCTCAAATCAAGCTTTCGATCCCTCACTTCTCCAAATTTTGTGGTGTCTCTTCTCAATATTTGCAGGAATTCTAGGCGCGAACATAGTAAAATAGATTTTACCATGCTCTCCTTGCTTTTTCCATTGATGTCGAAACATGAAAATTTTTCTTAAAATATTCTCCAAAGTTTGAAGTATTGAGATCTCTTCTGCACTTTCCAAAAATAATTATATCTTGTTAATTAATTTGTGGAGTTTACTCTATTGTAATTGGTCCAAATCAGTCATGTGACTTTCTTCCCTCCCCTTTGGCTTTGCACGAGCTGTGATTGCGGCACATGTCAACTATAAAAACAATTATGTTCCTCACATCCCTTTTTTGCTTGTTTATTTCTGGTCAGACTGCTAATGGATATAATAAACTGCTTCCTTTGTAGCTTGCTAAAACACTGTCTCTGGTCTGCATTTGTCAAATGATATTTATCTTTCCTCAATTATATATCAAACAGAGCCGCTGCAACTCCTGTAAGCGTGTTATAATTTCCATATTTTCATTTTCAAATGACCTGCTTTCTTCTGTGAGGTAAGAATTATTTATGACATTTTCAATTATAGCCCAAGCAAATATTGGGCGCTGATAGGCACGCCTTTCTGTTTTATAAGTTGCTTTACACGTTTTGGTGAAGATACCACAGGCTTTGAGTATGTACAGTATTTCTCCATTCATCGTCATTAAACTACACTGCAATTAGAAACTGCTATCATGTGTATTTTTGTGGAGTTTTGTAAGTCTTCTTTTGCGAATAGCCCAGAAATTTCCTATTGGATTAATGTCAGAGGAGTTCCCTAGACATGAATATTGTCTTTGAACTTTGAAGGATGGCAAAGAGCCAAATCTTGCTGAAAGATTCTGTCACCATTTTAAAACCCCTTCTGCAGCTAACCAACAACTCTCTTTTCCATTATTTGGAAGTACTGGTCAGATCTCATCATCACATCCACTGGTACTAAGGGTCCCAGTCCTTCATGTGTGAATCATCCCCGTAACATCATCTTCATGATATGTTTTACGGTCTGTTGCAAATGTGTTGAAGTTGCATCATTCTATGCTCTGTGCACATATTAAACCCTTTGCCATTTTGACTCTATCAAGGCAAAGAACTTTGTTTCAGTGTCCAATCCTGATAACTACTTGCCCACAAGATATGTTTCCTGCACATTTGTTAAAAGGTGTTTCTTTACAGGTTTGTGGACTTGGCTTCCAGCTGCCAGGAGTCCACAACGAACATTAGAAATGTGCAGATTTACTCTTCTTTCCCCCAATTTGCAAGCCAAGACCACAGCAGCGAGTTTGTTACAATTGCAGTACGCTTCCTGGGGGACATACATAGCCTATTACTAATCACACAAGGAAACCTCAATATTCCTTAAAAGTGTCACACATCAACATAATAAAGTTTTATCCTAAAACAACTGATGCACAGATTAATTACCAATGGATAAGAGTGCAAATATTGCATGAAAATAGCCTATCTAGTTCTTCATGGAACTACTAGTTAAAATATATATAATCTCCCTCTCCTACTACTAGCAAATTTATGAGAATACTCCTTAGTTACTTCCAATGCAGGTAGAGGTCATTACTGAATTCTTGATAAATATCAAAATATGTCAAGGTGTTTTTTTTTACCAGGTGTGGGAAACAAATTCTTTGTTGTTAACAGTCAGTGTAGTCCATAGGATAAGATAGACGGCATGTTAAGCTCCACTGTAGACGCTGGCCGGGTGTCAACACCCAAGAGGCCTGATGTCACATGATTTGAGGATGTGCACGCTGCTACAAACGTTTTAAATGGATACTGCATTCCGCTTTGTTAAATAATTGCATAGAATTGGGGAGTAAGCAAGAGCACAGAATACAAAGAAAGAATGCATTGAGTGCATGAAGCAGGTAGTGCCCGACTTGATGTTTTTGGAATGCGCGGTATTGAAACTCACTCTCACCTCCTCGCTAGAGTTGATTTAACTTTAACTACCCTCATTACCACAAACCTACAGAATTTACTGCCTTTAAATACAGGCCACAAGTGATTTTAACATAACTTCCCGACTTTGAATGGGCGCCAAGGTCGACCATATGGGTCTTCCTGAATAAAATAGAATAAAATACGGTACATAACTGGTGCCCCGACTATGAAACTCCTTATCCCAGGCGTAGGGCATTTGGCATGCGTTTGCTGATGCTACCAGGTTCATACAAGACAGGAATATAAACACACATGAATTTTAAAGAGATAATCTATTGGCTGTACTATACACATATATACATAATATACAACACAAAATACCCTTCATACACTCGTGATTTATACAGTACCTTGCCACTGAATTTAGGCTCTGAGAGCAGGAAAACACTTACCGCCATATCAGACCCAGGCATAACAGCCACCTACGTATATACACTGTACCGTCCGTACACAAAATATCTACACACGTTAGACTGGTTCACTCTACTTTCTTTCTTCTCGAACTGCACGTTCACGTCTCCATTCACGCATGACTTCGATGAAATGTTTACGACTGATTATCATTTTAGGCGTGGTAAGTTATTACCGACAGCCCATGGTATGGAAGGACCCATGAAATGCACGTAGCCTCCAATAGCCCGTAAAAGCTCAGTGGATAGCTAAAAATTAGTCACTGCTCGTTCGTATTACGATTCCATGATCAAGTAATAACGATACTAATTTGCAAGTAGACAACGGACTTTCGCTGTAAAAGCAAGAAGACGATCTCTAACTGTTCGTTACGGAAACCATGTCACGTAAAACGACCCTGGGCGCTAGTAGATCAGTGTTCTGCCAATAAAGCAATAAGACGATCTCGGGACACCAGACACGCCATTATATGCACTGGCGCAGGGCTACATAACCCCAATGTTTCTTCCGGAACTAATTCGTGCGTGGCCCGCACCTAACGGAACATCCGTGTCAACACATGAACATCAGACAGTCTAAATCCACACTGACGTCACACAGTAGTTTTCCACGCGCCAGTTCATCTCAGTTCATGCTATAAATAGCCTAGGTATTCCCTCACAAGCCGAATTACTGCCTGTCTTTTCCGGGTATGTTACATATCCAGCACTCGAAAATACCAATTCATTGTACCTTTATAGTACAGCCACGAATCTAACATTTAACATTACTAGGTCAAAATAAAGCCATTAACCCCAAACCAAAATGAAATAATGCTTCTACTTAATACTTATATATCCTTATTCCCAAAACGTAATAAATTGCAAAACCCCATATTTTATAATATCAAATATCCAAAAACCGATAATTAATAAACAGTGATCCTAGGTGGTCCGGACCATCCAAAGATGAATCCGTCCACAAAAACACACACAGACACAATAAAAATCACCTCTGCAACCCCACGTTGACCCAATATAATAAGATACGAATAAAATACCCCAAACTAACTGCACAAGGCACAAAACCCGAGGGTGAGCTACTGTAACTGAATAAATTCTGTTACACTATGTGGTATGCAGTTCAAACCCAGTGGAATTCTCCCGGCGCGCAGACAATAAGTATGTCACTTTCTAAAGAAGTTATTTATTGTTGTTGTTTGTCTCGTACATGAACTCATGCAATGAATAATTACATATTCCATGTGATGTAAGTACGAATTTGTACCAGCCAACATTTCATCGCAAGAAGCGCTAATAAGTTTTCTTATCACCCTAATCTCCATGAGACCTTCATTCCACATGGAAACTGGTTTGTCTACTAGTTTTTCTTCATATCATGTTTCCTCAACTGTAGCCTTATTTTTCATGGTGTCATAGATCGAGAACTTCTGAAGTCACGTTCTCATCGTCTACAGATACAAAATCTCCCAAGTGAACATCTCCTAGCTTTTAGCACACATAAGCCCAGTTCTTTTCGTCATGGTTTTAACTGCAGTATCAGGAACCTGATTGTCGGAGTCCTAAGATAAGGAATGGGGTATAAGAGGGGGTAGTAAATTGCAAGAACATGAGCTTAAATGACACACATTACCTGTAATAAACTTATGGATGTTGCTTCCCTTATTAAATCCGATTCTTCTATAGCAGTTTGCAATGGTGTGAGGACTGATTCCTTCCCATGCAGCACTGATGAAATTCACAGCCTCCAGAAGTGTGATAGGTTTCAATTCCCCAGTGGCATGCAGATACTGCAGGACAATCCATTTGCGATAAAAATGCTTCAGCACCTTCATTATTCCTTTGTTCATAGGTTCATGTCTTCTAGTTGTGCATGGTGGCAAAAAAGGCTAGTTCCATGTTTTTGGAGTCCACATTTTTAGGGTGCATGGAGCAGTTGTCAAGAAACAAACAAAGGTTACATCTGACTGCCTCGTGGCACAGTGGCTAGCATTCTTGGCTGTCACCTCAGAGGTCGTGGTTCGATTCCCAGTCCTGCGAAGAAATTTAATTATTTTCTGAGGACTGCAACGGGGTACACTCGGCCTCGTGAGGCGAAACTGAGAAGGGGTGGGTTTGAATCCCATCTTGGTCATCCTAGATGTAGATTTCCCACTTCTACTCCAGGTAAATGCCGCGATGGTACCTAAATTACATCCGTGACCTTCTCCTTCCCCAATCCTAGTCTCAATTACAAGTACACATCCTAATACAGCTACCACAATAACACAGGTTATCAGACAAATTCTACTCACACACACACATCTACATAGCTACATAACCACAATGTCGCAAAGACCCTAAATGAATCAACAACAATGTATGTCTCGCCTTTCTCATTTTGTTGTCCAGATCTTTTAACCATGTGGCAAATAAAGCGCTGGTCACCCAGGCGTGTTTTTGGTTCTTATAAACACATGGCAAGTTTGAAATGTTTTTAAAACAATGTGGATTTGCAGATTTCCCTATCACAACCCATGGCAGATTTCCCTAGCCATCTGAATTTGCAGCGACAAGTACTGTTACTGTTTCCTTGCATAACTTGCCCCAATGACATTTTTCTCCTTTGAAAACTTATGATTTGTCTGGCATTAGTTTAAAAAACAAACCTCATTTATCTGTGCTGAAAATATCACGGAGTTCATATCTCTAAATCATACTTCAGTACTCCATTTTGCCACTCAGTTATGACTATTAATATAATTTTTGTCAAGTAATCCATGTATTTTTACCGGTCAGTGTATATGCAAATTTTGAGTAATGAATCAGTGTAAGCTCATTCAGTTGTTGTTTCATTTGAGGAGCTTGGACATCATGGTCATTTAGCTCCATGTACTTGGGTGTGTGTGTGTGTGTAATTTTGTCTGGTAACCTGTGTTATTGTGATGACTAGGGCATGGATTCGAGCATATTTGCATATTTTTTTCCTGAATAGTATACATTGAAGGAAGCCTTTCAGTGGTATTTTCACCTCTCTGGGACCACCAGAATTGAAATTTATCGAGCATATAAACTGTGATTTTAAGAATAGTGGCATATAAATGCATATTCTTGTGGTTTTCGTCTAAATAGTTTGTTTTTATTCGAATTCCCCCCCCCCGAATTCGGGCCCTGACCATCCTTAAGGTTCGAAAACAGAAATAATTAATGGAAAGCCTATCTGGTGCGAATAATAGAACCGCAAGTTTAGTGAGGTCATTCTTCACACACCCTAATTGGCCTCTGCCGGATAAGAGTGTGACTCGTCAGATAAGCTCACGAAGCCACAAGCATCCTTTCACTTAGAAATGCGGCTGTGACGTATTTTAGTGGTGGGCCTATTTTGGGAACCAGTATTGTTTAGGTGGCTTTTCCCATGAAGTGGTGGAAGATCCGACCCGGTCAAGTGAAGTTTCTGCATTCTACTCGCAGTTCTCAGTTCGTAATCCTATCCGTACATACCTATCGAGTTCTTATGATTTATAAGTACGCGATGCCTAAAGTTAAGGAATCTCTGAGTGTTTTACATGAGCGTCATTCCTGAGGCCATCCTAAAGTTGGAATCGCGAGTGATGGAGTTGGTTGAAGTGGTCGCTACAATACAAGGAGTCATTCAAGAAGCCGACTCGTGGTCTGGAGAGACTGGGAAAACCGTGAAACAAAAGTTGGAGTTCGTGCTGGCTCGAAATCCCGGTTGGAGTGCAGCGTGGGACTTGGAGAGGATGCTGCGTGGCGAGTCTGCATCGGCCGAGGATTTTCCAAACTACTCTGCACAAGAAGCAGCATCGTTCAAGTATTTACCTCTCATGTCAGTTGACGTCGAAAATTCGTTCTTGTCATTGAAACTTTTATTGACTGATTTAGGAAAAATCATTCAAAACTAAAAACATAGAAAAAATCTTCTTGTACAGACCAATGCAGATCTACTTCATACAAGAAAACTTCTCATTATGTATATAATGTACAATACTTGAAACTTGAATGCGAATATATCGCTGTGTATCATACATACAATTAGAAAATAATGTTCCTATAAAACATATGTTATTGGTTTTTTCGTTTCACTTTCCTTTCTATAGTTTTTCGAGCATGTTCTGCATATTTAGCCGTTTTTTTTTGAGCATATAATAGGTCTTTCGATCTTATCTATCGAGCATAAAACACATGGTTTTCGAGCATATCGATCCGAGCCCTAGTGATGACTGTATTAGTGTGTGTATTTGTAATTCAGGCAAGGATTGGGAAGGAATTGGCCATAGCCTTAAGTTAGGTATCATCCTGGCATTTGCCTGGAGTATAAGTGGGAAACTACTTCCAGGATGACCGAGATGGGAATAGAACCCTTCTCTTCTCAATTTTGCCTCACGAGGCTGAGTGTACCCCCGTTCCAACCCTCGGACCAGAATTCAATTTCTTGGCAGAGCCAGAAATCAAACCCAGACTTCCAGGGTGACAGCCAAGAATGCTAGCCACTAGGCCATGGGGTAGTCTAAGCTCATTCATGTTTGCGCTGTGTATGAAGGTTTGGTGGAGCCTTAGTGTTTTTTTGTTTTTTGTTTTCAGCTTAATAAATAAGGAAAAATCCTCAGCTAGTGACTCCATTTATGACTTCCACGAAGAGAGCGATGATGATGTGGTTGAACATAAAGAAGACGACAGCAATGCTGATGATGAGGACGACGATGACCAGTTAATAATAGCGGAAAAGTGTAGGAAAAAGCGAACTTCAATTCCTCCATTTAGGATGAAACTTCTTCACCAAGGTATGAATCAAGTAGCTACTTTTAGAGATGGTTGACCTCAAGTTTTAATTTATCAATAACGATATTTTACTTCATTCTTAAGTGACTTGTTTTTCATCTAAAACTCATGATATGGATGAGCTGAATTTTGCTTGCTCTAACACAACTCTCATGACAACTGGAATTTAGCATGCATTCCCTGTGAGTAAAGTTTGCGATAAATGCAAAATTTGTTGAAACTTTGTACGTGTATGTGTCTTCATGCTTTATGACTTGTACGAACAAGTGATTTTTAGTGATTCTAAGTTAGCGATACAATTGGTTCAAAATGTGAAATTATGTGCTAAAAGCAAAATTATATAATAAACTCGAAATAAATGCGAATTTCTTTTGATTTATACTAGATATATATTTTTATGTTGATGCTATTTCCTTTCGTAGGAAAGATACACATTTCTATTTCAGGGGAAATTAATGCACGTGAAATCATGAAACGAAGAGTGGTGTGTGGAACAGACAATGATATTGGAGTTCTTAAATGTACTTGCCTGTCAATTGCATCATGCATAACTGTGTTGGCACATCTGAAGAGTTTGAAGAGCTTGACAATGCCCACTGTTTCCATCCACGTTCCCTCTCATCTTGTGTTGATCGTCACCCGTGGTCGGTTCTTCATCTTGGTGTCCATTATTTCTGATTTAAAAGTACGGTAGCAATCTA
Source organism: Meconema thalassinum (assembly GCA_946902985.2). Lineage (NCBI taxonomy): Eukaryota > Metazoa > Arthropoda > Insecta > Orthoptera > Tettigoniidae > Meconema > Meconema thalassinum. The sequence continues at coordinate 669,201,153 of OX336389.2, read as the reverse complement.
TTGTGTGGTAGTTAAGGGTAGAAATGAAGTGGCGATCAAGCAGAGAGTTATAAACTGGAACCATTAGATCTTGTTGTGTACATTTATTAGAATTGTCATCGAGATGTAAAACAGAGAGTTAAAATGTCTGATGTGGCCAGGACTCAAACCTGGGACCTTGGGATTTCCTGCCCTATGCTCGATACAACTGAACTATCACGCACAGACACTTTTTCTGTGCCTGACGAAGATACATCAAATGCCACCTCAAGAGCACTCGTACTGTATGTACACAACATGACCTGATAGCTGAAAAACTGCATTTGGTATTCAAATGGTTGTGAAAACCACAACTTGAAGCATATGCACACACAAACTTCTATGCTACATTTTGTTTAAATTGAGATATTAACGGAACAAACATCTACAATGTTTTCTGAATACATATTTGCAAGTAGTGCGAGCAGATGGCGTTAGTATTCCAAAAAATGTGTAGTGAAATTCACTTTAAAAATCGTGGAACAAAAGTGTATGTTACATTGCTTCTTGCTCGTACGCGGCAGCAATGTTAAGAAGTCAATGCATATAATGAACGCATTCTAGTCAAGAGACTATTCTGGTGTTTTCAGCTGTGTATTACTTAACTAATTTGGGGGAATTATTGTGTTGAAATACCAAAAGGAAAAGTACCATAGTTGTATTTTGAAACTTAATAAAAATACCTTGACCACGGCAAAGAAACAAGTTCATTCAAGTTTTACATTTAAAGGAACATTATTCTCCCAGACTATTCCATTATAAGCAGATTCAAACAATAACATTACACTTAAAATAAAGCTATTCTATTCTGCATGTGTGAATGAGTCAACGCGCGTACTGTAGTGTGTTGGTTTACGGAACAAAAGTCCTGTCCCACGGACAACAGTCACCTTTATTGCCGATTTTCTCAATATGTAAGAAATGTTACATAGACATTTGTCTGTCTGTGCATTGGCTTCAATTTCAAAAATTAGCTTTGTTTTGGCTGATATGTGTTAAGGAATTTTTTAACGCAACAAACTTTCTTGATCTACGACTAAAAAATGTATGTTTTACCAAACCGGTTGTTTGTAAGTAGGCTACCCTTAAGATGAAAATTTTCATAATTTTGTTATGTTTATTTGTATGTTAGCTTCTTCTATCTTATTTTTCCATTGTCTTCTTCTTGGTGTGCCATCTTCCAACGAAGGTTGGCGATCATCATGGCTATTTGATATTTGGATACTGCCACATGGAAAAGTTCACCTATGGTCATCTGGTCCCAGTCTTTGAGATTCTTAAACCCGAGAGTTCCTTGTCTGCCAGATCCCTAATATCCTACAATTTTTCCCTGCATCGCCAGTTGTAGGATCCTGCACTTATTGTTCCACATCATGTGTCCAAAATATTCAATCTTCCATCTTTTAATGGATAGTAGTATTTCTGTACTACCTAGCCTATCCAACACCTTGGTTATGTTAGTTATTGTTGTTTTAAGGGGCAGAACTACGAGGTCATCTGCCCCTTCAACTCGTTGGTATTTTGCACTTTTTCTCTCTATGAGATGCAAAACATTCGTCGGTAGACCCACATTTCAAAGACTTCCAGTTTTTGCACAGGGCCTAGGTTTAAGTCCACCCTTCCATACCATACAACAGTGAAGGAAGCACATATCCTCAAACCACTCTCAGCCTAAGATCCAGATTTAAGTTGTGGTTAGAGAGCAAGTTCTTGGTTGGTTCCTTAGTTTAGGGGCTGCGACAACGCGGTCATGTAGCCCCGTGTACTTTGGGTGTGTGTAGAATCTGTCTGATAACCAGACCAAGTTCTTCATTTTAACAAATGTGTTTTCTCACATGCTCAATCCTGATCTTGATCTCTTGGCTGTCCGATTTTGGTTCAGATACTCTCCAAGGTATGTATAGTGCTAAACACATTCAATTTCTATATTCTCCAGTTTAAACTTAGCCCAAATATTCTTTTGCTTGCTGATGATAATGAACTTGGTCTTCTTCATGTACATTTGGAGACCCCATTCACCACAAGCAGTGTTAACTCTCTCCAGAAGAACTTGCATATAATCTCCACTTTCGGCCAACAGCACTGTATCATCTGAATATTGAATATTATTATATGCTCTCCAGTAATTAATACACCTACTACTTCAGGTGTGTCTATAGTCTATACCTAGAGATGTTAGTTTTTGTTAATTCGCGATAAAACGAAAAGTCATATTTGGAGGTTAGGTTGTTTTATTTTCACGTATTTACATGTTTCGTGCCGCCCAGGAGTGAAATGAAATCGCGAAATAACGCGAATTTTGTGAATAACACCACAAATACCGCAATCTGCAAAATAAAAACAAATTTTCATATTTTTTCCCCACACCAATCCGAACATTTTTGTCCACAAGCCGATAATCGAATTTGGTTGGTGTTCAATTCGAGAGAATGATCGATTGTATAGTTTCGCGAGGGGTAATACTACGATATACTGTCGATATTCTCGTTACTCGTTGGATTTTAGCGCTGTGGTAAACAGCTGTTATATCGCGGCGTGAATAGTTTGTCCGACTACCTCCAAAAGGTTATGTGATAGTTGTTCATAATGTAAACTACGTTTGCCTCCTGTTACATCGGTAGCGAGTGTAAATTATAGTAGTAATTTAATAAAAAGTGCGCAAATTGTGCGTTATCATCGAAGCTAGTGTGTTATTTGCGTGAATCAGTTGGCGACCACGTGTTCGCCGTATTAGTTCCGAACTTAGCAGTACAGGAAGATGAGACGCGACGTAATTTAAATATTATGACACGGATTCAGAAATAAATTCTGCGTGTGGTTACGAATTTATACTGGCGTGTGACTACAGTCAACCGTGTGATAACAGTGTTTGTTACTGGGTATCGCTCAGTTGAGTTTAAAAATGCCGAAGGTAGCTGTTTCTGCCACAGACAGACTTAAAGAATATAAGAATGAAGGATTTATAATTTCTTGTGGCATTCTTATGTGCAAATATTGTGATTGTCGGTTAGATTATCGCAGGAAAGATGCATTAGACAAACATTGCAAATCGGAGAAGCATACAAAACGCCGAGAAAATTCGCGTCTTGAAGTTAGTGTTCCTAGAGTGGCCACCTTGAAAGAAACATTATCAAATGCTAGTCGTGTGAAGGATATGAAAGAAGAGTTTATTTTGGACACTACTACTGCATTTGTGAAAGCTAATATACCAGTAGAGAAACTAGACAATCCTGCTATCCGTACTTGGTTTAATAAGTACGTTCGCGGAAGTGGAGATTTACCATCAGCAAATCAGATTCGTCAGAAATACATCCCCATGATAGGCGAAAGAAGGCGGGAAGAAATTAGGGAAGATATAAAAAACAAAGACGTGTTTCTGCTATGTGACGAAACAACTGACAAGAATGGTAGGTGTGTTTTCAACATTCTTTTTCGTCCATCAGTACCATCAACTGAAATGAACACCCATCTGGCTGCCTCTGTTGTTCTAGATTCTGCCAATAGCGTAAATTGCTCCAATGCGATATTAGACACCTTGAATTCCTATGAAATTGAACGGGAGCGTGTAGTGGCAGTAGTTACGGACTCAGCACGCTACATGACAAAATGTGTAACTACTCTTCAAGGATTGATTGAAGAATTAAGTCATGTCCAGTGCTGGGCTCATAAAGTCAATCTTATCGGCTGCGTATTTGAAAACGAGCTGGACAAATTGAACATGTCTATAGTAAAGACAAAGAATGCCTTTTTAAATACGCAAAAAAGAAAAAGCAATTACGTTGCATTTCTAAGGGAGAAATATGAAAACACAGAAAAAGAGAATGAAATTCTAGCTTTCCCAATGCCTGTATGTACAAGATGGAATTCATGGTTTAAGGCTGCAATGTATATGGCCACGCATGTGGAACTGGTAGAATTTTTCAAAACATTGGAAGATTCAAATTCTGGGGTCAAATATTTCCAACAAGCATCGACTTCAACAATACAATTTATACAATTACAAGCATTGTATGTTTCTGTTGTTGGTGCCTCTCTTATGGACTTGCTTAATTTCTTGGAGGGATCTAAGTACCCAACAATTCACTTACTGGCTGGGAAGCTAGATGACCTTGAGGTAAAGCTCAAGCTATTAGGCGATGGTGGAATGTTCAATCATACGATCCTCCAGAACTTGGAACAGCTTCCTCAAAAGATGCAGATAAAGGTTAAGTCCAAGCTTACGTGTGTTGCCCAGTCAGCTCTAGTGAAAGTCAGGACTTTAAGGACCACGGATCCAGCCAGGAAGACTGTAGAAGCCATCGGGTCATTGTTTGATCCTCGGCATGCACCTAAGAACGTATCTCCCACAGAACTGCTCCAATTTAAGAAGAATGCCCCATTTCTTACGAAGATGGAGTCTCAACAGATTTTAGAGGCTCACAGCATTTACCTGACTGCAATCAAGAACCAACTGCGTCATGAAGATAATGTGAATGTTCCAGAGATCCTCATGGGATTAAGGCCTGCTCACCGAGACTATGCAACAGCTGCATTAAAGTGTGTGTGGTATCCTTGTTCAAATGTGGATTCTGAAAGGTCATTTTCGAAATACAGTCTCATAGTAAGTGATAGGAGGCGAAAATTGACAGCTGCAAATGCTGAGACTTTAACCATGATCTACTTCCAGTGATTTCACCGCAGTATTTGGATAAAACTGAAAAAGGTATTCCCTGAAATGTGTTTCGAGATGGTGAATGTAAAATAAAAATGTGACTTCCATATAAGTATTATCTCATTCTTCCATAGCCATGTTTAACGTTTTACCCTGCTGTTTTGTTTTTTACTTTGTTTTATTAATTGTTTATATTTTTAAATGCACTTATTGTACAAACCTTATCGCTTTCCAAATTTTAACATGTCATCCCCCGAAAAAATAATAAAAACACAAAACACCACCTTTTGAATTTTAAATCAACAAATCTTCAAAAAAAAATAACAACACTTTCTAACACCTCTATCTATACCAAACACATAACAACTGTGAACATGGGCTCGTCCAGTGGCATGCATCCTGCTGAGCACTGATACCTCAATGAGACAGGCGTGAGAGACAGAGAGAAGATGCGGCTGTACGCTCGCAGTATATACACGACCGTCCCCTTGAACACAAGACGCTCCCAATTTAAGTGCATGTATGAGATGGAGGGCCTAATCCTCCGAATATCTGTGCTTGCAACGGAGTGTGCACATTTTTACAATTGCGATATGAAGCAGATATAGATATAAGATGTCACACGAAAGTTATTCGTGCACGTGTCCACCTCCTGATGTAGCGACTAGCATTCTTGGCTGTCGCTTAGGAAGTCCGGGTTCGATTCTCGGCTCTGCCAAGCAATTTAATTCTGATCTGAGGGCTGGAACAGGGTGCACTCGGCCTCGTGAGGCAAATCTGAGAAGAGGCCGGATTGATTCCCACTTCTACCCCTTGCCAGGATAGTTCCTAATTTAAGGCCACGACCACCTCCTCAATCCTCACCTGAATTACAAATACACAAATTCTACAGACCTCACAATAACACAGGTTATACACTGACCGGCAAAAAAAGTGGAACACTTTAATTATTTATGTAATTTCTTAATTTATTCCACTAAAATGTATCGGTTTTCCAATATTTGCATTATTCATGTAAATTTAGATGGTTGGCAACAGAAAATACCGAATCATGTTTTACAACATGCTTTAACTCACAAATTTCGTTACATTTTGCAAATCTTACAATTTTCTATTTTTTAGTAATGCTCTTTTGGGCTGGTGTTTATCAAACGTATTGCCAAACAAAACAGTATTAATGTTTGCACTGCACTGCAAGAGAACACTGGTCACTAAAAACGGGTGTTTCCACCTTTAGCGTCTATGACAGCTTGTAAACGCTCATGCATACTGTTCACAACTCGTCGAATGGCATCTGCCGGGATGCGATCCCATTCCTCCAGCAGCGATGTTCTCAGTTGTGCCAAGGTGGTGTGGTCATGCTGTCTGACGTTCCTTCCAAGCGTATCCCATACATGTTCGATGGGGTTCAAGTCAGGACTACGAGCTGGCCAGTCCAGGGTTTGAATCTCCACTTCCTGCAGATATTGTACAACACAGCGAGCAGTATGAGGGCGGGCATTGTCCTGCTTCAGCATGAAATTCTGACCAATGAAAGGCGCAAAGGGCATCACATGGTTCATCAGGATCTCTTCGATGTACCTTTGGGAATTGAGCGTCCCGTGATCGATGCACACCAACTCAGTGCGGGCCATAACGTTGATGCCACCCCACACCATAACCGAGCCACCTCCAAATGGAGTCCTGGAGGAGAAAGCAACAGGGCTGTACCTCTCCCCGCGCCTTCTCCACACTCTTTCTCTTCCATCAGGAGATCTAAGGTTAAAGCGACTCTCGTCAGTGAAGAGAACAGAGACCCACTGCTCGTGGGTCCATCCCAGATGCTGCCTTGCGAAGCGAAGACGCGCCTCTCTGTGATGCCGTTCGAGTGCGGGTCCACGTGCAGGTCTCCTGGACGAAAGATGAGCTTCTTCAAACCTTCTTCTTACTGTTCGCTCACTCATTCTCACATTTCTGACATTTTCCAGTTGATTTCATGCCTGAACTGCTGTGGTATGCCGATCACGCAGAACTTGGAGGGTGAGAAATCTGTCATCCCTGGCACTTGTGCTTCTTCTACGGCCTGACCCTCGTCTCCTGTCGTATGTTCGGAGCTCTCTGTAACGTTGCACTGCACGATGTATGCTACCGAGAGATGATCCAATGACCTCAGCAACATAACGGAAGCTGCGGCCATCCTCCACCAATGCAACAGCCTGTGCAGCTTCTTCACGGCTAAGAGGCATGTTTTAGTGTGAACTGCAAATGGATAACTTGCTAAAATGTGTGACAATGGTTCACACATGTTCAACAAGTGCCAGTTGTTATCCCTAGAACAACAATAAGCGAGCGGCAACACTCATAAACCTTAAACCCTTCCAGTCCGCTTCCTGCCATAAAACCATTAAGATAGGCTCATCGAGGATTGGGGGTAATTGGTGGTAATAAACCACTCTAAGAAATGTCATATTATCAATTTCTATTCACGGATGTTTCAGATGTTTGTTCTAATGCATGAAAAGCTTTTAAAATGTGATTAAATCTTTTTCAAGGCTAGATTTATACTATTTATATTACTTTTTTAACTGTTCCACTTTTTTTGCCGGTCAGTGTAATTATCAGGCAAATTATATATACACCCAAGTACATGGGGCTAAATGACCGTAATATACAAGCCCTTCAAATAAAACTCAGTGCCTGGCATGTTTTCAACTTCACTTAAAGCAAGTTTCATGACCGCTTTGTGTTGATAATGCGAATCGACATCAAACATTAACCCCAATCGCCAGCCCTCCTCCAGGTTTGATTCCTTAAAACCTGACGCTCAATAGACTAGCGCGTGATATACTGTACTTCGGTCACAAAAGCAGGTGTACTGACGTGGATGAATAGAATCAGACAGCATTTTGTACCAGATATCACAACAACTTACTTGCCAGCGAGTGCCGTGTCTCGTATTAGTATTAGATGTCTGGGAGTGTATCTTCTAGTAGGAAGATCAAAGGATGACCTGCATGTCTGTTGTCAATGTGTACATAATTTATAGCATTAATAAATTCACCAAGCATGAGAACCTTGTGTCAAAGAAAGGAAAGAAGCTCGTAGTTTTTATGTGAATGGTAATCTCATTAGTCACTATGTCAAGGAAAGACTTCATGAAATCACTAAGCCATGCCATCACAGAACCACAAATAGAACAGCGTCTCTACACTCCGGGTCAACGACTCCTCCGTCTCATGATATGTGAAACACTAGGAATCTCTCCCGAGCAACAGCATCTGCAACAAAGGAAAATATGCTCATTCTACCCTTCGATCAAACGGAGGATGACTGCAACATATTTTAATCACTGCTCAAGAGCTATTTGTGCAGAATATATCGGGCCAAGCCCAGTCTGGATTGTGACAATGCGAACTAAAGAAATTATGGTTAGAGGTTTATTGTTTGTCAAATTATATTATAGGAATAGTTACACATTGTGTCCAATTATTATACAGTCAAAATGTGGAAGAAAAAAAAAGTGTCCTTTTTTCAATAAGTAAAGTTTACGAAGGTTTAGTAACAACTTAACATTATTCCAGATAGGTTTTGCTGCATTCTTATAAATTACAAAAAAATGAAATGCATACTTACAGAAGACTAATGTTCTACAATAAATTTATATGGATAACTGCAGCCTTCATATTGGAATGAATAAGATGGACTGTCAGGACCATGAAAATTGTATAATATATCAGATGAATCAGCTGCGTGGTTCGAATCCCGGTCACTCCATGTGAGATTTGTGCTGGACAAAGGGGAGTCAGACAGGTTTTTCTCCAGGTACTCCGGTTTTCCCTGTCAATATTTCATTCTAGCAACACTCTCCAGTTTCATTTCATCTGTCATTCCTTTAATCATTACCCCCAGAGGAGTGCGATAGGCTTCGGCAGCCGGCACAGTTCATATCTTCGCCGTTAGATGGGGGGCTTCATTAATTCCATTCCTGACCCAGTCGGTCGACTGGAAACAGGCTGTGAATTTTCATTTTCAATCAGCTGCCCCTAATAACATTGTTTTGTGCAGCCCAACTAACGCGTGTTATCAGAATCGTCGATATTTCTCTGCTTGCATCGTGTGTGGTACTAATGCAGTGCAAGCATATCCCGCAAATGATACTGAACTGTACTATTTTTCCCTCTTATTAGTCTGTAGTCACATCGAGCGAAAAATAATAGAGTTCAGTATTGTTTGCAAGATACGCTTACTGTGCATCAGTACCATACAGTATGCAAGCAGAAAAATATCGACCTTCCTGATAACAACGCTAGTTGAGCTGCATAAAACATTATTATTAGGGGCAGTTGATTCACCTGGTATATTAGAAAAACATTTGCCTTCAGTGTGCCATCAAAATTACAAAATAAAACTTCTTGACCTGTACTGGAAAAGAACCAGGTTCAGAGCAGTGATTGCCAACATGCTACCCACTACACCACAACTTCACCTGTACATGTTTGTTGTACAGTAAAACCTGCCTTCAACGGACCCTTTATTAAACAGAAACTTGTCTTAAATGGAAATATGAACTAACAGGTGAAAAACGTGTTGAATTCCCTACATTGAACGGAAACTGTGCGAACAACATAAATCAAAATATGCATTTTAACGAAACATTTCCAAGTTCCGGAATGCAGTGTTAAGAAAATTGTCAGGCACCAGTGAAAGTCTACCTTGTCTAATGTAACAGTTGATTCCTAGATAACAAGGAATTTGCAAATAGGTCTTATTTCTTTTGTTCTCCAACTTACATGTCAAAGTGTATGGCTAATTGCCTTTTTCGTATTCACCAAGTCTTCCCAATGTTTCCTTTAATGAGCTGTCAATCAACAAATGCCTGTCTTTGTCTCGGACCTTGTCAATCGGCTTAGAATTCTGCTTTTAACTGAGCACTTCTCAACTTAGAATACTGACATACAGTAGTTCAGCAGTAGTCATTATGGCTTCGAAAGAAAGAGTTGTGTTTGATTTTAACGTGAGAGTAAAAGTGGTGCAGTATTGTTGTCATGGAGGGAAGGCCCTTAGTTTTTGTTCAAGAGAATTAATACAAGTACAAACAACACTGATTTATTTACAATTTTCATAATACATGAGTGGAGCCTGTACGGACCCAGCTCGATCTCATCACATTTCTCTCAATAATATCACATTCCACGCTACATTCTTACCGGCCGCTGACAATGGACACTCACACCCTGGCGCACAGTAGGGTTGCCAAGCCGAGGCGCGGTCAAGAAATACACACGGCTGCATGTGGAGGGGACAGTCATCGACCACTGCAGCAAATGTAAACGTGCTTCCCCCGTTGAAACAGTCCAGGTTTTAAAAATAACACATATGACACAAAACAGGAAAAACAGAAAACACTAGAAAACGCTAAAATCTAACAGTCACTGAATGAATTGAAGTGCATTAAATTATTCGCAAGGAAGAGCAACAAGTTTATTCAATGGTCTTTTCACAATATTTCTCGTTGGGGTTCTGACACCGACCACACGAACGAGACCATCCTTTCCTGGAAACACCTCACTGAAGGTTGCTAGAATCCAGGACATTGGAGACACATTGTCTTCCTTCAACAGGACTACTTCTCCTGGCTAAGGGGTACCACAGGAAGAATGCCACCGTGTTCGCTTTCGCAGCGAGTTGAGGTAGTCTGCTGACCATCTAGACCAGTGGTCGCCAAACTTTTGAGCCAGTGAGCCACCATAGCATTCATAAATCTTCTATGAGCTACCAAGGAATACTGGGCCAAAGAAAGTATGCAACATTGAATTAAAATTAAAATATTCTGTTTATTGCCTAAAAGTCTCCCACAAGTCCAACCCCTCATCCACGTGGTGGGAGACGGGCAACGGCATGAAGTTGGGGATTGCCTGTAGGGGTGAAGTACAGTGGGGACTTTGTGCGCCCCGGGACCGCTACGGTAGCTGTGAAGGCTCTATGGGAACCCTGAAAAGTGACGGCTGACGGGGCTCTGGTGAAGCTACGATAGGCCTAGCAAGCCAGTAGTGGATATCATATTTGCTTTCAAACCAGGAACAGGCCTCGGAAAGGACGGATGCAAACGACGACAACCCGGATATGCAAATGGACTACGAGTTGGGACATTAAACATACAGACACTGACAGGAAAAGTGGAGGAGATTGTTGATGTGATGGAGAGAAGAAAACTGGATGTACTGGGCTTGGCAGAAACAAGATGGAAAGGAGAAGGTCGCAGAGAACTGAGGAAAGGGTACCGGTTGTACTGGAGTGGGAACAGTGAAGGAAGGAGCAGCGGAGTAGGAGTAGTTGTGAGAGATGGAATGAAGGAAGAGGTAAAGGGAATAAGTGACAGAATCATGAAGATCAGAGTAACTGTAAAGGGAAGAAGCCTGGAGATAGCCCAGGTATATGCCCCTCAATTTGGATGTACAGCTCAAGAGAAAGAAGATTTTGAGGAGGAGCTACAACAGCAGTTGAATGGGCAGAGCATCATTGTCATGGGAGATTTGAATGCACATGTAGGAAGTGAAAGGCAAGGATATGAAAATGTATTGGGAGCAGAAGGATGGGGTAGCAGGAATGAAGAAGGGAGAAAGTTGCTGGATTTTTGCAAGAGAAACGGTTTAGTAGTAGGCAACTCCTGGTTCCGGAAGAAAGAAAGCCACAAGGTAACGTGGTACAGCAGTGATTTAACAAAGAAATCTTTGGTAGATTACATGTTGTACGACTGGGAAATGAAGAGAAGTGTCAGAGATATAAAGGTAATACCATCAGAGGCCTTAGATAGCGACCACAGAATACTTGTAATGAACCTGGGAGTTGTTAAGGATAGCAAGAGGACAGAGTACCAGGAAAGGAGAATCAAAGTATGGAAACTCAAGGAAAAGGAAGTCAAGGAAGAATTCCAGAAGATAATAAGGGAAAGGATGCCAACAGACAATCCTAAAACAGGGGAAGAGGAATGGAAGCAATTCAAAAACACAATGGTGGAAGCTGCAGTGGCAGTATGTGGAAGAACAAGCAACAGAAAGCAGTGTAAAGAGACACCATGGTGGAATGAGAGAGTAAAAGAAGCTGTGGGAAGGAAGAACAAGGCTTTCAGAGTGTGGTTCCAGGAAAGAACTGATCTGACAAGGGAAGATTATAAGATAAAGAAGAAAGAAGCAAACAAGATTGTCGCAGAAGAGAGGAAGAAGTGGATGGTAAAGTGGACAGAGATGATGGAGGAAGACAGCAGAGGAAATAAGAAAGTACTTTATGGGATGGTCAAAAGTAAGAGAAGAGGTCTGCGAGAGGATGTGGTAATGATGGACAAAAACGGAAATGAGGTACACAACAAAGAGGCACTCAAGACAGTGTGGAAAGAGTACTTTGAGGATTTGCTGAATCCAAATGGTCATAGGGAGGAAGACAATGTATTGGAAGATGGAGAAGACAACACAGGAATGGAAAAGGACCTGACTTGGAGAGAACTGGAAATGGCTATAGACAAGATGAAAGGAGGAAGGGCACCAGGTGTGGATGAAGTGAGTGTTGAAATGGTGAAGGCAGCAGGGGAGGTTGGGAAACAGTGGCTGTACCGTGTGATGAGGGTGATATGGAAGGAGAAAAAGACCCCAGAAGATTGGAAGAAAGGATTAATTGTCCCAATATTTAAGAAAGGAAGCAGAAAGGAGTGCAGAAATTACAGGGGAGTCACACTCATACCTCACTGTGCCAAGATATATGAAAAGATATTAGAAAGTAGAATACGAGCCAAAGTGGAGAGAAAATTGAGAGAGGAGCAGTATGGATTCAGACCTGGGAGATCAACATTGGATCTCATATTTTCAGTGAGACAGCTCCAGGAACACCACTATGAATTTGGAGAGGATCTGCTGATGGCCTTCCTGGACATCGAAAAGGCCTATGATAGTGTGTGTAGGGAGAAGGTTTGGAAAGCAATGGAAAACATGTGAGTGGAAAAAGAGACTGTAGGCAGAGTGAAGGAGATGTATTGTGGAAGTGTGAGTTGTGTGAAAGTTGGAGGGGAAAGAACAGACTGGTTCAGACAAATGAGTGGCCTGAAACAGGGTAGTGCGCTGTCACCCCTTCTCTTTATTGTGGTTATGGACGTGGTAATGACACGGATAGCAGGAAAGATAGGAGAAAATAAGATGAAAGCAATGGTGTTTGCAGATGATCTCATGGTCTGGGGAAACAAGGAGGAGGAAATTCAGGAGCAACTGAAGGCTTGGGAAGAAACAGTGGGAGAGTAGGGATGGAAGTTCAACATCAGTAAATGTGAGATCCTGTTAACGACTAGGAAAAAGGACAGACCAATGAGTGGGATAACACTTGGAGGTGGACAGCTGAAGAAGGTGGAAAGTCTCAAGTACTTGGGAAGTATAGTGGAGGAAAATGGGAGAAATGACAGAGAGATTACGGAACGTGGCAGTCAGGCAGAAGCATTTCTGAGAAGCATTAGGAGCTTAGTGTGGAATAGGGATGTCCCACAAAAAAGCAAGGAAGTGTTATACAGAAGCTACTATGTCCCGATACTGACCTATGCTTCAGAGACGTGGACAATGAGGAAAAGAGACATAAGCAGAATACAGGCAGGTGAAATGAAGTTCCTGCGAAGTAGGATCGGAGTAACAAGAAGAGACAGGGTGAGGAATGAAAAGGTCAGGGAAATGGTGAAAGAGGAGCCATTGCAAGGTAGGATTGAGACATCAAGACTGAGGTGGTATGGACACTTAAAGAGAATGGATGAGAAGAAGATTCCCAAGAGGATACATGAGATGCAGATGCAGAAGAAACGACCAAGGGGAAGACCAAGAGATAGATGGCTGAAAGGAGTGGAGGAAAGTGTCAAGAAGACAGGCGAGGACTGGACCAAAGTGACAGCGGAGAGGTGGTGGGAAGAAAGAACTAAGTGGCGAGGCTTATGTTCCAAACAGACCCAGTCTGGGGCTGGAAACTGTACAAGATGATGATGATGATTTGATAGAATGCAAATACATTTGCCATTGATAGCACAAATGTTTGTAGATATCCGTATTGATGGATGAATTCAAAGTTCAAATTATACGCCAATCAATACTTACACAAATCTATCTATTATACCTATATTGTACATTTTCGACCTGACATTCAGGTCTTCTTCAGCTCAATTAAGAATAAAAATAAAATACTAGAGATGTACTTAAATCTAATGTTGGTTTGATATGAAAAATGTTTGAGATAAATTTTAATTAACCCTAGAACGGTCGGGTGAAAAATGTAACAAGAAAGTTTGGGCTGGGTCTGGTAAACCCAAAACCTAAACGCCCATAAAACTTTTTCAAATTATTTATTTTTACAATATAATACATTGAATAATATTATGGAATGTTCTCAATAACTTAAACTCAATTTTATATTTCTGCATTGTTTTATTAATAAAAAGAACTTAAAAGGAAAATAAGCTACTGTACAATGGAAACTTCTCCACATGTGCATATTATCATGCAATTCTGTTATTTGCCAAAAGTTGATATGTTGAATCAAATAGTATTGTAGTTTTGTCTTTATGGATGTGAAACCAATGATCTGTTAAAATCCGACAAGGCACTTTTGACCAGAATTAAACTTCCTCTGGACTTCTGTAAATGTACTATAAATGCAGTACCGCAGGTCATTAGAGTTATCCCCTTAGCTCTGCTAGAAACATATATCACAGCGACCAAGAAAAATCATAAAAACTTCCTTTTATTTTTGTAAACCACTGAATTATATTACCATTTTTGTTTATTTTTGTAGCATGGGTTTCTTTAGAGCTGTGCATATTTTAGTAGGGTGGATGTTTTGCCTCGGTTATTTTCATAGTTTTGTAAATCTTTTGCATAAAAATCCAATCTTGTATAATATTAAAAAAAACTTATGATATAATATTATATTATTTCCATAACCATTTGAATACATAATGTACATGCAATGTAGGTGAAAAATTAAATACACACAGGACTTTTACTATTGTTTTCTTCCTCCATAGCCACATTCTCAATTTGGTCTATCTTCCGAAGGAGGCTTATAGGTGTAAATTACCATAATAAACACTGGCAATTTGAATTGGATGACAAACATGTTTTCAATTCAAAAACCTCTCTCCATTACAGTTTGGTGCAGAATGATTTAAGCTTTCAAGATCTTTACACAACAACCTTCAAAAGCTCAATAGAGAATCTTTTTCATGATAATCAAATACATCATTTTAATTTTATTTACCGACAATGACACACTGAAGAACATTTTTACTGAAGTTTATATTATTTCATTAGTTCTGAACTTCAAGGTTTTAATTAGCAATATTTCTATAATGGTTTTTAATTTTCATTTAATATCAAATGTACCAGATCTGATTTTTTAAAAATTTGCAATATTTTTACCATGATTGTAACCATTCTTCAAATAGTTTCAAGATTATTTTTCTTACTGTATCTGATTCTAACATTATTTTAAGCAGATATCAGTTTATATTTGCAAGGTTATTCAACGGATACTAGAATTTTTATAGTGATTATTTTTATGTTCGTGCTTAATTTTTATTTATAGATTTTAATCTATCTGTCATTCATTTAATCATTGCCCCAGAGCAGTGCGTCAGGCCTCGGCAGCCGGCACAGTTCATATCCTCGCCGCTAGATGGGGGCTTCATTCATTCCATTCCTGAACCGGTCGGAGACTGGAAGCAGGCTGTGGATTTTCATTTTCAATGTGTAGATTGTATGATGCTCTTTGTTTAATGTTATTACAATTTGATTTTAGATGAGGATGGTTACAAGTTAACCAAAACTTAGTATTATATACTGTATGTTACTTAGTTTCATAGTATTGACTTAGGTGGAATAAAACTATTTTACCTATTCATAATTTCTCTCTTTTTTTTTTCCTTTCTTTCTTAATTTCACTTTTATAGTCACCACAGATACATACTGTAGGTTATCAGACAAGTTTTAACAAATAAAAAGTACTCATGGCTGATGAACAGGATGTCCCAACCCTGTAAAATAACAACATGTAAATGAAGAAGAAAATTTTGGAAATGAGGAACATTCACTGATTCATTTTCACTCCTAGCTGATGAAATCACAAGGATTAAACAAATGTCTATTAGTGTTGGATGTATTAACCCGGCAGTGGTTACGGGGGAGGGATTATCTCACTTTGGAAATGTCTTGCATGTAACTTCGTAGCCCACATGCGGATTCCCATACCCTCCTAGGTATTCCTAGTAGGGGGCATAACGAGACACCTCCCGCAACAATAGCAAGTTAACACTTGAAATATTCACATGGTTACTATTATTGTACGCGCTTGCAGAGAAGTGAGACTTTCCCTCACCCGCGATCATGAACGTAACTATTTTTGTGTTACTTTTCATTCTATAGTTTGTTCTCTAGTGAATTTAAAAATGGCTAATAAAATAGAGGAACAGGTTATGGTATAGTAGGACGTGGTGGAGCAAGAATTAAGAAGAAATTGTGAGGCAGATGATGATTTGTTGGAAGTTGGCAGTGCTAGTGAAGATGAGGATAATATGGAATTTAGTGATTCAGCGCTTCAGATATTTCTGGTGATGAACTGGATAATCCTGGTGCACAGTACTCTGGGGAAGATGGGCGCACAACCTGGTACATCCATTGCCCTCAATACAATGCAAAAAACAGACAAAAGAACCTTGTTCAATGCCTTGCTGGATTAAAAGATGAGGCAAAAATTGTGACCTCAACAGAGTAAGGTCCAAAGGGTTGCTTTCCAATACAAACTTCCATTTTGTATTTATGCTTAATAAGAGAGTAGAATCCAAGCCAGTGAAATGAAATTCCTAAGAAGTATGATAGGAAAGACAAGGCAAGACAGAGTGAGGAATGAAGATGTTAGGAAGGAAGTTGGGATGGGAAAACTAAATGAGAGAATTTTTATTCTGACTAAGATAAGTTGTATTAATGGGCGCCAAGACCTCAACACTACGTTGAAATCTAAATTTATATTTATAAACACCTAGCTCGGGCAGAACACATTTAAGAATCTTGACACTCAGACCGTGGTATGATTGGATCATTAACCCAACTAACAATTGTATCCGGAGAAGGAATTAGGTCTATATCTGATGCTACCTACTGAAAGCAAAGATTGCATAGTATAAGAAATGAATGTATTATATATATATATATATATATACAAGTAGTGGCAAATTTTAATAATGATACTAATAATTTAAAATGGAGCATAACGATTTTAATTTTACCACTGGAAAATTACGTGACGTTGGATACGGATGAATTATTGAATTTACTATTATTTCCAACCTAAGAAGTTACTGAAATTCCGATTCTGAGACCATGAAAAGAGAGAGATTACGTAGTTCTGCGTTAGTCGCGCTTACCATTGGAAATAGCAGTAGCATTTCCCTCGTACGTGATGAATCAAGAGAGCTTCCATCAGCCTCTTGGGTGTCGCCATCTTCTTCGTTTCTTGCGGAGATCGGTGTTAAAATGATGAAGTTAAATGCTTGATAGTTGTGGATCCAAAATCTGTTAGCCACCTACGCTGACTCCCTGTTCACAAGAGCTCGCGTATTTCTCATGACTAATTTGTCAGTTGAGAGTAGCAGTACTGAAATGTTCGCCATCGAACACGAGTACGAAGTCCGTAGACTATGCAAAATTACAATGTTCAAGTTACGGTCCGAACACAACGGAACCTACGAAACGAGCGTCCACCTCGGACAAGTTCTACAATGTTAATGGTCCCCTCTTCACTGCGCGCGCTCACTATATGCACTCGCCGGCCGTTCCCCTCCAGTGTACTACCTCCCTGTGGTCCGGTCTCCTCTGATTGGCTGTGACCCCACGCGAGACTCCCGTCATTAAGTTCTTTGCACACTGTAAATTTTCCGTTCCACTCCAATTCGCCTTTTCTTGAAACTGCCAGTTGTAAATGTTCCTCGGTTGCATCATCGCTTCACGACAAGATTATTCCTGTAGCCGAATTCCCGATGACTCATCTCTCTCTCTCTCTCTATAAGCCCTTAACTGAATAAAATTCGAAAATCTCCGCGATCAAATAATTTACTGTGATAATGTCGATCAGAATAATCCGCTTGATAGTGTTTTCTATAAAATCGAAAACCTATCTGTATAGTTATAATCTTTAAAGAAAAAGCTCCAAAAACATTAATAATAATAATAAGTTAAATGAAAATTATCTTGGCTGAATAAGTTGCCGCGTAAACAAACATTAAATGGCTTCATACCCTCGAAAAACACGTTACAGTGGAAGTGCACATAATAACTGCAATTTGTGGTGTAAAACACGTAACCCAGTTCCTGTATTTCTACATAATATGAGTGGCTACGATGCAAATTTCATTGTAAAGCAATTGGTATGTTCTACTGAGAGAGTGGATGTTATTGCTAACTCTAAAGAGAAGTACATTTCCTTCACCAAACATGTGGGAAATATCAAGCTTCAATTTGTGGATAAGTTTCGGTTAATGCCTAGTAGTTTGGAAAACTTAGTTACCAACTTAACATCATACCCTGAAAGAGACAATTACTTTGGAAAAGAAAGTGCAACGCTTATGACTCGAAAAGGGGTATTTTGTTATGATTACATTGATTCATGGGAAACGTTAAGTGAAACGTGTTTACCACCAAAAGAGGCATTCTTTATCAAATTAAGTCATGAAGATGGTAGTAAAGAAGACTATGAACATGCTGAAAATGCATGGAATCAGTTCAAAATTAAAACTGTAGGCGAATATAGTGACCTATACCTAACTTCAGATGTACTCCTTCTTGCAGACAGCTCTGAAATGTTTAGAAACAAAACATTAGAAACACATCGAGTGGATGCTGCACACTTTTGTACTTCGCCTGGTTTAAGTTTCGAGGCAATGCTCCTTTACACTGGAATTGATCTGGAATTGTTACAGGATTACGATCAGATTCTTTTAATAGAGTCTGGAATACGTGGAGGCATATGCCAGGTGTCTTCATTGGTATGCTGAAGGTAACAATAAATACATGGAAACCTATGATTCCGAGAAACCATCGCAGTTTATTACCTATGATGATACCAATACGGGTGGGCTATGTGCCACTCCCTTCCTTACGGTGGATTTCAGTAGGTTTCTCCAGATACTATTGATCAAGAAACGCTAAAGAAGATGACCCTGTGGGATACATTCTAGACGTTGATGTCGATTACCCATCTGACCTCCATGATCTACACAACGATTTACCTTTCCTACCAGAGTGTACACAACCTAAGGATTCGCCTCTGAAAAAACTAATTCCTCATCTTGGAAATCGAAGGCAGTACGTTGTTCATTACATGGCACTTAAACAGGCTCTAGATCATGGTCTAAAATTGGTAAAAATTCATCGTGTGTTCAAGTTTAAACAAAGACCTTGGCTACAGGCATACGTTGATTTCAATAACAACCTTAGAAAACAGGCCAGAAATGTGTTGTTGTTTGAGTCTTCAGTCTTTTGACTGGTTTGATGCAGCCCTCCATGCCTCCCTGTCCTGAGCTAATCATTTCATCTCTACATAGCTCCGACACCCTACATCCGAGGCAATCTGTTTAACATATTCTAACCTTGGTCTACCCCTACAGTTTTTGTCCTCGACCCTTCCTTCCATAACTAAGCTTGCTATTCCTGGGTGTCTTAGTATGTGTCCTACCAACCTATCTCTTCTCTTCATTAACAGTCGCCAGAAACATCTCTCCTCTCCCACTCGTCTTAATACCTCTTTGTTTGTAACCCTATCTACCCATCTGATCTTCATAATTCTCCTGTAACACCACATTTCAAATGCTTCAATTCTCCTCTTTTCTGCTGCACCAATAGTCCAAGTTTCACTTCCATAGAGCGCCACGCTCCAGACAAAGGCTTTCAAAAATGACTTCCTAATACCTAAATCTATATTCGATGTCAGCAGATTCCTTTTTTGTAGAAATGCTTTCTTTGCCTGAGCCAACCTACTTTTTATATCCTCTTTGCTTCGTCCATCACTGGT
The DNA here is from genome assembly GCA_946902985.2 of Meconema thalassinum. Lineage (NCBI taxonomy): Eukaryota > Metazoa > Arthropoda > Insecta > Orthoptera > Tettigoniidae > Meconema > Meconema thalassinum. The sequence continues at coordinate 669,181,427 of OX336389.2, read as the reverse complement.
TATTCTGCTTCCTAAGTAACAGAAGTCTCCTACTTCCTTCAGTTTTTCACCTGCCAATTTGATCTCCATAGAGGTTTCTGATTTATTTCGGCTGCATTCCAGTATTTTTGTTTTACATTTATTAATTTTCATCATGAATTCTTTCCATAAGACGGAGTCCATACCATTCAAAAACTCATTCAAATCCTCAGGCTTGTCGGGCTTCCCTTGTTCCTACATTTCTCCTGAAACCAAACTGGTCTTCACCCAACTCCATTTCTATCTGGCTTTCAATCCTCTTGTAAATTATTCTAGACAGGATCTTTGAAGCATGAGTAATCAAGCTGATTGTACGGTAATTTTCACATCTGTCAGCTCCCACTTTCTTTGGTATAGGGATGATTACATTCTTCTTGAAATCAGGGGGTACCTCACCTGTCTCATAAATCCTACACACCAAGTGAAATAACCTGATCAGACCTTCATCTCCTATGCAGCGTAGCAACTCAATCGGTATATCATCTATGCCTGGTGCTTTGTTCCTGCTTAAGTCTTCCAAAGCTCTATCAAATTCTGATCTCAATATTAAATCTCCTTTCGCATCCTCATCAATTTCCTCCTCCCTTTCCATTACATGATTCTCAATCTCCTTTCCCTTATACAAACTCTCGATGTAATCTTTCCATCTCTCAACCATTTCTTCCCTATCTGTTAGAGGCTTTCCATTTGTGTCCTTAATATTACAGCACTTAGTCTTCTTTTCCCCAAAAGTATTCTTAATCCTTCGATAAGCTGTGTCTACTTTTCCTAATTTCAGACAATTTTCCATACCTGCACATTTCTCTTTCAACCATTCTTCTTTCGCTTCCTTGCACTTCTTGTTAACCTCATTTCTCAGACGTCTGTATTCTGCTTTCCCCTTTTCATCTCTTACATTCTTGTGTTTCCGCCTTTCATCCATCAATTTTAGTATATCCTGAGTGATCCACGGTTTTCTCCCTATTCTTTCTTTCCTACCAATGTTTTCTTCTGCGGATTTTGTTATTTCATTCTTCAAAAGTGCCCATTCGTCTGCAATTGAAGTTTGTTTAGGGTTTTTCATTAGTCCTTCCTTTATACTCTTCTTGAATCTTTCGTTTACATCCTTCTCTTTCAGTCTGTCTATTGCCCACCTTTTTGGCTTTTGACTTTTCTTCAGTTTCTTCAACTTTAATCTGCAATTCATTACAACCAGATTGTGGTCAGAGTTTATGTCAGCACCAGGATATGTTTTACAATCCAAAATCTGGTTTCGAAACCTCTGCTTGACCATAATGAAGTCGATTTGGTAACGCCCTGTATCTCCTGGTCTCATCCATGTGTATATTCTTCTATTGTGGTTATTGAATAAGGTGTTAGCTATGACCAATTCATGCTCGTTGCAGAATTCTACCAGCCTGCTTCCTCGATCATTCCTTTCACCTAATCCGAAATCTCCTACTATCTTCCCTTCTCTCCCTTTTCCTACCACAGCATTCCAATCTCCCATTACTATAACATTTTCATCACCCTTGATATACCTCAGAATTTCGTCTATTTCTTCGTAGACCTTTTCAACATCCTCATCATCAGCTTGACTGGTAGGCATATAGACTTGTACCACTGTGGTGCACGTAGGTTTAGTATTGATTTTTGCTACAATAATCCGTTCACTATATTGCTCATAATATTCCACCCGCTGTCCAAGTTTCCTACTCAATATGAGGCCAACCCCTGCTTGGCCATTGTTTGATTTAGTGCTAATGACCCTATAGTCTCCTGACCAAAAGTCCTGTTCTTCCTGCCAGCGCATTTCACTAATCCCAACCAAATCCAACCTCAACCTATCCATTTCCCTTTCTAAGTTTTCTAACCTTCCACTTCCTAGCAGACTTCTAACATTCCACGCTCCGATCCGTAGAATGTCAGATTTCCTCTTTGTCACTTCTGTGATGTTAACCCCCTCTCGAGTAGTCCCCACCTGGAGATCCGGACTAGTTTACCTCCGGATTGAAATTTTAGAAGGGAGGAGGCCATCATCACATGTAATTATGCATAGAGAGGTGCATATCCTCGGGAATAGCATACGGCTGTAGTTTCCCGTTGCTTTCAGCCATGCAGCAGGACGCAGTGTAGCCATTATTTGGCTTATATTATCAATATCTTAACTGTCTATAAGACTAGTAAAGAATTGATTTATTCTGAAAGGCTGCTACTCCCTTTCAGAATAAGTAAAGAGCAATTCTACTAACAAAAATACTAACCTTCTACCGTACTAACAATTAAATACCAATATTCTACTAACAAAAAAAAATACTAAATTTCCACCAACAACAAATACTACCACTAAAACAGTCTGTCACCAGGCACACTCACATGCACCCTCACACATCACAGTCTACTGAAACAATGAACTATAACTAATAAACAATGCAACTGCTACCAGACACACTCACACACCACAGTCTAATAGAACAATGACATATATCTAATAGACAAACTAACTACCTACTTACAACTAAAACTAACTACATACTTACTGTACTGTTATTTGAATTGACAATATTTACAAAATGCAATTTAGATAGAAAATACTTACAAAATGTAATTTAGATTCAAAATAGTCACAAAATGCAAATTAAGGGGGACGTATGCAAAATTGCACTCCAGTAAAAAAAAAGTATTTTAACTCCCAGAGTTTTAAATATAATGCTATAGAATTTGACACAGATGATTATCCCCTTATTAACGCTGGTTAACTCAACAAAAAAAATGGTTAAGATTTTCACAAATCGAAACAAGTCACGCGGTTTATAATCGTTCACTAATAGGTCCTAAAGGAGGATCGGGGTGTGTAGCACGACCAATCATGGTGCACCATGGATTGCCCTACAACTCGAGGACTCACGGATGATTAGCTAGGAAAATGTCAACCCTGACGGATTTCTGAGTTGAGTTCGGTTTTTCCCCTTTTTCTAGTGAATTTGAAGCGGACCCTCTAATCTTTCCCTCCCCTAGCTGCCTTTCATAGCTCTACATCCTTCCAAGTCTCTCAATTCTCCTTTTCGAGGGTTGAAGGCATTTTTTCTCACTGTCTTTGAATTTTATTTTTGCCCATTTTTGTCTTAGTCTGTAAGTTAAATGTAAGTCTGTAGTTTTAATTGTTGTAGTACGTAGCCTACTTCACGTTGACGGCTTCGGTGGCGTAGTTGGTAGCATGATGAGCTTCCATGCCCAAGATCGCGGGCTCAAGCACGGCCGAAGTCGTCGGACTTTTTAAAAGCGGTAAAAGCTAAATTATATAGGTTAAACATTTGACAAACGCTCTTAGGTTCCATCGTTCGTCGCCAGGAGCCTACTGCGGTGGCATCTGGTTATCAAGTTCTGAACTAGTAGTCGTTGACCGTGGCGTTTGGCGGCAAACGTAGGAACTACTTAAAAATCAATGTCTGCAGTCCTTACTTGAATTTAAAACAGATAACACACACTAATTCAGGGTCTTTATATTTGCTTGGCAAGGACAGCTAGGTTACAGCAAGTTACAGCTACAAATCTGACCACTTATAGAATTATATGTTCAAACTTAGTATTTTAAATTTTGTGTTACTTAAAAATGACATGAAAAAATCCACAACCTGCTTCCAGTCTCCGACCGGGTCAGGAATGGAATGAATGGAGCCCCCATCTAGCGGCGAGGATATGAATTGTGCCGGCTGCCGAGGCCTAACGCACTCCTCTGGGGCAATGATTAAATGAATGACAGGTGAAATGAAATGATAGTGGAGAGTGTTGCTGGAATTAAATTTTGACAGGGAAAACCGGAGTACCCGGAGAAAAACCTGTCTGCCTCCGTTTTGTCCAGCACAGATCTCACATGGAGTGACCGGGATTTGAACCACGGACCCAGCGGTGAGAGGCTGGCGTGCTATAAATATATCAGCCCAGAATTTTCAAGATAAATGCAAAAACACAATCATGCATTAAGAAATTTAAAAAATAAAAATAAAAAATAATTTAAAAAAAAATACCAGGTAAACCTACACACATTGGCCAAATAACCATGCCTTCTCCCATCCCTTTTTATTGTTTTAGTGCAGTGAATGTTTAGAAGTGTATTAAAAGTTTACAGTTTTGAAATATATTTCTTGTAAAATATGGACATTAAGTGCTATTATTTTGTTTTCTTCGTGCAGAGCAGAACATGGTTTTAGCGACCTCATATTTCTGTTAGGCTACAGTCAAAGTTGTAAACACAGGCATTGACGACAAGGACTAATAATATAACTAACATTGGCCAAGACCGACTACAATATCTCAGACCGTAACATCAAAACAAAGATGGTGGCAATCATAGGGGAACAGTTGTTGATACTGGCTGGCATAGCGCCAGAAATGATTTTGAGAAAAATCTGTACAAATTATTTAACAATGCAATTTTTGGAAAAACAATGGAAAATATTCGTAAAAGAAAAGACATACATCTTGTGACTGACAGCAAAAAGGCTGAAAAGCTAATAGCAAAGCCGACATTTATTGACAGAACAATTTATGGTCCTAGCCTAGCTGCTTTCCACATGGCTAAACGTAACATTGTATTCAATAAGCCTATATATATTGGAATGTGTATACTGGATATTTCAAAAACTCTCATGTATTCCCACCACTATGATGTCCTGCTACCCTATTATGGCATGGACAATCTTAAACTCATTTATATGGATACCGACTCGTTCATTTATTTGGTTAACACCCAAGATGTATATCAAAACAAAGTTGGATTTCCTAGAACATCTGGACACATCTGATTATCCTACTAATCACATATGTTACTCTTTATCAAACAAGAAAACGTAGGGGATATTTAAAGACGAGGCTTGTGGACAAATTATTAAAGCATTTGTTGGACTTAGAGCTAAAATGTATGCTTTAGACATAAATGGTAAAGAAATCAAAAAGATTAAAGGTATTAGCAGAGGTGTTGTCAAAAATTGTATAAGCTTTCAAGATTATAAGGATTGTATTATGAAAAACAAGGTAAAAAGAATACCAATGAACATTATTGCTTCTAAGCAACATGACATATCATCTATAAGACTAAACAAAATTGCTTTGTGTCCTGGTGATGATAAAAGAGTGATTGATTCGGATGCCTATGGTCATTACTCAATCTTTGACCATCCTTAAAGAGTTACGTAATAAATATCAAAATGCTCTTCCTGTATGTAGCAAATACATAAAACACTGAAGGAAATAAAACAATAGCATCACAAAAAATATAAAACAAACAAAAAAGAAAAAATGGTATTCGTACTCAAAAATGGAAAAAAAAGAAAACAAATAAAAACCAGCTGTACAATTTATAACAAAAAAATATTAAAAAAAGTATTATGTGTAAATATTGTACATGTATTTAAAATTTAAAAAATATTGTATGGACACTGCTTGTACTTTTCTAATTACTACCCACATCTCCCCACTCCTAATGCAAAATGAACTTTGTACATGGACTAAATCAAAAAGTGTAAACAAATTGGAAAATCCATGTTTCCATTTTAACAAAAATTCAAAAATTTTAAACTGACTTTTTAAAAACTGTAAATGGGAAATTGTGAAATTGACAAATGTGTAAACAACAAATTGGAAAATCCATTTTTCTATATCATGAAATTCGAAAACTTTAAACTGACTTTTTAAAACTGTAAATGGGAAATTGTGAAATTGATAAATGGGTAAACAACAAAATAGGACATGTTTGGTGAACTGAGGTTAGGTAAAGTTAAATGAGGACATGTTTGGTTATGTTAGGTTAGGTTAGGTTTGTTAAGTTAGGTTAGGTATGTGACCTTGTAGTTTACTGTTTTCGGAAAATGTAAAATGTAAAATCAAAAATCTAAAATCTTAAAATGTAAAATTAAAAAAAAATTGAATCTAAAATCTTAAAATGTAAAATCTAAAAATAAAATTTTAAATGTAAAAATAGAAAATCATACATGGCATTAATTTAAATTTATAAATGAGGTTTCTGTGAGTTAGGGTTAGATTAGATTTTTATGAAATCCATTTGATCAATTTCATGTATACAATACATTTTTGATATAGGACACGTCAGAAATTACATCTATAAAATAAAAGACCTAACAGGTATATATTACTAATACTATAACTATTTATAACTTATTATAATAACAGTTCTTAAGAGGTACAATCTTACTGGACAACTATTTACACCTTACTCTATTATCATAATATGAAAACTTAATTCTATTAATACAATAACTTACAGCTAGGTATTACAATTAAAATAGAAAAGTAAAGTATATTTCATCGCTCCTATACGCTAAGATATTCAAGTACAGAGTAAAAACAATGGCACTGCAGATAAGCTCTCAACAAGATGGTATATTGGCTTTCACGGCCGGTGAATTAAAACTCAGCAATTCTTCTAGGTTTGTGCCGTGTCTTGTGTGGGGTTTCGCCTAGGACACCAAGCTGGCTCATCGGCGGGCTCTTGGCATTCCCGCCCGGACCCCCACAGGAGTGACGAACTGCGCGCCACCTCCCTTTATATCAGTTGCAACTGCACCACTTGACTGCGAGAACTAAAAGCTCAAGCCGTCTTAACCTCCCTATGAAGGCTTCCAAAAAGATGGTATATTGGCTTTCACGGCCGGTGAATAAAAGCTCAGCAATTCTTCTAGGTTTGTGCCGTGTCTTGTGTGGGGTTTCGCCTAGGACACCAGGGGGTCCGGGCGGGGACGCCAAGCGCCCGCCGATGAGCCAGCTTGGTGTCCTAGGCGAAACCCCACACAAGACACGGCACAAACCTAGAAGAATTGCTGAGTTTTAATTCACCGGCCGTGAAAGCCAATATACCATCTTTTTGGAAGCCTTCATAGGGAGGTTGAGGCTGCTTGAGCTTTTAGTTCTCGCAGTCAAGTGGTGCAGTTGCAACTAATATAAAGGGAGGTGGCGCGCAGTTCGTCACTCCTGTGGGGGTTCGGGCGGGGACGCCAAAAGCCCGCCGATGAGCCAGCTTGGTGTCCTAGGTGAAACCCCACACAAGACACGGCACAAACCTAGAAGAATTGCTGAGTTTTAATTCACCAGCCGTGAAAGTCAATATACCATCTTTTTGGAAGCCTTCATAGGGAGGTTAAGGCTGCTTGAGCTTTTAGTTCTCGCAGCCAAGTGGTGCAGTTGCACCTAATATAAAGGGAGGTGGCGCGCAGTTCGTCACTCCTGTGGGGGTCCGGGCGGGGACGCCAAGAGCCCGCCGTTTAGCCAGCTTGGTTTCCTAGGCGAAACCCCACACAAGACATGGCACAAACCTAGAAGAATTGCTGAGTTTTAAGCTTTCAACATTTTATCAAAGGTTTTTATTTTTGGGGCAAGTTTTATATACTGGGGTAGTTTATTGTAGCCTATAATTTAACTCCTGTGTGAAAAGTTCCTTTTTGATATATGCTTGTGTGTGTGTGCATGAAATATGAATGTTTTGATTTTGTCTTGGGTTATGCCTATGAACATCATTGTTTGTTTTAAGAAAAACATCTTTATTCATTAAATTATTTAAAAAAACATAATACTTTCAAAGATATATATGCAGGGCAGTGGGAGAATGTTTAAATCTTTAAACAGAGGTCTACATGATTCTCTTGTGTTTACATTTGCCATAATTCTAATCGCCCTCTTTTGTATCCTAAACATGCTTAGTACATCTGGCGACATACCCCAAAATATAACCCCATATCTTAAGTATGAATGGAAATAAGCAAAATAAGTATTTCTTAATGTGTGCATGCTAGTGCAGGTTTTCAAAATACGAAACGCAAAGCACATCGAGTTCAGTTTAGTATTCAGATATTCTATATGTTTATTCCATTCCAAGTCATGTTGTATCCATAGTCCTAAAAACTTTGTTTCCGATTTATTTTCTACTTAATGGCCATTTAATGTTATATTGGGCTTCGCAGGATTCCTATTCTGTATAGTGTGGAAATTTAGAGATACAGTTGTTTGTTTGGTTTTTTTTAATAGTTTATTATGAGGCGATTATCTTGTGACCATTTGGTTAACTCTTCTGTAACAGAGTCAGCAGACTGCTGTAAGACCTGTTCAGTTTCACCTTTTATTACTAGTGTTGTATCGTCCGTAAACAAAAATTTCCTTATATGAATGAACGTCCTGTGTTATATCATTGATATTGTTCAGGCCCCAGGTTCCATAGGACCCTTGGGACCTAAGAACCATATACCTAAAGGGGAGAGACATAGACATATACCCCTGGATCCACAGGTGGCTACACCTATCTGAACAACATCTATCAACATAACCCCAAAATCTATCCCACATCATACACGTTTTTCACCCCATATAACATCCCTAAGGTAGAAGCCTCAACACACAATTCTATAAACTCCAAGCGGGCGCAGCAAGTACAGCTGTTAGCCAACGCTGACGACACTTCATAACAATTACACAGGAACTGACTGCAAAGCAACACATTAAGCAATGCACAGTCAGCATTCCGGAAAACTACATAATGGATAACACCTGAGGAGCAGCCCCATTCGTGACGACCCCGTGGCCGACGACCAGCTGTACGACGAGACTCCGTCCAAACGCAACGCATCTACGGTGAGTGTCTCTCAGAAATCCTACACACAGTGTAATCCTACATTTTACCACACCTCAAATACTTGTAATTATTGTACACCAGATTTACACCAAGCCCTAAAATAAGGGACCTACATTATCCCTTTGGGGACTACCAGTAAAACAACTAACATTATCCTCACTTGTTTTACCGCCTACCTCCCCGCTCTTCCATTATACCTGACACGCTATTGCATTGTTCCATATATTGCTGTGTAAGATAGTAGTTCCTTGTCAGGCTACGACCAGCTCTTCCATTTACGCCTCAGCCAATTTCGCTGCACCAGCAGTAGTAGCCAGCGAGTGCCGCGCGGAGTCAGCCCGCAGGCGGTACCTCATTTACAGAGTGCATTCGCTCCATAACATCCCCGTTGTGCTTTAATCCCTAAATGCTCCAATACGTCACCCCCAACGTCATTTCCTCCTTAGAATCACAGTTTCAATCACACCTCACACCGCCCCTAAATCAGAGGCAACTCTCCTTACACCTACACATCTCATTCCCACCCCTATAGCAAGGGTGCAGAACAATTGATGGGGCGCGGGTAACCTCCGTTTAGACAGGGGTTTAAACAACAAACCCTGAGGTTATCGATCAAAGAGACCTAACGCAGCCAAGCAGAAAATAGGGATTTTTTTAGGGAGCTGCGTCGTAAGGATTTTTTTTTCTAGCCAAGAGCAATAAACACGGGATTTTCGTAGGAGTGCAATACACTTGTTAACACCCTCCCAAACCACCCCATAGGGTAATTACATATTGAAACCTTTTGCAAGGCAAAATAGGAATAATCTTGTGAGCCCTACAGGGAAGCATGGCAAGCATAGTAGCGCCAATTTACTGAAGCAAGGCATTCGATAGGGACATTTTCACAGGACCCAGGGATTTCTTTAAGCATGCCCTAATAAATACATTAGCCCTACCAATTCAGGCATTGAGTAGAAAACTTTGACAGAGGCCAGGAGCCGTGAATTTTTTTTGCTGAAAACAGTCCATACTAATTTATATTAGCCCCACCGGTCTACACATTCACAATTAATTAGGGGCACTAAGTATCACGCAACCCCCAGGATATATATTTGCATACACAAACCCTCACATAATTTACATTCACCGATTAATACATAAAATGGCTCCGCGTGCAGAGGCAACAGAGGTTACAAACCATAAGAGCGGCACCCCAGATAGCAAGGGCGCTTAGACGCTAGACGAGGATGATTAGCTAAGCGCAGGAGAGGTACATACACAGCTTTAAATTTCCCAAGCAGCAGGTAAAGCAGTAAATTACCGCTGACCGAATGCCAAAATGCACAGCAGGCATAACAACATACACATACACTTGAACAATTAACTTCATAGTAAGGGCTTAGCCCACAATCACCCTGTCGAGCGAGAGCGCTCAGACGCAGATAAAATGGGTTAAACAAAAGATATACGCTCATGAATAAGGGTACGCTAAATAAAGCCTAAATAAGCCACGCGACGAGCGCAAACCCAGGTCCTCCTAGAGAAACTGACGCTCACACGCACGGCGATGGATGGATACACAATTACACATTGCTACAGATAATGGCCTTCCCGCACACTTATAATTACACATGTCCCCAGTGTGACAATATATGTGATATATCTAAAAGGGAAACTGTATTGTATAAATGTACCATATGCAGAAGTTGTATATATGTCATGTTCTGAACATTGCACAGATTATGCATTACAGGTTATTATGCATGTATGCCATATGTACACAAGAAATCTCATGTAGTATACACTCCATAGCAATTACAGCGCAAACCTGTGTAGAAGTAGGTTCTTTTACACACAAAGTTAGGATACGGCACGGGCACAAGTTCATACAGGACACAATACACGTTCGGCGTATGAAGGCATACCGTACACGGACAAGGGGACCCGCAAATAAGGGTGGAAAAGCCACCAAAAGGAAAGGAGAAAGCCGCACTCACACAAAAGGCAAGAAATCCAAAATATAGGACGCGGAACAGGGGATACCCAATCCGGTCACAGAGAGTAGTAGGGTCGAAATAGACAGCGACACCTAGCTACGAAAGACAACACTAGAGGCCATGCAAGGGCACACACGATAATACCAGACAAACCAGGCAGACATAAAACACAGGGGCTCACAGAAACTACATAATCTTCACAAGGCACAGGGTCATTACATATACATGTCTCCATGTTCCTACACATGTATGGGGCAGGAGGATTTGGTCATTATACAAAGTGGCAGGCCACTAGTCAGCCTGGTCACTGATATGATTATACGGCACGAGCGAGTTGTAATCACACGTGCAGTGAACAGGCAGCCAGCCGACAGAAGCCACTTGACGCAACACGGTAACATGACACTATCGCTGAATTAGCAGAAAGTCCCTGCAAGCACATAATGAGATAGTAGAAGCGAGCTAAGTTAGCAGCCAGCCTACTAGAGGGTATACGCGAGTCACTCACGCCAATCTAAACAATCCAAGAACACCCGAAAAGTGGTACGAGGGATGTCCAAAATTATGCAAAACACTCACACCACAGTACACTTGGGCACATACCATTCAGCTAGGCGATATACCCCACGGGACTGAAATTAAGAAAATAGGGACCCAAAAACAGCGAGACAAGGCGCATGTAAACACAGAAGGCTGTACAATACTTTCCGAGGTCGCGTCAAGCCCACATTACAACAACACTCCATATTACAAACAAGGCATGCAAATCACGCACAGAACAGGGGTAGAAGTGCAGGAAGATCTCACACATATTCCACAGAGATGCACGCAAACACCTAAAACAGACAGAATACTATCGTGGACAGGAAAGGTTGAAAAACACCTTCGCTATCCACTACACCACGACCATAGAGGGAGGCAAATGAAGAGTCATACTCAAATACATTAAAAACAGGGGTCAGGGAAGCAGCAAGAATTAAGCTAATCAACGGCATCTAGCTGCGAAAAACACTACTAGATGCCACACATGGACACAAGCAATAACACTAGGCTATACATGCAAAAATGGAAATACAGAACACACAAGAACATAACGCCGAAATTCTAGAGTAGCAAAGACGAACCGAGGATCGAACACGTGACCACTTGAGATATCGAGACGGTCGATGCACTCACGGGGTAGATACAATTAACACATCCCTTTACAGGCCACTAGGATCCGGTACAGATACACAGTAGAGGGGACCTAAATAAACAGCACCGGGAAATACAGAAAGATACATTGTACGGCAGTGAACCCAGGTATTCCTAACACCAAGGAACAAACAAAAACCCATGCAGCGTTAGATTAGGACAATTATTAATGGGCACACTCATTCTAGTACATCACATACACATCAGGCCAATTACACAGCCTATAGGGCAAAAGGTACTGTTATACGTATTCGAAACGGACATGGCAGTATCAGAATAACACAACACTGGGCGACATTGCTTACAGGCACACAGAGCGGAAGTGTAAGATTAGATAACAAGTGGCGAGTGCCAGAGTACGGCCCACGCGCCGCTAGCAGATAATCCGCTAAGGAGATGCGCCAGGCCAATTCAGCATTCTCCCGTAGTAGAAGTGGGAAAACATGGAAAGGAGTACATAAATCGTCCAGCAGATACATTTACATACCCACACACTCACAAAAGACCTGTCGTCGACACATAAATAACAGACCTCTAAGTCTCAAAACTGGAAGCCACAGAACACAAGGGCAGAATCTGCAAAGGTAATACGTAAAAATACACTGGGTACCAGAAAAAAAACACCAGGTAGGGAACACTCAGACAAAGTGACACACGATTAGAGGGTATTGATAAAATCGCCCCAGGACTCGTGATTTTAAGATCACCCTGGCAGGACATGGCCAAGCATCAGTTAGCAGTAGGCAGGAGGGCTGGCAGGGATAATAACATTATCGAACACGGATCGAGATTTTAAGATTACACTAGTTATCAGAACAAAGGCTACAAAAAGGAAGGATTCACACAAAATTTACCTATTAGACAGTGTAGAGAGAAAAAGGTGCTAGAAAAGCGTCAGAAATAAAAATATAACACAGTTGCAAGTTTCACGTACACAATTATGGAAGGAGAAAATGCACACATTGTAAAACATACATTTTTGAGTTGCTTCCGATAAACAGATGACACAATGGCTTGGACACGCAGTTTCAAGACAAACACAACAAAACTAAGCAATTCATAACACAATCCGAAGGCAACTGGAATACCGGAACTCAAGTCAGGTGGGCGCAGTAAACAAGCATTGCCTCACATTGACATAACTGGGTGATAGCCATTAGAATGTACACAAGGAAGTAGGCTACTTACAAACATCATGAAGACTCTGAAGAATAGCATTTAACACATCCAATAGGTTAATACCGCGTTAACGATAAATAAATCAATGCCCATACTTATTAGAATAATGTAACATTTTTCTCTGACCACACAATTGACCCTCAGCAGAGGCAGTGACAAGCCACGGGACAATTCGCAACCGGTAAGGCTAGTGCTGAACACACACTTCGTACACGGAAATAATGCAACAGTATGGCGAGGCATATGACGTTAGTAGGCAGAACGCGCCTCGCGAGCACGCAACATAGGCCGCGACCGCCTCCAGCCCACACACGTGCTTTCCGTAAATAGAACCGAATAGTATACCGGCGGACAAACACCGATCGTTAACAGAAATGAATAGGGGAGACAATATCCAATACTACCCCCAATAGTAACTGCAGAGCACCCTAATGAAGTACAAGAGGTTATATGCGCACCATAGAGAGCAAAATAATGTGGTATAGCACACAGGATGGGTACAGAAAATGCTCAAATAGGCAAGGTAGCTCATATGTAACACAAGGATCATAAGACATTTGTACAGCGACTTACAGAGCTCGGCGCCAACAGAGGCCGATATATATCACCGAGACCACGCATCCATTAACACAGAGCGGCACGGACGGTACCAGGAATTAATTCAGGGATGATTGGGAAATAATTAATAAAACAGCCCACCAAATGATAAGAGAAGATTACTAGTTACGCCAGAAGGCACAGGAACATGATGAACCAGTAGAGGCGACGTATCACAGATGGCAATATATAGGAGCGTGGGGCGCTAACAGATACTATAATTATACAGTATCAACTATAGAGAGAGAACAATACGACATTAGTGCTGACTAATTATCCTAACCAGGCTTCTTGGTCATAGAGCAGCGTAATAAATATAAACGCCCAGTGAGTGCGTAATTAAATACCGACGGAGAGCGGAAGAGAACGTAATATGACCGAGAGAGGATGATCACCTAGTAAAACGGCACAGAGAGATGGTGCACCCATAAATTCCCATACAAGAGCACGGGCAATGATCCACACACCATTCCCATACAGTCCTAGCACCTTATACCAAAATATATACACATATATACACAATACACCATACTAATTACATACGAGGGTTGTAAGCGTTCTTGATTTTAGAGACAGGGCTCACTGCGCCCCGCTCCATACCTCTTCCACCCGAGTACTAGGGGTGGCGGAAACAAATAATACATGCTAGACTCTGAATTACCAATAAAGCTCGCTGACAGCTGTCAAAGCTAGCACGTGGGGAAATGCTGCGTTGCCACTGAGGCAGATCATGACTCAAAACATTCGAAGAGGCTTGCAGGAAGACACAGGTACTGCTCGAGTCTAAGCTGCGTGAACCTGAGAGGATTGTGCATCGCGGACTATGAGAAATGGTGTTGACGAGTGATGAGGTTTCTTGGTCCGTGCATAGTACCGTACCAAATACATTGGTCGGTGACTCACTGACTTATTCGTAACACCACACTGGTTTCAGAAAAGACCTTATGTTAGCAGTATTGGAATAGACGAGTATGTCAGGTAACACGGCGGGCTGTCGACAGGCTTCTCAATTCACGCCTGCTCCTACCCTGCCTGTGCCCTTCATCCCGCAAGTTCACAGAGCTTGGAACCGAGCAGTACTGGGGAAGTTATCCCCCCTACCTGGCGCTTTAATGACCGTGACGAGTGAAGACACACTAAGTCAAAACATGTGCTTATTGCTGTGTCGGAATACATTGCAACATTGCTTGCTGTTGCTATGGAGACCGTTACCCCTCTCGTCACCACTCCACACCTCACCCATCAAGCGTTTGACAGCTTTCACCGAGCATCTTTTGTAAATCAGAGTATAGACATACATCTATTTTACATAGATGGAAGGCCACTAGTAAACTAACTAACATTTGTAATAACACAGCCTGCGTGGTAAGAATAAAACTATCTAACCCATGCCTAACCATTCCCTTAACCGATATGCATGTACACCTTAACCACTTAACCCAGGGTCTTATTGATATCACACCCGCATGCATTTAAATTTTGGTCACACTGGGAAAACCTACCCCATCCAATAATTTAAAGTCATCCCACAGCATAACCGATTCTAGGTCAATAGGTTACAGAGTCCGGCTATGCACACCCTTCCACACCCACGCATTAACCTTACATCAAATAACAACACAGCGGACCTCGCTAATAATACCTTATCCATCCCCACTCCCACTAACATGTTATATATATTACAGAGATATCTGCATGGGGAAATCCGATTTAAGCGAAGAAGGACGAAAGCAGTCACTGCGGTTCGAATGGCTTACAACCCCAGACACACACTGTAACTTTTTACCAGCCCTTCTTGGGCGACTGATTTAAAACTTCCCAAAATCATCCTCCTATTTTTGATCGGAAGTACTTCATCATATACCACACAATTGAAATGGCAGGGTCGTGGAGTGTTGGACACACATTTGGTCAACCTAACTGGTATCATTTGGGCGTTCAACTATTAGGTGTAATTCCCTATAAAGAAAACTAATTATAACCTTCAAAATATGTGTATTAATATCAACTTTAAACATATGGCGGGGACTCTCGTCGAACAGACTATGGTTTACTATCTTCTCTCCTCGGCAATGACGAAAACATGTGACCCAAAATGAATGTTGGAATATAAAGATGTTTGTTACTCACTCATCGACGATCTAGCAGATAATCTACGAGACATGCTCGATAGATCAGTTCTCCCCAGCATTTCTAAGATTTTCCACACGTGGTTTGAGGTTAGAGATGTTTACTGGTTTACATAGCCACATCTCCGCGAGAGAAATGAATGTGCTTCCGTACCCAACTTGAATTGTGCTAACAGAGATAACATCGTTGTGATATGTAGCCGTTTCGAGTACATTCACAAGCCATGCTTTCAACAAAACTGTTTCTCCAAATAGGCCTACGCCAAATTACGAGAACGCGACCTTTCCAATCAGACGCTACAATAGAAGTGAAGCCTCGCTTGACGAAAAACCCACCGCTCATCTTGTAAACACATGTTTTCGTCTTTCTCCGCCAGGGTCATGATACCCTCCAACCCATACAAAATACACCAATAATCTCGAACCCATGTATATTTCTTACAACTCGTGGCGCGAAACTCTTCTCTGACGTCAGAACCTTACACAATTTACACAAAGCTTTCTTCAAGACAAGGGAAGTTATTCTCGGCCCAATCTAAATTTGGCCTAGAGTTTCCTGCTGTTGCAACATCTTGTAGCTTACCTACACAATCCGCTGTCTTGTATACTGACATCTCCCATACAAATTAAATGAAATATTCCTGACTGAGTCCCCGAGATACACAAGATATATATACACTAAATAAAATGAAATTCTACAACCTAAATGATGATGATGAACAAGAAAAGAAATGGTATGAACAAATTACCCTAACCTGACTTCTCTTGCAGTCAACCAAATAAGGGTTTGGAAACATTGTGACCGGAACAGTCACAATACGCCCCCATGTGATTCACACGGGTGAAACAAGTGTGGATCACAAACACTCAAACAAGCAACGCACTGAAAACACAAAGAATTACACTATTACATAAATAAACCCTGGAAGACATATATACATACACACTTGTCAAATTTTCACACATTCTCACTCTCTCGAATGTCTTATTGTGTCCATTTCCTAGCCTCACTGATTTCTCTCAAGTGTCTTAGGTCTACCACTTCATTTTCTTCGTCTCATCATGAGACCCTATCGCTTCACAAGCCATGGTATTTGCCTGCACAGGCCTTATCATACCATCTATCCATCTAACACTCGATGCCACTTTGCTGGTTAGCATTCTTCGTCACATCTCTTGAGTTTTGTCATGCCATCACGTTATGTTGACTGATTCTCTAAGAGTCCATGCCATATTATTTTACAGAGTGATATCTACGGAGATTCCTAATATTATGTGTACTGACAGACTTACCATCCTGGTCCGTTAAACTATAGGCACACTCACCAATACGTTTAACCACCTTAAAAGGCCCCTGAAATAGATGAAAAAAAAACTAAACCAACCCCTAAACTGAAGATAGATAAGAACTCTGAAACACACCTGATCGCCTATCCAAAAAAAAAACTGAATTTAACCCTCCAAAAACTGTAAGCTGCCAACTTCCTACTCATCTCCCTCAAACTTACCTGCCAAAATGATACACTCGATGAAGGTCGACTGATATCCTGATTCAGCATAATGCCTATTTCTTTCTCCTCTGGTTCACCTGTACTCTTTCGTTGCCACTTTCCTGACGCCCCCCACCCCTCTGATAGTTTTCCTGTGCTGATATTATCCTTATCCTGTTTCTTTCTACTTCTATAATTCCTTATTTCCACCTCCCGTTTATTCTGTCTACTAGAATCTCCCTGCTGACTTTCACCTAACATCACCTCCAAATGTTGTTCACTCTCAATTAACGTCTCCTCCCACTGCCGTTCACTCTCCTCTAAGTTACTATCACCTACTATCCCTTTCAACTGCTGTTCACTCTCGTCTACGCTACTATCACCTACCGTCCCTTTCAACTGCTGTTCACTCTCGTCTACGCTACTATCACCTACCGTCCCTTTCAACTGCTGTTCACTCTCGTCTAGGCTACTATCACCTACCGTCCCTTTCAACTGCTGTTCTCTCTCGTCTACGCTACTATCACCTACCGTCCCTTTCAACTGCTGTTCACTCTCGTCTACGCTACTATCACCTACCGTCCCTTTCAACTGCTGTTCACTCTCGTCTACGCTACTATCACCTACCGTCCCTTTCAACTGCTGCTTCTCTGCTGCTTCGTCCACACACAACTTCACAGATTCTACCTGCCTGCCTACCTCCTTTCTAATAGCCTCTCCTTGCTGCCTAACTTCTCTTACCTCCTTACTTACAGGATCTTTCACTTCTCTTTCCTGCTTGTTCACTGCCTCTATACCGGACTCTAACTTCTCTGTACTAGACTCTACCTGCTTGCTCCACTTATCCACACTAGGCTCAAACGTCTCACTCACGGACTCTCCCAGCTTGTCCAACTCTTCCCTACTGGACTTACACGTCTCACTCACAGACTCTACCAGAGATTCTAACTCCTTACTGACAAATACTCCTAAATATGTTACTTCCTTACTTACAGATTCCTTCCAAGACTCTATCTCCTTGGTCACTGACTCTACCTTCTCATTTACAGAGCCTACCTGCTCCTTAATTTCCTTACTCATAGATTCTCCTTGCTTCTTAATCTCTTTTATTTCACTCAGTAGCATTTGGATCAAACTATCGTTCATAACCCCCCCATTTACATTTAAGTTACTACCTTCAGCGATCAGCTGCGACTCAGTAGTAACAATGGTAACATATGTTCCCACTGTCTTTTCCACATCTTCCTCACTGCCACTTCCCCCAGTTTCCTGATTACCTGACATTTTACTGTTTGATTTACACACAACCCTTGACCTTAATTCTAAATTGTCTGATGTGGACATACCCCTTAAAACAAAACAAATTACTGTGAACCCTAATACTCCTAAGGTGTCTATCGGCTGTGTGCATATGTGCCCTAATGATACCTGCTAGGTTTCCCTACTCTTGCCCCACGTTGAGGTGCTATGTTGTAACTTTTTACCAGCCCTTCTTGGGCGACTGATTTAAAACTTCCCAAAATCATCCTCCTATTTTTGATCGGAAGTACTTCATCATATACCACACAATTGAAATGGCAGGGTCGTGGAGTGTTGGACACACATTTGGTCAACCTAACTGGTATCATTTGGGCGTTCAACTATTAGGTGTAATTCCCTATAAAGAAAACTAATTATAACCTTCAAAATATGTGTATTAATATCAACTTTAAACATATGGCGGGGACTCTCGTCGAACAGACTATGGTTTACTATCTTCTCTCCTCGGCAATGACGAAAACATGTGACCCAAAATGAATGTTGGAATATAAAGATGTTTGTTACTCACTCATCGACGATCTAGCAGATAATCTACGAGACATGCTCGATAGATCAGTTCTCCCCAGCATTTCTAAGATTTTCCACACGTGGTTTGAGGTTAGAGATGTTTACTGGTTTACATAGCCACATCTCCGCGAGAGAAATGAATGTGCTTCCGTACCCAACTTGAATTGTGCTAACAGAGATAACATCGTTGTGATATGTAGCCGTTTCGAGTACATTCACAAGCCATGCTTTCAACAAAACTGTTTCTCCAAATAGGCCTACGCCAAATTACGAGAACGCGACCTTTCCAATCAGACGCTACAATAGAAGTGAAGCCTCGCTTGACGAAAAACCCACCGCTCATCTTGTAAACACATGTTTTCGTCTTTCTCCGCCAGGGTCATGATACCCTCCAACCCATACAAAATACACCAATAATCTCGAACCCATGTATATTTCTTACAACTCGTGGCGCGAAACTCTTCTCTGACGTCAGAACCTTACACAATTTACACAAAGCTTTCTTCAAGACAAGGGAAGTTATTCTCGGCCCAATCTAAATTTGGCCTAGAGTTTCCTGCTGTTGCAACATCTTGTAGCTTACCTACACAATCCGCTGTCTTGTATACTGACATCTCCCATACAAATTAAATGAAATATTCCTGACTGAGTCCCCGAGATACACAAGATATATATACACTAAATAAAATGAAATTCTACAACCTAAATGATGATGATGAACAAGAAAAGAAATGGTATGAACAAATTACCCTAACCTGACTTCTCTTGCAGTCAACCAAATAAGGGTTTGGGAACATTGTGACCGGAACAGTCACAACACAGTTACACTATACAGATGCACATTACATTGCACACTAAATTGTACCCCCACAGAATTATAACGGATCTGAGAGACACAATAAAAAGGTGATATAAGAATACCAAGGACGGAGTCCAGCAAATAGGGGCAAAACGAACAGACAGACGGAAGGTTGAAGCGACGGTGACATAGCGCGGGCAAACATTGAGATCTCGGCAAGGGCTAGCTTCCCTGTCGTGTCGGATAAGATTAAACCCACTATGCACTACTGTCAACAAAGCCAGACCTGCAGGTGGGAACTTGACTGTCTGATGGGAGAAATAGCTCACTCAGCATCGGACATGATAGACAACCCGCCTAGAGACGACCAAATTTAAGACTTGACCCCTAGTTTGTAAGGGTAAGTAGCATCCCTAAGGCGGGGGATGAGTCTTCCGATCGAATGGAAGTGAAGAAGTGCGCCTGGGGTCAGCGGAACTACCCTCAGGCCCACGAAAAGTCCTCATCCGGATATGGGGTGAAGATTTTTCAATAATAATCAGTGGCGGCTGGTGACATTGTTGCAGCGTTGCACAACTCCCAATAATTTTACACCTAATTCGTAGTTTCTTTTCCTTTAATGTGTTAGTTTTATAGATCTAATGCACTCAAAAATGTGTTAAAATCATCGATATTTTGATATTATTTATCCTAATGCTTCACACTGTACCTATAAAAGCTGCCGCCTTCAAATCAAACTCCAGGGGGTTAGCTCTCTTGTGGCCACTCCCAAGTAGTCAGCGCGGCCCGCAGGGACGAGGCCAAGCTTGTACATAGCTTGCTGGCCAGCATGGGTAGTAGGGAGTTGCAGACGAGCTGCCAGCCCCCTGGCAACACTCAGTTCCAAATGGCACCGTTAGACTACACCACTGTTTGGAAATGACAACACCCTCGATTTCTCTTACACCGCGAAGGGTAGTTTAGTTAGTTATTGTTGTTTTAAGGGGCGGAACTACGAGGTCATCTGCCCCTGAAGGGTAGTTTCTTTCCCCATGCTACACCACCCACAACGGTACAAATATCGGAATTTCATAGGGAGAAATTAGTTGGTTCACACCCAATTATTTTTAGATGTTTTCTCATCATAACTTCATTTAATGTTTTTGTCAATTGTTCTGTGAAGCGAGCCTAAGAACGCCACCATGCTATAAGTACAGTAGATAAGTGGCTGAACTATTTTGCGACGTATTGTTGGTGTACTGTAGCGGTTTAGGTTTGCTTTTACCACTCTTGTTCTTGCGGGATTTGGGTTGCGATTAGTTCTGTATTGAGTTGATTGAGTATTTTGGTTCCAGGCAGATACATAACTGTGCATTACTATTATTATTATTATTATTATTATTATTATTATTATTATTGTTTGGTTGATTGGGAGTAGACCTATGCATTCACTGCGAAATTTCTTGGCTAGCAAAATTGTTTTGTTAGTTTGCCTTTCGCGCCACTTTCCGATATAGCACCCAGATTTATCATCTCTGTATCTTGAAAGTTACCGTAGTATTTTATTTTAACGGAATATTTAGTTTGAAACATTAATTGTATTGTGGAGTGTGAATGAAAATTAATAGAGTAAGTAATTGACTAGTCAGACAGTTTTCCCGGCTCCCTGATGACTATAAACTTACAGTCAAAACACTCGGTATACCATTACCGGATAAGTATTGTCCAAAATATAAGTATACGAGGGCGTTTAAAGGAGATATTTAAGGCAATAATAATGGGTTATGTGAATGCGATATTATAAACGCTTTCTGTTACCCATGTTCGTTGGTGGAGAATCCGCGTGGACCAAAATAGGAGTTACGGAAATTAATCCCTAAAATAAAGAAACATGAATCTTCAGCTGAGCGGCTTCGGTGCCGTAGTTGGTAGCATGCTGAGCCTCTATGCCCAAGATCGCGGGTTCAAACCTGGCCGAAGTCATCGGATTTTTAAGAGCGTTAAAAATCCCTCAGTATGCATTCCTTTGGAGGGGAAGTAAAGCCGGCGGTCCCATATCATAGATTTATGGCATGTTAAAGAACCTTCCACTTATTACACCTGTGTGAAGCTAAATTATAGGTTAAAAATTTGAACAACGCTCTTAGGTTCCAACGTTCGTCGCCAGGAGCCGACTGCGGTGGCGTGTAGTAACCAAGTTCTGAACTAGTAGTCGTTTACGGTGGCCTTTGGCGGCAAAAGTAGGAACTGCTTGAAATTCACTGTCTGCAGTCCTTACTTGAATTAAAACAGATAACACTCACTAATACAGCCATCACAATTAACACCGGTTATCAGTCAGTTTCTCCACACACCCAAAGTACAGGGGGCTACATGACTGCGTTGTCGCAGCTCCTAAACTGAG
This sequence comes from Meconema thalassinum, assembly GCA_946902985.2. Classification (NCBI taxonomy): domain Eukaryota; kingdom Metazoa; phylum Arthropoda; class Insecta; order Orthoptera; family Tettigoniidae; genus Meconema; species Meconema thalassinum. The sequence goes on along the minus strand of OX336389.2, from coordinate 669,159,215 downwards.
GAACCAACCAACCAACCAATCTTCAGCTGTTTGAAATTGACACTTTTTGGAACTGTTAACGAAGCTGCACAATTGGACAGTGCCTATAGAAGGTAAATTGCGGAATATAACGAAGAAGTTAGGCACAATAGGTATGTGTTAAAGTTAAATATTGTAATAAACTCTATTCGTTTCTGTGGCTCTTTCGAACTGGCCTTGCGTGTTCATGATGAACGTGTATCATCAACATACGCAGGTGTTTTGAGAGAACTAATTAATTTTAGCGCTGAGTGGGATGATGTGTTAAAGGTCATTTGGTAAGGGCAACTGTTTTCAAAGGAATGTCCAAAACAATTCAAAATTAATTTTTACAGAATATGTTGGAGGTTTGCCAAGAAGAAGAATCAAAGCAAATAAAGGAATCAGAAATTTTAGCCATTATAGCAGATGAAACTAGTGATATTTCAAACATATTTCAGTTGGCTGTTGTGTACCGATATGTAGTAAGAGGCAAACAAAACATGATGCACACACATTAGCAGCGTGTTTTCTGGATGAATTAAAGAAGCAGAAATTGAATGAAACTCCGCAAAAATGAATTGCGCAGACGTATGACAGAGCGCTCTTCATGGCTGGTTCCTCTGATGGGGTTCAAGCTATAGTAAAAAAAAAAAGACTGATAGTCAGTCTGAAAGACTAGACTTCATTTTAAATGCTACAAATGCTGCGTGAACTCAAAGTCCGTTAGCAAGTGCAAACCAAGGTCAAAGGAGGTAGCTGGCTAGATGACGTCACGCTCACCGGAGCGCGCGGGGAAAGGAGGAAGCTCAAGCAGTATTATGAAGTCACACACCTCAGTGCATTCTCGGTACATTTCGTCCCGTCACCGTAACGTAACGCCAGACCCCAGCGTAACTACGAAGTCGACAAGATCATTTAAAATTATAAAAATCCTAACCTTATGCAGAATATGTGCCCGTCTTTGTTAGTAATAACATTTTTCGTTAATGTAGGCTACAAACTTTTCGGTTGCCATGTTTTTATGTTGAGAATGTTTATTATCCCGGAGATTGAGACCCAACCTTACACAACCTGCTGTATTTAAAATTATTCCCATGAACTCGGGCATAGGGCTTAAATACATAAATCTGATTTTTTTATGAATTCCTAAAGGAAGAAGCCCAAAAGAGCCATTAAAATTTGTATATTTGTCGAACGTACAGTTATTTTGGAAAACCCATGTATTTCAGTTTTTATAGAACTGTAGTTTATCTAACGTTAATTCATTTTTGTTACATGTGTAAACTTCCCATATAAAATTGCGACATCAGAAATTTAGGTGCAACACCCAGCTTTACTTACCACCGGCCGCCACTGATAATAATAATAAAGAATGAATGCGTAAGTCGTTCACTGGATGCCCATCCGCCAAGAGCGTGAATTTGGATATATCCAGCCCGCCAGGAGCGTTGAATATCGCAGCCTATGATTTTGGTCTGCGCCCGCAAATGGAAAGTAGCGACCCCCAGAGTTATAAATGAAGGTAGCGACCATTCAGAGGGGAATTGGGCATCCCACAATATAATTCCCCGGATGATGAATATTTACTTGATGCACATTCCGCAAGATATAGCCCGAGTAAATGGAGGGTAGTGACCCCCCAGAGTTGTAAATGGAGGGTAGAGACCCCCACAGGGGTTTGGGCAACCCATTAATGGCCAAAATGATCAATAAGGCGGCTATAAGCCATATGAAGCGACTATAAAGCCATGGATATCCACGCGAAGTGTTTGCTGTTTTAGCAGCGCACGTATACAGGCCTTCACACACAAACACATTTAGTTATAAGGGGGGAAGTTGACAGTCTAGTATATTAAGGAGGAAAGTTTAGGGCTTCGGCCTGGCGGCCTGGTGGTTACCGGAATCACTAGGAATATGCACGCACGTACCCCACTAAGGGAGATAGTCCTCGGTCAAAATTTTAGTTCATGTATAGTTGCCTATTTCAGGGGCAACTTAGACATAAGCAAAATTCAGCAAGCTATTGTCTCCAAAGCAATAACTTGCAAAGGGGTATTTCGGCCATAGACTAAGAATCTTTTCGAGATTTTTTCTGGATATAGATTAGTAGGTAGCTAAATATAAGATACACACACACGGCACAATCAAAGGCGAAGGCCATGTCCCGCAGAAGACAGTGCTACACAGATGCCATTATATGTCAGCGGCCTCAGCGTAAAGGCTGCAAATGGCAGATCGGCACCAATTAGGGTAAGCCCGACAATTACAAAAACAGTATATGCGACGCAAACGCGACTTATCGCGTTCGGCACTTGTAAACTGTCACGTTTACAAGGTAAGCCCGATAACAGGGACGTTCTACACGTCGACAACGCGTCGACAAAGCGGCGACAAGACGGCGTCGACACACCGCCGATAAGGCGTAAGCTCAATTATTCCACGGCGAATTATTCCGTGACGACACGACAGAAATATAGATTCCTGGCAATAAAGCCAGATGAGTAATTATACAGCCTAAAATTAAATAGGGATAGCGATCCCTAGAGATTTAAATGTTCGGCAATCGGCCGTCGAGAAAAGGCTCAACAAAGCATATTTCGCGAAGTAACATTCCGCGACATAACTAAATAAATAAATTTCCTGGCACCAAGACCAGATGAACATTAACACAGCCTATTCTAAATAGCGGGTACCCCTAGAGTTTAAACAGGCTCAACAATACATGTATACGCAAGACGTCCGAAGCGATATCGCCGGTACAGCAACCGAAGCTTACCGACTACAGTGCTGCACAATGAAGACAACGAGTAAGACATATGGCCTAAGGTACTTAATCACTTTGTATTGTTTTCAGAGAAAGGGCCCCACCACTGCAGCAACGAGGGAAACCCAAAGGTCATGACAAAAGGTAAAGGTAAGGTGGACCACCGACGTCTCACACACTACACACAATTTGAGCACACTGAGGAGACTTACAATTACACATGTACACAAAAGGGTAGCATAAGTAGGCTAAGATAAGATTCTAGCCGGCATAGGTTAAGGTAAAATAATATAAGGTACCAAAGGCAAGCGATATCGGCATGCACTAATAAATGGTATATATGACTGATATAATATTTTTATGCTCTATTACAGATCCCCCGAGCGGCAATATAATGCACGCAACCCCGTCTGGACATTCACTAATATATTTTGTCCACAGGTCCACAACGAAGTGCACATACCTTTTGTAAATATATCTTTCACACACACAAATGTAATACACTTTGTCTAGCATAAACAAGTACACACTGCAGCGATTTTAGTCGCGCCCATAAGGCGACGGCGCCGCGATCAGCAACGTCAAGTGACCGTGGGGGCACCGAGCGATGCTGACGCAACCACACGTATAGAAACGCTTCATTAATGAGCGACATATGGTAGACAGTGGCGGCGTAGAGGTTGTAAGCGCCCACCCTCACTACCAAGGTGAATTTTTTCTACCCACGAGGAAAAATTCTCGATAGGTAAATAGATGAATTAGTGGCATGACCACTAAACAGCGGCTACAGGTGAAATAGCAGTTGAAGGGAGAAGGAGTAGCAAAACGAGAGCGCTAAAAGAAGGCCTAGAGAGTGAAAAAAAAGGTACCAGGCTCATGAGCAGAACGGTATAGAAATAAGTACTTTATATTGTATCATAATTGTAGAAATATTGTAAATCCAACGCACACACAACATTATTAACACACAAGTGTATACCTACGCATATGTCACACCATTCAACACTGATTATACTGTTTTTCTTTCCTTTCTTTCTACTAACACTAAATTGTAAAGGTACCCTATTTATCCCCAAAGAAAAATGAACCATTTGATACATTCCCTTAAATTTGCACCTCAGAGTACCTGTTTTTACTTTCACCTTCACTCTTTTATACATTAAACACTACCAACATAACAAATACATACAGGGAGCACTTTTTTCAGCCAACACGCGGACGGCGCAACTACCCGTCCAACAACTGTTTTTTTCCTTCCTGTATGGAACGACAAGATACTATATATAGCGACAATGCATAGTGAAACAATGTAAAACATATATGTTATTGTCATATGTAAACCATCAACTTCATGTTACTGAAAAATATAACCATGTTCCATCCCTTACACCCACCCCTTTCTGAGAGTACACTACTTCGATACATCCAGAGGACACGCACCGGACACTTCAGCTATGCATCGAGAAGTGGAGCAGGGAAAAGGACCGGAGGAAGACCAAGGAGAAGAGGAGTAAGAAGAAGGAGGAGGAACTACCCTTAACTCTCAGTCCAGCTCGCGAGGACTCGAGCTAAAATAGGGCAACCTGTTGTTCAGGCCCCAGGATCCATAGGATCCTTGGGACCTAAGAACCATATACCTAAAGGGGAGAGACATAGACATATACCCCTGGATCCACAGGCGGCTACACCTATCAGAACAGCATCTATCAACATAACCCCAAAATAACACATCTACAATCTATCCCACATTATACACGTTTTTCACCCCATATAACATCCCTCAGGCTAAGGTAGAAGCCTCAACACACAATTCTATAAACACCAAGCGGGCGCAGCAAGTACAGCTGTTAGCCAACGCTGACTACACTTCATAACAATTACACAGGAACTGACTGCAAAGCAACTACATTAAGCAATGCACTGTCAGCATTCCGGAAATCTACATAATGGATAACACCTGAGGAGCAGCCCCATTCGTGACGACCCCGTGACCGACGACCAGCTGTACGACGAGACTCCGCCCAGACGCAACGCATCTACGGTGAGTGTCTCTCAGAAATCCTACACACAGTGTAATCCTACATTTTACCACACCTCAAATACTTGTAATTATTGTACACCAGATTTACACCAAACCCTAAAATAAGGGACCTACATTATCCCTTTGGGGACTACCAGTAAAACAACTAACATTATCCTCACTAGTTTTACCGCCTACCTCCCCGCACCTCCATTATACTTGACACGCTATTGCATTGTTCCACATATTGCTGAGTAAGATAGTAGTTCCTTGTCAGGCTACGACCAGTTCTTCCATTCACGCCTCAGCTATTTCGCTGCACCAGCAGAAGTAGACGGCGTGTGCCGCGCGGTGTCAGCCCGCAGACGGTACCTCATTTACAGAGTGCACTCGCTCCGGAACACCCCCGTTACGCTTTAATCCCCAGTTGCTCGACTACGTCTCCCCCAACGTCATTTCCTCCTTAGAATCACCGTTTCAACAACACCTCACACTGCCCCTAAATTAGAGGCAACTCTCCATACACCTACACATCTCGTTCTAACCCCTATAGCAAGGGTGCAGATCAATATAAAGAAGAAAGAGTAGTGGGCCCAACACCGATCCCTGGGGTACTCCAAATTTAATAATTCCCTCATTGGACAATGTTTCATTAATTAATTTGGTTCCATCATCCTTGTGTCTCAAGCTTACTATTTGTTTATGCCTTGTTAAGTAAGACTCTATCCATTTATTGGCTAGACCTCTAATACCATATTGATTTAGTTTTGTAAGGAGGATTTTATGGTCAACAACATCAAATGCTTTCGATAAATCCAAGAATAGGTCAGTTACATATTCCTTATTGTCAATTAATTTCAGTATACTATTACTACATTCATAAATTGCTGTCTGTCTAGATTTTTCCGTTCTGAATCCATGTTGTGAGTTTGATAGTATTTTATTTTTTCTATAAAACTTATCAGTCTCTCATACATGATTTTTTCCACAATTTTTGCAATACCAGTTGGTAAGGTAATAGGACGAGAGTTATCTAATTCATATTTTGAACCGTTTTTGTGCACTGGAATTACTTTTGATAACTTTCAAATATCCGGCTAAGTTCCTGAGAGAATTGAACTCTTTATTAAGTGCGTAAGTGCATTTATTAGATTTTCTGCACATTTCTTTAAAATTGCATCAGGGATGCCATCAATGCCAGCACAGAATTCATTTTTTAGCTCTTTTATAACTATTCTTACCTCCACTTGTGACATGATTTATAAATAAATAATCACTGCATATATTTATTTTATTATTAGAATTTAGTGTATTTACCTGTGATTTATTTAATAATTTTTGTGGAATTTCCAGAAAATAGTCATTAAAAGTGTTTGCTATTTCCTCTGGATTATTAATCACTAGGGCTCGGATCGATGTGCTCGATAAAATCTCCAGATATGCTCGAAAACCATGTGTTTTATGCTCGATAGATATGCTCGAAAAAACCATTATATGCTCTAAAAACCCATTATAAACCCATTATATTCTCGATAGATATGCTCGAATCCCCCATTATATGCGGTTAAATATGCAGAATATGCTCGAAAAACACCGTTAAAAACTATAGAAATGAAAGTGAAACGAAAAAAACAATAACATACCTTTAAATAGGAGCTTTATTTTCTAATTGTATGTATGATACACTGCAATATACTCGCATTCAAGTTTTACAAGTATATATAAGAGAAGTGCTCTTATAAAGGATTCAGTTAATAAGTTCATTTACAAAATGTTCAGAATTAGGCGAGTCAATGAAGTAGATCTGCATTGGTCTGTACAACAAGAAATTTTCTATGTTCTCAGTTTTGAATGATTTTCTTAAATCAGTCAATAAAAGTTTCAGTGACGAGAACGACCTCACAAAACGTTAAAAAGCCTGCGGTTCTATTATTCGCACCAGATAGGCTTTTCAATAATTATTTCTGTTTTCGAAACTTAAGTGTTGTCAGGGCCCGAATTCGGGGGAGAATTCGAAGAAAAACAAACTATTTAGACGAAAACCTCAAGAATATGCATTTATATTCTTCTAGTCTGAAAACCACGGTTTTATGCATTTATATGCTCGATAAATTTCAATTCTGTTGGTCCCAGAGAGGTGAAAATACCACCGAAAGGCTTCTTTCAATGTGTATTATTCAGGAAAATAATATGCAAATATGCTCGAATCCGAGCCCTATATAATCACTTTATTATTCCTGGTTAGTGTAATGTCCCTTTGTATTTTAGTAGATTTTCCAGTTTCTGTCTTTATCACGGACCACATAGCCCTGTTTTTATTAGATGATTTGGAAATAAAATTATCATTATGCATTTTCTTTGCTAGTCTTATTGCCTTATTTAACATGCTAGTGTATTTTTGTAGTATAAATTGAATTCAGGTGTTGTGTGGTATTGTTTATATAATTTGTGTAGAAATTGCTTTCTTTGGCATGAATTTATAATCCCTGTTGTTATCCAATTGCTAGTTTTATTATTTTGAATAGTTCTATGTTTAATGGGGAATGCTGTTTCAAAATAGTGTTTTAGGGTACTGTTAAATGGATTAAATTTATCATTTACATTTTCTAGTTTATAAATTTCTGACACTTTCCTTATTTAATAAGTCATTGAAATATGTAATATTTGTTTCAGTGAATGACCTGCACTTTGATTTTATTCCTTTATCATTATTGATTGTTTCGGGTACTTCAAAACTCAGTATTTGTCCATGGTGGTCACTAAAACCCGGACAATAGACTTCTATTGAATGGTGATATTTATCTGTATTTATAAAAATTTGATCAGGTGTGGTTTTACTAAATTTTGTTATTCTTGTTGGGGTATTTACTGAAGGTTTCAGTCCATAGGAAATTAGTAACTGTGTTAATAATTTACAATTTCTATCACATTTTATGAAATCCACATTTACATCCCCACAAATTATTATATCGAAATTTACTTTGCTCATGTTATTGAGTAACAATTCTAATTTATCTATAAATAAACGAAACTTTCCTAACGGAGAACGGTATATGCATACAATTATTAACTTAAACTGCTGTATTTTTACGGCAGAGAATTCAAAATCCTGTTCCATAATTAGATAATCATAACCTGTTAACTGTTCATGATCTAAATTATTTCTTAAGAAGATACAAGTACCACCATGGCTAATATTAGATGTAGAGTATTTACTAGCTAGTATAAACCCTGGGAATTGAATTAATTCGAGTTGTTCCTCTTTCAGCCAATGTTCTGAAATACATACAGTAGTGCTGAGATGTCTTTAAGTTCATTTTAGGCATTAGATTTATGTGATCAATTTTATTATAGAGAGACTGAACATTCTGGTGGTAAATTTTAAATGTGTTACTTTTGCAAGCTTGTGTTGGTGATTTATTTTCATTATTATTATCATTATTGCTATTATTGTTGCTAGACAAATCCGAAATACCGTTGTTGCACTCAGTTAAATTTGACATCAAAAGAAGCTCGTATGAATGCCAAACCTCACATTTGGCTTCTTTTACCAGTTTCCCTGCTTCCACTCTAAAGATATTACTGTTGAACTATTCTTACAATTTGAATTTACCATTTTGCAGATTTCATCACTGCGATACTCTTTTCCTAACCTATTTAAGTGTAGGCCATGCCGAGTGTGGAACTTCCTGTCTAATTTACTTACATCTATAATTTGGACATTTGGAAAATTCTTACAAATTTTATTAATTTTTCCGTGTGTAGCCTCTCTTTCTACATTTACACATGATTTGGGAATTAAGTCATATCTCTGCGGAATGTTTAGAATAATGACATTTGTGTTATGCGTGGATGGCAATGTACCCTTTAAATATTTGATTGCCTTTTTACTCTCGTTTCTATAGACGTCGTTTGCTCCAGCGATGTAACTGCGTAGTCCTTTGAAGTTAGGGACGCACACTCTCCTACCATCCCGTTCGTGACCGCTGAAATTGGAGCTCCTGGTTTTACTGTCGAAGTGACCTCCATTTCTCCGCTTCTCTCCAATACGCTTGCTGCTACATCTCGCCCGTGACCATCTGCATCTTCCTGGTTTTTCTCTTTATCACATTCTTCCTTTCTTCTTGAAGAAAGTCATCATTTTCTTCAACGAGCGCTCCAAATGAATTTGAGACGGGATTTTCAGTTACATGTACCCCATTTTTAGGCCTAGGCTTATAAAATCTTACACTACCAGCAACCACTGTCGACCAAGTTTCCTTGCTTTCTTCTCTGTTTCCTTTTAATTTATTCAACTCTTCCATTAACTTAGCAATATCTTCCTTTAGCAGCTTTATAATTTCATCTTTTGAGGACAGTTCGTTTCTCAGGGTATGACATTCGCATGACGGTACCGGTAGGCCTACATTAGGACAATCTGTTTCACTTTTCTCCTCACTCAATTTTACCTGAGATCTTGTGATGATTTTATTTGCATTTTTTACTTTTATTTTGCACGACGAGCATAAATCCGTAACGGTTACACTACCTGACGAGACACTAACACTGTTTACTGCCGACATACTAGAGATCTTAGTTAGCCTTGATGTTTACACCAAATTACACTAAATTTATTTTAATTATTACTACCTAAATGAATTAATCTAATTAACTACCAATAAAGAAGAATGTAAAATACGTATACCTTCCAATCGGGTGAAATCTCGTAAAAGCACCACTGCTGTACTTGGTTCAAACAGTGATTGAAGAAGTCGCCGAATCTTTGGATACACGTTCTTACAAGTTAGTTTAAGTTTATTAAATTATCAATAAGAATTTCTAAATACTGTCAATATTCCGTATTTCACATGACCTAAGGAAAGTAACTTTAAATGTAAAATAAAAAAACTTAAATCTAAAATCTTAAAGTGTAAAATATAACAATAAAAAATTTAAAAAATTTAAAATGTAAAAAATAGAAAATCATTCATGGCATTAATTAAAATTTTTAAATGGGGTTTCTGTGGGTTAGGTTAGGTAATGTTAGGTGAGGACAGGTTAGGTTAGGTGGGGTTAGGTATGTGACCTTGTAGTTTACGTTTTAGGAAAATGTAAAATCAAAAAAATCTAAAATCTTAAAATGTAAAATTTAGGAATGTAAAATCAAAAAATCAGAAATCTTAAAATGTAAAATATAAGAATTTAAAAAAAATGTAAAAATAGAAAATCATACATGGCATTAATTTAAATTTTTAAATGAGGTTTTTGTGGGTTAGGTTAGGTAAATTAGGTGAAGTTAGGTTAGGTATGTGACCTTGTAGTTTACTGTTTTAGGAAAATGTAAAATCTAAAAATCTAAAATCTTAAAATGTAAAATTTAAAAATGTAAAATTAAAATTTATATCTAAAATCTTAAAATGTAAAATCTAAAAATGAGAAAATAAAAATATAAAATGTAAAAATAGAAAATCATACATGGCATTAATTTAAATTTTTAAATGAGGTTTTTGTGGGTTAGGTTAGGTAAAGTTAGGTGAAGTTAGGTTAGGTATGTGACCTTGTAGTTTAATGTTTTAGGAAAATGTAAAATCTAAAATCTTAAAATGTAAAATTTAAAAATGTAAAATCAAAACTTATATCTAAAATCTTAAAATGTAGAATCTAAAAATGAGAAAATACAAATTTAAAATGTTAAAATAGAAAATCTTACATGGCATTAATTTAAATGTTAAATGAGGTTTCTGTGGGTTAGTGCTTAGACACAACAACAAATAATAAAATAATGATAAATGAAAAATTTAATATTAAATTTAAAAAATTGATTAAAAATGTATAAAAATTTAAAAATAAACAATGCGTAGTTAATAACAAATAAATAATGATTTGAAAAGCCCGCCATTAAAGAGTGTGGTTGCACGGGTGGCCTACTTGCGCATTAGCCCCTGCCCCTGAACCGCCCTATATTACCTACTTCCAGTAAACTAACGATAATAGTAATAAATAACCATGTTTAAGGAGATGCACAAGCCTTAATAATCAATTTGGTTAAATATAAGACTGGGAAAAACACGTTGCCCCTGGCAGGGTTTGAACCACGATCTGTGGGTAGATTCATGGAATCGAACCGGAAAGCTGACCATATTGTTTTCATTGAGCTAATGTTGATAACTTGGTGAAGGATATGGCAATAACCACATATGAAATTCAGTGCAGCATAAAATATCACTGATACTCTCACAGAATGTTTCACTTTAGGATCGGCGACTGACGCACTGATGTCTCAGTGACTGACCCAAGATCACTGAACTCCAGTGTATTTTCACCAAAGGTCAGTTAAAAAACATTTCACTGAAGATTTCAGAAAAATGTTCCCTGAAACATTTTAAGAGAGCACGGGCAGTGAAACTTAATAAACGCTTGTAAAATACCGTTTGTGCGCAACTATCATCATGTGCCAAACGTTCATGTTGTTAGGTGTCCCAATAGACAAATGGACGTATATGAACGCGTCTAAATGCTACTGAGGTCTAATAGACGTCTAGACATCGGTCTCTAGATGTCAATGTAATAGCTCTCAATGACATTGACGGTGACTTTGAACAGTTTTCATTTGAAATGCTGCAGTTATTGCTTACAACAGTCGTACCTGATACAGTCTCAAATTTGTATAAACTTCGTCGAAATATCGTCTTCCACAGACGTACTCGACGCGTCTATAAGATCAGAGCAAACACGCTTTAAAATATGCGTATTTCAAAAAGATGTATGCGTATGTCTTAGGGGTTCGAACAGGTACCAGTCTAAAATTTGTCGGAATGTCGTCTTTCCGAAATATTCGATGCGTCCATGAAATCATATAAAAACACGTATTTCCAAAAAATTTTGCGTGTCTTAGGAGCTCGAACAGGTACCAGTACAAAACTCGTCTAAATGTCGTATTTCCTAGATGTGATTTCGACATGTCCATGAAACCAGATAAAAACACACTGCATATTTCCAAAAGATTTATACATGTTTAATTAAAGTGGTTCCAACAGGTATCAATAGGCGTCTAAAATTTGTCTATATGTCGTCTACCTTAGACGTAAATTTGACGTGCCCATAAAATCATTAAAAAAATGTAGAAGAAAACATAAAGACATCTAAAAGAACTTCCAACAGCAAATAGACATCTATAGACGTTTGATAGATCGCCTAACAATATCTAAATGTCCTCTATGAAATGTGCCTCTAGCAATAGATGTGATATAGATGCTTTTTAGACATAGTGAAACTTGCTGTATCAGAACATTGTCTAATAGACGTCTATTAGATGCGTTCATGTTTAGTCTATTTCCATGTATCGATAGACTTAAGATAGACATACAAAGTTTCAGTAAATAGACTGTCTATTAGACGACGGACTGTAGAGTCTATTGCTAGACTCAAGGTAGACACAAAATTTCAGCAGCTTAATTTTCCAATCAGACAGGTAATCCAATAGACATCTTGTATACTTATCTGATTTAAATAAACTAACGCTGGAATTTAGTGTCTTATCTTATGTCTATCGCTACATAGAAATATTCTCTATATTACGTCATCTAATAGACGTGTATTAGATTACCTGTCTGATTGGAAAATTCAATTCAATTTAAGACAGACACAAAACTTTACCGAGTAATTTTTAAAGCAGTCAGACAGCCGTCTAATAGACTTCTATTGAATGGTGGGTGCTTTCTATCGATAGGCTTTAAGGATATTCATCCATTGTGACCACATAGGAATTTAAAAGTGTTGTGGTTAGTGTAGTTTGAGTCATTTCACATGGCCATAGCACGAGTTATATCACGTAAAAATTGCCTGTATAGTTAGCGAAACAAGAGTAACACAGACAGGTTACCTTGTACCTAGCGCCCGTGGTCTAGTGGATAACGTGCCGTCCTTTGAAGTCGGAGGCCCTAGGTTCAAATCCCGGTGAGTACAACGTGGAAATTTACCCTGAGGTTTCAAATTGTCTGAAGCCGTGCTGAGGGCTTGTGTGGATGGAAGAGACTCTAAAGGCACGAGAGATGAGGATATGATTCTTATTTAGTTTAAATTTTTAGTTAAAAGGGACCCCCCCCCCCCTACGCGCCATCTATGATAGACCGTCTACTAGACGAAAAAATAGGCGATATTAAGGAGTGATTTAGACCAACAATAATTGCTCTAAACGTCTACTAATAGACGAGCACTTTACGTCTGTTAGACGTCTATTTGCGGTGTGGGAATTATTATATACATCTAAAATCGATCTATATAGACGTCTAAAAGTGGGACAAAAAGTGGCCATCTAGGGATGGACGTCTGTTAGATGTCTATGAGATGTCTATTAGACGTCTATTTGTTTATTGGAGATCTACAAAAGGATTTTTATTGAGGGCTTATGAGTCCAAATTTCCTATAGGCCATCTTATAGGGCTGACCTAGAAAGCCTTATAGGGCGCGTGTTTCACAGGAATGCTCAAAGCAGCCGAACTTATTCCTCTCATTATGCTATCCACCATGATCATAATAACTTGAGTTGGAGTAAAAAAAATATTCACTGCAATGATTTGAAATAAAAAGAAATTCTATTTTCGCTTCTAGTTCTTTTCGAAGGATACTCGATCTGAACGCAGTAACATGCGGCAAAACTTTGTCGTCCACTTTTTCTATCATTATAAAAAAAATGCCTTTGATGGTGGCACTCTTGTTTGAATCAGGGCTGGCATGCGAAACGAAATGTATTATCAAATTGATTTAGCGTCACGAAATGAAATTGTTCAATTGAATAAAATTTCACTCCTGGCGCAAAATAAAACTCGTTACAGACTTTTAATTTTGCTCCTGGCGCGGAATGAAATTTGTTAACGACTACCAATTTCGTTCCCGGGATTTAGTCCCTTCCCGACCTGAAATTAATATGCATGGAACATTTCATTTCGTGACGGAAATGAAATCTGTCTCATTTCTTCCCCGAAAGCCTTATTTGCTCCATCTATTTCCCCTCATGCGTCCTACACCTAGCCACCATCTACATTTGTCCGTACCACCCCATCCCCAAAGACTTCATTGCCCAGGTAGCTGAAGTCTTCCACCATTGCATTCTATTGGGCCACCTCAACCTTCATTCCCGTTCGGCCCTAGAACTTTGTAGCCTAGACATCTACCTACGTCACATCAATGCCACCCTCGTCCCTCTCCCAAAACCTACTCGTCCTTCCTCCAATATCACCCCCGACGCAGTCATTGCTCATAACTCCCTCCTCCATCTGTTTGACGTGTCTGTCCTGCCCCTCGTAGGAGGTGATGACGCTCCCGTTTTACTCACCTTCCCTCTTCCCCCTTGCATTACTCCACTAACACCCCCAGGATGGTCCAGAATTTCTGCACAGCAAACTGGCGGGAATACCGCGCCCACATCAATGATCACCACCGTACGGACCGTCTCCCACTGGATGACTAGACGACGGTCGATGCATATACTGTACTGCACACATAGAAACTACACTACAACAAGCCTCCCAGCTAGCCATCTCCCTCATCCCAACGACCCCGTTCCGCCCCCCCTATCCTCCCCAATGCACGTTGTCTCTTCTCTTTATCCCACTCCCACTACACTTCATATCTACGGACCAGTGACCGGTATTTCCTACAGCGCCACAGACAGTCACTTCGGCGAGTCAAATCCCACATCGAGGCTCACAAGCGCCTTTCGTGGCACACCTACTCCCGACTAAACTGAGTGTTTTCTTCTGTCTCTACCTACTGGCGACACCTAAACTGGTTAACCGGCAAGACCTCTACACCACACTACCCCATTCTATACAGGGTGATTCATAATTCCTATTACGAACTTCTGGGAGTTGTAGAGGGGACTAAGTAGATCACAGTTTGAATAGGAACCCTTGTCCGGACATTTATCATTTCGATACCAAATCGGTTTGAAGATCACTTTCATTTTACATCGCCCGCTTCACGGAACGCAAATAACATTGGCTGAGGGCAACCGCTGCAGTCCCCTTATGTCATACAGTAGGCTACGTATGTCTTCTGTTTACAAACCGTAGTGACAGTGAGTCCGCTTTGGCAGCAGTTGTGATCCAGTCGGGGCGCGGTACAGGATGAGACCACAGTCCAATGATAACGTGTCGTCTGTTCGTTTACCATGCAACAGACAATGATGAAGCGAGTTGTTATTAATGAATATTTTTCCCATAGTGTAAGCGCGTTCTATAGATCAAGTACTGAATTCAATGCAGATTAAATATTAACAACAATATCAAATTATTCTTGCTGAAATTTGATTATTTATGTACAGCATTACCTCTTAAGTTTCATTAATAAGAAGTAAACAAATTTCCCATTGATTTACTGTACGAGTTCCATTTTTATCCTAAGCATTGAAACTACAGATTTGAGAAAACCGCGTGAGAGACCAAAAGCAAAAATGTCCACGATGTCCATTGGGATGTTCTTCTCAGGCCTAAAAAGAATCCACGTTATTTATGGACAGCAAAATTCACATAAAGATCTTGCTATCGTTACTCGTCACAGGTAACGAACAAACCAAACCTGCTGCTAGCGGATGTGAGAAGCGAACTCTGGACCTCATGGTTCGTAGATCTGCGCACTAGCATCCACGCAACGAAGCGAACACGAATCGTGAAGCACGCATTGTCAGTTCACGGTCACCTTCCATGCTTGCCCGGGTAGCGGTCAAATAGACACTTCCATAACGTTATTGCCGAGAATCTTTTCTGAAATAACAGAATCACTTTCTCCGCTTAGAATAACGTTATTGCTGGCGTATAGCTGGTAAAAATCGCTCATATACCGTTACTAGACTTATAACGCTGTTGGTGGGTTCGCATTTCTAAATAACGGAATTAATTTTTCTGCCCTGAATAACGTTATTCATAGCGTATAGCTGGTAAAATTCACTCGTATACAGTTACTAGACTTATATAGTTATTGATGGGTTCTTATTTCTAAATAACGGAATTATTTTTTGCCATGAATAACGTTATTGACAGCGCAAAGCTCGTAAAAATTGCTCGTATACCGTTACTAAGCTTACAACGTTATTGGTGGGTTAGCATTTCTAAATAACGGAATTCTTTTTCTGCCCTGAATAACGTTACTGACAGCGCAATGTTCGTAAAAAACACTCGTGTATCGTTACTAAGCTTATAACGTAATTGGTGGGTTCGCATTTCTAAATAACGGAATTATTTTTCTGCCCTGAATGACGTTATTGACGGCGTATAACTGGTAGAAATCGCTCGTATACCGTTACTAAGCTTATAACATTATTGGTGGGTTCGCATTTCTTGATAACGGAATTAATTTTTATGCCCTGAATAACGTTATTCATAGCGAATGGCTGGTGAAAATCGCTCGTATACCGATACTAGACTTATAACGTTATTAACGGGAACGCATTTTTAAAATAACTGAATCTTTTCCTCTGCTGGTTATAACGTTAATATCACAAACCAGGGAAAATTATAACCCCTTATTTCGTTGCCGCACTAAAAACGTTATTCATAGACCATTTGTTTTGGGTACGGAAGCAGTAAAGTAACAAAAATTAATTCGTTGTTTTTGACAATTCTGTTACGTTATGAAGCCTTGAAGAACAGGTTGAGAGATGGAAAGCTTACACAGAGTGTTAGTATAAGGGAAAGGAGATTGAGATTCATGAAATGGAAAGGGAAGAGGAAATTGATGAGGATGCGAAAGGAGATTTAATATTGAGATCAGAATTTGACAGAGCATTGGAAGACTTAAGCAGGAACAAAGCACCAGGCATAGATGATTTACCGATTGAGTTGCTATGCTTCATAGGTGATGATGGTCTGGTCAGGTTATTTCACTTGGTGTGTAGGATTTATGAGACAGGTGAGGTACCCTCCATTTTCAAGAAGAATGTTATCATCCCTATACCGAACAAAGTAGGAGCTGACAGATGTGAAGATTACCGTACAATCAGCTTGATTACTCATGCTTCAAAGATCCTGTCTAGAATAATTTACAAGAGGATGGAAAGCCAAATAGAAAAGGAGTTAGGTAAAGACCAGTTTGGTTTCAGGAGAAATGTAGGAACAAAAGAAGCTGTACTAAGTCTTAGGCTGATTTTGGAAGGTAGAATAAGGAAAGATAAGAGAACGTTCATGACATTTGAAGACTTAGAAAGGCTTTTGATAATGTTGATTGGGCTAAATTCTTTGACGTTTTGAAAATAATTGGAATGAAGTACAGGGATAGGAGGATGATCTACAATCTATACAGAAACCAGACAGCAGTCATTCGAGCTGAAGGACATGAGGGAGGAGCTGGTATTCAGGAAGGTGTAAGGCAAGGCTGCAACTCATCACCCATACATTTCAATCTTTACATTGAACAAGCAATGAAGGAAATTGGAGAAAAATGTATAGTGGGAGTGAAGATTCAAGGAGAAATAATTTCAACTCTTGAGATTTGCTGATATCGTCATCTTGGCCGACACGCAGAGGATTAGAATGAGTTTTTGAATGGTATGGAATCCATCTTGAGGAAGCAATTCATGATGAAAATTAATAAATATAAAACAAAAATATTGGAATGCAGCCGAAATAAATCAGAAACCTCTATGGACATCAAATTGGCAGGTGAAAAGCTAAAGGAAGTAAAGAGACTTCTGTTACTTAGGAAGCAAAATACCCAGTGATGGACGAAGCAGAGGGGATATAAAAAGTAGGTTGGCTCAGGCAAGGAAAGCATTTCTACAGAAAAGGAATCTGCTGACATCGAATATAGATATTAGGAAGTCATTTTGAAAGCCTTTGTCTTGAGCGTGGCACTATATGAAAGTGAAACTTGGACTATTGGTGCAGCAGAAAATAGGATAGTTGAATCGTTTGAAATGTGGTGTTACAGGAGAATGAAGAAGATCAGATGGGTAGATAGAGTAACCAATGAAGAGGTACGGTATTAAGACGAGTGGGAGACGAGAGTTGTTTCTGGCGGCTGCTAATGAAGGTTGGTAGGACACACACTAAGACACCCAGGAATAGCAAGCTTAGTTATGGAAGAAAGGGTCGAGGACAAGAACTATAGGAATAGACCAAGGTTAGAATATGTTAAACAAATTACCTCGGATGTAGGGTGTGGTAGCTATGTAGAGATGAAACGATTAGCTCAGGACAGGGAGGCATGGATTGCTGCATCAAACCAGTCTAAAGACTGAAGATTCAAACAACATGTTTTTAAGGCCAGTAAAACCAAAACTATTGGTTAAAATAATGAAATGTATTTTATGGACGTGCAAAAAATAATTATAACACTTCAAAACATTGTATTGAAAGACACACTAGACTAGAGGTATGTGGAATATGCCAACATTAATATCTAAGAGTAAAATACCTGTCATCACTTTTTGTTTCTGAGATCGGTCATTTTTTTAAATTTGAGGTTGTACACTTCTGAAGAAAACAATATATGAGAATGAAATTTCGTCTCGATTTTCTATATAAGAGATAAGTGTGACTATAGACACACTAGTTTGACTGTGGCAACTTTCGGGATTTCCGTTGCATAAATTCCGCACATGATATCTAGTGAATCTCCGTTTTCCTCACCGACAATCAAATTCCTCTTCGCTTTCATGTCTGAAACCATATTCGTCCTTATCGACGTCTAACTACTGAATGTCACTTTATTCTGCATCTTGGCATTCATCCAGGGTTTGCCTTAATGTCATCGTAGTAAGACCACCTTGCCTGATCGTAATATCGTCGTCACAGAAGCTTGAAAACGCTTGCTTTTGTGCGAGTGTTGTAGCTGTAATTTGCCCCCATGACATGTTGAGTGTTGACTGTATTAAGAGCATCCAACAAACCCGCCCTCGACGTCGCGCTGATTTGCGCCATCAGGCAATAATCGCTCGTTTTTGACAATATGCTGTCCGTGCATCTACTCTTCACAATTCACAGGTCAGTGACCTTGGGAGTGACTGTTGGGAAAGTGCATTCCTCTTTGTACTGTCTCGGTTTTGAAGTTAAAAGAAATCCGTGCTATATCCCGTTCGGCGACATGATCGTATGTTTCCAAGATTGCAGCATTCTGATAGGGCACAAGTAGGCCTAATTTTACATCGCTGAGAAACTCGGTTAGTCTTCTGACATTTCGTCTCCGCACATCGTATCGTGTTAAAATTATTTTATGTTCGACCCTGACTATTTATTATATGTCAGAAAACTGTACTATAATGAGACTCATTATAACACTATTTTTCATTATGAAACTGTTTCTCCCACCAATCAGAGCTCAAGAAACAGTTGTTTGACCAATTAGATAACGATAGCATCGCACCTGCACTGAGTTCCACGGCCTTCTAATTTAAATTTCACTGCGTGGCCTAGTGTCATAGTAGGGTAATCGAGGAGGCCATGGTCAAATACAAGGCATTCTCTGCGTCTCATGCGCTGTGTTCAGTTCATAAAACTGGCGAAATCTCGACAGTTATTTATGAATATTTATGTTCGAACATAAAATAGTTCTAATAATTATCGTCAAACGTAAACAGTTGCATGCAACTCGCCTATAATGGTAATTAAGACACTCGTATGGAAATTATACAACTCGCATACGCTCGTTTTATAAACATACTCGTGTCTTAATTATTGCCATTATAGGCTCATTGCATAATTACTATTAAACAGCGGAGATATTATTTTATTTAGCGGGATGATAGTTGCTGTAAGAATTACTACTTTTAGGTAATACTCTTGGAGACCCGCGAATTAACGGCAAAGCGAATTATTCGCACGCAAATTATCGGTAGTACACTAATGCATATCCATGGTATTATTATTTTAGAATAGACTACTTCCATTTACCGGAAACCTATCTTTAACGGCTAAGAATTACAAGTTCCGTTCGATTCCGTTGAAGGTAGGTTTTATTGTAGTGCAGATATTAACTTTTATATAGGCCTATTGTTAGCAGGACTTAGTAGTTCGTATTTTAACACTTTCAGCTTGATTTGAAGCTGTCCTTGTTTCATGTTAGCAACTCTGTGATATCAGAACCAGATACTCTGGTGTGCATGTCACTACAATACTTGGAAGTTATCAGTTTGTGTATTTGTAAGTTCATAGCGCATGTTTGAATTGTAAAAGTTAGCAGCGAAAGCTTGTATGAGATTTCAAGGTATGTTTTGTTGCTATGCATCTATATAGCCTGTTGACCTTTTCTTAGTCGAGCATAACTGTCCTAATACCCACTGAAACTAGGTGTTTTAGTCTGTCCATTTAGAGAAACTTAAGACACTTGCATAAACGTGTACATAACAAACACATTTTCATTCATAATTTTTCATCTAGTGCAGAGTAAAGAGTACCGTATTGTAAATGTTTGAAGTTCTTGTCGTAAAAGTTGAGTGGTGTTCTAATTGCAGGAGGACATCTTCATAACGGCAGATTATCAACTGGCAGCGAAATGAATGTAACCAAAGAAGCGAATAATGCTCCAAAGAATGGAATCGACGAACTACTTAAAGCTTCAGGGTATACGGTGGAACCAACAGAACACAATCTCAGGCTGGCTGATATTGAGTAAGTGCAACAACATATTATGTTTTTATATTACATATCATCTATGTGGTATGTATGGTAAGTGGTACAGGATTGGAAATAGTCATCACTCATCAGTGCATGCATAGTAGGTACTGGACTTGAAGCATGGTAAGTTACTGTTGACCTTGACACTTTATTTTTATAATGATGTGGAATAAATCTTTGTGCTTGCGTTTTGTCCAGGAAGAATTCACAATGAATCTCAATAAATGTAAAGCAAATGTAATGGATGCAGTCAGAAGAAATCAGATACCCCTTATGCCATCAAATTGGCAGATGAAAGTCTAAAGGAAGTGAGAGAATTCTGCTACATGGGAACAAAATAAACATGCTGGGCGAAGTAAAGAGGATATAAAGAGTAGGTTAGCATAGGCAGGGAGAGCTTCTCTACAAAAATGAAATCCGACTAAGCTTAGAACATGTTTAAGAGAATGCCTCAGATGTAGGGTGTGATAGCTATGTAGAGATGAAACAATTAGCTCAGGAGAGTCTCAAGAACTGAAAACTCAGGATTGTGATCCTATAGTTGTGGAAGACGTTTTGAATTTTAACTTCCACTATCAAAATAAATGGGTGGCAAGAAAATGTCTTCCATTTCCTCCCTTTCGTGCCACCGTTGCTTTGTCTCTGAATAATATTTGAAACCTTCCTACGGCCTGTGAGTTAATTATTGGAAATGGCTGTGGAGAATAGCCTTGCAATAGCTAAAATAATCTTGTGAAACAGTCTGTGAATGTCTTTGCATTCAAATCCCAGGGTCCAGTTTCTCACAAGTTTTGTAAATGTGAAGTGAATCATGTCCACTGTGGTAACTCTCATAGACTTGAGAAACTACCATAATGATCTGGGTTTGTATCCTGGTGGTAACCACTTTTCAGAACATCTAGCTATAATTAATATATAGGTTTATTTTTAACAAGACTCCCTTCCTTAGATCAAGCAAATTGAGAATTGCACATAGTTAGCTCTTATAGCATGCAAGTAAGTATAACCCCACAATTGAGCCTCAGAGGACTGCAACATATCCTAGAACAACTGTCACTCAGCTCATTGACTGCAGCTTTCGGGGACTCGTGGCCAATGCAACGACACTCTCAGCCACATTACTTTGGTTTTAGACCCTGGAGCAATTCTCATATCTTGTCTGGCTGCATGGCTTAGCAGTAGCGTTCTCTCCTTCTGTTCCCAAGGTTGCAGGATCGAATCCTGGTGCAGTTAGCTGGCATTTGAGGGTGCGAAAATGCGAGGGAGCTGTGTTGGTAGATTTACTGGCACATTAAAGATCCCCTTTGGGGCCAAATTCTGGCACCACGGCGTCTCTAAAATCCGTAGTAGTTAAAAGGGATGTAAAACCAATAACATTATTATTATTATTATTATTATTATTATTACTATTATTATTGTTATTACTTCTCATATCAAGCAGCTACTCAATTATCCTCACAAGGCTAAGACCACCCCTTTCTAGTCTTCACCTCAGATCTTAAATTTCTGACAAAGCTGGGAATCAAACCTAGGGCCTGCTAGGTAAAAGACAAGAATGCTACCCCTACACTAAAGAGCTGGCGATTTATAGCAAACAAATCCATACAAAATGTTAAATTGATAATTTGAGGTGTAGGAGAAGTAGTATGGGGCTCCGATAGACTGGGATTATATGGCTCCCTGTTGGAAACTACAAACTCTTAAAGCATGCTGTTCGAGGCATACCCTGTACCAACAGTGTAGTTGTGTGCACTACGACTGAAACAGTAGCTGGAAATCTGTAGATCCATCATGGTTCTGGCAGTGGCTATCCTGAGTTTGGTTTTCCCTGCTGTCTTCAGGCAAATGTTGTGATGATACATTTGTTTAAGCCCCAATCCTAGACCATAATTACACACTCTTACAGTTTGGCGCTGTCCAAAGCCCCAATACAAATTAACAACTCCTCTCACAGTTGCCGAGTACATGGGGCTGACAACTAAAATGTCCTTAGCCCTTAAAATGAATTAACTACATTCATTGTGAAGTGAAATTTTGTGAAGAGCAGGGGAATTTTCTGTAAACCAATACCTATTGTCTGAATTACCATATCCACACACCTCTCATCTGAAAACCTCCCTGGCTGGGATTGTAATACACTATCATCAGTTCATCCTAATCATTTGCCGCACAGTATGGATTTTAATTGAGCCCTGAGTATGTGGCTTCAACAGTGATGGGGTTTGAAATGATATAATTAAGAACTTAACACAATGGAGCAATTAAATTAAATCAGGTTAGATATAGGCATGTGTGAAAGCAGTATCACCAGCTTACACGAGGAAAAAATATATAAAGTACACAAGAGTGATAGATCTGCTGTTTGGGAACCAGTTTTAATAGTAGATTACATTTTGTTCTACTTTTGTGCTTAATAATCTGAAAAATAATGTGCATCTCCATGACACATCGCAAGTGTTTATCAGAAGTTTATCACGTTAAATATATATATTTGTACCACTTTAGTGTTCCCATTAGAGATGGGTCCAGCTACTAAAATTCTGAACATCTTCCTTAGTAAGGCAAATGTAATGAATAGAGGTGCACTGAAGAAACTACAACTTCCCATGGATGGCCCAATTGACATGATGTATTCAGGTAAACATAGCAAAGGTTTGACCTTCTTTTGTTTAACATGGAAGCACACTTACAGTTGTAAAATGCTGCTGTTATCTGTTAACCCCTACTTCAGCATCACATGGGAATTAACTTAAGCTTGACAACTTTGGAGGTGGCAGATACAACTGCAATTTGTAATAAATGAAATTAATTTGCAGACTTAGAACTTGTAGAACTTATTTTTTACATACTTCAAATCCCTTCTGTTTTATATGCTGTATCTTATTATGCATAATAGCGTATTTACCAACAAGTCCAACCTCTCCTCCACGTGGTGGGAGACGGGCAACGGCATGAAGTAGGGGATTGCCTGTAGGGGTGAAGTACAGTGGGGACTTTGTGTGCCCCGGGACCGCTGCGGTAGCTGTGAAGGCTCTATGGGAACCCTGAAAAGTGACGGCTGACGGGGCTCTGGTGAAGCTAAGATAGGCCTAGCAAGCCAGTAGTGGATATCATATTTGCTTTCAAAACAGGAACAGGCCTCGGAAAGGACGGATGCAAACGACGACGACCCGGATATGCTAATGGACTACGAGTTGGGACATTAAACATACAGACACTGACAGGAAAGGTGGAGGAGAATGTAGATGTGATGGAGAGAAGAAAACTGGATGTACTGGGCTTGGCAGAAACAAGATGGAAAGGAGAAGATCGCAGAGAACTGAGGAAAGGGTACCGGTTGTACTGGAGTGGGAACAGTGAAGGAAGGAGCAGCGGAGTAGGAGTAGTTGTGAGAGATGGAATGAAGGAAGAGGTAAAGGGAATAAGTGACAGGATCATGAAGATCGGAGTAACTGTAAAGGGAAGAAGCCTGGAGATAGCCCAGGTATATGCCCCTCAATTTGGATGTACAGCTCAAGAGAAGGAAGACTTTGAGGAGGAGCTACAACAGCAGTTGAATGGTCCGAGCATCATTGTCATGGGAGATTTGAATGCACATGTAGGAAGTGAAAGGCAAGGATATGAAAATGTTGTTGTTGTTGTTTCCTATGGCTAGCCCGGATTCCAATCCATCAGCTTTCTTGCGTTCCAATAGAGTTGTGTGAGGTTTCCAGAAGTTCTAGCAGTCACATCAAGTTTGTTGCAATGTAGCAGGTGTCCCTTATCCATTTTACTTCCAGGTTCGTGACAAAGTGTGCATTCTACAGATCTCAGGATGTTGATTCATTTCAGATGAGCTGCAAGGCAGTCATGGCCAGTGTTAAGTCTGAAGAAGGCTACAGCTTCTTTTCTTGGTGTTAATTTATATTGATCCCATTTAGCATCAATGTCTTTCCATAATTTGGTTTCTGCTGTTTTCTTTGCCATTTCTTCATACCTGTTTTTGATAGTATTTTTCAAGATCCTTTTTGCTGACAGAAAATCAGTCTGACTGACAGGTTGTTGTAGTGTGGTACCTTTTTTTGCTAATCTGTCTGCCTCTTCATTTCCTGCTATTCCAACATGAGAAGGGATCCACTGAAATGAGATCTGTTTGTGGAGCCTTTGAAGGGTTTTTATCATACAAAAAATTTCTTTCAGTTCTTTATTTTGGGGCTTATAATTTGATGAGATGGCTTGGATGACTGCTTTTGAATCTGTAATGATAACGCATTTTTGATAATCAATGTTTCTGCCTAATAACTTATGGAGTGCATGTGAAATTGCTCTTATCTCAGCATCAAAGTTTGTTTTGTTTTGGCCTACTGGGAAGTAGAGTGAGAAGAGAGATGAATGTATTCCTGCTCCAGTTCTATTTTCTATGTCATGTGAGCCATCTGTAAATATTTTTAGCCATTGATTAGATGGATATCTTTCTTCTATTGTACAGAGGGCCAGTTGTTTTAGATCTTGTGGTGAAGAGTCAGTCTTGCAGACCTCTTCTAACAAAGTAAGATCTGTAGTCACTTGTATATATTCAATGGGATTGACTGGCATACAGAGTGGTTAAAGTTTTATTTGCAGATTGCTCTTATTGATGTATTCTTTGGCGTGGCTTAAGGGATCTTTTTGCGTTTTAAGATTGGGGCTAGAAACTGGTTTTTTGTTCCCTGTCATTTGAGGTAGTCTTTGTATACTGAGGTATGCATTGGCTGTTTGATGTTTCATCTCTTCTTCTATTGGTAAGTTGTGGGTATATAATTGCAAGGCGGTTATAGGTGTGGTTTTTATTGCACCTGTTATGATTCGTAGGGCATTATTCTGACACCTCTCGAGGCGATCAATGTTTGACTGGGGTGCTGTAGAGAGTACTTCA
Organism: Meconema thalassinum; assembly: GCA_946902985.2. Classification (NCBI taxonomy): domain Eukaryota; kingdom Metazoa; phylum Arthropoda; class Insecta; order Orthoptera; family Tettigoniidae; genus Meconema; species Meconema thalassinum. Next base: position 669,133,950 of record OX336389.2, on the reverse strand, counting down.
CTGCCATATTTTATGATAGGTTTGATGTAAGTATTGTAGGTTTTGTTGAGTGTGTCTTGAGTGCTCCCCCAAGTAGCTCCTGCTAGTCTCTTCAGTAATTTCATCCGTTTGCATACCTTATCCTCCACATGTTTTATGTGTTTGGTCCAGTTCAGCTTCTTGTCCATGATGATACCTAGGTACTTTGTACTTTCACTTTTTGGAAGATCTTGATTACTAAATTTGAGACTAAAAGTTGGATTGTGGTGTCTCAGGGAGAAAAACTGGTATACTGTTTTGGAAGTATTGATTTCCATATTATTGTTTTCGGTCCAGTTTTTGAGTTTTATAAGTGCCTGGTTCATTCTGTGTTCAAGAAGCATTTGCTGATTTGGGCTGTTACGTGCTGTGGTCCAAATGATAACATCATCTGCAAACATGCTGATATTCACATTACCTACTTTCTTTATTGTTTTTGGAAAATCGTTGATGTACATATTGAATAAAGTTGTGCTTGATACAGCTCCTTGTGGGAGGCCTAGTTTTGATTGCTTGCAACCTGAAGTTTTGTTGTTGTAACGAACATTGATCATTCTTTGTGAAAGGAATCTTGAAAACCAGTTTAACATACATCCATTTACTTTGAAGTTGATAAGTTTCTTTAGCAGCATGTTTCGCCATACAGTATCATAGGCTCCTTTAAAATCGATGAAAACTGCAAGAACACTTTCCCTTTTGTTAAAGGCTTCTTTAACAGCTTGTGTAAATCTCATTATTTGGTGGGAGGAGGACCTGTTTTGTCTAAACCCTGCTTGTTCTTCTGATAGAAGAGATTTTGTTTCCAAGTACCAATTGAGTCTATTTGTAATCATCCTTTCTAGAATTTTTACCAGAATGGAGGTACGTGCTATAGGTCGGTACGAGGGGACTTGGTTTTTTGGCTTGCCTGGTTTTAAGATTGGAATGATGGTTGCTTTAGTCCAGTCTTTAGGTAGGTTATCATTTGATGTCCAAAATTTGTTGAATATGTGTAGCAGTATGTTTAGAGCAGATGGACCTAGATTTTTTATGAATTCTGGGAATATCTCATCTGGTCCTGGTTGTTTTCTGACTTGTGTGTTCTTTATTGCTAACATTAACTCTTCCATTGAAAATGTATTGTTCAAGATATCATCTGCATTATTATTCATGAATTTTTTGACTATTTTTTTGAGAGTCTTGTCTTCTTTCTTTTTCTGTTTTGATAGTCTAATTGAAGTGAAATGTTTACAGAAGTGGTTTGCTATTTTATGACAGTCTGTAATTTCCTTATCATTTATCATAATAGGATTCAAAGGAGTGACTACGTGTTTGTTGTTTAGAGAATTGATAAAATTGTGAGCTTTATTGCTGTCTGTCCTATAGTCAACTGTTGTTAAAAATTTGTTCCAAGATTCTCTTTATGATAATGTTATTGCTTGTTTTAATTTTGCTGTTGCTTGTCGCCATTTCCGTACATCATTTTGATCCTGAGTAAGTTCAGCTGTTCTTCTTGCTTTGTCTCTGGCGGACTTAAGATTGTTCAATTCATCTGACCAGAAAGGTTTATATTTTGTTTGGGCACCTCTGGGTATGAACAGTTTGGCTATGTCTTTTATGGCTGTGGTAAATTTATTCAGGATGATATTAGGAGGTGCATCAAGATCAATTTCCGACATTTTAGCATGAAAGTTATTCAGTAAGATGACCATATCATAATATGGGTTTCGTCAAGCAGAAAGGAATATGTACTGGTCCTCATTAGGTGGTCATCCAGACCACAATTTGTGTTCCACATTTTGAGCCTTCAGGTATTATTGCAATAGCCTCACCATGTCACTGTGCTGCCATCCCATTATTATGGCAATCTCCCAGAACCCCAGTCCTCGTTGGCAATATGTGATAATTCGTATAGTAAAATCTAGAAATGGATTAACGTCCCATGGTACTATGTGTTTAGTTCTTCATGGACTTAAATGAAGGGGATGTTGAATGTCTGAAACTTAACGATAACATCATGCTTTAAGACCCACCTCGTCCCACATATGACTAACAGTGCACTTTATCTACTGTATATCTGTGCTGTCAAGAACTTGCTGTGTTTAGCTGAATCTCTGAAGAACTTCCCAACTGATCGGACAATACCAATAATAATGAATAATAATGTTATTGGTTTTACGTCCCTTTTAAATACTCTGGCTTTTAGAAACGCCAGGGTGCCGGAATTTTGCCCCGAAGGGGATCTTTAACGTGCCAGTAAATCTACTGACACGGCTCCCTCGCATTTGCGCACCCTCAAATGCCACCTGACTGCGCCAGGATACGAACCTGCAACTCGGACAATACCAAAACAGTTCTTAACAGACCATAAATTGGCATTGCTATATTCAATCGGCTTGAGCTTCCTTTAAAAGGCATCTCACCATGTACCTGTGCTATACAATTCTCAATAGTTATCGCATTACAATTGATTTCCCAAGCCAAGCCTTGTCCAATCACATTAATTAATGGAATAACTTGTTAAAAAAATCTTCACACAGAATACTTCAATCAGGATTAACCCGGCAGTGGTCGCAGAGAAATTTCGACATGAGTGGTCGCGGGTGAGATTTTCGCTCACCTTCGTAATTTGAAGCTTTATACACAAATGATTGTTTTGAAAGGTACGGTACTACGTTTATTTGCTTTTGTGAAGTATCTAATATATATTTAAATAAAAAGATACTTAAATTTTGCCAGCCCAATATGAATAATTAAACGTTTTAAATCAGAGCACCCTAAATATGGCATCTAAATATATTCTCTGGCGAACGCTCGCATTTATTAAGCATCATCATCATCATCATCATCATCATCATTTCCCCTTATCCAGCTCCTGCCGGGTCGGGGTATTTATGGCACTTCTCCACTTTCCTCTTTCCTTCCACCATTCTTCTTCCACGATCTTGTCCCAGTCCAGATTTCTTTTTCTTACGCTGTTCTTTACTGAATCAATCCACCTTGTTCTAGGTCTTCCTCTTGCTCTCTTACCCTTGCACTTCGCCTCCAGCATCTGTCTTGGTATTCTATTTTCCTCCATCCTCTTTACATGTCCAAACCACCTTAGTTTATTCTTCTCAATTCTCTCATTTAGTTTTCCCATCCCAACTTCCTTCCTAACATCTTCATTCCTCACTCTGTCTTTCCTTGTCTTTCCTATCATACTTCTTAGGAATTTCATTTCACTGGCTTGGATTCTACTCTCTTATTAAGCATAAATACAAAATGGAAGTTTGTATTGGAAAGCAACCCTTTGGACCTTACTCTGTTGAGGTCACAATTTTTGCCTCATCTTTTAATCCAGCAAGGCATTGAACAAGGTTCTTTTGTCTGTTTTTTGCATTGTATTGTGGGCAATGGATGTACCAGGTTGTGCGCCCATCTTCCCCAGAGTACTGTGCACCAGGATTATCCAGTTCATCACCAGAAATATCTGAAGCGCTGAATCACTAAATTCCATATTATCCTCATCTTCACTAGCACTGCCAACTTCCAACAAATCATCATCTGCCTCACAATTTCTTCTTAATTCTTGCTCCACCACGTCCTACTATACCATAACCTGTTCCTCTAGTTTATTAGCCATTTTTAAATTCACTAGAGAACAAACTATAGAATGAAAAGTAACACAAAAATAGTTACGTTCATGATCGCGGGTGAGGGAAAGTCTCACTTCTCTGCAAGCGCGTACAATAATAGTAACCATGTGAATATTTCAAGTGTTAACTTGCTATTGTTGCGGGAGGTGTCTCGTTATGCCCCCTACTAGGAATACCTAGGAGGGTATGGGAATCCGCATGTGGGCTACGAAGTTACATGCAAGACATTTCCAAAGTGAGATAATCCCTCCCCCGTAACCACTGCCGGGTTAATACATCCAACACTAATAGACATTTGTTTAATCCTTGTGATTTCATCAGCTAGGAGTGAAAATGAATCAGTGAATGTTCCTCATTTCCAAAATTTTCTTCTTCATTTACATGTTGTTATTTTACAGGGTTGGGACATCCTGTTCATCAGCCATGAGTACTTTTTATTTGTTAAAACTTGTCTGATAACCTACAGTATGTATCTGTGGTGACTATAAAAGTGAAATTAAGAAAGAAAGGAAAAAAAAAAAGAGAGAAATTATGAATAGGTAAAATAGTTTTATTCCACCTAAGTCAATACTATGAAACTAAGTAACATACAGTATATAATACTAAGTTTTGGTTAACTTGTAACCATCCTCATCTAAAATCAAATTGTAATAACATTAAACAAAGAGCATCATACAATCTACACATTGAAAATGAAAATCCACAGCCTGCTTCCAGTCTCCGACCGGTTCAGGAATGGAATGAATGAAGCCCCCATCTAGCGGCGAGGATATGAACTGTGCCGGCTGCCGAGGCCTGACGCACTGCTCTGGGGCAATGATTAAATGAATGACAGATAGATTAAAATCTATAAATAAAAATTAAGCACTAACATAAAAATAATCACTATAAAAATTCTAGTATCCGTTGAATAACCTTGCAAATATAAACTGATATCTGCTTAAAATAATGTTAGAATCAGATACAGTAAAAAAAATAATCTTGAAACTATTTGAAGAATGGTTACAATCATGGTAAAAATATTGCAAATTTTTAAAAAATCAGATCTGGTACATTTGATATTAAATGAAAATTAAAAACCATTATAGAAATATTGCTAATTAAAACCTTGAAGTTCAGAACTAATGAAATAATATAAACTTCAGTAAAAATGTTCTTCAGTGTGTCATTGTCGGTAAATAAAATTAAAATGATGTATTTGATTATCATGAAAAAGATTCTCTATTGAGCTTTTGAAGGTTGTTGTGTAAAGATCTTGAAAGCTTAAATCATTCTGCACCAAACTGTAATGGAGAGAGGTTTTTGAATTGAAAACATGTTTGTCATCCAATTCAAATTGCCAGTGTTTATTATGGTAATTTACACCTATAAGCCTCCTTCGGAAGATAGACCAAATTGAGAGTGTGGCTATGGAGGAAGAAAACAATAGTAAAAGTCCTGTGTGTATTTAATTTTTCACCTACATTGCATGTACATTATGTATTCAAATGGTTATGGAAATAATATAATATTATATCATAAGTTTTTTTTAATATTATACAAGATTGGATTTTTATGCAAAAGATTTACAAAACTATGAAAATAACCGAGGCAAAACATCCACCCTACTAAAATATGCACAGCTCTAAAGAAACCCATGCTACAAAAATAAACAAAAATGGTAATATAATTCAGTGGTTTACAAAAATAAAAGGAAGTTTTTATGATTTTTCTTGGTCGCTGTGATATATGTTTCTAGCAGAGCTAAGGGGATAACTCTAATGACCTGCGGTACTGCATTTATAGTACATTTACAGAAGTCCAGAGGAAGTTTAATTCTGGTCAAAAGTGCCTTGTCGGATTTTAACAGATCATTGGTTTCACATCCATAAAGACAAAACTACAATACTATTTGATTCAACATATCAACTTTTGGCAAATAACAGAATTGCATGATAATATGCACATGTGGAGAAGTTTCCATTGTACAGTAGCTTATTTTCCTTTTAAGTTCATTTTATTAATAAAACAATGCAGAAATATAAAATTGAGTTTAAGTTATTGAGAACATTCCATAATATTATTCAATGTATTATATTGTAAAAATAAATAATTTGAAAAAGTTTTATGGGCGTTTAGGTTTTGGGTTTACCAGACCCAGCCCAAACTTTCTTGTTACATTTTTCACCCGACCGTTCTAGGGTTAATTAAAATTTATCTCAAACATTTTTCATATCAAACCAACATTAGATTTAAGTACATCTCTAGTATTTTATTTTTATTCTTAATTGAGCTGAAGAAGACCTGAATGTCAGGTCGAAAATGTACAATATAGGTATAATAGATAGATTTGTGTAAGTATTGATTGGCGTATAATTTGAACTTTGAATTCATCCATCAATACGGATATCTACAAACATTTGTGCTATCAATGGCAAATGTATTTGCATTCTATCAAATCATCATCATCATCTTGTACAGTTTCCAGCCCCAGACTGGGTCTGTTTGGAACATAAGCCTCGCCACTTAGTTCTTTCTTCCCACCACCTCTCCGCTGTCACTTTGGTCCAGTCCTCGCCTGTCTTCTTGACACTTTCCTCCACTCCTTTCAGCCATCTATCTCTTGGTCTTCCCCTTGGTCGTTTCTTCTGCATCTGCATCTCATGTATCCTCTTGGGAATCTTCTTCTCATCCATTCTCTTTAAGTGTCCATACCACCTCAGTCTTGATGTCTCAATCCTACCTTGCAATGGCTCCTCTTTCACCATTTCCCTGACCTTTTCATTCCTCACCCTGTCTCTTCTTGTTACTCCGATCCTACTTCGCAGGAACTTCATTTCACCTGCCTGTATTCTGCTTATGTCTCTTTTCCTCATTGTCCACGTCTCTGAAGCATAGGTCAGTATCGGGACATAGTAGCTTCTGTATAACACTTCCTTGCTTTTTTGTGGGACATCCCTATTCCACACTAAGCTCCTAATGCTTCTCAGAAATGCTTCTGCCTGACTGCCACGTTCCGTAATCTCTCTGTCATTTCTCCCATTTTCCTCCACTATACTTCCCAAGTACTTGAGACTTTCCACCTTCTTCAGCTGTCCACCTCCAAGTGTTATCCCACTCATTGGTCTGTCCTTTTTCCTAGTCGTTAACAGGATCTCACATTTACTGATGTTGAACTTCCATCCCTACTCTCCCACTGTTTCTTCCCAAGCCTTCAGTTGCTCCTGAATTTCCTCCTCCTTGTTTCCCCAGACCATGAGATCATCTGCAAACACCATTGCTTTCATCTTATTTTCTCCTATCTTTCCTGCTATCCGTGTCATTACCACGTCCATAACCACAATAAAGAGAAGGGGTGACAGCGCACTACCCTGTTTCAGGCTACTCATTTGTCTGAACCAGTCTGTTCTTTCCCCTCCAACTTTCACACAACTCACACTTCCACAATACATCTCCTTCACTCTGCCTACAGTCTCTTTTTCCACTCACATGTTTTCCATTGCTTTCCAAACCTTCTCCCTACACACACTATCATAGGCCTTTTCGATGTCCAGGAAGGCCATCAGCAGATCCTCTCCAAATTCATAGTGGTGTTCCTGGAGCTGTCTCACTGAAAATATGAGATCCACTGTTGATCTCCCAGGTCTGAATCCATACTGCTCCTCTCTCAATTTTCTCTCCACTTTGGCTCGTATTCTACTTTCTAATATCTTTTCATATATCTTGGCACAGTGAGGTATGAGTGTGACTCCCCTGTAATTTCTGCACTCCTTTCTGCTTCCTTTCTTAAATATTGGGACAATTAATCCTTTCTTCCAATCTTCTGGGGTCTTTTTCTCCTTCCATATCACCCTCATCACACGGTACAGCCACTGTTTCCCAACCTCCCCTGCTGCCTTCACCATTTCAACACTCACTTCATCCACACCTGGTGCCCTTCCTCCTTTCATCTTGTCTATAGCCATTTCCAGTTCTCTCCAAGTCAGGTCCTTTTCCATTCCTGTGTTGTCTTCTCCATCTTCCAATACATTGTCTTCCTCCCTATGACCATTTGGATTCAGCAAATCCTCAAAGTACTCTTTCCACACTGTCTTGAGTGCCTCTTTGTTGTGTACCTCATTTCCGTTTTTGTCCATCATTACCACATCCTCTCGCAGACCTCTTCTCTTACTTTTGACCATCCCATAAAGTACTTTCTTATTTCCTCTGCTGTCTTCCTCCATCATCTCTGTCCACTTTACCATCCACTTCTTCCTCTCTTCTGCGACAATCTTGTTTGCTTCTTTCTTCTTTATCTTATAATCTTCCCTTGTCAGATCAGTTCTTTCCTGGAACCACACTCTGAAAGCCTTGTTCTTCCTTCCCACAGCTTCTTTTACTCTCTCATTCCACCATGGTGTCTCTTTACACTGCTTTCTGTTGCTTGTTCTTCCACATACTGCCACTGCAGCTTCCACCATTGTGTTTTTGAATTGCTTCCATTCCTCTTCCCCTGTTTTAGGATTGTCTGTTGGCATCCTTTCCCTTATTATCTTCTGGAATTCTTCCTTGACTTCCTTTTCCTTGAGTTTCCATACTTTGATTCTCCTTTCCTGGTACTCTGTCCTCTTGCTATCCTTAACAACTCCCAGGTTCATTACAAGTATTCTGTGGTCGCTATCTAAGGCCTCTGATGGTATTACCTTTATATCTCTGACACTTCTCTTCATTTCCCAGTCGTACAGCATGTAATCTACCAAAGATTTCTCTTCTCTTACTTTTGACCATCCCATAAAGTACTTTCTTATTTCCTCTGCTGTCTTCCTCCATCATCTCTGTCCACTTTACCATCCACTTCTTCCTCTCTTCTGCGACAATCTTGTTTGCTTCTTTCTTCTTTATCTTATAATCTTCCCTTGTCAGATCAGTTCTTTCCTGGAACCACACTGTGAAAGCCTTGTTCTTCCTTCCCACAGCTTCTTTTACTCTCTCATTCCACCATGGTGTCTCTTTACACTGCTTTCTGTTGCTTGTTCTTCCACATACTGCCACTGCAGCTTCCACCATTGTGTTTTTGAATTGCTTCCATTCCTCTTCCCCTGTTTTAGGATTGTCTGTTGGCATCCTTTCCCTTATTATCTTCTGGAATTCTTCCTTGACTTCCTTTTCCTTGAGTTTCCATACTTTGATTCTCCTTTCCTGGTTCTCTGTCCTCTTACTATCCTTAACAACTCCCAGGTTCATTACAAGTATTCTGTGGTCGCTATCTAAGGCCTCTGATGGTATTACCTTTATATCTCTGACACTTCTCTTCATTTCCCAGTCGTACAGCATGTAATCTACCAAAGATTTCTTTGTTAAATCACTGCTGTACCACGTTACCTTGTGGCTTTCTTTCTTCCGGAACCCGGAGTTGCCTACTACTAAACCGTTTCTCTTGCAAAAATCCAGCAACTTTCTCCCTTCTTCATTCCTGCTACCCCATCCTTCTGCTCCCAATACATTTTCATATCCTTGCCTTTCACTTCCTACATGTGCATTCAAATCTCCCATGACAATGATGCTCTGCCCATTCAACTGCTGTTGTAGCTCCTCCTCAAAGTCTTCTTTCTCTTGAGCTGTACATCCAACTTGAGGGGCATATACCTGGGCTATCTCCAGGCTTCTTCCCTTTACAGTTACTCTGATCTTCATGATTCTGTCACTTATTCCCTTTACCTCTTCCTTCATTCCATCTCTCACAACTACTCCTACTCCGCTGCTCCTTCCTTCACTGTTCCCACTCCAGTACAACCGGTACCCTTTCCTCAGTTCTCTGCGACCTTCTCCTTTCCATCTTGTTTCTGCCAAGCCCAGTACATCCAGTTTTCTTCTCTCCATCACATCAACAATCTCCTCCACTTTTCCTGTCAGTGTCTGTATGTTTAATGTTCCAACTCGTAGTCCATTTGCATATCCGGGTTGTCGTCGTTTGCATCCGTCCTTTCCGAGGCCTGTTCCTGGTTTGAGAGCAAATATGATATCCACTACTGGCTTGCTAGGCTTATCGTAGCTTCACCAGAGCCCCGTCAGCCGTCACTTTTCAGGGTTCCCATAGAGCCTTCACAGCTACCGTAGCGGTCCCGGGGCGCACAAAGTCCCCACTGTACTTCACCCCTACAGGCAATCCCCTACTTCATGCCGTTGCCCGTCTCCCACCACGTGGAGGAGGGGTTGGACTTGTTATTTCCCCATCGAAATGTATCATAAAATTATTTCCATCTGTGATTTCAAGCAGTAGGATGGAGATACAGTAGTTCAGGTTACTACCATTAAATGCTTCCCCTGCTTCTCACTACACATGTTGTAACGTGTTTTTCGAGGGTATTTTACGCCACTGACATAAGTCAGTAGGAAGCCATTCTATATTTATTTACGCGGCAAATTGTTCAGCCAAGAGAAGTTTTCATGCAACTTATTATTATTATTATTAGGGTATTTTTTGGAGCGTTTCTTTTTATAAGATTATAAGTATACAGATAGGTTTTCGATGTTATAGAAAACCCTATCAAGCGAATTATTACGAACAACATTATCGCGGAAAATTATATGATTACGGAATTTTATGGATTTTGTCAGTTAGAGTTTGTTGAGAGAGATGAGTCACTGGGAATTCGGCTACAGGCTTATTCTTGTCGAGAAGCGTGATGCAAGCGGGTTTGCTGCATCAAGAAAAGGCGAAATGGCCTGAACCGGTAATCGATATCATCGTCGCGCCGAGTGTATTGACCCGGAGGTGGGGAAGATCGCGTGGTGGCTCAGCCAATCAGTGGAGAGCGGGCGAGAAGAAGACGGCACCAGAGAGGGGAGGCGAGGAGTGCATATGTGGTTTGCGCGCCGAGGAGGCAGGGCGATTATCTTTGTAAAACTTGACCGTTGTGGTTGCTCGAGTGGTTGGTTCCGGTGTGACCGGACCATAATATAACATTTCTACAAATATTTCTACAACTAACGAAGAAGATAACGACGTCCAGAAGGCTATGGGAAGCTCTTCAGCATCAAGTACGAGGGAAATGCTACGGCAATTTCCAATGGTAAGCGCGAATGACTCAGAACTACATAATCTCTCGTTTCTTTGTTTCATATTCAGTATTTCAGTAACTTCTTAGCTTGGGAATAATAGTAAAATCAGTAATTCATCCGACTCCGTTTTCACGTAATTCTCTAGCGGTAATATTCAAATCGCAACGCTCCAATTTAAATTTAAAATATATTATTATTAATTTTGCCATACTTGTTTTATATAATAAATTCATTTCTTTTAACCATGCAATCTTTGCTTTCAGTAGTTAGCATTAGATATAGACCAAATTCCTTCTCCTGATACAATTGTTAGTTGGGTTAATGATCAAATCATACCACGATCTGAGTGTAAAGATTCTTGAAGGTGTTCTACCAGAGCTAGGTGTTGTTAAATATAAATTTAGATTTCAACATAGCGTTGAGGTCTTGGCGCCCACTAATACAACATATCTTAGTCAGAGTAAATATTTCAAAGTGCAAGGCAGGGCTAGTAAAGACATTACACTTGTCACCCAACAGTGAGGGCTATAGAAAGTGTTTCACTTGTCGCTACCAACATGGGGCAGAAAACCTAATAACATTTGTGGATGGAGAAGGGTATATATTTCTTTGCCTGTATTTTGGTTTTTTTTTTCATTTATCGGTGTGTATCAGCATGGGTAGTGTTGAGGAAGAGATGAAGTTGCGTAGTGGTCACCAGTTGGATAGTGAAGATACGAGCAGTATGGCTAGTCTTGGAAATGAAAGCAGTACAGGGAAGTCGGAGGTAAATCCCGATACTGAGGGGGGTAATCGAAACAGTCAAGCAGGGTTAGAGAGTTTGCTTCTTCAGTTTATGCAACAAAATAAAATTAGCACAGATGCTTTAAACGCTAGACTTGAACAAAATAGTAGGGAAAATAAAGAGAGTAATAGGGAATTGAGCGATAGTTTAAATGCTAAACTTGAACAAAATAATGCTAAACTTGAACAAAACAGTAGGGAAAATAGAGAAAGTACTGAAACTTTAAATGCTAAACTCGAACAAAATAATGCTAAACTTGAACAAAACAGTAGGGAAATTAATGATAAATTTGAGCTGATTAGAGGTGAGATCAGAGGGGTGATGGAAGAGAAGGCTAAAGAGATTATTGCAGATGTAGACAGAAAATTAGGAAAAGTACAGGAGGAGTTAGAAATTAGAATCAGTACACAGGCTGAAAATTTAAAAGAACTAGTGCAACTTGAAACACAGCAGGTCAAAAAGCAATTGGGGGGAGAAATTGACAAAATTCAGGAAGCAACTAATGAGGTTAAAGAACAGCTGGGGGAAGAATTGATAAAGTACATGCAGAAATAATCACTGAAGTTAATGCTTTAAGAGAGAAGAATAAGGAAAGCATTAATGAGATTAATGAGAAACAAGCTAAATTAAGTGGTAAAGTTGAAGCATCGGAAGGGAGTATTAGGTTAACTGTAACTAATATTGAAAGAAAAGCTGAGGAGAAAATTGCTGAATTAGAACAGAAGTTGAAAGCTAGAATTAGGCAGGAAAATAGTCAGAGTAGGCCAGTTTATGTGAATAGCACACACAGGGAAATAGAACTAGGCAAATTCAGTAATCGGCAGGGTTGTCCAATGGAGTTCATGAATACAATAGAAAATAAATTCGGGGAGAGGTTGGAAGATGGTAGCATTGAGTGGTGCCAGGTAGTTGAGATTTTAGAGCAAGCGTTTGTAGGGGAGACAAGAAACTGGTTTGCTGTCTACAGAGACAATTTCGAGAATATTTCAGATTTTAAAATTAAATTTTGTGAGAAATTTTGGAATGAGGTAATTCAGTCTCAGCATCGTGAGGGAATTGTGTGTGGGAAATATAACCCGAGAGGAAACTACACTATGACCGAGTACTTTTTAGGACAGGTATTGACGTGTAAATATCTGGATGGTTTGAGGGAGGAAAGTGATGTAGTCAGGCTATTACTAAGACATTTTCCATATAGAATCAAAGAAGCTGCCTGTATCCAAAATGTTAAATCTATTTCACAAGTGGAAAATTTGTTAAGTACATTCGATGCTCTGGGAAGAGGTGGTTACGAGGAGAATTTCGGTAGGAACCAGGGTAACCATAATAACAGGCCTAATGAGAATAGGAATCAGGAAGTCCAAGGAAACAGTGGCAAAGGGGCCAACGTTCAAAATAGGGGGAACCAAAATAATAATAATAATAATAATCAGCAAAACCAGTACAGAGGAAATGGGTATGGTACGAACTACCAAGGTAGAAATAATGATTTCAGGGGAAATCAAGGCCGAAATAATGATTTTAGGGGTAACCAAGGGAGGTATAATAACAATAATAATTATAACAAGAACAGGGGTCAAGGAGGAAATCAGCCCAATGGTAATAATGGACAGAGAGATACCGTTCACCCAACCCAGAACAACCAGACCAGTGCAGTAGTGAGTAGTACTACACCAAGCGGTAGTAATGCTTTAAACACAAACCAGGCTGCGATGTAAGGTCAGAATCTCAGTCTGTAACATGCCCTGTCCATACACTTATACAGGAACACTATGACCTAAATGTAAGAAATGAATTATCACGCGAACTAAATGATGAAGGTATTATTCAGGAGGTGGTTAGTAAGAGCCCCATAGTTAAATTTAACGTGTCCGAGGCGTACACAGATGTTTTAATTGATAGTGATTGTATGAAGAGTTGCATAAGTAGTGCATTTTATGATAAAATGAAAGGAACTGGAGTAAATTTTGAGGAGATGCCAATTAAAAGCACTTTTGTTATCACAGCTGTTGCCAAACAACGGCAATAGCCAAATTAAGGACCATTGAATAAAATATGTCAAAGAAAGTAAGTGGAGTAAAAAGAATTTGCGTTAAATAAAATTTTGTTGTTGTCAATTCTTAGGGGCTTTGAGACATCATGGTCATGTAGCCCCGTGTACTTGGGTGTGTGTATTTTTTGTGTGATAACCTCTTGTCACTGCGATGTCCGTACTAGTGTAGGTATTTGTAATTGAGGTAGGATTTGGGTAGGAATCACCTGAATAAATGGTGAAAATATGGCTTTATTATAGTATTTTAGTGACAGCCGAAAGGTGGGAGTTTTGTGGATTCGAAACAACAGCTACTTGGCTTCACACCCTACAATGTGTTATCAGTTCACAGTGCAGGTATGTCAGCCATGTTATAGGCTGCAGGCGCAGGTATTTTGAGTTGACACCCATGGGTGGTGACTATGATGAGGATGAAGTGATAAAGATGACATCACAAACGCCCAGTCCCCGAGCAAGAGTTTAAAAAATTATCAATATCCATTCAGGAATCAAACCTTGGTCCATGAGCTAGCGTGGTCTGTCTTGCCCGTAGTTCTGAAAGTAGATTATATACAATATACAATATATATATAACGAACTAGACCCACATACCTTCATCCTTCTGTCACACTACGCGTCTGCTGTGGTTTTAGAGATTGTAAGTATATACAGTATTACAAGGTTACTCCACTCATTCCTTTGTGTTTCTAAACAAGAAAGCGAGAAAAATCTCTGCGGTTACCACGAGAGCACTTGTTCTTTATTTGAGCAACTTTTCACACAGTGGCTGGCTAATGGAAAGCTTGCCAACAGGAGTAGGATAAGATATCCGTGGTATAACTGCAAAGAAGTGCTATAGTAAAAGAATTGATTTTCAGTTGGTCAATTAGTTCCTAAATTCCCCCCAAGGGCTCACATCTAGTGGGACGTGGGTTGGCGACCACGGGATCCTAGCTGAGCTCGACATTGCTTCCACTTATTTGTGCCGGACTCCTCTCTGTCTTCTTTCCTGTCGACATCCCTTGGTCAACTCTTGTTCTTTTCCAACCCCGACGGTATTAGGGTATGCGAGGCCTAGGGAGTCTTTCACTTTCCCGCCTTAATTGGCGCTTTTGTCATCTTTCCTGATCCCTCCCTCTTTGAGGGGTCAGATCCCTTGTTTTCTTTTCATTATACAGGGTGTTTCAGAAATACTTTTACAAACTTTGAGAATTGGTTCCTTACACCAAAACAAGAAAAAACGTTCATATACACATATGTCCCAAAATCATTCGTTTACGCTTTATTGATGAAAGAACATTGTACAGTGAAACTTTATTTCACAGCCTGTTTGGAAGTGTTTAACACATGAACTCATATCAAAAAAGGTTCCTGACACCACAGATAAAAGTCTAACGGACCGTGCAAGCCATGGAACGGGTCCTACTCTGCCCAACCATCTGTCCTGGAAGATCTCCGTCAGTGCAGTGCGAACAAGGTGACTAAAGTGTGCAGGAGCTCCATCATGCATCCACCACATATGTTGTCGTATTTGCAGAGGCACATTGTTATGCAGTAAGTCTGAAAAGGTGATCTGGATAAAGTCTCTGGAGACCGTCACTGTTCATTTTTAGGTTACCTTTAGGTTTGTAGCATGGCCACATCTTGCTGCTGTGTCATGGCAGGGAATCTAGTGCATGGAGCCATGGGATTCTTTGTAATGGTCTGGCAGTGAGGTGGGGGAGGGGGGGGGGGGGGCATGCTCACTTGAGTTCCTTATCTGCAAAGATATTTCTTTTTATGATTGTCAATTTTTTCTCTGATTCTTATTGTTTTTGATGATTGGGTTGTGTAAAATTACATAAAGAGGATTGCTGCTTGTGGAAATAAAAGGATGGTAATATGTTTAGGAAATGTGTCCCTTATGGTAATTTAATACCACCACATCCCAAAAGGAAGTTTGAACGATCACAAAGTGGCGCCGCATTACGTGGGACCCGATTGATGGCAATTCACCAAGGTAGGGCCTTGAATATGCAAATGATAGGTGATACAATTAGGATAAACTAGTGCCTGTGCGTGACGTGGCGGAGATGACGGAAAAGGAAGGTGCAGGAACTCCAATTGCTGATGAATAAAATGGAGGAAATTAATAATAATACCAACACTAAAATTGAGGAGATGAATTATAAGATTAACTGTAGAATTGATGAAACAGACCATATTATTAGGAAAGTGGTAAACAAGGAAGAACGATGGAAAGCAGGTGATATGGACGAAACTGAAGAAGGAGAAGATAGGATAGAAGAGAAACTACTGGCAGATGAAGTTCGTCATGAGGAGGACAATAGCAGCCAAGAAAAAGAGGTTAAAGATGAGGGTGAAAGTGCAAGAGTGAGTCATGAAGAACACAACATACTGGAAAAAGATAAGGTAAAGAAGCGTTGGAGAAGGAAGATGGGGATGAAAAGGATGAGATGTAAGACGAAGAGAAAGGAGTTGTTGAATAGTAAGAGACAGACAAGAAAGAAGAGGTGAAAAATGAGGAAGGGAAGGAGAGAGGGACGGTGGAGACGGAATATGAAGAGTACAAGGTACGGAATGACATGGCGGATGAAGAAAAAGACTAGATGGAAGGCAGGAGAAGGACAATGAAGACTAAGAGGAGAAGAGAAGAAAACGAAGCATGAAAGGTTGAGGAATAAGGAGGACAGTAGTGATGCAGAAGATGAAGATAAAGTTCTTAATCTCGATAACTTCATGATTTTGGATCTTGTTAGTGATGAAGAACTAGTTTGCAACCAGTTTCGTAATATATGTGAAAATAATGTAGTTAACAATTATGGACATCCTGTTTTGAATGATATGGTTGAAGTGTCACGAGAACCTTCACAAGTTCCGATTATAGGTTCTGCAAAAAGTGCAAATGTGACAGACGATGATGACAGTGATGGGTGGAAAGTGTTTAATCTGGATATTGATAGATGATTATTTATACATGCGTGATAACAACAACATTGACAAAAGCAGTCCAGATGATGAAAAGTGTGGAGATTGTATGTTTTTGTCAAATGAATTCATTTTTCCAGCGCTTCGAGACTTAATATTGGAATGCGGAATTCAGTTTGGTGATGGCTTGGATTCAGAATATTTAGTTGCTGCTTCAGGGATGCTTACATTAGATAGTCCAGAGAACAGATGTTATAACATGTAGTCAAACAGGCTAGGAGAAAAAAGCGGTATTACATCGTCCTATTGTCAATGTGCTATGAATGATACTACAGACTTGAAAGTGGCATTTGATTAATGTTTGATATGTTTAGTTACGGTATTTATTCTTTGTGTTTATATATATATATATATATATGTAATTCTCACGTGTTTAACATGCGAGAATTACATATACAGGGGGCGTAATGTCACTGTTCATTTTTAGGTTTGTAGCATGGCCACATCTTGCTGCTGGGTCATGGCAGGGAATCTAGTGCATGGAGCTATATGGGATTCTTTGTAATGGTCTGGCAGTGAGGTAGGGGGGCATGCTCATTTGAGTTCCTTATCTGCAAAGATATTTCTTTTTATGATTGTCATTTTTTTTTCTCTCATTCTTATTGTTTTTGATGACTGGGTTGTGTAAAATTATATAAAGAGCATAGGCTATGTTTTGTGGAGGCGAAGGGAAGTCTGAGTATCTTGCTGCAAAGATTGGAATAAATAAGAAAGAGGATCGTATATGTGAAAGTTGTTGCTGAGATTCATTGAGAATAAGAGGCCTATGATGTTTTTGCCATAAGCAAGTCATGTTGTCTTACTGCCCGGGAGGAGACATTTCGTGTTCTTTATTTCATTCTCATTGTGTATATGAGTGGCGCCCAATGATATTTGTTTGTGTTGAAGAGCAATCACAAGACAGCACCTGTAAGACGTGCTGGTAGAACGTATGAACCTACAATGCCAGCCCACACATTAATCCTTAACTGGTGCTGATGGCGAGCCTGTCTGGAACACCTGTGCATTTGACAGTTTTTACATCCTTCGGTGTCGGGAACCTTTTTTGATATGAGTTCCAAACAGGCTGTCAATTAATGTGTCACTGTGCAATGTTCTTTCGTTAATAAATCGAAAACGAAGGATTTTGGGACATATGTGTATATGAACTTTTTTTCTTGTTTTGGTGTAAGGAACCAATCCCCAAAATTTGTAAAAGTATTTCTGAAACGCCCTGTATTTCCTTTTCTCTTTAAGATTCTCGTACTGTTTTCTTTAATTGGCTCCCCGTGTATCTAAATTCCCTTTAGCGAATTTTTTGCATCTACACTCCATTTTGTAGGTATTTTCAATCTATGTGTCATTTTGTAAGACTTTTTGATTTAAATTGCATTTTGCGAGTATTTTCAACCTCAATTGCATTTTGTAAGGATTGACAATCTAAATTGCTTTTTAGTAAGTCATTCAATGTAGGGTCTGGGAATTTTGTGAGTATTTTGAATTTCAATTGCATTTTGTAAGTATTTTCAACCTCAATTGCATTTTGTACGTATTTTCAATCTCATTTACATTTTGTAAGTATTTTGAATTTCAATTGCATTTTGTAAGTATTTCGACTCTACATTGCATTTTGTACGTATTTTGAACCTAAACTACATTTTGTGCGTATTTTCAATCCATAGCTTTTGTGAATATTTTCCTTCTATATTCCCTTTTGTAAGTATTATCACTCTCCATTTTATGAGTTGTTTCAATCTAAGTTACATTTTGTAAGTATTTTCAATCTCACTTAATATTCGTTCTGGTTTCCATTTCATTGTCATTTTCTCTATCACCCAGACCATTAGGGGCCGATAAGATAGATGTTAGGCCCCTTAAAACAACAATTATCATCAGTTCCTAAGTTCCAGAAGTTACTCTTTCTTCCATCTCTTCAGAAAGTCGTCTTGCAGCGTTTGCATTTCTTACTTCCCTTCTTAGGTCTTTGTGGACATTGGGCACTGGACCACTGGGCATCGTCATCAGTTGTTTGCCATTCAAGAAATGGCTTTGTGTTAGTATCTCAGAGCCATATTGAATAATTGGCCGAGAGTTGAGGGCAGCTTCTATTCCCACCAAGAAGGTTGTATGAGTCTCCTCATCTACCTGCAAACGTCCCAACACTTTCCTCAGGCATCGTTTTGTCGTACCAACCATTCTGTTGTTGGTTCAACATCTCTCTTGTAGCAGTTTAAAAGGGAACTCCACATACAGTATATCAACTTATGATGATTTATTATCTTAATTCTAAAAAAAGGAAAACATCTGATGAAATACGCCAATGAACTCGTGATCCCATATAATCACGTACAAGAATGCCCATAGACTCCCGACTCTGCTGCGGGCGCTGCCGTCCGTGGGCACTGGGTGAACCACCATCAGTCCAGGGCGCAGCACCGTACATGCCACCCATCTAATTTGTCACACAAATTATAAAGTTTGGTAGAAGTACGTGAAAAATACTGCTCCAACACAAGTCTCTAGCAATACATCGGAACAGACAATGTACACAAACAATGCTATATAGCATTTCTTCTGAATTTTACTTCGTGGGAGTCCATATTTCACATGCAGCGGCCCTCCTTAGTCCACACCATAATAAGAGACCGGCTTGCTAGGCGTGACTCTAGACTTAGGCAACTGTCCCATGAGTTGGCTGGTGTCATTGGTCCTAGATCGGAAGCATGTTACACAGCTGCGGATCGCTTGCCTGATAACAAATCGGCCATTGTTTATCCACCATCGTTGCCGCAACAAGGCTAAGAAAAATTGGCTTCCTGCGTGCAAAAGTCGTATGTGCTCATTCCAAATAAGCAATTTAGTGACAGGATGCTTAGGTGGCAGTATCAAAGGATGTTTTTTGTTCAAATGATGCCTCAGCATTCTCCGCCTGCCGCCCACCCTCAACAGGTTGTCACTATCCAGGAAGGGGTGCAGAGTGAGAAGTTTGTTCTGAAGTGGCACTGCGTTTCTTTGATGTAAGTTATGAATCTCCGGACTGTACGAGCAGTGCTGAATGATAATGATTGCTGTCAGACTTTTGCGAAGTTCGGCAGTATAAAGGTACAACAAACAAAAGATCCCTCGGCTAGTTTGGTTCGCACAGCTCACTTCGGCTCGTCCCGATCTTCCCCGACAATACGGGGTCAAGGAATCCGCGGCTGGCTGGCTGTCAAGCTGCCATCACATACCGTTCTGTAAGTACCTGCAGCCAGCTATTTGATTGAGGTTATTCCTTCATTAATGCTGCAAACGCAATGCAATTAAGAGAACGAAAGTAAATGTAAAGAGACCGAAAGAATTAAGCACGGAGTCAAATCAAAATACAGTATTTACGATTCCCTAGTTGTAAACCCTGTTTTAAGGAAATATACTGTTCCAATAAGCGTACACACACACAGGCTATAATATCAACAACACGAACTAATGCATTAAGTGTAGAAAACTGCAGACGAACCTTGGCCAAAGACGTCTTCCCTTCCGCTATTATACGCTTCACTAGTGACTTTGAAACACCCGTTGCTTCACTTGTTGAAGGCACAACATTATAATTGAGTTAATGAACGGGTTTCTGTTCTAATAGGTGAGCAGTTAAGTTATAGACTATTTCTCTAGCTTGTCCCCTTAATGGTCGTCCAGATTTGCTACCAGACTTCGAAGTAGAAGCCATAACGAAACTCAAATGATACTATCACTAGAATAGCATGGTACACAACACTATATACATAAACACATATACCAATAAAGTACTCGCTACACGACAAGAGATTATAGGACTGCAATAAAGAAAACGTATATAAAACTGACAAAACAATAAGAGCGCGAAAAGGGATTGGCAACGAAGCTCTTGTCAGCGCGTCTTCACAGTGTGCTCGGTACGGCAGCCAGGCAGCATGTGACCCCCTCCACCGCTCCTCTGTGACGTCGCACATCCACTCGGAGTGAATGCGCGGGGAAGTGAGCTTTGCGCAGGTTCTTTTGATCGTTGCAGGTTTATAGTCAAAGGTCCATGCTGTCTTGCTGCTGCATCCTGCTTGAGATTGTGAAGAAATCTAAGAATACATGAAAATACTCTATGTAGTTTAGTCCAGCTGGAAAGCCAGATGAAGAGGTTATCTGCGTCGTGATTACTCGCCACGAATCACAACCTTACTCCTCGCTGCTCAGGAATTTTGGTTGGTTCAGCAGTGGTATGTGCTGGCCAGGTTGAAGGATCCGTAGGTAGCCAGGAGGGCACCGCCCACCTTAATCTATTGCTTTGAAAACGATGTGGCTCCGTTCTCCTGGAGATAACGTCCGCTGGATTGCCATGTGATGAGACATGGTTCCAATCTTGCTGAGAAGTCAGTTGGTGAATTTCCGACACCCTGTTGGCCACATATGTTTTTCAGGCTGAGGAGCTACCTGCAATCCAGGCTAGAACGACAGTGGAGTCTGTCCAGTAATGTCGACATGAATGTAGATTAAGGGCCTCAATAACCCCTTCCATTAGCCTGCTCAGAAGTAGTGCGCCATTCAACTGCAGTCTTGGGAGCGACACTTGCTTCAAAGGGGCTACTCTAGATTTTGAGCAAAGTAAATGAACGGGGATTGTTCCATTGGAGTTGGTGCAACGCAGGTAAGTGCAGGCACCGTAGGCTCTTTCTGACGCATCAGCAAATCCGTTAAGTTCAACATTTGCATTCATGCCGTCTGCCGTCACCTTCCGTGGTACACGAATCTCATTTAGTTTAGGGAGCTGCTGATATATCTGCTTCCATTGTGTCTCCAGTTCTGAGGGCATTTTACCATCCCAATCCAGGTGTTGTTGCCAAAGGACTTGTATAAACAACTTGCACTGAACAATTACAGGCCCTAGGCGTCCCAATGGATCATAAATGGACGCTACATTGGCCAACGCTGATCTCTTTGTCCAAGTCACATTCTTGTGGTTGAGGGTTCCCACGGTGATTTGAAATGAGTTACTACTCGAATGCCATTACAGACCAAGAGTGTTCACGGCGCCATCAAGAGGAAGACTGCAAGGCACCTGGTTTTTGCGAAGTGTTGGTGGGATGGCCTCCAAAACAGCAGGATTGTTGAACCGCCATTTACGGATGGGAAATTCTCCGGTTTCCAGGAGCGATATGAGGTCTTTGTGCAAATGGATGGCTTATTCAACGGTGTCTGTCCCTGTCAAAAGATCATCAACGTAGAAGTATATCTCGGTAACTTCAGCTGCTGTAGGGTATATGTCTTCACCATCGAGTGCCACCTGCAGTAAGCAACGGGTAGCTAGATAAGGAGCCGCTGCAGTACCGTAGGTTACCGTAGTCAATTGGTGCATGTCCAGTTGTTGATTCGGAGAACTGCGCCACAAGATTCTCTGGAAGTCTTGGTCTGATTCATGAATCTGGATCTGTCGGTACATCTTCTCAATATCTGCTGTTAGCGCATACTTGTGTGTGCGGAAGCGAAGAACGATCGAGAACGGATCCTGCTGAACAGTTGGCCCGACCAACATCACGTCATTCAGGGAGATCGACGAAGTAGTTTTAGCCGACGCATTGTAGAAAACTCTGACCTTGGTAGTGCTGCTCGTGTTCTTGATTACAGCGTGATGAGGCATGTAATAACCAGGTTTCTGCTGGTCACTAGGATCGACAAGTTCCATGTGTCCTAGTTGTAAATATTCATCCATGAATTTGATATACTCATTCTTCAGGTCAGGTTGTCGATGCAATTTCCTCTCTATAAAGCCAAAGCTCCCCCTGGCATTGACAAACGAGTCACCAAGTTCTCCTACTGCTTGCCGTAGTGGTAGTCTCCCTATGAACCTGCCCGATTCAACGCGCGTGAAAGAGTTCCGAAAATGTTCCTCGCATTGACTTTCTTCCTTGGAATGACAACGAGTCGTAAGCTCCTCCTGTTTCCAAAAGCGTGCCAACTGTGTGTGCAAGGCTTCAGCCATGGACAACAATGAAGTTGTTCCGTTCTTTCGATGTTGAACTGAGTGGGAGGGTAAATTTATGCAGATAGCACCCAACCAAGTCGTGTATTTTGAAGAGTAGGGTAACCATCCCTTGATTGTTGTTGGGGTCTTAAGACTTCAAAGAACACAGAAGCACCTAACAGCAGATCTATCTCCTTAAGCTGGTTGAAATTAAGGTCGGCTAGTGGAATGTTAAGAGTATTATTCTCCGTATTAGGTCCGTATTGAATATTCTACTAACTTTCACTATACTATTTCCGTCTTTTCAATACAATTTATATTGAAAAGACGGAAATAGTATAGTGAAAGTTAGTGGAATGTTGGCAGGCAGTTGCCAGCCCTCGCACTCTATTCTTGATGAAGGCAGCGGGCCAGTAATCTGACGATGGACAGAACATACTCTATGCCGACTGTAAGTACCAACTCTCGACTCTACCTGAAGTTGACAGAAGTAAGAGGATTCAGTCGCTCGCGTGTTCCTAATACTATTGATGGGTATCGAATGACGATTCTGCTTGATACCCAATCGGTCCACTAAGTCTCGAGAATCGAAGTTCATCTGTGATGCACTGTCTAATAGTGCTTGGCATTGATGCATTCGACCTTCGCTATCCCTAATGTTAACAATGGCAGTTGATAACAATACTTCATTGTGCGGGCAAGCGCCTCTGCCAGAACAATATGCTTGGTGTTGGGATGCACTGTGTGACGTGGTAGCAGTGCGGTTCATATTCTGGTCTATATGTAACAATGTGTGGTGACTTTTATTGCATCTTCTGCAGTTTCCTGAGTTGAAATTGTTGGCTACATGGTCACTTCTCAAGCAATTGAAACAGAGATTATGTTCCCTCACATCACCTGTACGGCTATTTACGTCCATGTACTTGAATTTTGGGCATTTATGCAGACTGTGAGATGTCTTACATAGCACGCAATAAGGTGACGTGGTGACGAGGTGACGAAGGCTCGGTGTGGTCCCCTTGAACTTGTACCATGCTTGACCTCATCTTGGGTTACAGCAGCTGTCTTGTTGGACGTGACTATTTCTAAAGTTTGGCAATTATTTTCCAAGAATTGAATTAAGTCCTTCAAGTTGGCGTGCATTTCATTTGGCTTACTGTTCTCCCATTGATTCCTGAGATTGAGACTGATTCTTTCGAAAACTAAGTACGTGAGCATAAGCTCATGCAATGGCGTTTAAGTTGCTGCAAAGTTGATTTATAAGCAAACGCAGCTCTTTAGGAGAATCATGCTTTGCGTTCGGGAGTGAC
Organism: Meconema thalassinum; assembly: GCA_946902985.2. Lineage (NCBI taxonomy): Eukaryota > Metazoa > Arthropoda > Insecta > Orthoptera > Tettigoniidae > Meconema > Meconema thalassinum. The sequence goes on along the minus strand of OX336389.2, from coordinate 669,110,231 downwards.
AATAATTCCTTGATGTGAAGGTCTGATATAAGTTTGGGATTGTGATACCGACTGCGAATCAAGTCCCAAGCGACCTTGAAGTTATCCTGTGAAATGGGTAAATTCTCAATGAGGTGGTGAGGTTCACCAGGCAAGCATTATAGAAGATAAAAATATCTTTGAAAGTCGGTGATTGTTTCATTGTTGATGATCAGCGCTACAAAAGTGTCATAGAAATGCATGAAATCTTGTAGAGCGCCACTGAACTTGGGTAGTGAAATGGTTGGAAGTTTTAGTGCGCAACTATTGTTCATGTTATCACTATTTACAGGCGGAGGTGGGATGGGTGTGTACGTTCAGGGCACAACAGCGATTCCATTTTTGACTTAATGTCCAAACTTAAATCATCAAAGGCTGCTCTATCTACATCCTGGGATTCGTTTTCAGGATCATCGATTTCCAATTGCGTCTGAATGTCATTATATACATCAATTAAACTCGCCAACGATTGCTTCCTAACCTTAATGTAGTTAAGATTCCCACCTACTGCAAATGCATTCACGAATGCACTTAAGCGAGTCACGCGAGGCTTGATGACTGCTCTTTTCATTATTAATACACGTTTTTGATCGGCATCCCGAGAAACAAAGAATGAAGAATGTGCTGAACCAGATCGTACTTACTGGTGCTGTTCTGTGCTCTCTAACTCAAACCAAGATAGCTATTTTCTTAGATGTTTTCGTTGTTCACTTTGTGTTCTCTTTAATCCGGCAATAAAGGAGGACCAAAAATGTTGTTGGTTCAACATCTTTCTGGTAGCAGTTTAAAAGGGAACTCCACATATATCAACTTATGATGATCTATTATCTTAATTCTAAAACAAGGAAAACATCTGATGAAATACGCCAATGAACTCGTGATCCCATATAATCACATACAAGAATGCCCAAAGACTCCCGACTCTGCTGCGCGCGCTGCCGTCCGTGGGCACTGGGTGAACCACCTTTAGTCCAGGGCGCAGCACCGTACACATTCTTTCCCACCAGTCTCCCACCAAGCTGCCCGTGGAGCAATGAATTTCCAAGAAACTTGCAGGTGAGCGAAGTGCTGGCTCGTACGTTGACAAGTGAACAGTTGGGTGATAATGGTGAGTTCTTTATTTGCTGCCTGGAACGTCAAGTTGTCGGAGTAAATAGTGTGTGGTACTCCTCGCCTACTGGAGAATGGTCTGAATGCATACTGAAATCGTCCTCCCAGTCGTATGAGCCCATCCTGTAGGAAAGGGTTGAAGCATTCAATTTTTTATTTTCTTGGGAGTTTTGTTTTCTCACTCAGGGCATTGTACTTGGCAGTAAAGCTTTCTTGCTGGGCCATTCAGTCCAACGCAGTCTTGCACAGGGTGTCGAGCGATACGGGATATGCGGGAAATATACGGGAGTTTTAGTGACCCGGGAAAAATGCGCGAAATATACTGGAAATTCGTATTTGATACGGGCAATCTGGATAAGTATCATAATGCCTGACTTCATGGCCTCCGAACGCTCGGAAGAGTCCTCCCGCTAAGCCTTCTATTTCGCCTGCAGACCACGCTGCCACCCGCATTTTGCGCCACTGCTAGAGCGCTACGCGGGATGACAACCCAGCCTACGTCGAATGCATACTATGCTGGCCGACCGCCAGCGGTACCCTCTTCGCGCGGGGCTGCGCATGCAGCGCTCATTGCTGATAATAATAGTCAGGAATCAGCCCACATTGTTATTCACAGAGGAGACCGGTTGTTTTTTTCGACCTGGGTTTCTCGACAAGCGCAGCCCTTAAATAAGCCAACAGCTCAAGATCTCAGAAAATTCCAGACGCGGATGTGCTGCATTTTCGCACCAACTGCCGAAAATTGTACATTGTGATGGCAGCTGGTGGAGTAGAAAAGATAACCGTGAGCAAGAGCATGGTTCATGCTGAACGAAACTCCTACGCCGTGTTCAAGGAAGCAAAACAGTTCGAAGCCAGGAGAAAAAGGTAGCGGCGGCTAAGGTGGCAGTTAAAAGAAAAGCCACGAAAGATCTCCAGGAATTGGCAAAAAAAGAAGAAGAAGATATTGAACGATGCCCGTGCTTAAGCAGCGTAAATTGAAGAGCGGATGAGTTCCCTAGAGGAGCTTTAAATTAATCAATCCTTGTTTGTTTTATCTTATTTTGTGTGACTTAAGTTCCTAACCACAATCTAGTATTGGCAAAGTGACTTATTTTATTTTGTGAATGACTAGTCTACAGTTCCTAGTCTGAAATTAGTACTGTCAAAAGTACTTAATTTTTTGTTGTGTATAACTGAAGTTCCTAGTCACAATCTTGTGTTTGTCAGCGTGACTTATTTAATTCCGTTTTGCATTATTTAATTTTATGTTACCTACTTTGATAAAATAAATCTAAATTAAAACGTATTTGTGACGTGTGGAATTTTACTGCTTTGACCTTTCCTTGGTCTTTGGGGAAAACATACGGCTCTTCTTTCGCAGGGGAGATGCACATACCAAATTGTTTTCAAGTCCGTGTAAACACTCACTGCGCTTGCGTCACACGTGCGTAATTTTCAAAAACTACGAACAATATCTCACAGCTCTCGACATTCTACTATCAAACACCCGTCGCCAACATGTGGGTACTGTGCCCGAATCTCACATTAGCCACCACCCATATCCGCTGAGATGGAAAAGGATTGTAAGGACGTCGATACCCAGCCAGATACATCAACACTTCCCTACTGGGTGAATGACTAGAAAACCCTTGACGCATATAGTCATGCAATAACACTACTAATCAGTTACACATTTACTAGCAAATCAATATCCATAACAAGATGGTAGTACGAGAATCTCGAATCTCGAGCGTGAACGGTGAAGTTGAGACTAAGTGAGTTTTAGTAACTAACTGGCAGTATTATGGCACGTCAATTGCTAAATGAAAAGATGATCAGTTTCTATAAAAATATATAAACAGGCAAACCAAATAGTGCCTGAGATTTATTTACTAAAAATGTACAGACATATATCGTTCCCTGTTACCAATAAATTGAATAAAAATGAAATTATAAATCTTTAAGCTGGTAGATAACCTTTCTACCCTTAAAATACAGTTTCGAAAAGAATTGCGTTGCATGAACGTCAAATTCAAAATAAATATAGAATGGAGGCACTTAACAGTCACCCTGTGACCCGTTCACAATGAGCAGCTGTTCTCCAAAGAAATTATTTTTACAATACAAAACCCTACTATATACACGGATCTGTTTCACACGTGAATATAAACTGAATAAAATATCAACTATAAGGATAATATCATATTTACATAAATGAAATTCCCGTGTCCAGCACGGTGTGTAAAAATCTGTACTAGAACTGATGTGATCTGTCAATCTATAAGCGCTTCTGTCTTACAAATAATTCTTTCCAACACTTGTTCACAAAATAATGAATTCTAGTATCACTTGAGTTTCTGTCGAAGTTAGTTGAACTATATATAACAAACAGTTAAGTTAATTATAGTTCTAGATTGTCATAGCTATGAATAATAATAATATCAAAAATCGAGACGGCACTACGAAATTACATAATAGAAGTCGTGGATTTGATAATAACGCTGACTGACATGATAAACACAAAAATACAATCCTAATGTCGGTTACTTTTCCAACACACTGTAGTAATACTTTGCTCCAACGGCAATACTCATATTCCTTTCATGTACGTGAACAACACTTCGTATTAGCGTCAACTACGCTTCCTAAACTTCCTTTCTCTCCTCTCAACAATGATCATTACATAAATACTGCATGGCATTCCTCAAATACAAAACCCATCTTGCTACATACTTGTAGAAGAATCAGTGGTCCTACTAGGTAAACACTACCTGTGTCATACGGTTCATGACGCACTCCTAACCTCCTCATCTCTAAATTAATTATCTTCGTGCTCTAAACATCATTAATATTCTTGTTCACAACTGTACATCTCATATAACATTCCACGTAAATTTCCTTAATACATTTCGTTTATAAACCTTTTTATCATACTGTATTTCCACGTTAACGGTAGTCCGCTCGTCTTTCCCAATTAATAACAATAAAACTAGTCTTTCCGCTTCTGATAAACATTCATGAATCAACTATTCATATTTAGACTTGTTTCAATACATATTAGACTTCAGGTAGATCTATAAGTCTCCTGGTCTATGATTTCGTTACAGCAAATTATTGCAAAATAATTGTTGCTAAATATAGGCATCACTTGACTTCCATTGTCAACAATGTAATCCTATCTGACATTTATATCGGTTATAACAGTTATCCATGACTTAATTAACGTCATATATTGTTAACATTCCACAAATGGAATTATTATTGTACAATATTATTGTTTATAATAATTAAAAATTGTTGCAATTTAACTCTGTCATCTTAAAATGCTATTAACAGTGTTATATCATTTTACATAAGTGCTTTCGTTGAATAACGATGTAACCTGGCAATATTGAGGTAAACAAATTGCTTATGACGCAAGTGTAACGATCGAAGCATTCCCTTGCATAAAACAGTTTTCGTCAAAAGTGAGTGTGTTAAACGTTCCTAAAGAAATACTAAAACGAATTATCTACGTCCAAATACTAGTAAAATTACGTCTAAAACGACACACGTTGACGTAAATGAAAATTACAAAGAAATCTCTAAAATAGACAGAATAATAGCATGAATTATGCTAAAGAAAATCTACAAAATGAATTGGTCACCCTTGAAATACCTACAAATACTACAACAATCTACTGAGATAGTGGATCAATCAATTCTGTACCTTTCTGATGATCTGCATCTGAAATACCTCGTCCGATAGGTTCTATGCTTCTCCCCTGGGCTGGCGTGCGCTGGTCGCCTGTCTGAAGCGAGTAGGTGCTGGGAGCGTGGCGAACAGCTGGGCGCTTTCCTCTCCTCCGTGCTGCAACCACCTGTCTCCCTCGTCTCGCTACATGGTCTTGTTTCTTCTCGGCTTGTGGCCTAGAAACGGGAACCTGGAACATTGGTGTCTTCCGTTCATCTTCATCTGATAGCATCTCGTCGTCGAAGTTGCTTTGAGCGTCCTTGGTTGACATCTCTAAGTTTGTGATGGACATTTGATGTAGAATTGATGGCATATTCAGGATACTGCGTGTTGGTTGTGCAGTAGTGGTGACATCGATCCCTGGTCTATAAGATCAACTCTGAATTTCCGTTCCACAGTGCAGACTAACCTCCTTCCATAGCTTAGTAGTTCATCGTAATCTTCTTATCAGTAGACGAATGCAAAGTTCCCCTCTGACTTGGGAATGTCATCTCGGTGAATATTAGTTAAATAAGTTTCAGAATATATTGTAGCAATAATGTTGTAGCTGGTTAGTGTAAAGCTTCTCCTTCTAGCGATGTGTGAAACTTATATGCAATGAAATCTTCTTACGATACGTTGCGTTTCAAAGTTGCTTCTCTCAGTAGTCAAATAATATTTTACGGTTTCACCGGCGTCTCCATATCTTCCTCGGCAGTCGTGCTGTCTCCTAACAGTCCATTCGGATCTCCCGTCCGCACTTTCTCTTACTATGTAGCTTGCTCGGAACACTCTCAATTACAGGTCCGGCCTCTTCAAGAATCTGAGTAGGAGTGAAATCTCCCCTTCTGACAATCGCGCGCGTGGCATTCTAGTCCAAGGTTCGTAGCCTCGCGTCGAGTCCTTTTATACTGAATTTCGCTAATATCTCCTCTCCTGTCCATAAATATATAATTCTGTTTTACCAAATTAATTTCGTTTACTCTTCTTGACCTGTAGAAATGCTAATCTCGCTTTATATAAGCAAATTTGATATAATAGCGATTACCACAAAAAATATTTGATCCAATCTGATTGGCTGTTGGTTTATCATCAAAAACCTACCTGTCTAGCCTCTTATCAGTGGGTCGTGTGCATAATTTTGTTGTTGTCAACGCGGCCAACCAAAACCGGTCTTGCGCATGCTAACTTGAAGCCACGGTCATATTCCAGCATCGAATGATCAGAGTCTTCCTTGGTTAATTTATCATTCACTGAAATATTCCCGATTTTGTATATTTTCAAATAATCCAAAATTCTCCAAAAAGTTTTCAAAATACTTTTATTCACTTCCTACAACATATCTGTGAATAAAATAAATTTCTATTTCCAAATTCCACTTCTTAAAATGAGAAGTTCACAAGTCGGTTCGATCCTCCTCTCAGTCAATAGCTGAAGTTGGGCTGAATATGGGTTCAGTACAAAATACACTACACAAGTGACAGAATTCTTGTCGTGTTAGCAGGCATTGTTTCAGTCGCTTGTTAACCACTGTCTGTGTCGGAGTTCCTTTCATTGTCATTGTTTCGTTTACTTCGCCGAAGTTAGACCCGAGGACTGGACAGAAAGAAATACTGAAGGCGTTCTGGATATCGCGGTGGATGAAATGATTATTAATTGGCATTTCATCAAGCTTTGACGAAGACAATGATGTTGGTGATGATGATTGGGACAGTGAAGGGATGGAGAGTGTCGAACCCTTGCCAAGTGACAGGATAACTTACTTTATTTATTGGTGTCGGTTCGCTTGCTGCAGTCGATAATAGAACACAGGCTATTTTTTCCCGTCATAGTGTTCAAAATACCGTCTGTCATTCAATAGCCTACAACTCGACAGTATAAAACATTGGCAATAATATCACCACAGAGCGGCTTCTTTGATTGCCCAGTGCTAAATATTTATTTAACTTTACTTTTGTGTTATTACGGAAGCTAATATTAACCGTAGAGAATCACTGTTCAGTGAGTGTGTATGGTGATATCTGTAAACTACTGTACTGTAAGCCATGAACGACCTCCACCCAGACACTTGTTTCATGTTAAAGGATAATCATTGCATGGTGTGTGTTTTAACATTCATTAGCTGTGGAGTGTTTGCCCTCTTTGTCGTCTTTATTGAATTGAATGCCGATGATAAATGTATCATAGTATATTTAGAATTAGAGAAAGAGGCTACAAATATTGGGTTATTAGTGAATGAGAGTAAAACTAAGAGCATGGTAATGTCCACATCTAACACAAGAAGAGCCCCGCATGATATTAAAATAGGCGATAAGACATTTGAGGGTGTGACACAATTTAAGTATCTAGGAGTACTTATTAACAACCAGTGTGATATGACAAACTGTATTAAAGATCGATTACAGGCTGGAAACAGAGCATACTATGCTAACATCAAGATGCTCAGGAATCAACTTATATCGCGAACAACCAAAATGAAGATATATAAGACAATGACAAGACCAGTAGTGACCTATGGCTCTGAAGCTTGGACATTAACTATGGATGTTGAGAATACTGTGAAGTGTTTTGAAAGGAAAATACTGCAAAGAATATATGGCCCTGTTAGAGAGGAAGTTGGATGGAGAATACGATATAACCATGAACTAAACGAATTGATTGGAAAACAAGATATCGTAAAGTTTATAAAGGCACAGAGAATCCAATGGTTGGGACATATAGAGAGGATGCCGGAGAGCCAGATGCCCAAGAGAATGTTGAAAGGGAGGCTATTCTCCAGGAGGAGGAAAGGACGTCCTAAGAAGAGATGGTTGGATGGTGTGACTGCAGACCTCGTCGCAATGGGAGTGAGAGGATGGGGGAGCAAGGCGAAGGATAGACCAACATGGAGAGCAGTTGTCCAAGAGGCCAAAATCCACCCCGGGTTGTAGCGCCATGGAGTAAGTAAGTAAGCTTCGGTGTGTAATTTATTCATCTAAATACCGTATTTCTCTGTTTGAATGTCGTCGGCGTTGACTCTGGATCGACTTTTAAAATTACGTATAAATACACAGAAATAATGTCTGAAGTGTAACGCTGTGTATTATATTGATCAGTTGATTTACAACACTAAAAACTTGGCAACACAGCTCAGCTGTTCCAAGTTCCCGACATATCCTTCACGTTCTTTCCTTCGAAATACAGGGTGTAGGTGACACCCATCCTCAGAATTCTTGCCGTGTGGCGGATAGACTTAGGACCTTGTTATGTGGCGACCGTGGGTTGCGTAGAAGAAAAGCGGGGCGGAGTAACAGGAAGGCTGTCATTACCGAATGCGCGGGGTAAGCAATACTGTATTTGTCCCTTATTTTACGCGTGTAATGGCGGACACACCTCCAATTTTACTATATAAGTCGTGATCTAAAAGGGGATATTGGGGGGGGGGGGGGGTAACATCTGTTACTACATGACCCCCAAAATCATTATTCATTATTACAATGGGTATTTTGACTATTTTCAGTAGTGTAAAAAAATTGTATCGCCTTGTTCCGGGCTCCTATACTGTTACCATACCATACAATCCAGTCACTTCCCGTAAACATTTATTATGTGACGCTCCTACTCTCTCAACCTTCCTCAGTAAAACAGTCATTTATCTCAGCTCTCCTCAGGTAAACGGTATTTGATTTGTGTTCGTAGCATCTCATCCCATCTGCGAGAGACTTCACTCGCGCGCACGCGCATTTCTCACGCTACGGTCTACTGTCTACCAAAATATTATGTGCATTCGAGTTTGAAGGTTGTTTGTGAAGTAACCAGGCCTACATAAAATCCAATAACATCATTTTTGTCGTTCTACTGTATTTTACGTTAATTCATGTAGGTTTGGAATCTTTAATTTATATTTTTATATTTTTTATTGTAGTTGGAACACAAAACGTGCCCGTTTTTAAGCGTTTTTAACCATGCATCACATTTAAGAATTAGTTGCTCAAAAACCCGTCATCAGATCGAATCCAAATTTTAACACAGTATACATTGGAATGTTTTATAACTGGAATATTAATTTCAAAACTTTTTGTGTCCAAGAAACAAAGTTGTTGTCACGTTTGTAAGGTAACTTTTTCTCGGCTTGGGGTGGTTGGAATATTGCGTTCTTGGTCGCGTTGTAATCCTTATATATCACAAGGTTATGTTGTATGGCTGTGAAATATGTAAATGAATTCACTTATTTTATATCTGTTTGTATCTGCACGGGATAAAATGACAAGGTTCAGCAGCTAGCCGATACGGGGAAAGCTGTACAGCGTTGCCGAGATTGAGCACAACCATGCGTCGTGGCGCGCCTTGCTCGGAATTGCATGGGCAGCTTCCTTCGCTATTAAAAATTAACTTGTAATTAACTTCATTAATTCAAGCAAATGGTATTAAGAGGTCGTGAAAAGCATTTCCCATTAGCTTTTCTCGTGAGGGCTTTGTTTTTCATTTTTAGATTATTGTTAAGTTGTAATTGTTACAGATTTTCCTGGCGGCTGGCTACTTAAAGCAGTCGATTTTTGCTCTGAATACTATCGCTTAGCTAACGCATCTGTAAGTTATGCTGTGAGAAACTATTACGACCATTTAAATCCATAACATGGATATTAGGCCGAGATGTATAAAGCACCGACGTCTATGCTACTGTCGACTAATACAGTATATTATGTGCACTAGAGTTTGGAAGTTGTTTATGAAACAGCCAATAGGACTACAGATAATTCAATAACACTATCATTTTCCTCGTTCTATTTAAAGTTAATAATAATAATAATAATAAAACCAAACCTATGTGGCACTACAGCCCATGAAGGGCCTAGGTCTACCAAGCAACCGCTGCCCAGTAATTTGGCCTGCAGATTATGGGGTGACGCGTGGTCAGCGCGTCGGGTCCCCTCAGCCATTATTCTCGGTTTCCGTCACCCCGCTGCTGCACTGAGAGACAGCTACTCAATTGTCCTCACGAGGCTGAGTGCACCACGTTTCAGCCCTCACGTCAGTTTCTAAAGTACCTGGCGGAGCCAGGAATCGTACCCGGGGCCTCCGGGTGTGAGGCAGACGCGTTACCCCAACACCATGGGGCTGAGAATAATAATAATAATAATAATAACAATATTGATTTTATATCCCTTTGAAGTACTGTGGCTTTTAGAGATGCAGGATTGCCTGAATTTTCCCTCCGAAGTTAGTCTTTAACATGTCATTAAATCTGACACGACTTCGGCTTATTTAATCACCCTGAAATGCCAACTGCCTGCACCAGGATTCGATCCTGCAACCTTGGGCACAACCCCTTAAAACAACAACATAATTATAAAGTTTTTTAGGTCATAAATGTTTGAATATCAGCTTTAATTCAAACGGTATTAGGAAGATGTTGTGGTAGATCGTGGCACATGCAATGCTTCCTGTTACTTCCGAGCCTGACCTCACCCCTGCAACCTACTGGCCTTTCCACATACGAGTCAATGGAATTCCGATGCAGGAAAATAAAATAAACACAAATTTTCGATCTTCTTATCAGATCAGTTCAGTCTTGTTTAGTATTGTAAGGGCAGATTCCTGCAAGATGCCTCCAATCCCTGCATTTACTGTATTTGAGCTTCAGATGATCGTGAGTGCCTTTTTCTTTTTCACTCTAGAGACCGAGAAGCTAGATGACAAGCGGTTTCCTATTTATCAACGAAAAGCTGATTGTCTTGGAATATCACTTCGGTCTGTAATACTTGCAGTGAAGAAGAAAAAATAATATGTCATTAAAAAGAAAACTAAGAATCTCCTGCGGCAAAGAAGAGACGACTGTCAGGACCACCTCACGTTGTAATAGATAAATTTACTATTGGAGATATTAGACGTATCATTCATTGCTTATTTTCGGAGAAAGTGTTCCCAAATTGTTTACAGCATCGGATTTTGATTTGAAAAACTGAATAAGAAACCTGTTTTTATGGAATCGTTATCGATCGCAGCCTCTAGACACGCGTTGAATTGTAAGGTGACTTAAACCAATGTGTGAGAGTATGTCTACCCCTTATTGTTCCCTTTTTCGACGGGATTGGGGATGAGATGCGATGAAAGGCTATGTGTGGTTGTTACGGCCGGATGCCCTTCCTCATGCCAATCCTGTGAGAGGAGTTACTGAGTGATGAAATGAAGATGAATGACACTGGGCAAGGATGTGGAAGAATGTGGCCGTGGCCTATCAGAGGGTACTAACCCAGCATTTGCCTGGAGTTGAGAATGGGAAACCACGGAAAATCATTTCAAGGATGGCCGACAGTGGGGCTCAAACCAAAGTCTACCAAGTCCGGAGATAGCTTGTCCCCATGGCCTAGTGCTGCGCGTTGGCGAGTGTAGCTACCGCTGTTGGTGACTAAAACCAATGTATATATTGTAAATAGATAAACGCAATTAATAAGACATTAAAAAACTTAACAAAAATCTAAAAATGAAGAATAAATTATAGATGCTATGGAAGTCCAAAGCCCTCATGAGAAAAGCTGATGGGGAAATGATTTTCACCACCTCTTAATACCATTTGCTTGAATTATGAAGTTAATCACAAGTTAGTTTTAAATAGCGAAGGAAGCTGCCGATGTAATTCCGAGCGAGGCACACCATGACGCGTGGTTCACTCCATCTCGGCTACGCTGTACAGCTTTCCCCGTATCGGCTAGCTGCTGAACCATGTAATTTCATCCCGTTACAAATAAAAACCGATACAAAATAAGTGATATTTTTAATGTATTTCACAGTCATATAGCATATATATAAGGATTGCAACGCGACCAAGAACGCAATTTTCCAACCACCCCAAGCTGAGAAAAAAGTTACCTTACAAAAATGATAACAACTTTGTTTCTTGGACACACAAAAATAAAACATTCCAATGTATATTGTGTTAAAATTTGGATTCGATCTGATGACGGGTTTTTGAGAAACTATTTCTTAAATGTGACGCATGGTTAAAACACGCTTAAAAAACGCTTAAAAACGGGCACTTGTTGTGTTCCACCTGCGATAAAAAAAATATATAAAGATATAAATTAATGATTCCAAACCTACATGAACGAACGTAAAATAGAACGACGAAAATGATGTTATTGTATTTTATGTAGCCGTATTGGTTACTTCACAAACAACCTTCAAACTCGAGTGCACATAATATTTTGGTCAACAATAGGCCTGAATCTTGCCATCACCCCTGGGCTGCGGAAGTATCACCAAACATGCAGTTACACTTACGCTAGAAAAACTTTATTCGCGCTTCAAGATTCATTTTTCAGCCATTCGGTATGCGAACCCTAGTCGTAGAGAGTTCTAAAATATATGGGAATTTGGTGGATTTTCGTACGGGAAATATACAGGAATTTAAAAAGAGATCATCGCCCGACACCATGTTGCAGCTTCCAGTTCACTTGCGGTTAGATGGCTGGTGACTTTCTCGGAGTGTCTTGCATTATGGATGAAACTTAGGACTCAAACCATCATGTGTTTAACACCTTCCAGTAAGAGCTGTGCTTTGAGGCATCGATGGGAGGTTCCCAGATACTGACCATTAGCACTTGCTGGCTCATATTTTGGGTCTCTGGAAGTGAAACCTCTGGGAATTCGTTGGGAGGCCAGGTATCCGAATGTTCCAAGAGCCATGAGGGTCCGCGCCACCTTGCCATGGAAGACTGTATTTCTTACGCTGATATTCCCTGTGATTCGAGATCTGCTGGATTACTCTCTGTAGGGCAATGTCGCCACTGACTTGGAATCAGATGTCCTTGAATTTTCGTGACATGGTTGCATACGAACGTTTTCCAGTGATTGGCATTGCTGCGTTTCCATCCTGATGCCACTGTGCAGTTGCTCCACATCGTCATGTTGGTAATAACGTATGCGGTTGACTGGCAGAAATACTTCAATAACCATGAACCCATCAAAGCAGCCAGAAGCTCTAGTCTTGGCAGCATCTCTTTCTTTACTGGGGACACTCTGTTTTTGCTGCATGCCTGATGAACAATAGTCTTGTCGTCGAATTATGTTCTTACATACAATACTGCTCATTACGCTCTCTCAGACACGTCCCAGAAAACATGGAAAGTATATATTATTCAACTAGACCTTCGTAGCCACCAGAAAACTGTTATAGTTGACAAGTAAGAGAGGCTTGAAATCCAAAAATGCCATCTCGTTTCGAAGTCTGAGGGAAGAATGTCATCCCACCACATGTCCTGAAAAAGGTTCTTTCCCACAATGGATACTGGGGAGAGGATGCCAAGTGGATCGTAGAATTCCTGTATAGTGTGAAGCACCTGTCTGTTTGTAGTGTGTTCTTCAAGGAGCCTGTCAGTGATGTTGCGATGGTCAAAGAACAATAAATCAGATTCTGTGTCCCAACAAAAACCCAGGACTGCGGTTTGCTGTTTGATTTCCTGCCCTTTTGCCTTCCTGTTGTTCCTTATTTCGTAGAGTTTCCAGATCCCAGAAGTTGCGCATGTCATGATCGAAAGTCGTACGCTCATCATTGAGGTGTATGTTGTTCACAGTGATGTGGTTTACTGTGGTTCCGGATTTTCTACCACTGAAAATCCAACCACTGCAGAAATTGGAAAGGCATATCAGTTCATCACTTTTTAACACTTTCCAATACTGATCTCCACCTATTAGGATTTCAATAGGATAGTCTTTTCCATCATCCTTGGAATCTGTGAGCTGCAGCTTTTTAATTTGTGATAGTGTCTGGATGTCATGTGGTACAGCTGGGTGTGGCGAGTATGTATTTTCAATTTCAAACCCTGAGACATTTACCATAGCATTGGTCCCAACTCCTGTGATTTTGAATTGGACAAGGCGGTGCTTTCTGGATTCGGAGTGTGGCAATTCAAAACCTGTAGCATTTATAGCCTTGTGTCCTAGGACCTTTAAATTCAACTGAGTCACCAGTTCTGTGTTGATGATGCTCAATTGGCTTCCTGCCTCGAATAAGCAATGTGTATGTTTCCACAACCCGCTTGGTGCCCTGAGCCAAATGCTGCCAGTCTGGAGATGCGTGAAGTGAGGCAATTCTACATCCATCTTTCCCACTGAAACTTCTTGTTCTTCATTGCACATTGATAAGTGATGCGATTTCTTGCACTTGGAGCTGGCAACGTATCCTCTTTTGTTGGAATATTTTGTCTTGTGACCGCGCTTGAGACATAGAAGCATCGATGAGCAGCTCATAATATTTCAATTTGTTCTTTCGTGTTAGACACCCGAGAACACTTTAGTACCCAGTGATCTTGTGACTCGCAGAATATGCAGAATGCTAATGGTCCTTTCTTTATCCTTGTATCCATCGTCTTGATTTTGCATTTGCGTGAAGCATAGCATCTGTAGGTGTGAATGTGACTGAAAAGGTACAGTCCCCTCCAATTTGGTACCTTCCACTTCGTCATTCAGAAATTCCATCAGGTTTGCTATATGGGTTTCTCTCTTAGAAAACATTATCCATCGGCGGACGATATCCTCCGGAAACGTGCGTAGAATCTTGGGGGCTAACATCCGTCCATAATCATCAACCTGCTTCCCTAAGGTTAGTAGTGCTTGTATGCATCTGTTACATTCAATGTAAGTGCAATTTAAGGCATCAGGCATGGCGTGTGATGTAGGTTTCAGGGCTTCGAGATAATCCAGATGAGCCTGGATTATACGATTCTTGTCTCCGTATCGTGACACTAGAATGCGTTTTGTCTCTTCATAGTCATTGCCAGTGATTGGTATTCCATCAACCAAGTTTTTCGGTTCGTCCTTCAGGTACCCACGGATGAAGACATGTTTTTCAATGCTAGAGATTGAAGGGTTGCTTTCCACTGATGATTGTAATTCATCCCAGAAGCGAGACCCCTTCTCTACGTCTCCAGAAAATGGCTCTAGTTTGATGACGGGGGGTTTAAATGCACGTGTCAAAGGTGAGGGAGCTGGGATTATGACCACAGCAGAAATGACATTCAGGCTGGTAACAGAAGAAGTCCCCCAGGGGCTCACATCTAGTGGGTTGTGGGTTGGCGACCACGGGGCCCCAGCTGAGTCCGGCATTGCTTCCACTTACTTGTGCCGGGCTCCTCTCTGTCTTCTTTCCTGTCGACCTCACTTGGTCAACTCTTGTTCTCTTCTGACCCCGACGGTATTAGGGTATCCGAGGCCTAGGGAGTCTCTTCCTTTCCCGCCTTAATTGGCCCTTGTCTCATCTTTTCTGATACCCTCCTTCTGCGAGGGGTCAGCCTTCTTTTTCTTTTCCTTTTACCTCCTGCCTTGTGCTCAAGGCCCTTAAGGAGGCAGGGTGTATGTAGCCCCACCACTTCTGGTGCACCGTCGATAATGCTACACCCTCAGGGGCTCACGGCTGGTGAGTTCGGGCGTTGGCGACCCCGAGGGATTCCTGAGCTGGGTCCGTTTTCCCCTTTTTGTCCCTTCCCTTTGGGGCGGACCTTCTCCTTTCTCCCCTCTCCTCTCCTCTTTTCCTTCTATTTCCTTTTCTCTTTAAGATTCCCGCACTGTTTTTGTTACTCGAATCACCGTGTATCTAAATTCCCTTTTACCATTTTTTTAAAGGCATTTTTGATCTATGTTGCATTTTGTAAGTCTCTTCGATCTAAATTACATCTCGCGATTGTTTTCAACCTCAATTGCATTTTGTAAAGATTGACAATCTAAATTGCTTTTTAGTAAGTCTTTCAATGCAGGCGTCAGGGCATTTTAGTGAGTATTTTGAATTTCAATTGCATTTTGTAAGTATTTTCAACCAAAACCGCATTTCGCACGAATTTTGAATCTAAATTGCATTTTGTTTGGTGGGCATTTTGCACATATTTTGATTCTCAATTGCATTTTGTGGGTATTTTGGATCTAAATTACATTTGTCAAGTAATTTCAATCTAAATTGCTTTTTGTAAGTATTGTCAATCCACATGAGTCGTTTGAATCTACCGTACATTTTGTAAGCATTTTCAATTTCAATTGCATTTTGTAGGTATTTTGAATTTCAATTGCACTTTGTGAATAATTTGGATTGGAACTGGGATATTTCAATCTGAATTGCATTGTGTATTTTCAATTTCAATTGCACTTTGTAAGTATTTTGAACCTCAATTGCATTTTGTACGTAATTTCGATCTCATTTGCATTTTGTAAGTATTTTGAATTTCAGTTGCATTTTGTAAGTATTTCGGCGCTACTTTGCATTTTGTACGCATTTTGAATCTAGCCTACGTTTTGTGGGTCTTTTTCAATCTATTCTTTTTGTGCAACTTTTCGTTCTAAATTCCCTTTTGTAGGACCATATTGTGAGTTGTTTCCATGTGAGTTCCTTTTTGTACGTATTTTCAGTCTTCGAAAATTTTGTTCTGGTTTCCATTTCATTATCATTTTCGCTATCACCCAGATCATTAGGGGCCGATAACCTCGATGTTAGGCCCCTTAAAACAACAATTATCATCATCATCATCATCATCAACAGAAGAAGAAAAAGCAGAAGTATTGTTTCCCATAGTTTGTGTTGCCTTGAGAATCGCTCTCTTGGTTATGTCAACATATTCTTCGCACTTAGTAGCGTTGGCGTCGCAGTCGGCATCGAAGAGAAATTCATGAATCACTTCGTCAAATGTGATGAGGTTATCTAATGTCTCTTGGAGTCTTGTCTTATTGTACTCGACGTCGGTATCTTCGTCTGTTGTAGCCTCATTTATTGCCGTGCTAAATCTGGTAATCGGTGTTCTCACTGTTTTGTGTTTCCTCCTCAAGTTTTGCAGTTCGAAATCAGGCATTGTGATGGCAGCTGTTGTCTTCAAACAAAACGGAAAAGGGACTGGCTGTAATCCTTTTCGCTACGTGCTCAAGTGAGTGAGTGAGTGATAACGAAGTCTAGCAGTACAGCCAGTAGCCGATAGATTGCGATCGGAGACGAAGATTGTAATGCAGAAACTAGCTTATAGTTGGCGCTAAATTTGTAGCCTTTGTGTTGATGTCATCATAGACAGTAGTACTGTCAATCATATTCACATGCTTGGTTACTTCAACTTGTTGCTAATAGATATCGTTGGGGTCATGGTTCCGTTCGTAATAATGTTTTCTGAATAATCTGAAGTTTTATCTATATATTTTCATTCATGCACTATTATTTGACTGAATTTCCGTGTTTACCTGCCAAATATATTGGTGCATGCGATTTAGTTACTATGATGGTGTGTTCGGGGTGTCTGGAGTGGCTGAATACCAAACCGTCGTTTCCAATCTTCCCTTGATGCGAGGACGTCCAAAGCGTGGAGGTTGTATTCCATCTTCTTTGACAACTGTAACACAATTAGCAACAGACACTACCACACACCAAATTATGTTGCGTTTAAATCACAACACACCAAGCACGTGTCCGCTACACTTTTATTCTTGTTACTCAACAACATACACACTCGATTCAAACATATAATTTAAATACAAGAGTTCGAGGATCCTCCGCTAGGTATCGGGGCATTTTTTTTTCAATCTTCGACAGTATACAGCACTTTGTATTTTAATTGTATTTATTTAACTGGCCTCCACCAAGGATTCAGTATATTTAGTAATGAATTGTAAAAGAAAGAAAAAAACACAATAATGGCAACACTTTGCATAGGAACAATTGAGGGTGCATGTGGAGAGGAATTGGAGCTATACAACACAATGCAGCTAATGTTGCTGTTGAGGCAGTTGCTAGATAATAGCAAAATTGACCAAATTCTGGTACGTTCGCTTTAAAAATTCAATCAAAATGTATTGAGTAAGGATATGATTCGGAATTTGCATGAAAATGTTTGTTCTTTAATTATATAACAATTTTCTGAAAGTAAAGTTAAAATTTGCCACCGTGAACTGTTTTATGTAGAAGGGAAAGTGTTGAGTGCTCTCTTTTCTTTTCAGTGAACATCGTTACTTTGAACGTATCAAGCATGAACCTGAATCGTCGTTTGGTGTACCTTCAGACACTAGGTAATTACTCTCTTGTCAGAGTGTTCATTCATTCTGAATTACTGTATTCTTATAGGAATGTGATTATCCCAGGAATTATTGAATTTACTCCCGTTTTATTCATACCATTCATTATCAATGCATCATATATTTTACTTTTGGATGTGTGAAAAATGTTTGCTAGTTTAAAATCCTTGGTAAAAACATTGCAGAATAACACATCCTCCATAGTTAATATATACAGGGTGGGTGGTATATAACTTAGTAGCCAGAAACTTACGATTCCCCAGGTAAGGAAGGACTGAAAGTAGTGGAAAATGTATGATAAAATGTGCGTGGTTTAGCAGAGGAAAATGTTTTTATCACAGTATTTAAACATATCTAGCAGGTTAATTGTTTTGTAGACTTTGTGTTTCCACTAGGTTGTGCAGCATATCAAAATGAGGAAATCAAGGCTCGGGTGGATCTGTGTACGGTGAGCAGTTCTCCATATTACTGCAGTGATTTCGTTGGAGACAATTAAACGTATCCTAATTGACTGCAGTAACATGGAGAACTACTCACTGTACACAGGTCCTTCCCGGCCCTCATTTCCTTATTTTGTTATGCTGCACAACCTAGTGAAAACACAAAGTCTAAAGAACGATCTTTTAGTGTGACTAACATTTTTTCTCTGCTGAAGCTCACACATTTTACTATACATTTTTCATGACTTTCGGCACTTTCTTACTTGGGAAATTGTAAGTTTCCATCTGCTTAGTTACACCCCACCTATCCTGTATATATAGAATATTTGTATGGTTTACATTAACCCCCAATTTTGTTTAGTGACTGACTTCCTGACTTTCAACATTTCTTTTTCTAGATCAGTCCAGGCTTCACCATCCACCAAAGAAGCAATAGCTGGAATGTTATCCATCAGTCAGCAGTCGTATGTAGAAAGTACAGACAGCTCCGATGATTCGTCATCTCCCAGGTTGAGACGCAGAAGACTCAATAATTTCTCCGACGACTATGGAGAAAACATCGATAAAGTTCATCAAGACGATGACTATAGTGAGCTATTTGCCTCCCTTATCTTAGACTTAACTGGATACTTCGACATAAATTTATCCATGGCGTTAGTGTGGATCCATATTGACTAACAAAGTTTGATACAATAAATCTTTGACCTCACCATAACTGAAAAAAAAAAAAAAAATTCTATAACATTTTAAGAAAATCCACACAAACTGAGGTAATAATAAGATATGACTCTGTACACTCTGGCAGCCATAAAAGAAAACTCTTTTAATGGCTAATCCACAGAGTTCTAAATGTAACCTTAACACCTGACAATTTTAGAAAGGAAGTAACCAGTTGGCTTAAAGTAATGATTATAAACCCAACACACTCTAAAATTTCAGGGGATAACTCTAAATTCTTAAGTTATATGTTGTGCCTGTTTGACCGAAGTCTCACGACCACTTGAGCATGAATCTCTACATCCGCTGAGCATAAGACTCAACGTCTCGGGGTCTATCTGGGAAAAAACTACAAATCTAAACAGAAAGCTAGCCAGATAGATATCGAAATTCACACTCCTTCAAGGATGGAAGGAAATGCAAATAATTTGTGAATGACACCAGTTTCTTAAAATATCTCAGTTTAATTTAACTGTCCACACACCCTAAAATAAAATACAACAAGTTCCCCCAGGGAGAAATCTAAAATTCGAGACCTGAAAAACAAAGAACATCCTATGCTCTCCCTGGGACCCTCATCTAACTGGATTTGCCATATTTATCAAGTAAATAAATAACAGCCTTTTTATAACGTGCAAAATATTTACATGTTGATGCCTGGGAAATTTTCAGTCCATCCCAGCATATTCTGATTATACTATTATTTAAACTGTACACTTTACCCTCGAGGTGCAGAAAATTAATAGTCCATTCTGACTTCGGGATTTGCTATTTACAAGAGTATCACTGTATCTCATATTTCCGCCATTGAATTGATCGCAAAATTTGTATTAGTTTTCACATATTCAAAATCACTAATATGCAAAGTCCTTTTCTCAAAATATGAGAAATTCAAAAATTTTAACTCCTTAATCACACATAGTTATTATCTCAAAACACTGAAAATACTCAAGACATTCTTTCAGAATTATTACAATATTTAATTTTATTCTATTTCATCCCTTATCTATTTTATTTTTATTTATTATCCCTGGTGAAAGAATTATTTATAATTATCCAACTGGGTTGTTATAGAATTTTTAATGGATCAGAAAATTATAATCAAACATCAGCCTGATTCTTTTAGGTTCATCCGACATTTAGATAAATGACTCTCATAAATTCAATTATGTTGAATGGGACAAAGGTAAGGTCTTTAGCAAAGCTAAAAATCGCTTATGGCTTGAAATACCAACTCATTCATTTTAAGTGGCTACACCAATGTTGGCAATTACACTGCAATAACAGAATGTAGAATTTGGCTGATGACAGGCATCAATGGCTTTACATGTGAGCGACTTCATCGCCCTTATTCATCGGGCAATAATTAGACCCTCAAAATTCGAATTCATATTATTTTATCAATACATTTCTTCACAAAATTCGTCCATTATTTTATAATAACGACCCCTCAGCTGCACAGGCTGGACTCATAACTCATTACAATTTCCATATGGGATCATGTGACATGCATGTAAACCCCATCAAAATACCAATAATATTACTGTCAGGCCCATCACATCGGTGTAGTTAAATATCAATGTCTTCTCTATTACACTCCGATTGCCTGTTAAATTACCTCATACACATACATCCCTACGTTAAACAATTATCGGATATGAAAAACCTTCCATTCCCAGAATTTTCTTTTCTTCAAACACATCATGCCTCCGGCATATTATTATAATCAAAAGCTCAGATGTTCTTAATTAGAATCCATTATCTAACAATTACTATCCATTATTTATCACCAGGAAATGTTAGTATTATTGGAACAGGTTCCAAACATATGATCATTGCTGATTAGTTACATTGTTCGACTATCAGTCGTAATGCATTCGGGTATCGCATATCCTACACATTTACAGAATTATATTACAAGATTTGTTTCATATAACAATTAACAAAATTATTATAAAGTCACAGAAAATTGTGTTCCTGTGTTATCATTATTCCTCTGGAATGTTATTCAAAACTTGACATGGATGTCCGCTTTCATCCTTGACAAATCTAATTCATCATAAAATTTCCTAATAAATGAGTCGCAAAAGAAAATATTATTTTATATTGTGCCCGTTTGTCCACCTGGGATGGACAGGCGACCACATGCGAGGCAACATGAGCACAGTGTCAGCACAAGATTTATCTCAGGGCATCCTGGGATGGGCTACGTAATTACTGCACACTGCACCCATGCTCCCCGTAAAGGATAAGGAAAGACTTCACAACACAACAGAAAGTGAGAACACATATTAGGATAAAAACCAATTCTCCAAATATTTATTCACAAAACATTGCCTGTTGGCAATAACAAGAATAATAATAATAATTACTTCACTGCTTTGATTATGCCTAGCTGAAAAAATCGCAGTCTCTTCTTAAAAGTTCATTGGTTTGACTATGTTTGATCAAAAATACACATTGTTCTTCTAACCTATACATGCGAGATTGCATAATCTTAAATTATCACTCACGACACGAAAAGGAAATACCTAAATCTAACCTATTCGGTTTCAGTTCATAATATGGTCCTATATTATTTCACACATTTATATTTATTATTTACAACAATCTTGAGGTTGTTTCACACCCGCGTTTCACTATTACCATGAAAACACATAATTCAGAATGACACTTACTAGCGCGGCATGTCAAATTGCATTAGTTTGACAATTAACATTTATCAAAGCATTTATTTATCTCAAAGCAAAAAATGTAATAATAATAATAATAATTGTAGGCTTCATCAAAGGTGGCCTCAGATATATCGTTATAATTCTCATAATTATATGATATAATGAGAGGATGTGTAACACTGAACACGAATTAAATACCAGCCATCACAAAAACCGGCATAAGGTTGGACGTGACGGCATTACCTTCATAACAAATCACTGATCTTATATTAGTGTATTTCATGGGAATTCTTAGTAATTGACTGACATTTGAAGCACTGTTACCACTATGGGGCAGGATATCACTCCCGCTTGCATCCCATTTTATTGTCAAAGCAAGCAGTATTATGTGGGACAGGATATCACTCCCGCATGAATCCCACTCATTCGAGTATCAACACCTCAATCTACCTGAACTAACTTTAGAAAAGTGCATTGACACATAATTATTATTATTAGGCTTCATTTCAAAAATGTCCAATATTATTTGAAGATCGTAAGATCCCAGATTTTTACACAATCAAACAATTTGTTTATAATCATAATTCAACATATTTATCATTATCATTTATTATTATCCTCATGGAATATTACTTTCATTGTTGTTTATCAAAATTCGGCGTTCTTCCAATATAAATTTGTAGAGATTTTTAATATTATTATAATCCTTAGAAAATATTTCCTAATTATTCAGAAAAATAATGCAAATGCTTCTAACGTATCATAATTCTGCTGCAAATGGGGTAGGACATCCCCTATTATTTATTATAATTAAGAGTGAAAAATGTTGAGGATCCACCTCGCCTACAAGTCTAAGCGACTAATAGAAATATACGCCTAACCTATGTGCAATCAACTATATAAGAACGAAGATTATTAACGATTTGGAAAGTGAAGAGATTTAGCGGAAATTATGGAAATTCATGGCCCAAGAATAAGTTCTACATAAGTCTACCTTAGATGTTCTGTAGCGGTGGGTCATCCCTCGGTGCGGATCGAACCCTGGCACCGCGGACCCGTTTTGGCTGCACTATAGGAAAGAAACATATCCCAGCATTCGCCTCACGCTGCGTCCTCGTCCACAGAAAAATGCCCCTGACAGGCATCGCTCCGGGTCCCCAACCGGCAATCCTGGTATCGCTCCGGGTCCCCAACCGGCAATCCTGGTATCGCTCCCCTCACATAGTGCCACTCTAGCCGATCGTCATGTTTGAACAGTGGGGTAGTGACGTCACCATCTTATGGGGTCGTTCCGAACTCTTCCACAAATGCACACTCGGCATTCTGATAGTGTAGCCCACAGTTTTTGGAATATCCACTTATACTGTCTGTTACAAATATGATCGAGTCAATCTTACGGGGCTGGATGATAATAATAATAATATCCCCTGGCTAGAATGTCTCAACTCTGCCTGATCTGATTCTAACACGAAATTTCCATGATATTGCATAGGCTCTCAGGGTCGCTCACTGTTACTCTGCATTCAGTTATGATGCTAGTTCGAATTGGACACAATTCCAGTTTATATTGAGCACTGGGTAGAAGTTAACACACAGTAAAATTGTCAGTCACTTGCGTGAAACAAGTCCATATTCAAATAACTGTAATTCCTGTAGTATTTTCATAACGTTGAATTTTCACAATCACCATAATAATAATAATAATAATTTCATGGAACACAATGGCACTTACTTTTCACGCACTGGTGTGAAAATGAGACTATGTCTTCTGACACAATATCGGAGTAACATGGAGATTTTATTGTGAATGCCTAGCCTCGCGGAGTAATTGCACAGTATAACCACAGCGTAGCATAGCAGCATAACGACGAGTGAGCACCACCGACCAGCTGATCCACACAGACGGATCAAAACAGACAGATAGCCTGGCCTTCTAAGTGCCGGTTTATATACTGCCACAAGGTCATATATCGATAGCTGTAGTTGCATTATGTAATGCGATATCTTCTCATCTATTGGTCCCCACTGTAGAACATGCTGGAAGGTTATTGATATCAATGGAAACTACGTGAATTAAACGGGAGAATTATTCCAAATATAATTCTGCCCATAGAACATGCTGGAAAGTTATTGATATCAATTGAAACTTTGTGAATTAAACGGGAGAATTATTCCAAATATAATTCTGAAGTGCTGGTGCCTTCCTCTTCTTTATCCAAATGCAAACAAGTATATTGAGTTCCGACATTTCCTGGCGGTACTCGGAACACACGCCTGTTTCAAATCATTGCGAGTCAACAGCTTGCCGCATCCTTGGTGGTGCCTCAGCGTGCTCAATTCAAATCACGCTATCATCTACTGCGTCGTATAAGGGCACAATATTAGCAAAATGTTAAACAATCTCCACTAATATTTAAAGCTCTCTAGCATTATTATTTAGGTATAGAATGGTTCAAATACCATCTAGATCGTTGCCTAATGTCATGGCTGTGATTATTCGGCTGAATTCCAAAATGAAGATTTTCCATCAAAAGGCTCCAGAAAATAAATTGGCTAAGAAAATCCATGAATGTTGCTGTGACTTTCCAAAATGCATTAAATCAGTAGAATCCTATGTGGTAGACAGAATAGTCGAAATTGCGAATACAATACATTAGCTACTATAGTAAAGATGTGGCTTGCATTCCGACGATCTCGTAGAAAGGCTCCTTCTTACTTTGCATTGCGGCAATCCCGTGTATGCAAGCACACCGGCCCGCGAACAGATGTTTCGCCAGCGTTTCCTGCTTGGCCTTCATCATCGTAGATAGCGTTTCCAGATATATCCTGACATCTCACCTCCGTTTCGTTTAACGGCACGTGACGACGGTTCGGTTCATCGTGTTGTTACAAATATAATGCATATCTGGCATCATAATGTTAACCTTCGAGTTCAATTTAACACTTGTGGCTTCTGCCACTTCAAAATCACCTGTCTCGACTTTGCACTGCCCGAGTTCTAGAATATTCACTCCGAGATTCAAATACAATTTGACTGCCTCCACCGTTGGCTCGAATTCTCAGACATTCAATATCTGGAGCGATACACTTATAATCTTAAGAGCGGTTTTCAAAGTACTTCAGTACCATTGCTATCCACTATGCTATCAGTTTCACGAAGTCTACGTTGGTAATACAACTAGTCTGCCCCATGGGCGTTCTGGCTTCCTTCCATGGTGCAACAATACGGGTATCTGCCCAGTACTCTCATGTACAGTGGAATTGATGGATTGTGCTGCGATGGGAATCACGTCCATCCATCTCCAATGCTCGGTTGAACAATATAAACGACAAAATTTTGATATCTCTGCCATAATCCACTCAGCAGGATTACTTTCTGGATGTCTCACGGAACATAATACCTGTCGAATACCCAATGCATCCATGGCGTTCCTTAATTCAGCTGCTGTAAATTGTGAACCATGATCTGTAAGAATAAACTCCGGTTTCCCAGCCTCTGGTATGACACCTTCTCGAATTCTCTTCAAAATATACTTTGAATGGGGTGAAGCATTGAAAATTTTCTAAAGATATCCACTGTAACCAGAATGTTTCGGTTTCCACGTTTAGATTTGGGTAAAGGCCCAAAAATGTCGACAGCATACATCTCGCAGGGTTTTGATGGAATTATGGGTTTTGGTGCCTCTCTTAGCAAGTGGGAGTTATGCTTGTTCCTCTGGCACAAATCACAAGTCCTTAAAGTATCTCAAACTGTCTTCCTTAGATGTTCCCATGTAAACCTTTCTAGGATGAAATGTAGGGTTTTATCGACACCTGCATGACCTGCAATTCGGTGAGCTAACCAGATTATAGTGGTTTGTAACCTTGATGGTACGGCAATCCGTAGTTTGGTATATTCAAGATCTAGGAATTTATATAGTATACCATTTACTTATTCATAGTCCCTCGTTACCTTTTCCATAAGTGGATAATTCGCATCAGCAGGATCCATATCCCCATGTAAAAATCGATAAACTTTTCTAAAAGGTCCATACCTTTTCTGGAATTGTGACAAATTTACCAAACGTCTTAAAGTCTCTTCGTCCTCTTGTATCAACCTTACAGGCATAACTCGGAATGTTGGTTCTACTGCTCGACTCAATAAATCAGCTCCTACATTCGACTTTCCGGAACGATGTTCTATCGTTAGATTGAACTGTTGTACAAACAAAGCCCATCTCGTTATCCTCTCGCTAGTGAAGTTGGTCTTGAGTATAAACTCTAAAGCATGGTGAATTATCGCCAAGACCTCTAGCTCTGTAGTATACTAATTATGCTCCGATGGTTTAAGTTATCTACTAATAAAAGTGATATAGTGTCGGGTATTGTCATCATCCTCCTGTAGCAGTATGTCACCTATTCCAGCTGTCGACACATTCGGGGTACTCAAGCTTAATGCTGTTCATCAACAATGCCTTCGCTTCTCTAAAAGATTGCTCACAAGAGTCATCCCATTTCCACTTATTAGCTTTCCTTAATAATTCCTGTAACGGTGCCACAATATCAGTGTATCGGTGACAGTGTCCAGCAAAGAACTGACATGTACCTAGAAATTTACGAACATGCTTCACTCTAGTGGGCCTAGGAAAATTTTCAATAGCTTCAATCTTCTTCTCGTTAGGTTTGTAACCTTGACCATCCAATTCGTGTCCTAAGAACTTAATCTCCGTACGAAAGAACTGACACTTCTTAAGGTTAACCTTGAAGTTAGTTTTTCTCAAGTCTAGGAACAGTTTTCTCAAATGCATCATGTGTTGCTCTTCCGTCTCAGATGCCACCAAGATGTCGTCAATATAACAGATGACTGTATCCTTAACTTCCTGGATCAGATTTTTGTTCTAGGGCTCGAATTAGTACAGATCCCGACGTTTTCATACCGAAAGGAAGTCTTTTGAAAACGTAAGTCTGCTTCTCGAACATGAATTCAGTATTTTTCTGCGAATTCTTGCTTAGCTTGATGTGGTGATACGAAGAAAATCGATTATGGAATACCACTTCTTCCCCTTAAATTTTCTTAACAATTCTCTTATAACAGGTGGTCTGTCGTATTCTGGCAACAATTTTGCATTTAAAGACCCTGCATCGAGGCACATCCTCAAGTTCCCGTCAGGCTTTGGTACAACGGCCAACGGATTCACCTATGACGTTGCATATTTTTCGATTATGTCGTTTTGTTCAAGATCCTGAATAATTTCTTTAACCTTGCTCCAATATTTTTCAGCAAAAGGATACAGTTTAGCTTGATAAGGAGTATCAACACACACCTGAATATCATACTCGAAATCTCGGATCTCCCCTGGCTTTGTATCGAAAATATCATCAAACTCCAGTAGAAGGTTAGTCATTTCGGGAGGATGAATGATCTCTTCTTTTATATCCCTGGATGTCTCTAATCTCTCGAAAATATCTATCCACCTAATCTCTCCCTCGGTGCATTTCTCTTCCTTAAAAGGGTCCTCTCCAGTATCATGAAACTTTATCGAGTCTGATTCCATATCAATCACAGCTTTATACTTTTTTATGAAATCGGTTCCCAATATCATATATCATGAGCTATATCTCGCATGACGACAAATACGTGCTCAAATAGACATTCTCCAATTTTCACCTCCAGATACAATTGTGTTTTGCATGTGGTGACTTTATTTGGGATTATCCCCTGGATTTTTATTCCTGAAACTGGGATCTCTTCTAAATTTTGTCAGTTTCCACGTGGCATACATTTTCTCGCTTACCAAGCATAACATGGCTCCAATATCATTTAATGTGTGAACCGGTTTATCATAAACCTCACAAACTATTATTGGTAACTTTGTCCTTGATTCTCTCTCTACATTTTCATTATCCCCTCGAATCAAATCTTCGTCTTCCGCTTGTCATTCTACAATTTTGGAAATATGTCCAGTGATACTTAATTTTTGCGATTGTTTTGATCTACAATCGGTTTTTTTTCTTTTCTGATTGAAGCACCGACTCGTTTATCCCTGAAGTTCTAGGCTGGTTTTTGACGTCCTTTATCTCTTGCAGATATCTTTTACTCTCTTCATGCCTGTGTTCTATGTTCTGTCTCTGTTGATTCGCAAATTCTTCATTTCATTGTCTTCCCTCTCGTCAATCTTTGAATGGTATGTTCCAATTTCTATTTCTTCTCCACGAATTCCATCTGTTTCCATATCTTCCTCTTCTGGCATACGGATGTCTATTCCAATCTCTTCTATCCCTCGATGATTGTTCTTCCCTGTTTTGCTCTGGTGTTGTCAGGCATTGTCTGAATGCTACGACTTGATTATCCTGCATTGTGTTCCGTTGGTGGAGAACTGTGCGTTGGAGTGATCAAGACGTTGGAGTATTCGTCGAACTCCTCCACATTTCCTACACCCCTCAGCTATAAGAGTCCGTTGCAGCTCTATCGGAAATTGACGAATTAATGCAGTTATTAGTTCGTAGTCGGTCATAGGCGGATCCAAGCATTGCAGTTTTGTCAACTGTCCTGTCAAATAATTCGAGTACTTCGTCGGTAGTGAAGTGGAATGTCGCTTTACATACAACTCTGATCTAACGTGTTGCTGTGTTTCCGGTGACCGAAATTTCTTTAACAGAGCCTGTGCAAACTCCTCGTACGTTCTCAAGTTACAACGAAAAGCTCTGAACCAACCAAGGGCTGGACCGTCCAAAAACTTGCTAATCACCCTGATCTCACGTTCCTTCGATATCTTAGCATCTTTCAAATAATCCTTAACTTCACGCTGAAATTCTACCGGCGAAACAACTACCGTTCCTGTGAACTTATTCGGCTTGTCTTCAGTATTCTTTATGACTGTGATAGGCGTAGAAGTGTAAACAGTCTGGCCTTCCCCTGATTTTCCTATCTCCGGCGATTTTTCATGAATTCTAAGGGTATCTTCCGTCACCTCAACTGACCTATTCTCCGCTTGTGATTTATATTTCTCGAATTCGTGTCCTAACTCTTCAACAACATTCCTCACGTTCTCTACTTCGCTCTTAATAGTACCTTCGGTCTCTTCCTTGCCCTTTTCCCTTAATTCTTCTTCTATCATTGTTACCTGATTTTTCGTAGAAGTGGTATATTGATTCTGCAATTTTTCGATATTATCTTGCACTGATTAATATCCCCTGTAATTACTTTTATTTCAGACGAAAAGGCAGTCCTCACATCCTGAACTTCCTTCTGAGTAACCTGTATTAACTGGTCCTTGATCTCGGATACTACAGTTCCCCTCACGCTATCCTGTAAATCCCTAATCACCCCTTCTTTTAATTCACCGACGAGGATGTCATGAAAGTCCTTCTTTACTCTTTCTATGACTTGCGTAGCATTCAAAGTACATTCCTTTAAAACGTTTATTTCTAGTGTCGCAAGATCGTCTGCAGACTTCCTAACATTATCCTCTATTTTATTCTCTAGTGATCGCACTACCTTCTGCATGTCTTTTTTATGATGAGCGAGATCCTCCTTCATTAATTTTCTAGTATCTTGGAAGACTTTCTCTCATATCCCCGTAGTTCGTAAAAAGATTATCCTTCATGTTCTTTCCGTTATCAACTATCCGTGCTTCTAAACTCAGAAAATTTTCTTGTGTTCTCCTAGCATTTTCTTTAATCTTCGTTTCAAGACCGACGACTCTATCCTCTATCTTAGCATCTATTGATGTCGACATTCTAGACTCTAATGCTTCGATATTTTTTGCCATTCTGTCCTCTAATGACCCTATGTTATTTTTAAGAGAAACAAAATTTTCTGTGATTTTATTTGACCCTTAGTTTTAAGTGAATCGGAATTCTCTTTAATTTGATTTGACATTTCAGTTTTAAGTGAATCAGGATTTTCTTTAATTTGATTTGACATTTTAGTTTTAAGTGAATCAGAATTCTCTGTCATTTTATTTTCCAGAGAAACAGAATTCTCTGCCACTTTTTCAAGCATTGTATTTCGAAGTTCATCATTCAATTTCTTGACCTCATCCATCACAAACACAACTAATTCAAATGGGGCAAGATGCCAGTCGACGTCCAGAAACTTATATCTAGATCACTAGTACTGACTCTGCAATTTCAACCTTAAACTGAGATGTACCCTACTCATGACATTAGAATTCTAAGTTACATTTACAATTTACATACAAGAAACAACAACAAATTCCAAAAGATTTCAAATTCAAAGACAAAGCTATGAAACTGTGCAATCACCAACATTTGTATCCTACCATCAACTTCCATCTCCAATCCTGATCCAAATTTGAAAGTCCAAACCAAGACTGAAAATCGAACAACCTCTAACCTACAAAATATTGATGACCCCACGTTCCTGGCGCTAACTTTCCTGTCCTCTATGTGCCCGTTTGACCGAGGTCTCACAACCACTTGAGCATGAATTTCATTCAACATCCGCCGAGCATAAGACTCAAAAACGTCTCGGGGTCTATCTGGGGAAAAAAACAACAAATCTAAACAAAATGCTAGCGGGACGGATATCGAAATTCACACTCCTTCAAGGATGGAAGGAAATGCAAATAATTCGTGAATGACACCAGTTTATTAAAATATCTCAGTTTAATTTAACTGTCCACACACCCTAAAATAAAATACAACAAGTTCCCCAGGGAGAAATCTAAAATTCCAGACCTGAAAAGCAAAGAACATCCTACGCTCCCCCTGGGACCCTCATCTAACTGGATTTGCCATATTTCTCAAGTAAATAAATAACAACCTTTTTATAACGTGCAAAACATTCTTTAAACCATATGCAGAATATTTACATGTTGATGCCTGGGAAATTATCCGTCCATCCCAGCTTATTCTGATTATATTATTTAAACTATACACTTTACCCTCGAAGTGCAGAAAAATTAACAGTCCATTCTGACTTGGGATTTGCTGTTTACAAGAGTATCACTGTATCTCATATTTTCGCTGTTGAGATGATCTCAAAATTTGTATTTGTTTTCACATATTCAAAATCACTAATATTGAAAGTCCTGTTCTCAAAAGATGAGAAATTCAAAAATTTATACTCCTTAATCACACATCATTATTATCTCAAAGCACTGAAAATGCTCAAGACATTCTTTCAAAATTATCACAATATTTAATTTTATTCTATTTCATCTCTTATCTATTTTATTTTTATTTATTATTCCTGGTGAAAGAATTATTTATAATTATCCAACTGGGTTGTTATACAATTTTTAATGGATCAGAAAATTATAATCAAACATCGGCCTGATTCTTTTAGGTTTCATCCGACATTTAGATAAATGCCTCTCATAAATTCAATTATGTTGAATGGGACAACGGTGAGGTCTTTAGCAATGCTAAAAATCGCTTATGGCTTGAAATACCAACTCATTCATTTTAAGTGGCTATTACACTGCAATATCAGAATGTAGAATTTGGCTGATGACAGGCATCAATGGCTTTACATGTGAACGACTTCATCGCCCTTATTCATCAATTACTTGAGCATGGGGCAATAATTCGACCCTCAAAACTCGAATTCATATTTTTTTTACCAATACATTTCTTCACAAAATTCGTCCATTATTTTATAATAACGACCCCTCAGCTACACAGGCTGGACTCAATAACTCATTACAATTTCCATATGGGATCATGTGACATGCATGTAAACCCCATCAAAATACCATTATTATTACTGCCAGGCCCATCACATATGTGTAATTAAAAATCAATGTCTCCTCCATTACACTCTGATTGCCTGTAAAATTACCTCATACACATAAATCCCTACGTTAAACAATTATCGGATATGAAAAACCTTCCATTCCCAGAATTTTCTTTTCTTCAAACACATCATGCCTCCGGCATATTATTATAATCAAAAGCTCAGATGTTCTTAATTTGAATCCATTATTTAACAATTATTATCCATTAATTATCCCCAGGAAATATTATTATTGGAACAGGTTCCAAACATATGATCATTGCCGATTAGTTACATTGTTCGACTATCAGTGGTAAGGCATTCGGGTAACACATATCATACACATTTACACAATTAAATTACAATATTTGTTTCATATAACAATTAATAAAATTGTTATAAAGTCACAGTATATTGCATTCCTGTTTCATCATTATTCCTCTGGAATGTTATTCAAAAAATGATATGGATGTCCGCTTTCATCCTTGACAAATCTAGTAACCCAAAATCAGAAGGAATCTCGGTCAATCAATACTTGTATATTCTTACACAATTAAATCGGGAACATGTTTGGGACCCAATAGGTCCTTCTTCAGCCCTGAACTACATTTTTTTTTTTTTTTTTTTTTTTTTTTTTTTTTTTTTTTTACCATCAATCAATAATAACAACTAACATCAACATAATACTAGTTACATATGCTGTACATAAAAGCATAAATGAACCCCGAAAACAACACAAACTGAAATATGTTAAAAACACACATTAAAACACTGTAGTAATTAAGCTAATGTTTGTTGCGTCGTAGCGTGACGACTTACACCTGTTGAATGATTGACCACGTGAATTTTTCATGAGCAGACTTGAATTTGAGTTACACTGTGAAATGTGATATGTCATGTTGACAATCAAATGTGTTTTGCCCATGTGACTTATGACGGAGGCTTCTTCTGTATGGAATCTTAGAAGAGAATAAATAACTTGATTTCCTTGTGCAGAGTCTATCCAAAAAGAAAAGAAAAATCAATTAGAATGATTAAGTCCATAGAAATGAAATTTAAAAAAGTTATTAATAAAACTTTTAGAAAACCTTTAAACCCTGATACCCGCAAAATGCAAACCCACTTACGCCTGTTGCAAAATGAAGGAGAAAGGGCCCGTGATTCTGGCCTGTCTATCTTGAAGTTAGCTGCAAATTAAACAAATAAACTGTGTATAAGAAAAATTAAAAATATCCTGAAAGGAAAGAAAAGTGACGAAACTAAGTGTGGTGTGAAAACTAAAATCAAAGTTACCTGGTTCGATGTTGCCTGCGTGGCAGTCACTAGTGGAGTACTGTGAAAGCTATGACTCAAAGAATGTGTAGTCCCGCAGTGGGGAAACCGGCGCGTAAGGGGAAGTGGAGAGGTGGGGGAGTGGTTCAGGGGAAGGGGGTGTGATTGGGAGTGAGGTCGTTGATCCACGGAGCGAGGAAGCGGCTGGGCTGCTACTGTGTGTCTAGGAATGTTTTTATGTACAGCATATGTAACTAGTATTATGTTGATGTTAGTTGTTATTATTGATTGATTGTAAAAAAAAAAAAATAGTTCAGGGCTGAAGAAGGACCTATTGGGTTCGAAACATGTTCCCGGTTTAATTGTGTAAGAATTTACAAGTATTGAGTGACGGAGATTCCTTCTGATTTTGGGTTACTAGTCATTTGTCAATACGGACCTAACAAATTCCAATATGGAGTTAAACGATGCAGAGATTGACAAATCTAATTCATCAAAAAATCTCCTAATAAATGAGTGCAAGAGAAAATCTTAATTTATATTAACAAAATTTTAAACAAACTCCACTAATATTAAAAGCTCTCAAGCATTATTATTTAGGTATAGAATGGTTCAAATACCATCTGCATCGTTGCCTAATGTCATGGCTGTGATTATTCGGCTGAATTATAAAATGAAGATTTTCCATCAAAAGGCTCCAGAAAATAAATTGGCTAAGAAAATCCATGAATGTTGCTGTGGCTTTCCAAAATGCATTAAATCAGTAGAATCCTATGTGGTAGACAGAATAGTCATTATTGCGAATACAATATACTAGCTAATATAGTAAAGATGTGGCTTACATTCCGACAATCTCATAGAAAGTCTCCTTCTTACGTTGCATTGCGGCAATCCCGTGTATGCAAGCACACCGGCCCGCGAACAGATGTTCCGCCAGCGTTCCCTGCTTGGCCTTCATCATCGTAGGTAGCGTTTCCAGATATCTCCTGACATCTCACCTCTGTTTCGTTGAACGGCACACGGCGACATTTCGGTTCATCGTGCTGTTACAAATATAATGCATATCTGGAATCATAATGTTAACCTTCAAGTTCAATTTAACATGTGTGGCTTCTGCCACTCCAAAATCACCTGTCTCGACTTTGCACTGTCCGAGTTCTAGAATATTCACTCCGTGATTTAAATACAATTTGACTGCCTCGACCGTTGGCTCTAATTCTCACGTACTTGCTTTAGACACTCAATATCTGGAGCGATACACTTATAATCTTAAGAGCGGTTTTCAAAATACTTCCATACCTGCCAAGTTTTCCGGGTTTCCCGGAAGATTTCCGAATTTTTGGGGTGTTTTCCGGCTGTCCGGATTAACATAGGTTTTTCCGGATTTTCAACTCCCTAGCTTGTTTCCGTTTTCTGCATCCAATTCTCATTTCAGGTTTGACTTTCGATAATAGCTGCTATTCCGAGATGCTAGTGTTTGAAATTCGAGTGAAAATCGACCGATAAGTTTATCGATGATCCCGTTTCGCACATTATCGCTGCGCTTGTGTCATTAATTCCTTGCGTTTGACCACGGCCGACTGAATGCGAGCTGCGCTCTATACCGGCTTGACAATCCCAGTTATAGCCCATGCATAACGTGTAATTGGAAAATTTCTACTCGGCGCCGATAGAGCGCACTCCCATCCTATTATAGGCACGATTAATAAACAGCTGTACAGTACATTTATTAAATGTGTATCTCGAGAACCACTGGATGGATTTTGATGCGGCTTTCACCCTTCTGTAAAGGTAATCTCGAGGAAGATTTGTGTAGAAAATAATTTATTTATGGCCAAAGGGAGCCAAGCAGTAACGATTTCAGTGAAAAGGTCGAAAAAAGAGCCTGGCGTCCGCGCGCTTTTTAAGCTTACGCTGGGCAAACCGTTAAAAATATCAATATACTATGAGTGTAAGAATTGTTCAGCGTGAGAAATTCTACAAAAAAGTCCGCGAGAACATATCTCTATCTTCAATACATCGCCCACTATAAGTGTTTTTAGTTTGGACGGATGGGGGATTTGTGTATCATGCATGCACCTCGCCATTCTT
The DNA here is from genome assembly GCA_946902985.2 of Meconema thalassinum. Taxonomy (NCBI): domain Eukaryota; kingdom Metazoa; phylum Arthropoda; class Insecta; order Orthoptera; family Tettigoniidae; genus Meconema; species Meconema thalassinum. The sequence continues at coordinate 669,075,479 of OX336389.2, read as the reverse complement.
AAATTACGTCTGACAGGAATTCCTTGCACATTCATAATTGTTCCCGGGCGAAGCCGGGGCGGGTTGCTATTGACACTATATAGGCAGGTATCGAAAGTGTGAAAATGGCGTATGCGGAAGCCCGAGATAATGTTTGTTTACATTCGTTGCTGGGATACAATATTAGCTTTGATTAGCTTCGTTTGATGAAAGTTAGGATAAACTATTGCTCATTATAATTTCCGCATTATCAAAATTAAAATTATATCACAAAATAAAATAGCGTGCTAATAAATCTAAGAGAAATTAGACATACCTTGCACCTTCTTCGGGTACGAGGACACAATTCCAGCACCGTCTCATCAGGAAAGAGAGGATGAAAATTACAGCCGGGAACAAGTAGCAGCCAATCGTGTGTTGTGTTTTGTGCTAAGAGATCTTTCGACAAATTATCAGATATCGTGTGCCTTCTTTTTCACGAAGCAGCTGTCAGGACGGGACTTACATGAACTCCTGCTGGGCGTTATTCTCTGCGAGATATGATTATCGATAGACAGTTCGATCGACTTTCAGCGTAATGTCAAACCAAGACCAACTACAATATTCAGACCTTAATGCAGGTATCGAAAGTGTGAAAATTGCGTATGCGGAAGCCCGAGATAATGTTTGTTTACATTCGTTGCTGGGATACAATATTAGCTTTGATTAGCTTCGTTTGATGAAAGTTGGGATAAACTATTGCTCATCTGTAATTTTTAGTGTCTGTAAAGACCAATTGGCGGTAATATACTGCAATCGTGTGTAAATATGTGATAATACGCTTATTATGGACTTGTTTGATTGTGTGATGATTGTTCAGTCGACCGATGGCATTGTGTCATTTACTGCAGATGTTGAAGTACCTAAGACTAAAGCATTAATAGAAGTGTCTCAAGAATATACACCGCAATGATTTGCTAGTTAGTGACAATATAATAATAGCTTAGTACACTTCAGTACCGGTAGTGTCGAACTTAAGTACGTCAAGGGAAAACGCAATGAGCATCTACGGCAAGATCAATCCGTTGACGTTATATTGAACGCTCAGCTTCATGTGCCTCCGTAAATCTTTACCAGTCTAGCAGAAGATGTTCTACACTGCCTTGTATACATGCCAAATATTACAGTGAACTTATGTTTTATTGGTTAAGGAAGATGTTTCCCCTGTGCCAAAGAGTGAACTCATTGTGTTCCGTAATTATTCATACTTTTGTGATTCTTACAGTTTACAAGTTATTTTTTATTATGATGTGTGTAATAAAGTGTTGTGAGTAACTTGCCAATTATGTAGCCTACTTATATTGCGAGATGGTGTGCCGCGATAATTCCGTAAGAGGGAGATGGTGCTTTCCTACCTACATTACTTTACTAAATCTACTATTTCCAGCGTAAAACTATTCCAAACGGTAACAGCGAATGGTTAATAGGTTAGATGGTAACATATTATCGTGTCATTTGTGTGTGGTGATCCCCATAATTATGTTCAGATATCCACACGACGAGTTCTTTGCACATTTCAATCAACTAATTCGATGTGATGTTTTAGCCGAGATTTTAGACAATTCTACGAGAGGTTTTAATTGAATTGTATCTCTATAGTGTTGGTTCGATTATTTCAGGCAACTATTCTCTTTCCGATTGTATACACAAATACTCTGCATGTGCTGGGACAGAACTTCAGTAACCGGGTACTTTCTTCTCTCCTACTTCAGAATCTGTTTGATTTTATGGTAATAATTTTAATCTTTATTACTAAACTTAAATACAAATCGTGCTAACTCGCCAAAAAGCTTCTTATTCAACCACAGAAACAGTGAGACTATTGTAGCTGCCCCTTGGGTGAAGACGAAGAAACCTATAATTCGAGGCCAGCGCTATGTATATAAATTAATTCAGGTAAGTCTAAATTATTGATGCATATTTCTTCGGAACCTAGTCTCGTCTTGTGATATCTTTTATGCTATTAGGCGAGTAAAAATAATAATTTACATGAACTGTGACAACCCCGATGACATGATCTTAGCTATTGGTAGGGCAACCATCGCCGCCATGTTTTTTTCTACATTAAGGTCTGAGGATTGAAGTTGGTCTTGGTCAAACCATGGTCGACTGAATGCGAGCTGCGCTCATACCGGCCTAGACAATGAGACCTTTTACATGAAATCTTGTTAGTTACTCAACTGCTCACACAGCGCTGTTGACCAAGCATTGCACGACTAAGACCTTTCTCTACTTAGTGTACTGCCTACTCTTTGTGCTTCGACTGTTTGTTAGCGGGAAAACTTTGTTTTAAGTGGTGTTTGCTCAGGGTGTCTACTGGTAACGAAAAAGTAGCTAATTTTACAAACGGGTAACGAAAAGTACCTAATTTTTATGTCTGGATAGTTGGAGGTAACGAAAATTCGCCGAGGTCGGTTTGAATCAGTTAAACCCGCGCCGCTAGGCTCACAGATCGCGATGAAGCGAGTTTCACGCAGGCGGCGCCGATTGCGTAAGGTATATTTCCCCGTGCACGACCACAAGGAAATGCATACTGAGGATACCTTCAGTGGTACTGTATACATCGGCTCAACGTATATTTTCGGCATCAAGTAGAGCGTTTAGTTTTGTGTGAAATATTCTTCTGTATTATTCGGAAACCTGACTTTATACCAGACGTTTATTCGTGATAACTTCCGAAACTCGACAGAAACCTCTTATTTCTGATATTGACCTCTAAATTTGGAGACTATCTCAAATTGAGGTCCAGAAATAACGTGAAATTCTACCGTTCCTAAAATAAATCGCAAAAATGCTTCAAAATACATAGACTATATTTTAAAAATCTATGCGTCTTGTAAATTTGTGACGTCCAGTGTGGTTAATTTGAAATTCCGTTATGTCTATTTTTCCTTCGAACTTTGGTTCAATTGGATATGTAATCCAACCGGTTATCTCGAAAACTTGTAGGCCTATAATTTGAATTCGAAAGAAAATTTGTCGTATTATTCGTGCAATCCTCTATGAATAATTCGTAATATCTGATACCTACTTCGAACGTTCATCCTCCAAAATCACATCCTCAAGACGGCCGGCTGACCGCACAACTTTTCTGCGGGAATCTGGTCAAACGGGCCAGTTGCGTAAAATCAAAAAACCCATACCCTGTCGAGAACTTGTGTCCACGAGGACTGTGGAATCCTGTCAAAGGTGGTTGGGCACCCGTCACGAAACATACCGAACCCTATTCGCTACTTTTACCATGGCCGTATGCTTAAAAGTGTCCGGGAAGCGGGAAGTGCGTCAACCCACTTGGAAATGACAGACTAAGTTACGTAGCATCGCGATACTCATTTCTTCTCGTGATCTACCGTGAACTTCCAATCACAGCATAGGGACAGCGGAAGCTCTGCGCCGACCATACAACATGTCCATAAATGCTCGTGAATTTTAACCATGCTCAACCTCGAGCTTGCCTCCGCCATTCTGCCAGGACAGACAGATAGACAATCGTTGCATGGCCGGATGCGGTGCCGATTGCATAATATCGCGTTCTCAGTGTCCAACCGCGAGGACAACGTGAATCTCTTAAAACGAGCGGCAGAGATTGCGATACAACTGGATTCTTGTCAAACGGACAGCAAGCGGCGCCGATTGCATAATAATACTATATTTTCCCGTGCCCGACCTGAAGGACAGTAGAAATCTCGTCTAACGACTAAAAGTTACACCATTATGTAAATCGCGATTTTTCTCCATGTTCTATCGTGAAAACTACGGGAATCGCGTCAAACGGCTGAGACCAGCGCCGATTCTGTAACATCTCGATATTTCTCCGTACTTGACTGCGAAGATATTATTCGATGATGATCACGTAACGTCGCATATATTTCTTCGTGATCTACCGCGGGTACAAAGGAAATCTCCCCAAACGGCCAAGAACAGAGCAATTTCTTGGTAATCATAACTTCTTGTACACAAGACGGCATATTAGCTGAAACAACTCATTTGATATTAAATATCCATTATTTATTTTTATCTTTTAATTTTTTATAACACCATAAGTGAATTTTGTTCACTGCTTTTAACACAATTCACTGTGGTTTTTCTTCACCGTGTGATGAGCTTCTATGCTTGCCGACTGTATACGTCTGTATCTTGAATTAAAAGGTAACTAAAATTAACTAAAAGGTAGCTAAAAAGTAACTAATTTTTACTTCATCATTACGGTAGACACCCTGTATGCTGTAGTTCTGGTATTCGTGCAATGGGGGCTCTGCCGCATCCTTGAGGGCTCTGACGCATCCCGAATGTGAAGTGGGGCTTTGCTCTTTTCAGAGACTCCCTTCAGTGTAATGTAAATATAGTGTAAGTCACTGATAAATAAATTTGAAATGAAATGAAATTGTGTGACGAATTTTTGAGCGATTTAGTGTTTTCGTGATGAATTCAAGTAGAAACTATATCATCAGTGTTTCAGGGAGGATCCTTCAGAATGTCCTTGTATGAAGCGATCACAGAAAGGTGAAACATTCGCATTCTCATCTCACCTCTTCAACCTGTTTTGCTTAGCCTCGTGAGGAAGAACTGAGGAGAGGTGGGTTTGATTCCCACCACACCCAGTGTTCTGTGACTTGCAAGATCAAAGTGAAGAAAAGCTCATGTTTGTGTAGTGTGTGAACTGTTCCCAATTATGTGTTCTTGATGTAATTGCAATATTTTTGGAACCTGGCACAATGAATTAGATAGTCTCACATCATCAAGAGTTTGTAATCTCTTTCCCTGTAGTCTTTTCTCGCTATTTTAAAGACCTGGCGACGCATGTACACGTTAAATTTTTGTGCTTTGGAATCTTCTGGATTTCTATTTTTGAAAGTTGGCAGGTATGTACTTCAGTACCATTGCTATCCATTGCTATCAGTTTCACGAAGCCTACTTGGGTAAAGAATATTATTCTCCACTGATCTGCACTCCATCCCGTGGCTCATGATCGCACGATTAACGGTCATGTTAAACTACAAGCTTCCTTCCTTTTGAGCTGCACTCACAAAATCAGGGCCCACCAGCTATGGCTAATTCTATCCTTCCTACGAGTAAAGCATATCATTCTCCATAGATTTGCACTCACAAAATATAGGCTCGCCTACGATGCCTAGCATGGTAATTGGATTGTCACGTCCAAACCATTATCGTCGGCTATGTTCCCAGCTCTTTAGAATGGTATCCTCAGATTTGAGTTGTCAAGCTAGACCAGATCCTTTGCGTATCAGATCTCAAGTCGTTGTGTCTGCTCCTCGCACACACCTTTTGCTCGCTGCATGCCGCTCCGCTCTCCACGTGGTGAAAATAGTTCTTGCGCCAGCGTTTTACATATATTCAAATATTTTCCGACTCAGTTGATGGATTCTCTTGAGTCCTTCGGCATAATTCCTGTAAATACATTCTGCGTATTCCCACGATGGTTCGCTGGTTCAACCTCTTCATATTAAAAATCATTAACATACCTTCCTTCTTTCGTCATGGCGATGCTATCTCTCTCTAGTGTCAGCTGGATGAAACAAACCAAACTCAGAACCGCGCGCTCTTCAAAACTCGTGGCTCAACGTCGAAAACAACTTGTGCTGTTCATCAATATGGGTACAATGTATACAAGTAATAATATTTATCCCACCCTGTGGGTGGGGCATGAGGAATACAACCACAGTATCCCCTGCCTGTCGCATGAGGCGACTAAAAGGGGCGACATTGGGTATTCTTTAAGGCTTCCAAACTTGTCTTGTGTATTGGACCTCTCGTTGGTGGGACAGACGGAATACCCACAAGGTAATCCTTGCCAGTCGTAAAAGGCAACTAAAAGGGTATTTCGACTCAGGTCTCCTTTTGAGGGTTTGATCGCTAGCTCTTAACAACACGCTTTTGTGCAATATAACTCTCAGTAGGTTATATCGCAGTTCTTTCCATACAATTTTTTTTTTTTTTTAGATCTGGCACTCACAATTTAATATATGCGAGCTGTTAGGGGAAGGGTCGCTTATGTGTGTGGCTATGCTCGAAGGCCTGTCCGGTCTTGGCCTCACCGACAGGTGAGTGTGCCATGTACCCTGCAGTAGTATCCGCATGACTACGTGGATCCCGCTACAGCCGAATGTCTGCTGAATATGTCTAGTACCGTATTTCCTCGCATAATCGTCGCACTTTTTTTGCAAAAATTTCGTGGAAAAAAGCAGGGTGCGACGATTATGCGAAGAATATTTAATTTCAAAGAATATACTGTATCATTATTTGCCTACACGGGCCAGTCATTCGCGTAGCTTGAGTCTGGCGTGAGTCATAGCCCGCAGTCAGCGACAGGGTTCTTTCTTCTAACAAGGTCACAACAGGTTAACGCTCGCGGAATGTGCTGACGAAGCTGGCCATTCGCGTCGTGGTTCATAGCCCGCAGGCATAAAGACGAGATTACTTTCTCCTGACAAGATCACGCCAGATTAGGCCTATAAACTCGCGGAATGTGCGTTGGCCGTTCGCGTCACAGTTCATAGCCCGCAGGCATAAAGACGAATTACTTTCTGCTGTCAAGATCACGCCAGATTAGGCCTATAAACTCGCGGGATGTGCGCTGGCCGTTCGCGTCGCGGTTCATAGCCGGCAGGCATAAAGACGAGAGTACTTTCTGCTGACAAGATCACGCCAGATTAGGCCTATAAGCTCGCGGAATGTGCGCTGACCATTCGCGTCGCGGTTCATAGCCCGCAGGCATAAATACGGTATTACTTTCTCCTGACAAGATCACGCCAGATTAGGCCTATACGCTCGCGGAATGTGCACTGGCCGCTCGCGTCACAGTTCATAGGCCGCAGGTCTAAAGATGAGATTACTTTTTGCTGGCATGATAACACCAGATTAGGCCTATAAGCTCGCGAAATGTGCGCTGACCATTCGCGTCGCGGTTCATAGCCCGCAGGCATAAATACGATATTACTTTCTCCTGACAAGATCACGCCAGATTAGGCCTATAAACTCGCGGAATGTGCGCTGGCTGTTCGCGTCACAGTTCATAGCCCGCCGGCATAAAGACGAATTACTTTCTGCTGTCAAGATCACGCCAGATTAGGCCTATAAACTCGCGGAATGTGCGCTGGCCGTTCGCGTCGTGGTTCATAGCCGGCAGGCATAAAGACGAGAGTACTTTCTGCTGAAAAGATCACGCCAGATTAGGCCTATAAGCTCGCGGAATGTGCGTTGGCCGTTCGCGTCGCGGTTCATATCTGGCAGGCTTAAAGATGAGGTTACTTTCTCCTGGCAAGACCACGCCAGATTAGGCCTATACGCTCGCGGAATGTGCGCTGGCCGTTCGCGTCGCGGTTCATAGCCGGCAGGCATAAAGACAAGATTACTTTCTCCTGACAAGATCACGCCAGATTATACGCTCGCGGAATGTGCTAAGTGACGAAGCTTGCCGCTCGCGTCACATTTCATTGCCCGCAAGCATAAAGACGAGATATTTTTCGTCTGACAAAGTCGCGGCAGCGTGTGCAACTGACTGGCGCACAAATACGAACATGCTATGCGACGATTATGCGATTAAATTTTATAAACCTATTTTAGTATTTGAAAAGTGGGATGCGACGATTACGCGGTGGCGACGATTATGCGGGGAAATACGGTATATGCCGAGGGGTACATGCCAATAAGGCATCGTAAAACATCGGACGCCGGGTAATACCTTTCAAGATAGAGGGGTCTTGCCTTGGCCTAATGAGAGAGCCTGGTGTCAGTGGCAGTCAGGGAGGATGACTTGGCCATGGGTACACGCAAGATCCCAAAACAGGGTGGTCGCATACCCAAATATTCAACATTTGATTACCTTGAGAACAGTCCGTTCGTGATAATCTGGGTGCTAACACCCGCAGGTTTCTAATTGCGACCAGAACAGATGGGGGTGATTTCAAACTGGTCAAGATTATTTTGTTTCCTCTCCACATAGAAGGTGTCTATGGTGAGCCTGAGAAAGTTTAATAGGTGAAGAACGGTAGATTGTTGCTCAAGACAAGGACTGCTGAGCAAGTCGACCAACTTCTGAAGAGTGACCACTTTGGCGATATCCCTGTCAAAGTGGAAAAGCAAAAGTGTCTCAATCAGGTCCGGAGAGTTATCTTCAATCGAGAACTGATTCTGAAAACTGACGAGAAGCTCAAAAAGAAGATGAGGCACCATCACATGACCGATGTCCATAGCATTCCGCGCAAGGTCATGGTCAGATTGTTGACATGGGTGCCTTCATCATTTCCTTTTTGCTTTCAGTGCTCTCCCCCTCTGTAAGTAGTATAGCCAAGAAGAATTTGCTAGGGTGGCATCCCTTTTCTGAAAGAATAATTACTGCACGATTTGCATGTAGAGCAAGACCAGTTACTATAGTGTAATGTTACGCTCCAACTGAGATGGCAGAAGAAGAGGAGAAAGAGAGGTTTTATAGTAAACTGCATGCAACTTTGAGAAGCGTACGGAAAAGAGATATCGTTTTGGTGATGGGAGATCTAAATGCAAAAATTGGAAGTGAAAATCCTGGCATGGAACAAATTATGGGAAGACAAGGTATGGGTGTTCGAAATGACAATGGGAATCGATTTATTGGTTTGTGTGGTACGTTTGGACTGGGTATTGGTGGCACGATTTTCCCTCATAGAGAATGCCACAAGGTAACCTGGGGTTGCCCTGACCATAAGACAGAAAATCAGATTGATCATTTTGCTCTTAAAAGGAACTGGCACATCTATTGGATGTATGGAACAGAAGAGGAGCTGATGTTGGTAGCGACCATCATTGGGTTACAGCGACTGTAAGAATTAAGCTAGCCACAGTAAGGAGAGCGGGGCAGTATGAAAGAGTGAAATATAATATTGGAAGACTCAAAGAGACAGCCATCAAAGAAGAGTTCTCTATAGAACTCCGTAACCGGTTCAAAGGGTTAGGTAAGCTGGGGCAGGATGAGGTTGAGGCTATCGACAAAAAAATAGATTAAGACCAGAGAAATGTTAAATTCAACTTACGAAGTGGTTCTTGGAGTAAAACAGAAAGGAAGACCTGGCTGGGTTTCACAAAATATCTGGAACTTAATCGAAGAAAGAACAGCTAAAACCAGAAAGAATGATGCCAAGGAGAGAACCCACAAGGAATGCTCGGCTATTAAATATCTGTTAAGCACTGTTTTCGTAGGGATAAGAGGGTGTTTGCCAATAAACTAGCTACAGAAGCTGAGCATGCAGCGGAAGTAGGTGATGCGAGAACTGTTTATACCATCACAAGACAACTGTCTAACAAGAAATTTGATGGCAAAAAGCCAATTAAGAATAAAGATGGCATTCTCCTTACCTCCGAAGAAGAACAGATGATGAGATGGAGAGAGCATTTTAATGAAGTGCTGACCCGGATAACAGACGAATAGATCCAGGATGACAGATGTACCGACAAAGCAGGAGATGGTAAAAGCCATCAAACACCTAAAGAATGGGAAAGCTCCAGGACTGGATAATATTATTCCTGAAGCTCTCAAAGCAAATCCTGATGTATCTGCGGATCTGTTACTTCCATTAATCACTGCTATTTGGAAAAACGAGACTCTCCCCAAGGAATGGAACAAAGGGCTGCTCATTAAACTTCCGAAGGGAGGGGACCTGTCTGTCTGTGATAACTGGAGGGTCATTACACTATCTTTCAGTACCCAGTAAGGTTCTCTCACGAATCATCCTTGATAGGATTAAAGCTTATGTGGACAGCAAGCTGCGAAAAGAGCAGGCTGGGTTCCAAGAAGGACGATCCTGTGCCGACCAGATTAACACTTTACGGATAATTGCAGAACAATCAGCGGAATACCAATCCTCTCTGTATATGCTCTTCATTGATTTCGAGAAGGCTTTTGACAGTATCTTCAGGATTAAGATCTGGAGAGTAATGAAGATCTTTGGAATCCCAAAAAAGATCATCAGCCTAGTCCAGTGCATGTATGATAGTTACACATGCCAGGTGGAACATAGAGGACGTTTGACGGAACCAATTGAAGTTAAGACCAGTGTGAAACAAGGATGCCTACTTTCTCCTATATTGTTCCTCATGACCCTTGATGTTATGAGAAACGCAATGAATCGTCGATTGGGCATCCAATGGAATCTTACTCAACGACTGGAAGACTTGGATTTTGCTGATGACATATGCTTACTTACCCACAGTTGCAGAGATATGAAAACTAAGCTCAATGATCTAACAGCTGAAGCACAGGAAGTCGGACTCCGGATTAATATTAATAAGACCAAAGACATGCGGGTGAGAAACCGCAACAGTACACCTTTGCAACTCGATGGACAGGTCATAGAGAGCTTCTGCTATCTAGGAAGCATTGTAACGATGAATGGAGGGGCAGAAGAAGACGTTAACAGCCGTTTGAATAAAGCTAGGGGCACTTTTGCAACCCTTCGTCCCATATGGAGGTCCAAAGAACTCTGTAAGAGAACAAAATTACGGATTTTCCATAGCAATGTCAAGTCGGTGCTGCTATATGCATGTGGAACTTGGAAAGTGACGAAATCCTTGACACGAATGATCCAGACATTTGTAAATAAATGTCCTAGGAACATCTTAGGAATACACTAGCCAGATGTGGTGTCAAATGAGGACTGATCAACTGCCAGTAGAACAGCAGATCAAGAGAAGAAAGTGGCAATGGATTGGCCACACACTGCATAGATCTGATGACAGCATTGCTAAACAAGCCATGGAGTGGAATCCACAGGGCCAAAGGAGAAGACATGGAGAAGATCAGTGGAGGAAGAGAGCTTGGATACTCCTGAGGAAAGATAAAATCCACAGCACGCAACAGAACCAGATGGCGGCCCTATGCTCCTCAACAGGAGTTTTAAGGAATTAAGTAAGTTTCAGTGCTCTCGGAAAAGTTAAGACCACAAGTTACCGTTTTGACGTATGGCCGTACTTTCCTCCACCTATGAGGTGTTACGACTGCAGAAGTTCAGGCTCATGTTATAACTTTGCTCAAACTCTGCGATCTGTGGAACGTGTGGTAAGGTACCCCATGAAGCGAAAGAGTGCACAAAGCCATACCAGTACACTAATTGCCGTGGATTTCATTCTCCTCGGGACAGGGCTCCTGTCTTCCAGAATGAGAAGAAAATTCAGATCAAAACCCTGGATGGTCTCACCTACCAGGAGGCCCGCAAGAAGTACCAAACCACAAATGCTACCACTGCTTAGATTGATTACAGCGTTATAATACTTGGCCTGATTCCATCAACCTCATCTTTTGTTCCAGCTGTGAAACACTCTGTTGTGCCTGAACCCATCTGGAGTACGGCACCCAAGTATAAGATCAAAAGTCCGAAGGCGACTTCAACCCCACCTTTGGCCACCAAGAAGCCTGTGCGGGCGAAGGTTACTCTTCATGCGCGACAGAGGGGGGAAGACCATGGCTTCCTCCTCCACCCCCAAACGGTCGGCTAAAGCAGCTCCACTGCCGGTGGAGGCCGGATTGTCGACCAAGGTCAGGAGTTCTACTCCTGGCCTGCCTTCACATGTTAAAGAGGCGGGGAAGATTGGAGCTCACACCGCGCAGTCCCTTTCTCCTTCTAATAAGGAGTATCAATCCGCAACGACAGCTGCAGATGCATCGGCGCCTGGGGACATTTCGGTCCTGAAGTCAACAAGCTCCCCACGGTGGTCCCCCTGCCGCCGAAATGCGTCCTGGAAATCTTCTTTTTGGTCGACCTACTCTATGGCCTCAAATGAGTGCATGGATGTTGTGGTCAACGTAGTGGGTGATAATGTGACATAGGGTAAGGTAGCAGTTGCTGCTAAACCCTTCTCCCTGGTTTAAAAGTTCACACAAATGCACTGTTACTGTGGAATTGTAACAGTTATGACAGGCATTTGACTGAGCTACGTCAACTCATTGCACAATATGCGGCGAGTATAGTCTGACTACAGGAAACGAACCTCAAGCGAACGTTCCCACCTCAGTTTTGCCTCCCGCACTTCAAAGGAATACGATTTGCCTTTTACGGAGTGGGAACTCCGCGGAGCACTGGCGCTCTGTAAGGACATGTCTCCCAGCCTGGATAATGTTCACAACCAGATGCTTCAGAACCTTAACAATCAGTGCATTCGTTATGTGCTCAAGGTATTTAATCACATCTGGTTGGCCATGTAAGAAGTGTTATTTTTCACATTTTAATACGTTATTGCACGACTACATTTTAATATGTCTACTATTTTTAGATCAATATTTTTTATTTATGTTTTAACAACACTACATTAAGAGATGGCGGGAAGACAGAAGACGTTGGAGGGGCTTGTGTTCCAAACAGACCCGGCCAGTGGCTGGAAACTGTGCAAGATGATGATGATGACATTAAGGCTGATGAAGGGAGCATAAGTATGGCCCCCAAAATATGTGATTTAACGTTTTTATATATGTAAGGGTATTGATTAGGTGGAAATAAACATTTTGTTATACTAAATAATTAATTTGTCAGTACGGACCAAATATGAATTTGAATATTCCTAAAGTTGTGTTCCCAATGCAATGGCAGAAAGATATAATTATACCTATCCTCAAGCCAGATACGGATTCCAATTTGTCAGTGAGTTACAGACAAATTTGTCTTACAAATGGTATGTGCAAGCTCTTTGCGAAGATGGTCAATTGGCAACTGGTGTGAATTCTGGAGAAACGAGGACTCCTGTCTGAATACCAGTGTGGTTTCAGGGCGTCTCAGTCTACCAACAACCACCTGGTACGACTGGAGACCACCATACAGGATGATTTTCTCCGGAGACATCACCTAGTCACTGTTTTCTTTGTCCACGAGAAGGCCTATGACACCACTTGCCATTACAGCTTCCTCTGTACCGTGCATCAATGGAAATTCCTAGGTAATTTGCCGGTATTTATTGCAAATTTTCTGTCCCTCCATCTATTCCATAACCAAATAGGGAGGACACAATATGAAGTCCAGGGAAATGGAATCCCACAGGTCTGTGCTGTTACATTATTTGCGTTTGCCAAGAACATTAGTAGCTGCTGCTGGTCCAGCAGTTGTACCGTCGCTATATGTAGACAATTTCGGTCTATATTCTAGTGCACAAAATATGGCTGTCGCTGAACGTCAGCTCCAACAAGCTATTCGGAGAGTGGAACGATGGACGTTGGAACATGACTTTTGGTTCTCAACCTCCAAGATCTCGGTTGTTCATTTCTGCCGAAAATGCTCCTTCTTGATAAGCTTATGTGGGAGACACACGTGCGGTGTTGGAAAAATGCCTGAAAACCGCACGGTGCTCCTGCGATTTTATCGGGCACTGATTTTATCTAGGTTATGGCAGTGTAGCATATGGTTCAAGACGCAAGTCAGTACTTGTTAAACTGGATAGTGTCCACCACAGTAGTGTCAGCCTGGCAAGTGGAGCTTTTTGGACAAGCCCAAACGTTAGCTTGCTCGCCAAGGCTGGTGTACCTCCTTCACACCTGAGGTGCCAACAAGTACAGTACTGCTGACCTGTGCTATGAATAAACCACATTTTTCAGTGTTGCCTTAGTAAACAAAAGTTTGGTGCTTTTCAGTCGGTCAACACGATTGTACCCAACTGAGATGGGTTATTCCCTGATCCTGAAAAAAATTGCATGAGATTAATAAATAACTTTTGTAAACGACAAATGCCACTTGATCCCAGCTATCCCTGTCAATTCTATAATGTGAATCGCCAACTGTATGCTGCGCTCCTCCGAATCACTCGGCCAGGAGGGATAAGCCTGGATGACACATCGACATTTCTGCATCCTTCCAGTCTTATGTATTGTCTGAGTACCTAGCAAGGTACCTCCATGGGTAGTCTCTCGCCCTGATATCATCCTGGATCTGCACACGGGCCTTAAGTTGGACACGGACTCCTCTGTCTATCGGAGGCTCTTCCAGTCGTTGTTGGGCCCGTATCTTGGATCAGAGCTTTCGGTTCACGGGTAAACGAGAACACGTTATCTGATGATCACCAGCACTTTCTTGTGTGTACTGATTATTCTGAGTGCACTGTTAGCAATCGATGTGTGTTTCCCGAAATGCCCACTGGCCCAGCGTGTGCATGATCTGCTCGTCAGTTTGTATACCGCTGGAACTAGGGTCAGCTTTGTGTGGCTTCTCAGCCACATGGGTATCGTGGGAAACGAGCTTGCTGATCAGTCGGCGAAGGTATAAGGTGCCTGCTAGTGGTGTATGCTCTCAGTTGCAACATTTTATCATGTCGCATTGGGAGAAAGTGTGGCGCGCCATGCCTAAGCCCAACAAACTGAAAGCCATCAAGGAGACAATGAAGGTATGGAAATATTCCTTCCGATCTAGCCAGAAGGAAGCTGTGGTACTCTGTCAACTCCAGATCTGCCATGGGATTTCTACTCACTCCCACTTGTTAAAGAGAGAAAAGGAAGATTGTAGTTTTACGGGACCGTTAATCTCGGGATCATGAGCTACGGGACCTCCTTTTTACGTGGAATCCTAACCACAGGACATGGCATTTCACTCTGAAATTCTCACATACGAGACACATCCAGAAAGTAAGTTCCGTTTAGTAATAAATTAAATTGTGTACAGATACAGAAAAATTATTTATTGCACAACATTCTACACCTCTTAAACTACTTTTCCACATAACTGCTGAACTTTTGCAGGCATTTGTCATAGCGTGGCACAAGTTTTTGGATACCTTCTTCATAGAAGTTTGCCGCCTGTGTCTTCAACCAGTTGGAAACATCTTCTTTCAGCTCGTCATCATTGTTGAAGTGTTGACCGCCAAGGAAAGACTTGAGATGTGTGAACAGATGAAAGTCGCTAGGAGCGAGGTCAGGGCTGTACGGAGGGTGGTCAAACACGTCCCAGCCAAATCCCTGTAGGAGTTTTTTTTGTCACATTTGCAGTGTGTGGTCGTGCGTTGTCGGGAAGAAAAACAACACCTTTTGACAGCAACCCTCGGCGCTTATTCTGTATTGCGTGGCGCAATTTCCTAAGTGTCTCGCAGTAAGCATCTGCGTTGATTGTTTGACCACGCGGTAAGAAATCAATGAGTACGATGCCTTTCCAGTCCCAGAACACTGTGCACATCATTTTCCGAGGTGTCAAGATTTGTTTCGGCTTAACCTTTGCTGGGGATGAAGTGTGCCTCCATTCCATTGATTGCCACTTACTTTCAGGGGTGTCGTAAAAAACCCAAGTTTCATCTCCTGTGACTATCTGTGTCAGAAATTCTTCGCCGCCTTCATTGTAATGGGTCAAAAACTGAAGTGCACTACCCATCCGTTTTGTTTTGTGTTGCTCCGTAAGAATCTTTGGTACCCAACGTCGGCAAAGTTTACGAAAGTTCAGTTTTTCGGTAACAGTTTCATGAATTAGTGATTGTGAGATTTGGGGAAATTCCATAGCTAGAGCACTAATTGTAAACCTGCGGTTTTCCCGGATCTTGTCATCAATCGCATGAACCATTTCTTCTGTAACCAAAGATGGACGCCCACTTCATTCTCAGGGTGTCGAGCGATACGGGAAATACGGGAATTATACGGGAATTTTAGTGACCCGGGAAAAATACGGGAATTATACGGGAAATTCGCACTTGATACGGGAAATCTTCAAAAGTCTCATAATGCCTGACTTCTTAGCCCCCGAACGCTCGGTAGAGTCCTCCCGCTCAGTCTTCTATTTCGCCAGCAGACTGCGCTGCCACCCGCAATTTGCGTCACCGATAGAGCACTAAGCGGGATGAGAACCCAGCCAACGTCGAATGCATGCTTTGCCTGGCCGATCGCCGGCCGTACCCTCTCCGCGCGCCGCGCTGGTTGCTGACAATGACATGCAGGAGTTAGTCCGCATTGTTATTCAGAGGAGACCTGGGTTTCTCGACAAGAGCAGCCCTTAAAGAAGTTACAGCTTAAGATCTCAGAAAATTCCAAACGCGTATGTGCTGCAATTTCGCACCAACTGCTGAAAATTGTACATTGGTATCCTATGGCTGAAAAAATCAGAGAGGTCAACTCTTGCTCACAAGGGACCCGTACTATTTCCTGCCTGGACCGTATAGGGGTCGCTGAGACTCTTAAGTTGGAAGAAGTTAGGATCGTCATTGCCCTGGAAATTCTTTGTAATCAGAAGAAGTTGCTTTCTGGCGCAATGGCTGACCGCTTCAAGAGCAGCTACTCCGCACTTCTGAGACTGCCCTCCGTCACTGCGCGTTTGAAGCAGTTCGACGGAAAAGAGCCACGGCTCGACGTGCTGTGGTCTGAAATAGTGGCTTCAGCAGTTCCTGCCAAAAAAAAAAACGATCTCTCAAGCTTCGTTAAAATGATACTGATTTTGTATCACAACAATGCAGCTCTAGACAGAGGTTTCTCCCTGAACAAGGAGTGCATGATCGTCAATCACAGAGAATCAAGTCTGATTGGCATGCGTATACTGTTCAGGACGCTGTGATGGCAGCTGGTGGAGTAGAAAAGATACCGTGAGCAAGAGTCCATACTGCCCGAAACTCCTACGCCGTGTTCAAGGAAGCAAAACAGGTGCAAATCGACGTCTAAGGTGGCAGTCGAAAGAAAAGCCACGAAAGATCTCCAGGAATTGGAGAAAAAAAATAGTACTGTCAAAAGAACTTAATTTTGTGCTGTGTATAACTGAAGTTCCTAGTAACAATCTGGTATTTGTCAAAGTGACTTATTTAATTTCGTTTTGCATTATATTTTCTATTATCTACTTTGATAAAATAAATCTGAATTAAAAAGTATTCGCGGCGTGTCGCGTGTGGAATGTTACTGATTTTAGCCTTTCCATGATCTTCTTTCGCAGGGGAGATGCACATAGCCTACCAAATTGTTTTCAAGTCCGTGCAAACACTCAATCCAAATGCGTCACACATGCATACATTTCAAAAACTACAAACAATATCTCACAGCTCTCGACATTTTACTATCAAACACCCGTCACCAACATGTGGCTACAAAATACACAAAACACGTGGCAGAATTCTTCTCGTATGGGCAGGCATTGTTTCAGTCGCTTATTAACCACTGCCTGTTTCCTTACTTTTACTTCGCCGAAGTTCGACCCGAGGACTGGATACATCCCGTACAGCATGTGCAGAAAGAAATACTGAAGGCGATCTGGATATCGCGGTGGATGAAATGATTATTAACATCGGCAATTCATCAAGCTCTGACGAAGACAATGATGGTGGTGATGATGATAGGGACAGTGAAGGGATGGAGGGTGTCAAAGAAATCCTTGCCAAGTGACTGAGGATAAGTTATCTATTGGCGTCAGTTCGCTTGCGTCAATCGATAATAGACCACAGGCTATTGTTTCCCATCATAGTGTTCAAAATACCGTCTGCCATTCAATAGCCTACAACTCGACAATATAAAACCACTGCAATAATATCGCCACTGAGCGGCTTGTTTGAGTGCTCAGTGCTAAATATGTATTTACCTTAACTTTACTTTTGTATTATCACAAAAGCTAATATTAACCGTAGAGAGTCGCGATTCAGAGAGTGTGCATCTGTCAACTACTGTAGTAAGCTGTGAACGACCTCCGCTCAGACTCTTGTTTCATGTTAAAGGATAATCATTGCATGGTGAGTGTTTTTATATTCATTAGCTGTAGAGTGTTTGCCCTATTTGTCGTATTTATTGAATTGGTACCGATACCGATGATAAAGGTATCATAGCTTCGGTGTGTAATTTATTTATTCATCTAAAAGTATCGTATTTCTCTGTATGAATGTCCTCGGCGTTGACTCAGGATCGTCTTTTAAAATATATTAAAAATACCGGCATATCCTTCGCGTTGTTTCCTTCGAAATACAGGGTGTAGGTGAGAAGCATGCTCAGAATTCTTGCCGTGTGGCGGTTGGACGTAGGGTCTCGTTATGTGGCGACCGTGGTTTGCGGAGAGGAAAAGCGGGGCATAGTGACAGGAAGGCTGTCAGTACTGAATTCATGGGGTTAGCAATACTGTATTTGTCCCATAATTTACGCGTGTAATAGCGGACACACTTTTACTATAAAAGTCGTGATCTAAAAAGGGATAGTGGGTGGGTTACATCTTATTACTACATGACCCGTCCGGCTCTGTGGCTAAATGGTTAGCGCGCTAGGCTTTGGCCCAAAGTGCCTCGGGGACTGGGTGTATGTGCCGTCTTCATCATCATTTCATCCTCATTACGACGCGCAGGTCGCCGACGGGCGTCAACTAGAAAGATCTGCACTAGGTCTCTCCGGAGGCCACACGATCATTATTATTACTACATAACCCCAGGATTATTAGTCATTATTACAAAGGGAATTTTGACCACTTTCAGTAGAGTAGAAAATCGTATCGTCTTGTTCCGTGCTCCTATAGAGCTTACATTTTCTTTCGATCTTTCATTTGCCATAGGACGAGCCACTGGCGTATGTTTATGCAGTACCATTTTCTGGTTTAGTAGTCAGGTATTGGAAGCAATGGGAACTGTGTACTACAATTTTCGTTGCATGTAACTAAGCAAATTATTGTTATTAAGAGAACGTAAAATGCACCAAGAATATGATCTTCAGCTGTGTGCAGTGAGAAAGCTCTGCATGTGTTCATTCCTTATGTATTAATGACGCGAAATGTTGGCTAACGTTGTGCCACATACAACACTCGTAGTCTCTAAATGTTGCCCATTTTCCCGTAAATTACAGCAGTTTATGTTTGAATTTCTTATAAGATCGTGACAGAGAAAGTGTTTCTCCAATTGGATGATAGTATTTAACTGTATGCACGTCGTGTAATCTTGGCGAGGTGTATTTTTTTCACGGAGCAACTTTACACCGTAGTAGGCACGCAGATTTTTGTATTTAGTTTTCTGGCATCTTGTTTTAAATTATTGACTAACATATTTCTAAATGCAGACAATCCATACCTCCATTAGGATTCGGGTTCCATAATTCATGCAAAATGAGGTTCGTTCGTTTGTGAAATTGAGGTCATAACCCCCCTACCCTTTCAGTGATTACCGTATGGTACTTTACGTAGACTAGGGTGAAGATGTAAATGAGCATTTAAAAAAAATTGTCGCCAGTTGTTTGGTTTATTAACTTACGGTAATATTTTCCATAGATACTGAAAACTAGGCACGGTTGGATTTTAAGGTGGAACCGCATGTGCTATCAAATATCGCTTTCTTGAAATACCTGGAATATGTATAGAATTATAAACTGATTTTTGGTTAAATGAGGGTTGAAGATAGGCTATTATAATTATAATGATTAAATAAATATTAAAGAAGAAACGATGCGTTAGTAAATATTAGGCCTACCGGTACGGCGAATAGCCTATAACTCGTAGCTTCCGTCACAATTTAGCATTTAAACGGGTCACGTTAATGCATAATATACTAATATAACAACCGGATAGCAAATTATAATAATATTCTCACATATAACATATTTAATTTGCACCAACTTAAATATTGTAGTCTAAGAAATGCCGTTTGAAATGTGCAAATCGCACACTTTGTAGGCAAGCTGCTTGTTATGGTCGTCTCTGATGCGAAGTTTTACTAATTACTCTTTTAGGAGACACTTGTCTTTGGAATATTCATGAAAGGCCAACCCTCCAGTTCTTATTTCATAAGTTGAACGTCTAAAAACAAAACCACTATCTGAAATAATAAAGAAGATAATCGCGAACGAACGATTCACTGCCAATGAAAATCAAATGGAGATTCGCGGACCGGAAGTTCCCTATGCATAAGCTTCGGTGTCATTTGAACTCGTGGAAGCTCTATACGGTTACGGTAACATACAATTCAGTCACTTCCCGTAAACATTTATTATGTGACACTTCTATTCTCTACTCTCTCAACCCTCCTCAGTAAAACATTCATTTATATCAGCTCTCCTCAGATAAACGGTATCTGCGAGAGAATTCACTCGCGCGCGCACGCTTTGCTCACGCTACGGATTAGACCTAAATCTCGCCATAACCCGTGGGTTGCGGAAGTATCTCCAAAAATGCAGTTACACTTACGCCAGAAAATCTTGATTCGCGCTTTAAGATTCATTTTTCAGCCATTCGGTATGCGAACTCGAAGTCTTAGAGAGTTCTAAAATATACGGGAATTTGGTGGATTTTCGTACGGGAAATACGGGAATTATACGGGAATTTGAAAAAAGGTCATCGCTCGACACCCTGATTCTTCATCGTGCACTTCACTACGTCCTTCATTGAACTGTCGGACCCATCTTCTCACCATTGAATCACTCATCGCATTTTGTCCATACACTTCGCAAATTTGCCGATAAATTTCAATTGGTTTCACTTTCCTAGCATTCAGAAAACGAATCACAGATCTGATTTCACAAGCGGTGGGATTTTCAATCAACACCGACATTGTACGAGTAAACATGCACAACAAGGCGTACGTGGCTGCCAGCGCTCTCCAAATGGCGCACGTTTCTTCTCCTTGATACAGAGCGTCTACCACGCATATGCGGAACTAAGCTGCAGCGGAACGTACAACTAGTTGAAAACACAGGCGGCACACGTCTATGAAGAAGGTATACAAAAACTCTTGCCACTCTACGACAAATGGCTGCAACATTTCGGCAGTTATGTGGAAAAGTAGTTTCAGGGTTGTAGAATTTTGTGCAATAAATAATTTTTCTGTATCTGTACACAATTTAATGTTATTACCAAACGGAACTTACTTTCTGGACGTACTTTGTATTAAAGAGAGTGTGTACTTGCGTCGCCCTCTTTACCGTTGGAGTTTGTGGACCTAGCCGATCTGAGAAGAATACTCAAACTGTCTAATAACCCGTGCCCTTGTTCTGCGTGATGACGGGGTCATCGGTAGACCACGTCATCCAGTTCATGAGGGAGAGGAGATATTTTTTCAAGTGTTAATGTAGTTTAATGACTTACAGTTTAGGTTCAGTCTGTTTTATGATTTTATTGTGTACATATCTATTTTTATTGTTGAATATGCCTTATTTGTTTTATTGTTTATTATCATCATCATTTTTTACTTCTTTCATGCAAATAAGGCGTAAGTGTTGGGGCTCACTGTCAGTTTTAAACTAACCATTTTCATTCCTGGCAGGGGGCTGTTTTTATCTTGATCATTTCATTTCATACCATTTTGTTAGGGGCCGATAACTTCGATGTTAGGCCCCTTAATACAACTGTTATCAAAATCATCAATAATATTTATTTAGTCACAGACCGTTTTAAAAAATGTAAGATTAAAGTAGCAGTCGGAACATCTAACACTAACAGCAAAAATATTTCCAATCAATACATAAATAAAACTGCTCCATACCAAAAATCCTGCCATGGCTACTCATATGGAAGTACAGTACTTGTTATACTGAACCTCCATTTCATGGACGTAAAGAAAGATAAAAAGAATCCTTCACTTGTCCCAAAAAAGCTCATTTATGAACATCTTAGAAAAAAATTAAATCTTTTTTTTCCAAAATTACAATCGATTAATAACATAAACTATCTGAATTATGGGAATAATATACTTCTTGATATCAAGAAACATATGCGGTTAAAGAAAAGCAGCAATGCCAAGCCACCTATCGTCATTGATATCAATAAACATATACGGTTAAAGAAAAACAGCTAATTTTGTTTTTCTCTGCAATACCAAGCCACCTATCGTCATTGATATCATAAATAAACATATACGGTTAAAGAAAAACAGCTAAATTTTTGTGTCTCCTCAATACCAAACTACCCCTGGTTTAACTGAAAACCCTGCCCCTTTCAACTTGACACTAACACGGCTGGTTGTTCTGAGTTCCGCCCGTCAGATTCTTATGGATATAACATTTATTTCACCTCTATGAGATTGTAACTGCCGGATTTATTATTAATGAGCAGGAGCTGATTTACTTTTCTAGCGCACTTGTATGCTAATGTGTCTCTGTGGTAGTTGCACAAAGATCAAAAAGAAATTATTAAAAATCTTTTTAGTTGAAATGAAATAACAGAGAGGATTTTAACGACAAGATCTACAATTTTAAAAGACATTCAATTCATTATTTGGATGAAATATATTTTTCCAAATTTTACTGTTTTCCTCATTTAGCTATACTTATTTCCAGTGTTTAATTAGACCTGAAAATAATTTTTAGACAAGAGGTAACATTTGTCAAGGGCACATACAGTAATTGGATATACCAGTTTGTAATTAGAAAAACTTACTTAATTTATTTAATTTTGATGTGTTCTTTACAAATAATGAATTGTTGACAACTAATACAAAGAGGACAATTTTTGCATTTTATACTTTACTAGCAAATCTCACCCGGTATCTTAAACGGTTTACCCAGCGTAAGCTTAAAAGGTGCACGGAAGGCAGGTCCCTGCCGCAATTCATAAAAGCTGAGGTTAACAGCGAAACTCCAAACCCATAATATTCTTCTCTGAAGTCTCAACTCGACATGACTCGACAGTTTGATGCTGGCCGAAGTTGGGGTGATAGGCTCGCTTCGAAGCTAGTAATTTAAATTTCCACTGAATTGAGATTGTTGGAATAAATGAATTAAAGATGAAGATATGCTTTTTTGTAGAATTTTTCATGTTGAACAATTCTTACACTCATAGTATTAGATATTTTTAACAGTTTACCCAGTGTAAGCTTAAAAGGCGCACGGGCGGCAGGTTTTTCTTCGACTCAATTCACTGAAATCATTACTGCTCGTCTTCCTTTGCTCATAAATGAATGTTTTTCTACAGAATCCTTTGTCGAGAAATCCTTTACAGAATGGTGAAAACTGCATCAAAATCCATCCAGTGGTCCTCGAGATTACCCGTTACATCCAAAAATCGGGGACTTTGTTATATACTATGTAGAGATTTTTCGCTGAGGAAGATCACATGATTGATCGTAATATGTACAAATATCTAATGTCTTAAAATATAGTAAATTAATATTGACAAGGTTGAACAGGTTTGAATATTTATTGTATCAAATTAGTAACTGGAATCACATTAATTTCATATTTATCTTATATATTAAGCTTATCAGAAACTGATTAACTCTTTCAGCACACTTGCTGTATGCTAATGTGTACCTGTGGTATTTGCATGATGCTCTAATAGAAAATATTCTTCTTCAGTCAGCTAGTACAGTGTGCTCCCCATATTGTGAGGTTAATTAATACACAAATTTTCACTCATTATCAAAAATAGTAAATTGTGTGTGTGTGTGGTTTTTTTTTCTCTCTCTAATAAATTCAGTTAGTAAATGTTGCTACTAATCAAGTGAAGATGTAATGACTTCATATTATAAGTATATTAGTTCTGTATATTACATCAGAGCCTTGGTAATTTTCAATATTTCCAGTTCTCTTAAATTCAGTGTGTATTTTCATATTGTTTAGTTCAAATCGAAATTGGATCATTCGTAAGTCAGGAAAGATTCCAATCTTGATTCTGCAGTCCAGGCATTTTATTCAAAACTCCTCCACAAGTGGTTATCCCGCCGCACTTCTTTTTACTCCCTTCAGTAAATTTTTCATCATCTGGCTTGCAACTTCCTAACAATCAAGTTTGAGCTATTGAACAACCTAAATCGGAATACAGCAATAACTAACAAATTCAGAATAATGCTGTCAATAGAACAATCCTGAAAATCCTGTACTTCTTGGTCTTATATGATAATAAACTAATATTCGTCTTTCTTTTCTCTACGTGAGATATCATCTTGATGAAGGCCAAGCTAGCCTATGGCTGAAAGCATGTTAGGTGTTGGTTGGTGCTTCAGTTGGGGCATCTATGGTAATCAGCCCCATGCACTATTGAGTGTATGGTATTTTTTGATAACCTGTGTAATTGTAATTAGATTAAAGCCCCGATAATTCAAAAACTATTCATTTGAAGATACCCTAGTTCCCCAAAACTAAAGGGTGTGTCTTTTCATGTTGTTTTATTCAGAATACAGATAAATCATTGAAGGCTGCCTACCAGATATCTGAAAGTCTAAATTCTCCTTAATTTCATATAAAAAGTAGTCTAATAATAATAATAATAATAAATGTCTACCCCTTGTTATTCCCATTTTCAATGGGGTAGGGGATGAGATGCGATGAAAGTATATATGGCGGGTGATTTTTTTATGGCCAGATGCCCTTTCTGACGCCAACCTCAGGAGATGAGTTAATGAGAGATAAAATGAATGAAGATGAATGCAACTGGGTAAGGAGATGGAAGCGACCGTGACCTATCAGAAGGTACCGTCCCAGCATTTGGAGTTGAAAATGGGAAACCACTGAAACCTATTTCAAGGACGGCTGACGGTGGGGCTCGAACCCACGTCTACCGAGTCCGCAGAGAGCTTGGCCCCATGGCCTAGTGCTGCGCGTTAGCGAGCATAGCTACCGCTGTCGGTTTAATAATAATATTTGGATGAAATGTAGAATCAATTCTTTTTCCTCCCAGTTCAGCTTCACCTGCGTACTCTGAGAGGGATCATTCCTCTACTGTCGCAAGGAAGATGTTTGGGAGCTGAACACATTTTGTTAGCAGACGCATCTAGGGATGGAGACAGGCTGATTGCCTAGGTGACCGCTAACTGGGGTTTAAACTAAGAAAGGGTATATGGCCGGTGATTTTTTATGGCCAGATGCCCTTCCTGATGCCAACCTCAGGAAATGAGTTAATGAGAGATAAAATGAATGAAGGAAGTCGGCCATGGACCGGTTGACTGGGACTGTCTTGGCATTTGCCTGGTGATGAAAATGAGAAACTACAAAATCCATTTTCAAGACGGCAGAGGTGGGATTCGAACCCATACTCTCCAGATGTCAGCAAGGCACAAGCTAGCATGTCAGCACTCTCGGCCACTGTGGCTGGTATAATAATAATAACAAAGAATGAACTCCATCTATGGCTCTAAATTGTAATGAAGGCTGGAGGGAGAGATATCAATTTATAATTTCATTCATTTTTACATGCATACATGAAAATCTAATTTAAAAAACACTGAAATCGAAACTTTTAACTACATGCTTTCCACAAAGTGAACCATATGGCTTACCTGTTGGAAATAGCTTTTATGCATACAATTCTGAGTACTTCCCTGGGGATAAAAACTGCACAGTTGAAAACTAATTTAAAAATAGAGAATATGTTTTTGAAAGTCCATTATATAAAAATGATAAAGGAAATGACCTGCTGATACAAAGATTGCTCTGTGAGAAATCAACTAGCATCAACATTTCGTAGTTAGTTCTTTAGCTTTGCTTATTGGTTTGATGATAGGTCTACTACTAGCAGGTAGCATAAATAATTTAGGGCCAGTTCTACCTCCTGGCAAATGAGCAGGTAATTTGCTGCCAGCAGCATAAATATTGTTTTTGGGGAGTGTAAACTGTAGGCCACACCGAAAGGCCGATAATAAAGCTTTACCAGCCAGGTAACGCTCCAAAACGGCAGACAGACTCGTTTCTTGTGTCTATTAGTAGAATCGCTCTTCAGTCGGTCAACTCGAGTGTACCCAATTAGATCGTGCTGGGAGTAACAATTAATTTCCTGGTGCCTGGAATAAATACAATAATTATTTATACACTACCAGCTACGGCACTAGCTCATACCTCGCTGACATTGGGAGAGCGTTGGTTCGAATCCCTCCTCCGCCATCCTAAAATTTGTTTTCGCAGTTTTCCCATTACCAGGCATGGTTCTTTTCAACAGGTCCACTGCTGACTTCCTTCCAAAATCCCTTCCTTAACCCTTCCTTAATTAGACCCAAGTTAGCGGTCACCTGGGTGAATGGTCTGTCACCATCCCCAGTTATACCAGCTGACAAAGTGTGTTCAACTCCCAGACACCGTGCTTGCGACAGTAGGGGAATGATCCCTCACACAGTCCGTGGGTGAAGCCGAGCTTGGAGGATAAGCGATTAAAAAGAATAAAATAAAACACTTCTCACACAAATGTGAAAAATGGCTTCCAAAATTTCAATTTCAAATTATATGCGGTCTTCTGTTTAAAACAGCCACAGAAAGCAATGAATGTTCCATGCGTGGTGAAGCAGTCAGCATTGCTGTCTCTGGACCTTCACATGGCAGGTTCGATTCCCTACTTCTGCATTACTTTTATCTACCGGTCTCATTTTTTATTAATTGGTAGAGCATGGTCCAATTTATTTTATTTATTTTCTTATAAAAAGTATGCCTTGCTTCGAGTTAATGTGCAGATAACCATGTGTATAACTTCCTAGCAATGATCACAATCGATTTTTAAAATATAAAATAATTGATTATTCAGAACTATATTTTGTTATTGAAGGCTTCAATGAAGGTTAGGGATACTCTACATTATACAAAAATCAGTTTACGAAATTTATGGTAGCATTTCCTCATTACAAACCTCTCCACCTCGTTTTATGTGCGAGAGATGCACTCTGGATATTTTGTTGGCCTTAGGGTTTCGAATAAGAAGAGTAACGGGAGTCAGGAATGCCTCTACATAACGGGCCTTTGAAACGAGGGGTCAACTTGCTAGAAACTAGATTACTGACGCCCTTGGGCTCGAAATTGCGGACGTACACAACATCTCCAATTTCCAAATCAGTTGGCTTGCGACAGGCATTGTGTCGCTTGGCAAGTTGGTCATGTGATACCTTAATACTCTCTCTAGCCTTGTCGAATTTCGCCCTCATATCCTCGGGCGTGAAACTGTCTGGAAGGAGATCGCGCAGGTTCCACAGATTAGACAACGGAGAATTAGCCATAAACGAAAAAGGGGTGGCTTGCGTGCTCTCATGCACGGCGGTGTTGAAAGCAAAATTGAGCCAATGCAAATTAGAATCCCACTTGGAATGGTCGTCGTGGTGGAAAGCAATCAGAGCAGAACGGAGATTACGATTGACTCGCTCAGCGAGAGACGGGTTAGGAAAATAGGGAGTGGTGGTTACATGTGTAATAGCATAATCAAATAAGAATTGACGGAACTGATGTGATACAAAGCACTTGGCATTATCTGACACCAGGAACTGACATGGCCCGAAAGATGAAAAGATGGAATTAAGACATTTTATGACGGAACTGGTCGTAGCCTGTCTGGTGGGGAATATCCAACTAAACCGGGTGAAACCGTCGGTGTAAACAAGCGCAAATTTTTTTCCCCGACCAGAACAAGGGAACGGGCCAACATGGTCGATAAAAAGCCTCTCCATGGGTCTAGATGCCGGTTCAGATGACAACAGGCCAACCTTAGTAGAAACCGGAGGTTTGCTAATACTACATGAAGCACAATTTCTAATGAGCTTCCTGATGTCGCCATCCATACTTTGCCAAGTGAAAAACTGTCTGATTTTAGCTCGGGTCTTGAATACTCCTAGGTGGCCACCAATAGGAGATTCGTGATAGTAACGAAAGATTTCCGGAATGAGGACCGACGGGAGCACAATTTTAGGTAGACGGTCATGACGAGACGAACAACACAATACACCATCCTTTAGAGCGTAGGGCTTGATCACTTCACCAGAATTGATTCGGTCAATTAGGCTAGATAAGGAGGGATCTTCTTTCTGGAATCGCCTCACATCTTCAAAAAGCACAGGGGAATTGCTAAGAATGACATTGACATAATTTACAGGTGATACAAGATTTACGGGTTCACAATTTTGAATTTCCTCTTCGGATGTTTCCTCATACATACGGCTTAATGAATCAGCTACCGCAGTTTCGGATCCACGAATGTGGTGGACCGTGAACTGGAATGACAGAATCCTAGTTGCCCATCTGGCAATCCTACCAGTTTTACGGGGTTTCCCTAACACCCAGCTCAAGGCCTGGTTATCGGTCTCGAGGAGAAACTTAGTGTCCTCAAGATACATACGGAATTTTTCCAGGGCGAACAACACAGCTAAACCCTCAAGTTCGTATATGGAATACTTCCTCTCTGCGTCCGTTAAGGTACGAGAAGCGTATGCAATGGGTTGCCTACCCAGATCAGACTCTTGCAGTAGGACACAACCAACACCACGACCAGACGCATCAGTCTGCACAACGAACTGCTTCCCAAAATCCGGAATGGCTAATACAGGGGCGTTAGAGAGTGCAAGCTTAAGATCTTCGAAGGCTGCCTGCTGAGAGGGACCCCACTCAAACTTCACAGCCTTTTTGCGTAATTGATTTAGAGGAGCAGCACGGTCGGCAAAGTTACTGATGAACTTACGAAAGAAGTTCACCATACCAATATAACGAACAACACCCTTGGCGTTCTTGGGTGGTTTAAAATCTCTGATGGCCTGCGTACGAGACTGGTCCACGGAGATACCAGATGCGGAAACAATATGACCCAAGAAGGAAATTTTGGGCTTGGCAAAGGAAACCTTGGACAATTTGACGGTAAGGCCAGCGTCACGCAACCGATCAAGTACAACTTTCAGATGATCAACGTGTTCCTCGAAGGACTCAGAATAGATCACCACATCGTCAAGATAGTGGTACACAAATTTGAATTTAATTTCTGAAAACACCTTGTCCAGAAGTCTGCTCAACACAGCGGCTCCGGTGGATAGGCCAAACGGGACACGGGCATACTCAAACAGGTTCCAGTCAGTGGAAAAAGCAGTAACATGCCTGGATTCCGGAGAGAGGGGAATTTGGAAGTAAGAAGAATTTAAATCGAGGATCGTGAACACCTTCGCGTTGCGAAACCAACTAAAGCATGTATGAAGGTCCGGCAAAGGGATGGATTGTAAAACAACCTTTTGATTAAGAGCCCTATAGTCGACCACCGGCCGAAAACCACCGTTAGGTTTTGGCACAAGGAATACAGGGGATGAGTAGGCCGAGATAGAAGGTTGGATTACACCTTCTTCCAACATCTTGTCGATAATCTTCCGAAGTTCAGCCATCTTGGGTGGGGCAAGGCGATACGGGCTGGAACGCACCGGCACAGAATCGGTTAGCTCAATCTTGTATTCCATCAAATGGGTTACACCCAACTTGTCAGTAAATACATCACTATACTCCTGACATAACCTCTTAATGGCATCCTTTTGAAGACTCGTTAAATTTTCCAGATCGAGATCCTCAATAGTCACAGGTTCACTAACTGAATTGAGAGCAGGAGAAGATAAAAACCGGGTTAAACGATAATTTACTTTGCGGATTAAACTTAAACCATAAGTTGCGAGCAACAAAATCAAGAAGCATACCAACGTGGGACATGAAATTAGCTCCAATGGCCACAGAACAAGAAAGATTTCTGGCAACAAAAAATTTAAACTTCCGAGAAAAATTTAGAATATGGATTTTGACTGTCACACTACCCAAAATATTTAAGTTTGAACAATTTGCCGAAATAAAAGATTCATTGTTAGGCTCTAACTCAGGTAATTTGCAAACACTCTTCATAGATAAAAACAGACCTCGCTTATAAAGGATGCGACACTACCAGAATCAAGCAATGCAGAAACGGGCTCGTCATTAACACAAATTTCAATAAAGGGGGATATTCCTTTAGCCACAGGAGAAATTCCAAAATCATTACTCACTCTAAAACGATTACAATTAGATGACGAGGACACCCGCACCACAGGTTTCACATTATGTTTAGAATTAGGCTGACTTGCCACGACATTGCTCACCGACAGGTTAGGTAGGTCAGCGACATAAGCAGAATTAGCACGTGATGAATTAGTTTTCAAAGAGTTACCAAGATTTTCATTAGTAGGGCGACCAGAAACTTCACAGGGTTTTCCCAAATTCTCATGCACAGAAATATCCTTAGAAGTAACACCCGAATTGGTCTCCAAAATATCCCGTCATTGGCGATACACAACCTGGTTATTCGGACACACCTTCTTAACATGTCCCACGCCACCGCACGTGTGGCACTTAACATTGGGTCTAGGATGAAACATAACCTTAGGAGGGGGACGAGACACCAAGGAAGGAGGGGGACGAGACATCAAGGAAGGAGGAGGAACATTAGCTACACGAAGGGAATCTGCATGTTTCACAGCCATAGCCTCTATAACGACCTGTTTTAGCTCGACAAATGACGAAGGCCTGGTACACATAGTCATGTATGACCTATATTGAGGCGAAAACCCATTTACAATAGATGACACCAACTGTCGTTCAGTTAAAGGGGACGCAGCCTGGGCATATACCTTAATGTCACTGACATAGTCGCTAAGTGACTCGTCCAACCTTTGGACACGATATAAGAACTTTTGCTCGAGAGTACTAAGGGCACTCGCAGGGACAAAAAACCACAACACTTCCCTAATGAACATGGCTAAGGACATGCGGAGGTGGATAGCTTCAATCAGCTTATCGTGCAGCATACCGATTGCAACAGGATACAACAGTTGGAAAATCTGATTTTCCGACATCCCAAAAATTGAGGCATGGTTACCCAATTCGACCACTTGCTTTAAAAATAGGACCACCTGGGTAACGTCATCTAGGGTGAAATGCTTCAACTTAGTTAAGAAACTAGAAATAGGGTGAGGAATCGACCCATAATTAACGGTAGGCGAGTACGTAGCATTTGGAAAAGAGACATTATTACCAGGGCAGCACCCTCGCACACTCTCTACAGGAGACAAAACATTTACATTGCCAGAGAAAAAACTGGGATGCAATGGGTCGGCAGGACCCAGGAAATCATTAGGTAACCTAACATGAGAAGAATGACCGTATCCAGGGTTAAGTGGTCTGGACGAGCCAGAACCAGGCAATAGAAGGGCAGGCAAACCACTACTAGTAATAGATCCCAAAACCTCAGACCTAGTAAACAGAGGTGATTCACGTTCAACCCCAGAAGAACTCTCCAAATTCACAAGGTTATCTCTTAAGTCAATTAAATCAAAAGCACTATTATTGTCGGCCATTTTGAAAAACACAGAATGCAGGCAGACAATACCGAAAGAAACAAATTTTAGGAATTACGAGGACAGTTTACAATTTCACAACAATACCATAACTACCAATTACCAACACCATAGATAAGGTTGACACTCGAACACAGCCACAATACTATACAAAATCATGCACAATGCTGCCCAGAACTGCAGACGTCATCGCTTGCTTGGCTCGAGAACAGGAAGCTAAATTACAAAAATTGCCACCAACCACATGGCGAACAGCTTCAGACAGGGATCCACGATGTCTTCACTTGTAGCATGTAGGCTATCAGAAAATCAAGAAACCCACATTTCCCATGCCAAGAACACATGCCAGTCACTTACCAAGCTTCAATTTTCACCGGGAATGTTGCATCACAAACAGGATAAAAATTCAGCACACAAACCTCGCTTGGAACAGGTCACTTACATATCACCACCTGGATACTCAGAGGCAAACATGAAATCAAACAAACGACAAGGATTAGCATTAAATAACATCAAGTGCACTGACATGACACATCCCATCAGCAACCGCTCTACCAGCACCAGAAGGGTCCATAAAACGAGCCTACGGGTAGGGGGGCAGGGGATAGCTGCAGAAGCGATAAACGAGCTCGCTCTGCTACCAAAATGACACAGGGATGGCCAGAGTGGATGGGCCTACTTACCTTTCTGAGAGGTCCGCATCGCTTTCAGCAAAATCACCGCCAGATGACATGCCCCAACAGAAGAACACCTAAAGGGAGGAAGGAAGGTGGAGAAGAGGGGGAAACGCACAGGCTCGTCTACAGACACATCCGATAACTAATAGAATTGTCGCAGACGAAATAATGCCAAACCAGTTGCTTAAAAATTTTAAAAAAAATTTAATTACCAAAAGGGGCAAGGAAAAATAAAAATTTAACAAAATCATTAAAAAAAAGAAGAAACTCTATGGCCACAACACCCTCTCTCTGGTGATGCATATGGCTTAAGGCCAACATAAGTTATTTACATAAGTAGGCAAGAGACGGTTTAACATGCTTGCTGAGCGAAAAGAAAAACATTTAATTTTAAATTAAAATAAGAACGCCCAAAAGATAAAAAAAAGAATACAGGTATTACCAAATGAGAAAGGACTTGATAATTAACTAAGGTATGCAATACCGACCCGACATGCAGACATCAAGGCCATGATGAAACGAAAAATTTAAAATTAAATTAATAACATAAAAATAGGATCAATTAACAAATCCACAATTTTCATGACGGAGAAAAACTCGGGAACACTCACAAAAACACAACGTTAAACCAACAAGATTAACAAAAACATACTAAGCGAGCACCACAACACGTTTGAGTCTCCCGCACGACGCCTAGAGAATGCACTCTCAAGACCAGAATGCACTTGGACAAAACAAAAAACAAACATGGCCACCAAAAAGATGACCGCATGTCCAATCGAATTATGGCAAACAATTAGCATACAATTAAATTTAAAATCACCAGAGAGAACAGAAAGGGAGGAAAGAATTACGCCTTAACACTATTGACATGAGGCTTTTTAGACTGCAACGGATCGTAAAATAAATTAATAATAGGGCAATTCCAAGGATTACCAAAAACTAAATAAATAAAAATTTACAACGTAAAATAAACTAGAAACGTGTCTCCAGAAGGTACGAAGGAAAACAATAAAATTTACATAACTGGTAACATTAGCAAAACAGAGAAATTAGGCCTACCAGGCGAAACAAAATACAGAATTAAAACATTAATATAAGGCCAATATCGGAGCTCCATAACAATATATAAAATTGTAAATAATTATGTACCTTAAAACTTCTCTGTGGAGACACAATAATAATAAAATAATTATCACACAATTTTAAAAAAATATTATACGGCACTATATTGCCTTAAAATGGCTAACACGCACACGCGCAGTTTTGGAAACAAGCACTCCTGATTGCAGCTAGTTGTGATTCTTATTTTTCCCTTCTTCATCTTCAATGCGAAATGGCGAAAATACAGCCTTAAGAGCTCAGGCAACTTCTTTTAGCATTTATCCACATTTCGTAGCGGCTAGGGGCCCAAGCCCCCAGCACACGGAGAGATACTCTTTGACCAGCAGCCGGCTTGTTGTTTTCTTGACGACAGACTATATAGATCACAAGATGGCGGAGAATCCTAAGTCAAATACCGCACTGAATTCATGTTAATTGTAACTGACCAATCACAGCTTGACACATCAAGTAACAATGTGCATATTATGTAATTATTTTGGCGGTATGCTGTATATATAGTCTTTTGTTCAATGATGTAGAATACAATACCCTTCAAATATGTCACGATTAGGATGAGATCAGAAGACACCACAAACACACTCTAGCGGTGGAAGAAACAACCACGGCTAGAAGCGCCGAAGTCCGATAGATACTGCCATCTCGTGTTCATAAGCGGAACCAAGCCATCAGGCGAGCGCTTTAAATGGCAGGGAACACAAGTATATAGGGGAGATGGATTTTAAAAACGATGGGACGGGCTTTTGCACGTAACAGTTATTATTATTTGTTAAAACAGTTAAAATACTGTATATCCAACAAAATTATAATACTGTATATCCAACAAAAGAAGAGTTCTGAGAGAAAAAGCTAGTATCACTAAAGAGTCAATTATTGCTATTCTATAGTGGAGTGATGCTATAGGCAACAGGTAGCAGGTAGGGACCCTCTTCGGGGGTAGCCCTACCCAGGGAGTGGCGCCCCTGCCTATGTGAGTCCCAGAGCGCACTGGCCCGGTGTGTATCATCTGGTAAGGGTCCCAGTTCAGGGTTACGAGTGAAGAACTCGACGGCAGTGAAGGCGAAGAATATGAACTTCGGTACGGCGGAGCTGGCGGATGGGGCACATGTGTTTAGGCCCAACGGCAAAGCGGGCGGAAGAAGAATCCATTACTTTTATGGTTCCCAACGGTCGTGAAGGCGGAAGAGGCCATTATTAGAAATATTATTCATTTCAGGTTCCGTATTGACAGTAATCATGAAGAATAAAACTTTCAATTTTCCGCCTATTCAATACTATAATTTGCTAAAACATATCATGGGTACATGTTTCAAGTCCTATTTCTTTTGGACCCTTCTTCAGCCCACAAACTTATTATATGGAGTCCAACAGAGCACAAAAAAACATCGATGACACAAAATGCACATACATAATAAAAAGTTAAAAACACTGTAACAATATCTGAGAGTCTAAAAATCTAAAAATAGCATGCATACGGGCTTCAGGTACATGTTTTTGCACTTGTTCTATATCTGTGTAAAATGTCATTTGACACTGTAAAACGCCGGGCACATATTTTGATGTCTATAACTGGCGTACTGTAGGAACTTGCAGCATATCTTGTACTGTTTTAACATTTCTATTGGTGTGGCTGAAGATGGGTTGGATGGCAATAGCTACATCTTTTTCACATTCCTGTTATAAAATTTTGGCATTCTGCAACCTGTCTTTGATGGATTAAAATAATCTTCTATCAACGGTATCTGAAATGATTGACCATAATTAGTACTGAATGTAAGGAAAAACAACTACGGAAGACAGCTCGAAAACGGAATTGAGAAAAACTTACAGAAAAACAACAGAGAAATTGGCGTGTTGTTACATTTGACCCTGAAGAAGACAAACGGTGCGAATTAGTAACAATGTGTATTACTTATAAAACAGCTTACTTGAAAAAAGAAGAAGTATTGGTCGTATGAATTTAAGAAAACGTGAAAACTTACCGAGGTCAGACGATAACAGCCCTGTGACATCAAGGTCAAGCTCCGCTTAGCGAGAGCAACTATCTACTACTGAGCGCGTGTGCCTGACCATAATAATGACGATCTAATTAACCTTGTAGCAGAAACTGAAGCAGCCATTCGAAAACTCCCAGCCGAAGAACAGAACGCGGCCAGATTCGAAACCAATAAGAAAATCAAGAAAATAGTCAACGCAAAGGAAATAAAACCGAAAAGCAATCATAACAGTATTCTGAAATCCAAAGCCCTCATCAATAAAATTAACAATAACAACATCATAGTAACAAAAGCAGACAAAGGAAACACCACGGTATTGATTAGCAAAGATGACTATGTTAACAAAACCAACGATTTTCTAAATGCCAATAGATTCACTGAAATCAAAAAGGATCCAACCAATTCCATTCTGAAGCAACTAAAACAGTTATTGAAAAATACCATTTTTATCATAGAAGAAAGTCAGAATGACAGACTCATTAATATGAATCCCGGCCTCCCCACATTAAGATCGCTACCCAAAATACACAAACCAGGCACCCCGATTAGACCAGTCGTTAATTTTAGAAACAGTCCGACGTATAAACTGGCTAAATTTGCACAGCAATATCTGAACAAATTTTACAGATTCAAAGCCAATTCATCATTTAAGAATACCATGCACTTTTGTGAAAAAACGATAGATTTAAAACTCAACGACAACAACACTCTGCATTCTGTTGACGTCAAAGATATGTACACCAACATCCCGGTTGAGAAAACAATAGAAATTATCCATAATAAGTTGATTAATGATAGAGATCTTTCTAAAGTAGAAATAGAAGAGCTCATAGCAATTATAAAATTCATCACTAGTAACAACGTGTTTACCTTTAATGGGAAGATCTATAAGCAATTTGATGGTCTCGCTATGGGATCTCCTCTTTTAGGCATTTTGGCCAACATATACTTGGACCACATGGAGCAGGAAAAAATTATTAATAAAATCAAAGGCATTGAGTTTTGGGGCAGGTATGTGGACGATGTTTTCCTAATCATAAACAACCAAGTACAAGAGATAGATCAGGTACTGGACATTTTGAATAGCATCGATAATAACATTAAATTCACCTTAGAGTCAGAAAAAGATAACAAAATTAATTATTTAGATTTAACAGTTACTAAAAAAGATAACCGGTTACAGTACAATATTTACAGGAAGCCTTCACAGACAAACGTGATCATACGTCAAGATTCTAACCACCCGGGCAACCACAAAAATGCGACTTTTATAAGTCTCATTAACAGAGCCTTAAGACTACCATTGTCCGATATTGATTTGGAAAAAGAAATCAAAATAATACATCAAATAGCCAAAGTCAATGGATATAGTCGCAATTATGTCAATAATTTGTTTCATAAATTGAAAAACAAACCTGTTACTAAATTATTAAAAGATAATTCTACCAAGAAAAATTTCGCCACTTTAACTTTTATAGACCGCAGTATTTATACAGTAACTAACGTCTTAAAGAAATACAATATAGACATTGCCTACAAAACCAAAAACTCAAATTTTAAAAAATTCTTCAATTCCTGTAAAGTCAACGTCACGAATAAACATATGAAATCCGGTGTTTATGAGCTCAATTGCAACCAGTGCAAGGCTACGTACTTAGGCCAAACCGGAAGAAGCTTCCGTATTCGTTATAATGAACATATTTCTGCCATTAAACACAGAAAATTTTCAGCAATGGCGTCACATATGGAGGAATCCGGTCATAAGTTTACGACCATAGACAATGACATGAACATCTTACATTACGTCAATAAGGGCAGTTTGATGAATGTCTTAGAAGCAATTCACATAAATACATCCCAGAGATCAAATTGTTCTAATAATTTGAACAACATTATTTTTGAGACAAATATATTATTCGATATGATAGCAGATCATTTAAATGGCAAAACACGTAAACCGCCATAGATCATAAAGCCAGTCTTTTCTTTCCATAAGCCCCATCCTTCCCTCCCCACCCTCCCCCTTTTTTTTCCTCACTCACTCATCTAAACCGCTTTGCCCCACACTCGCCCGCCCCCCCACCTCCTCACGCCGAGCAGGTTGTTTACTTCATAATACACGTCAGGCACACGCGCTCAGTAGTAGATAGTTGCTCTCGCTAAGCGGAGCTTGACCTTGATGTCACAGGGCTGTTATCGTCTGACCTCCGTAAGTTTTCACGTTTTCTTAAATTCATACGACCAATACTTCTTCTTTTTTCAAGTAAGCTGTTTTATAAGTAATACACATTGATACTAATTCGCACCGTTTGTCTTCTTCAGGGTCAAATGTAACAACACGCCAATTTCTCTGTTGTTTTTCCGTAAGTTTTTCTCAATTCCGTTTTCGAGCTGTCTTCCGTAGTTGTTTTTCCTTACATTCAGTACTAATTATGGTCAATCATTTCAGATGCCGTTGACAGAAGATTATTTTAATCCATCAAAGACAGGTTGCAGAATGCCAAAATTTTATAACAGGAATGTGAAAAAGATGTTGCTATTGCCATCCAACCCATCTTCAGCCACACCAATAGAAATGTTAAAACAGTACAAGATATGCTGCAAGTTCCTACAGTACGCCAGTTATAGACATCAAAATATGTGCCCGGCGTTTTATAGTGTCAAATGACATTTTACACAGATATAGAACAAGTGCAAAAACATGTACCTGAAGCCCGTATGCATGCTATTTTTAGATTTTTAGACTCTCAGATATTGTTACAGTGTTTTTAACTTTTTATTATGTATGTGCATTTTGTGTCATCGATGTTTTTTTTTGTGCTCTGTTGGACTCCATATAATAAGTTTGTGGGCTGAAGAAGGGTCCAAAAGAAATAGGACTTGAAACATGTACCCATGATATGTTTTAGCAAATTATAGTATTGAATAGGCAGAAAATTGAAAGTTTTATTCTTCAGGAAGAGGCCATGCCAGACGAATTGGCTGTGAAGGCGCACCTCAGTAATATTTTGAGTCTGCAGCAGTTCGTTGCAGTCTCTGTGTCTGGTCTTGCATGTCTCATTTCATATGTGCCGCAGGACACGACTCCGAGATCATAGTGAGTGGGTCACTTCCTGGCAAGTTGTGATCCACCCTAAACAAATACACTCCAGTGGCAATTCTTCCATCAGTCACTTATTTTCTAAAGTCCTCCATCGGATGGATGATATGAGACTACCACGCCAGGTTCTGTATGGTGAACTCGCCTCCGGCACCAGACCTCATGGAGGCCCTAAGAGACGATACAAGGACCAATTTAAGCAGAATATGAAGTTGACAGGACTCAATCCACAAACCTGGGACCAGCTTGTTAAAGACCGTTCAACTTGGCGCCAGACCATCCCGGCTGCTGTCAAAATGTTTGAAGAAGAACGTCGTAGAATTGTTAAGGTCAAGCGACAAGCACGAAAGCTCCGTGCAGCACAGCCACGCCCTCCACAAACATTTCTGTGTGATCTGTGTGGACGTTTGTTTCATGCACGCATTGGGCTGTTCAGTCACCGCAAACATGCCCACAGACCTCAACCTTAGATTATTTTAGACTGTTTTGGAAGAAGATGTATACTCGGTAACGAGTTAAAGCCGACGACGACGAAGGCTATAGGCACCATGCAAGCTGCTCGAAATGCTATTACTAGTGCTGCATAATGGCCCCCTGCTGAAACAATTGGGCTTTTTTTTGCAAGAGTTTCAGCACAACATGTGATATTCAAATAAGTTGCGTGTTTACAGAGATTTAGTACAGGGATCTAAATGAATCATCATTCAAAGAAGGAAATAACCTCATTATCATTGGCCATGTGAAGAATGTTGAAGAGTCAATTTCAAATTGTTTTAGGTATGTCACGGGAAAAGTCACCCAACAAACATCCGTCACTGTGCCACCTTACATCGTGAAACTTGAGGTAGGCATTGTGGAGTTATTTTACAATTTATGAAGTTCATTGAACAAGTTTGCAATGTCTTCATTAGTTGTAAAGTACATATTTGTACATTGTAGTCCGGTGAATGAATAGCAAGCACTCTTGAAGCAGAATACGATGATTCCAGTTTTTATTTACTCTAGGAAAAATAATATTTAGGTTTCTTTACACGCTTTGGAACCGTTAGTTTGGTAATAAAGCAAGCTACAGTGAAACCGCTGTATAACGGACACCCTTGGGACCGTAAATACTGTCCGCTAAAGAGGAGTGTCCACTATAGAGGGGGTTAGAGAAAATTATTGCAGTTTGGCACATGTACTTGTGCAGTATGTGTACTTACATGAAAACGTAGGGTTAAGCGCGGTAAAGCAATCCAGTTTCGTCCTGCATTTAAAATGTTTTCCGGTGAATAACCGTCAGTGATGGAAGGCAATTTTTCTTCCCAGCTTGAAACATTATCCATATCAACACTGGAGGATTCTCCCCAAATTGTTCTAAATTTTACACCGTGGAGCTTTCTGAAATTCTCGAGCCAGCCATTCGA
The DNA here is from genome assembly GCA_946902985.2 of Meconema thalassinum. Classification (NCBI taxonomy): domain Eukaryota; kingdom Metazoa; phylum Arthropoda; class Insecta; order Orthoptera; family Tettigoniidae; genus Meconema; species Meconema thalassinum. The sequence continues at coordinate 669,036,250 of OX336389.2, read as the reverse complement.
GGCTTTTAAATCTCCCGATACCTAACTCTGCCGCGAAACTCGGTCCAGACACAGGGACGTTCTGACTTCTTATTTTGCTGAACCACTCTTATCACTGCCCTATCAATAACTGCGCCATTACCACCTTGAAACTATCTAATTTGCAGCTCATTACCATTAAAATTATTTCAGGTACAAGTGGGGCTGGATCAGTTCACCAATGTGTGAATGTAACTTAGAAGAACAGACGATTGAACACCTGGTCCTACGCTGTCCTCTTCATTCATACCCTGGAATTCCTGACGACTTGTTTGATCTCACACCTAGTCTAACCGAATGGTTGAAAAGGAAGGACTTTAAAGTTTAATTTTGTCTTATTTGTATTCTGTATTGTATCACCATACGATTAAATAAATAAATTAAGACTTCATACCTTAATTATATCTTCTTGTTTTTTTACAATTTCCGCTGCCTGTGTCTTTCCAATCTTAAACACTTCAGATAGTTTCCGTACACCACATTTCTCACGTTTGTGATAATCTACGATGTGTACTTTCTCTTTTAAAGTTAAACGTTTACGAGGAGCCATTTCAGATGCACTTACTTGCTACTGCAACGGACAGGTCCTACAATAGATTTAAGAAGTTTCACAGTAAAACTGACCAGATAGTGAAAGTATGAATTCCCTTATCGTGGTCTTTTCAAGTTCAAGAGAACCATGAGCGTGATACCGTTAGGCCTAGGTTTATTTGTGGTGCATTGCAGAAGGTAGGGGATGGGATTGTTAGCACTAACTGGCTTCCAGAAAACACAGGATGTGTCGAAAGTACATTAACACAACATAGTGTTCATACAAGACTAATGGACCTACATAGATGTGATTCTTTTCAAAACAAGTGTCCGCTAAAAGAGGTTGGTTTGATTATTTTAAATGTGGCTGGGTTGTCTGTGTCCGTAATAGCGAGTGTCTGCATAAAAGAGATTAATTACTAATATACTTAATAGGGGTTTGGTCACGGACCTAGAAAATCGTCCGTTATGAAGGGGTGTCCGACTTAGAGGAGTGTCCGTTAAGAGAGGTTTCACTGTATAAGGCAAAAATATTGAAACTCACTGTTGTTAAATCACTCATTTGTGAATTGTTCTTATTGAACTGTAGCTTAGAAACTTGATGTCTCCATGATCATCTTTCATTCCATACATTTTCTCATGTTTCAAAATGTCCCCTCCCAAACCGAAATTAAGTAGATTAAGTCAGTTTCATTTATAGAGCAAGTAAACATGAAGTCTAAACAATGAAAATCAGATGCATCAGTTCCTACAGTTGCATCCTTGTTACTTGCACAAACTGCAGTTGAATTTCTTCTGTCTGATTCTTCCCTTTTTAAATGCACGAGTTGTCTGTTAAAGCACTGTAAGCAGGAGACCCAACGGCACCTTCTTTATTTATTCATGAGAAAATACTATCAGAACATATGCTTGGACATAGTGGGTGTTCAGATCTTCTGTTTCCAATATTATGACATATTCATATTTAGTTGTCATAGAGTCGATTGATCATTTTAATTCCCGAGATCAGAATGCAATTGATTCAGTCAATTCATGTGTTCGTGTGTCCTTTTTTAAATTTATTTAAACGTCACAATGGCTATTATGTCAATAGTGAATAGCTATACTGTATAGCTATTGTAATAAATTAACAATCATTCTTGAGTTTGTTCATCCCTTCTCTTTAACGCTAATATGTATCTCTAATAATATTAATCATCTTGAGGAATAATTGAACCCATTGTGCAGTTTGATAGCAGAGTAGCTGGTTAAAGAAAGGAAAGTACATTGAAGTACATCAAATCTTTTAGTTTATAACTTCATTATTGAGAGGTAGATTGTGATAGCTTGTGTGAACACACAGCGAAAGTGGTTCGAGAAACATAAGCAGAGAAAGAGTATGTGGCAGTGCTGTGCACCAGTTCAGACTTTGACCGCATGATGTCACGCCCCCAACTTTAGTTGGAAATTGTAGTTTCATAAATCATTGTTTGCATTGCTTCTTGACCGTGCTTTCAGTTGTGGCCCAGGAATAAAAACAACAATGTTTTGGGGGAAATCATATCGTCCCTATCCTTATAAATGCAGGGTTTTTAATCATTTGGATAATTTTTGCTATAGCAAGAAAAAGGTTATATTGATTTATATTGCATCAGCCTCTAATTTGTGTGATAAATGCTTGTGTGTATTTTTCTGTAGGCTAGGTTTATTTTGCATCGTTCATAGATTTCTACTTATATTTGAATATTTATTCTTTCATTTGTTATTTATAAAACTATGTATGGTAGGCCTACTTGTTCATATACATCAGGAGTCACCTGTACCAGACTGGTAAAACTAATCTACGAAATGTGTACGGTTACTATGATATGAAGAGCTTCAGGGCTCATGCCTTCTGCTTGCGCTTGTGATGAGGACCACTGCTTATTACAGGTAGTTATCACCCTCACTGTGTACCCCTATGGACAGCGGGCTAGAGTTCTGGTGAGCCAAGCAGACAAAGCGACTGTCTCAAAGCATTTTGTAAGCCACTACGGCATATATCAATAAAATATGTGCTTTCTTCTTTATAGCATATGGAAAGAATCTACATTGTATTCTCTATGAAATGATGAAATCATGTTAAAGTAGGTATTCCTGCTCCAGCTCATAAATACTGTTTGAAACCAATTGAAATTTGATTAATCAGTCAATTAATTGTTTGAAGGCATTTGGGGTGAACTTTACCATCCTCAACATCATGTTACCCGAAAGAAGGTATTAAGTATTTACTGTAAAATAAAAATAGAATAACTAAACTGTAAATGGACTGAATTACTTTGCAATTTTATTTGAGTAATTTGTGAACTAAGTGTAACCATTGGCTTGTATTGTTAGTCTACTCCCCATCGATGTCTAGATAATATTGGAAATATTGGAAATGTTTATTTCGTATTTTGACATTTTGAATGTCATGTTTTGGCAGTTTTCCCTTATAATTTGCCCTTCCCTAATGATACTATAATGTAAAAATTTTTCACTAAAGATATAGTGTGCTGTTTGTAATATAACTCATATTTTCTGTCTTAGTTTATCCAACATTAGACGCTTCAGATGATGAAGACCTTATATTCAAGCCACGAGGTAGACGTAAATTAGACGAGGCCTGGTGTCCGAAAGCACGAGTGGGACCCTTAGTTCCAAAGACCGATCGTCCAATGAGGGAAGGAACGAAGAAGCAGTCGGTGGAAAAGGGATTGGAGGCTGCTGCTGCGAAAAGAGCAGGAATGCCTGTATGTACATTCCTTCCTCATTCAGATGGATAAATACTCAGGCATGGTTCGGTTTAAGGAACCTATACCATGCCAAAAGATTCTAGGAAGAGGATCTCCAATTAGGATATTAGAAGCCATTTATCAGTAATCCATTATTGTTTGAAGCTTTTTGGTCGGTCAACAATAGTGTGCCAAATTAGATTGGCCAGGAAGTTACAATTAATTTCCTAGTACCTGAAATAAATTACGTGAATTATTTATACACTTAATCAAATAGTTCTCACATAAATGGGAGGTAGTTTTAAAGTTCACTCCACTTTCGTCACAGTTGTATAGTTGTATAGGAATGTACCACTTATTCCCTCCCTGTCAGTAAGCTCGTGTAAATGCTTTTTGAACAGCACATCATTTTCTTCTCTAGCTAATAACTTGTCTCCACTAATTTGCACTTTTCTAATACCTTAGTGGTTTTTCTAACCCTCTAACCAGCCCTCACTTGCTTTGAATTTATCAGAACCACTTTCCAAATCTTTACTAAGCTGGAGAGCTTTTTCCTTATGAAAAAGTCTGTTTATTGGCAGGCTGTCCTGTTTGGGGTAAACTAGAAAAACAAGGCTCATTTACTTCAATATGCATTCATTTTTTTCATCATTTGAACCTTTTCTATTCCTTATGTTGATGCTTGCAGCCAACACTACCTCTTGTTGCAGGATCGAATCCTAGCACAGTCAGCTGGCATTTGAGGGTGCACAAATGCGATGGAGCCATGTCAGTAGATTTACTGGCACGTTAAAGATCCTATTCGGGGCAAAGTTCTGGCACCCTGGCATCTCTAAAAGCCAGAGTAGTTAAAAGGGACGTAAAACCAATAACCTTATTATTAACACCACTTCTCTATTTCACTTCTTGCCTTTTTCCAGTCACCCACAATGTTCTTTCCAACTCCCATTTCTGCAGCTATTCTTTATGCCATTTCCCTTGTGTCAATCCTTCGTTTACGCGAAGTTTCCCTTTCATCGTCACAGTCGTTTTCTTTCATTCTCCAGCCATTATAAGCCCATTTATTCGAACACGCAAACCTATGCAGTAGCAGTATTTCTTAATTTAAACAAGTCAAGTCAACCCCTGGCACTATACAGCCCATGACGGGCTAAGGCCGACCAAGCGACCGCTGCCCAGCCATTCGGTCTGCAGATATTGGGGTGACGCGTGATCAGCACGACGGGTCCCCTCGGCCGTTAATCTTGGTTTTCGTGATCGGGGCGCTGTCTCACTGTCAGACAGCTACTCAATTGTCCTCACGAGGCTGAGTGCACCCCGTTCCAACCCTCATGTCAGTTTTAAAATCCCTGACGGAGCCGGAGATCGAACCCGGGGCCTCCGGGCGAGAGGCAGGCGCGCTACCCCAACACCACGGGGCCGGCTTCTTAATTTAAACACAAAATATAAAATATAAATTCAGACTGCAAGTATACCACTACTACAACACATCCCGTTATAAACTCAATAGTCGACTCAGCAGTGCTGATGTGGGATGATATGTCACGGCCTCACCAAGGTGAGCGCGGCCGAATTTGTTGACGGGTAAACAAAGACCCTGGCACTAACAGCTTACAATTAGTCATCAAATTTTTAAACGATTCGCGTTTGTCAATGAGCCGGATATCAGGTGTGCCGGGTTTTTTTTATATGTCAAATTTTTTTACTTGTGTTCTGGAGTGTCAGTTGTAGCTCTTCAGTCAGTCAACACGAATTTTCCCAAAGACTGGGTGGGGTACTATGTATATAATTTATGAACAATAAGTAATAACACTCCTGGAAAAAATTACATGTATTAGTTAGGATCACTATTATCATGGGGCATGATTTTCACCAGCAACCCATGGTATATGAACACTACCATTAATATGTAGCTGCACCTGACCAAAGCCCCGATGCGCTAAAGCCTCTTGATGTTCGAGCCAGCCACATGGTGTACAACATCGACCCTAGTTTGCAATGAGACATATATTGTAGTCTTCAATAGCCGAAGCTCAGTGAAAACTATAACAGTCCAAGCATGTTCGTTATTGCCGCATGGCAAGTAAACGAACGTGATTAGCTTGAAGACCCCACAACAACATAGTTTTCAATAGCCGAAACTAAGTGGAGAAATATATCTGTCTAAGCTATTCGTTACCGCCGCATGGCAAGTAAAAAACCCGGATTCGCTTGAAGACACTGAATGAGCTCCAAACACGCCATTATAAGCACCGGCGGATAAACTTTACTACACCCAGAACTGCTTTTCGGCTGGCAGAACTAACTGACACACCTGCTCCAAGCGGATATCTCAGCCAACTATCAAACAGATGACAGTTGAAACTCCGCCGAATGTTCCCGAGCGATTCCGAATGCCTCCCAATACTCTTCCATATTCCAGTCCATGCTATATTTAACCTCGGTAATACCTCGTTACGTGTCAACAGGTCGAATTACCATGTTAATTTTCCGGGTGTGCAACTATCCAGCACACAAAATATCTACTACTATGTACTTTTGTGTACAGCCAGCCATCAAAACTTAACATAATCTAAGCCAAATTGTGAAATATCCCCTAATCATAATGAAATAGTGCTTCTACTTCAGGCGATAATTACGCTATACTTATCCCTGTCCCCAAAACGTAATAATTCACAACTATCCCTGTAATCTTTATTATCAAATATCCAAAACCAATAATTAATACAACATCGAATCTTCTTGGTCCGGAACATTCGAAAATTAATCCGTCCACATATTATACACTAGGCAATTTAAATATCTCCGCTCCAACCCCAATTTAACCCAATATGATAAGATATGAATAAAATCGCCCCAATTAACCACACAAGGCGAAAACCCGAGAGTGAGCTATGTAACTGAATGAATTTGGTTACAGTCGCCCCCTCAAGGATAAGTTTATAACTACAAGGTTATAGATTTAGTCCTCGACCCTCACACAAATACACTAATTACTCCCATCTTGTAGATTCGTGATCAAGATCTCTAGGTGACATATAGCTTGAGATTAGCAATGTTATATGTACCTAGGACCTTGTCATCGTTAGTCATTAAACTGTAGGCACAAGCACCTATCCTGTGGTCTACTAATAAGGACCTGAATACACTTGGAAAAACTTCTGTCTACACTTCTGTTCTGCTGACGACAGATGCGGAACTAGCAGCAGCACCAGATCTCCTACCTTTAATTTATCCCCCTCCCTTCACTGGTCTTTCAAACGTTTCTTACCTGCAGCTATAAGATTATCCCTAATTAATTTAATCATTATATCTCTGGATACAGCTTCCCCTGTTGATAAACCCAAAATCCTACAAAAACAGAGAAAGGCGAGTCCTCTCTGCGCAACGGTATCTGCCAAAACGATGAACCTAAATCAATAGTCGACAGAAACTTCCTACCCCTGAATCTTTGCACAAGATGTTCAGTGAATTCAGGACGCTGACGGTCTGGTGCAATCCTCTTATTTGCCTGCCTCGCATCCAAGCACAACCTGATAGTACCATCCTTCTTGGTCACTACCACCAAAGGATTGACATTTTGACTGCTACTGTTCTCAATAATGCCATCATCTATCTGATTAATTATCTCACCAACTGCCTGCATGTGAGAGTGAGCTATCGGGTACCTAGGACTGCTGAAGGTAGACCTATCTGTGATGTCAAAACTATGATCGTACACATGAGTACATACAGGTTTCTCAGAGAACACCTTCCTGTGTTCTCTCAGAACGTCCAACAACTCGGACTTCTGACCCTCATCCAACATGGTATCCTTCACAACTTCCACAAACTCATCCTCACAGTGATCTACATCACTAACCACACCATCATCTCTCGTGACCAAATTACACACAGGAAACTTGATACCATGCCGACACCTACTTCACCAACTACATCTTCCGTAAGAACCTGAATACACCCAGCGACACTAACAGAATCTCTACCATCAAGCTGATAACCTAACCTAACCCAATCCTGTTGCTCACCGCACCTAAACTTAACTTGTGCCTTACTGTAATCTAGCTTACAGCTCTGGTCTCCTAACCAATCAGATCCTAAAATGACACGATGAACTAAATTAGGCACAACCGACAGCACGTGATCTTTACTCTCACCGTTAATCTTAATTGGCACACTAGCCTGATTCCTAATTCTCTGCAACTTAGTTCCTACAGCTGACACAATGTGTACATTAGAAATTGGGATTTCTTCTATGTGTATGTTCTTCAATTTCACCTCCTCAAACTCTCTACTTACACAACTGCGCATACTTACAGAGTCAAGTAATGTGTCAACCTCTTGGCCCCAAATCTCAACTTTAATAACAGGATGGACAAACATATGCTCACACCCCTCCATCCCTACACCCAATTCCTCGTCCAATAAGTCCTCCAGACATCTGAAATGTACTTAACCTTCATAACGTGAGCAGGATTGCTATGCAAGGACTCTCCCCCTGCCCTTTCTAGTGAGTCCCGTTGGAGTTTAAACCTCCTGGCCTATTGCTCCTTTCTGCTTGCCTTTAATCACCACGCCCCCGAATTCCTTGTTCTACCTCATGTGGCCTGTTCCCCGGTAGATTGTTTTCCCTGTTCCCTGATTCTCATTCCTATTTCTTCCTCTCCAATAATCCTCCTGCCTAACGTCTCTGTCCCCCTTACCTTGATTCCAGTTCCTCTCTCTTCCCTGATTATAATTTCCTTCCCTTTGATTACCAGAATTGAAATTTCCTTCCCTCTGGTTACCCCCATGTCCCTGTCATTGGCTACCTGTCTTTCTTAATGCAGCGAACCTCCCTACTAACTTTTTCATGCCCTTAACCGTGACTATATTCTGCATGCAAGCTGCAGTTCTGATGTCTTCGGAGAAATGACATGTCAACTTCCTAACTAGATCCTCCTCACTGCCTCCTAACTCCAAGTTTTGACCAATAAGGACATGGTTCAAGAAATTACTTACTTATCCGGCGCTACAGCCCTGGGTGGGCCTTGGCCTCTTCTACAATCCTCCACCATCTGCTTTGGTCCTGAACTGCTGGTCTCCACGGACAAATGTCTGTTGCCTTCATGTCAGCTTCCACTTCATCATTCCATCTGTTACGGGGCCTTCCCAGCCACCGTCTTCCTTCCATTCTTGACTTGGCTACTTTCCTTGGTATTCGGTTCTCCTCCATCCTTTCCACATGTCCATACCATCTCAATCTTTGCACTTTAATAAATTTATTTACACTGGTCAAAACAATTAGGGGATCAGGTGAGATATCATACACAAGATACATATGGTAACATCTTTTATTTAGAGTTCGGTTACAATTGTAATTTGTGTGTGCTACAGTACTATATTGTGCTGTCCCAACTTTTTACTGGAGGTTTACATGGCGTTTACTTATAGCGAGGCACCATGGGGCTACCTTAATAGTGAAAAAGTCATTCTCGTTGCCCTCTAATATGGTGTGTGATCACCTCGGACGGCCAGGATAGTTGCACACCTGCGTGGCATGGGCAGTATGAGGTTATTAATCAGCTCTTGAGGGATATTTGGCCATTCTTCCATGAGTGCAATATCCAGCTCGGCTACCGTTGTGGGAGGTCCTGGTCTGGCTGCAATGCGTCTGCCAAGTGCATCCCAGACATGCTCAATCGGGTTTAAGTCCGGCGGACAAGCAGGCCACTCCATTGGTTCAGTGCCCTCGTCGTCAAGCATGTTGTCCAGCAATGCAGCTCTGTGGGGACGTGCGTTACCGTCCACCAGAATGAAACCATCGCCTATGGCACCAGCGTAGGGCACAACAAACGGTCGAAGGAGCTCGTCTCGATACCTCTGAGCAGTCAAAGCGCAATTCTGAACGACATAGAGGTCCGTATGTCCGCTAATACTGACTCTTGCCCACACCATTCGCCCACCACCATGATATGGCGCTGTTTCCTGCACATAAGCGGGATTGTTCCGAGTTCCACGTTCACTCCAGTTGAGGGAACGACGATTGTCCGGCTGAACACAAAATCTTGTCTCATCCGTGAACAAAACCCGGTGCCATTCGTTATGACGCCAATCCTGATGTTCCCTCACCCAGTTTCTGCGGGCTAAGCGGTGGCGTGGTTTTATTGGGACACTCACCATAGGCCTCCATGCGCAAAGGCCACTTTCCCGAAGGCAATTTCGGACTGTATGTGTTGATATTGCGCATCCTGTTGCCGCCTGGAGGGTGTGTTGCAGCCGAGTTGCATTCAGCCTCCTGTCTCGACGGGCTGTTAACCTGAGATAACGGTCATCTCTTGCTGATGATACCCGTGGACGACCTTGGCCTGGCCTTCTTTTAACGGTTCCTGTTGTCTGAAATCGCGTCTAGGTCCTGGAAATTACACTTTGGGACACTCGAATAGCTGCAGCCACCTCCCTCTGTATCTGTCCCGGTTCCAACCTTCCTATGGCTGTCCATTCCATACCTTCGGGTAAGTCACGTTGTTGTTGCATTGCACAACCTGCTCACTACACCATCTGAACCCAACTGCTTGTGCCATTCGTTTGGTAGAGTAAACACACGTCCACACCAACCCCTCTGCAGCAACTTTCTGTTATTACCACTATCTCGGTTGCCGTAATGTTGTTGTCTCCACTCCGTAGAACCGACAGAAAGACGTCGAACCATTTTAGGTCATTCTGCCGATGACAACACATCAGAACCTAGGTATCTCAACTGATCCCCTAATTGTTTTGACCAGTGTATTTATTGCCACAACAGGGCAGTGCCCCAATTACAGTAGCAAACAATTAAACAATTGTTTACACACAGATAATACATGAAAATACATTAAAATACAAGATAAAAATACATTAGAATACAAAATAAAAATTGAAAATTAAAAATTGATACCGTAATTGAAAATTAAAACTTAAAAATTGAAGATTAAAAATTAAAAATTTAAATTTAAAAAAAGAAATTGTTAACAAGGAATATTCACAAGTTCAAGTCGTAATAACAGTAAATGAAGCATGATTTTTAATATTTGGTCACATAAAGTAAAACTAGATTCATATCTTTAAGTACTAATACAATAGCAATGGAAGATGGTAAGAAAGTGAAACCTAAAACTAATAGCAGCTAAATTTAATATCTTCGTTATAGTGAATCATTTGACATCTAAAACTAAGTGTAATTGTCTTCTATAATTTAGCAAGGACATTCCAAAATCTAAATTGTTGTTAGCTGAGAGCCTATTGTAAGTACAGCACATATTCAATATCGGTGAATTTTTATGGAAATTTGTATTAGATTTTTTAACTATTAGGAGTTCTCGTTTTCTGAGACATTTCTTTCTCACATTGAAATTTATTTGCCCTAAAGTTTCACTCGTGCCTGAGATACCATTGATAATTTTATACAAATATATCTGCTGAGCAATAAGCCTGCGTGTTGAAAGTTTAGTCATTTGGAATTCTGACAACAAGTTAGAGAAAGGAATTCTACAACGGATGGCTGATACTGAGTACTTCTTGTAATATAGGAAGCGTAACAGTTTTCTTTTGCAGTCTTTCTATGTTATTTATATGTGACTCGTACATTGGAGACCAGACTACCGCATTAAACTCCAGTTTACTTCTCACATATGCATTGAAGAGCGTAATGGTTGTCTTTGCATTCGTCAACTCCTTGGAATTTCTAAAAATAAAGCCCAGAGTTCTAAGTGCATCATTCACTACCTTATCAATATGATATTTGAAACTCAAATCATGATTTATATACAACCCTAGATCCTTGACCGTATTCAGTCTAGTTAAAAGATTTCCATCCATTCTGTAGCTCGATTCCAAGCATTGTCTTTTCCGACTGAAGATGATGAAATTACATTTTTTTATATTAAACAATAAGTCATTGTCTAGGCTCCATTTGTGAATGTTATCTATATCATTTTGCAATTTCTGGACATCCTGCTCATTTTTAATAACTCTGTACATTTTTAGATCATCAGCGTATAGGATACATTTTGATTCTTTGATAGAAATGGGAAGATCATTTATAAAAATCACAAACAATAACGGACCCAAATTTGAGCCTTTCGGCACGCCAGACTTAGCAATGTAGGTGTAGGAATTAGCTTCACTATAGGACACATACTGTTTTCTGTTTGATAAGTAAGATGCCACTAATTCTAACATTTGATTCGAGAAACCTAAGGCTGATAATTTCCGTAATAATATACCATGATTAATATTGTCAAAGGCTTTTGAAAAATCAGTGTAGATGGCATCAACTTGATATCGAGAATCTAATGCATTCGAGACAAACTGTACAAAGTTACACTGATTTGTAGTTGCAGATCGGTTTGGAACGAAGCCATGTTGAAAATTACTTATATATGGCTTTACATGATGAGAATTCTATAATAAATAATTTGTTCGAAAACCTTGGCAGGTACAGAGATGATCGTTATTTGTCTAATTCTCAATTTGAGAGGAGTCACCGGATTTGAAGATGGGACATGCTCTGGATAATTTCCATATTGCTGGAAATGTGCTATGTCTCAGAATGAGATTGAACAAGAGACAGAGTGGATATTTTATGACATCAACACAAGCCTTAATTATATATTTAGGTATATTATCTGGACCACTGCACTTTTTATGCTTCAATTTCTTGATGGCAGTTTCAACTTCTTTTATGGTTCTTTTATGAATAATGAATGAGAGGTGATAGTTGGGATCATTGTTGTATGTTCATCGAGTGCATAAGATGTAGTTTTACCTTCATATACTGCTTTGAAAAGTCTGCAAATCCATCTAAAATTTCCTTATTCGTTTTTAACAAGTTTTGGCCAAGTTTCATCTGTTGAAAATTCGCCCTAGTTTTTACCTTTCTATTTTTAATATAATTTCAGAATTGTTTGGAATCTTCCTGCATTAAATTTTCAGAGTCATTTATATATTTCTTATATTCAGTGTCAATCAAAGCCTTGGTTATCTTTCTTAATCTGATAAAATCTTCCTTGTGGAATGAAGATGATTTCATTTTCTTTCTATGATATTCCTTCAATTTCAAATTTTTGATAATACCTAAATTAAACCAACTAGGGTATGAACGTTTTCTATGCGTTTTTATGAAAGGTACAGTGTCATTAAATACTGCATACATTTTGTCATAGAAATACTCAACTGCCCTATCAATGTCATGAAATGTATCAAGATATTCCCAGTTAGTTTCATACAATAACCTATACAGTTTATTGAAGTCTGCTCATTTAAAATTATAAATCATGGTAGAAGTGGCCTTACTAGGACCAATGCGTACATTAGTTAGACTTAGCTCAGTAGACAATGCGGGATGGTGGTTATCCTCTCCTACTAAGGGGATGCATTCCCTACTGACCGACATGATCTTGGGTAAGTTAGTGAGTACCAAGTCTAGAGTTCTGGAATTTATGTTCTGGATATCATTTAGAGAATGTAGGTTATCTAGTGACATAAAATTGAATAAGGCTCTTTCTTGGGAATCACCATTCAGAAGATCTTGATTAGCACCCCTCACTGTAGGAATATTAAAGTCACCTGCGATTATAATATTGCTACCAATAACATTGTAATGTTCTCCTAAATTAATATAAAATAGGTATCAAGACATGAATTTGGTGGAAAATAAACATTAAAAATATATTAAGCCTTATTATTCATCAGCACACTAATACCTAATGCTTCATAATTTCCATGCTCAGAGTAAATTTCATTATAATATATGTCATGTCTCACTGCAATTAAAACTCCACCGCCTCTTTTCCCTACTCTGTTTTGCCTAATGACATTGTAGTAGTCGTCAAACAGCTCCGCGTTGTATACTGATTCCGAAAGCCAAGTCTCTGTCGCGAGAACGACATCGTGCCTATTGCTCAATATGCTCATATAGAAATTATGTGTTTTTGTGTTCAAACCTCTAACATTGTGGTAATAAATTGAAAGAAACTGATTAGAATGATTCATTTTTACATTAGGTCTAAGTTGTTTACGTCTTCAATGCATTTCAGTTCATGTACAAATCTATCTCCTTCTCTTTTCCTCAGTTTAATGGCACCAGAGTTATCTATCCACAGGAACGCATAGCCTCTTTCACGTTTGACTTCCCTAGCTAGGCTAAACACCTGCCTTCTGAGTGGTGTCAAACTCTGGTTAACATAAATGGGGTTGTTAACAGTATAACCTAGATGTGTTGTATTTAGGTTGGGTTTTACTTTTCGTTTCTGGATGAATGTTTCCTTATCTGCTCGCCTGACGAATTTCACAACTATGCCCGCCGGGGTGTTTGTTGATTTTGTGGGGATTTCTTCAAGCGGTGGCAGATATCAATCTTGTCAGCATCAATTGCGACATCTAGTGCTTGTCCAACTCTCCTAACTAGTTCGTAGGTATCCTCGTTAGATGTCTCTGGGAGTCCAAAAATCTTGACCGTATTTCTTCTTCCGTACTGATTGAGATCTTCGACTTCCCGCTGAGTGTCTTTCAGTTGCCTTCTCAGTGCTGACGTTTCTTCCTTCAAAGCTTCCATTTGGTTCATACAAACCCTGATTTGCTCACTCTGATCCTTTATCAGTCTACTATTTTCATCCAATTTTTCATGGGTCAGTCCTAAAGATTTACCCAGGTCCTTTTCAGTCTGGGAATTTCTTTCATTTATGTTGGCAATATCTCCTTTCATTTCCACAATGTCAGATTTGATGCTCATTATCAGTTCATACAGTTCCCGCATAGATGGCAGTGCTCTTGTACCTGTTAATTGCCGCTCCACACCATCAGGTGTCAGCACCAAACAGTCACCACATTGCCAGTCACGCCCATTGACTTTAAAATGTTTAACCTCACTTTCATTTAATTTCACACACTTCACATGAAACCAAAACTGACATTCACTACATTGGATATTTGATGCATCCTGCTTCGTAACTGGTTTATTACATGCCTTGCAAACACCCATTATTGCGAATATCGAGAGGTGAAGGTCAGAGAGTATGATGCACTCCTTTAAGTTCTTAAGTTGGCAGTACTACAATAAGCCCAAACAGTTCTTTACTTTCTGCAATCTGATCTCATATAAAAACGTTCAGTTTCTTTTACCAGTTCAATTTAACAACAAAACAATATTGAACTTGAAATTGCTATTACTTACTGCACACGTCGATCGAGTCTGTATTCATTCAACGTATTATTTCACTTTATTAGCACAATTTTCACGGAGCACACCTACACGCGACCTCACTGACCCGCCATTAAATCCACATCGAACTATATCCTCTTGGTCTAGTATGATTGGTTCGAAACCTGGCGCAGTCAGCTAGCATTTGAGGGTGCGCAAATGCGAGGGAGCCGTGTCAGTAGATTTACTGGCACGTTAAAGATCCCCTTCGGGGCAAAATTCCGGCACCCCGGCGTCTCTAAAAGCCAGTGTCGTTAAAAGGGACGTAAAACCAATAACATTATTATTATATCTAGTATGATTTGTATTTCAGCATTTGCCCTTATCTTCCATCCATCCCATTCTTGGACTGGGCCATATATTCTCCTGAAAAACTTCCTTTCAAATATTCTTAATTTATTTGCATCATCAACTAATAAATTCCAAGTTTCTCAGCCATATGTTACTACAGGTCTAATAAGGGTCTTCATCATCATCATCATCATTTCCCCTTATCCAGCTCCTGCCGGGTCGGGGTATTTATGGCACTTCTCCACTTTCCTCTTTCCTTCCACAATTCTTCTTCCACGATCTTGTCCCAGTCCAGATTTCTTTTTCTCACGCTGTTCTTCACTGAATCGATCCACGTTGTTCTAGGTCTTCCCCTTGCTCTCTTACCCTTGCACTTTGCCTCCAGCATCTGTCTTGGTATTCTATTTTCCTCCATCCTCTTTACATGTCCAAACCACCTCAGTTTATTCTTCTCAATTCTCTCATTTAGTTTTCCCATCCCAACTTCCTTCCTAACATCTTCATTCTTCACTCTGTCTTTCCTTGTCTTACCTATCATACTTCTTAGGAATTTCGTTTCACTGGCTTGGATTCTACTCTCTTGCCTGCTTGTCAGGGTCCAAGTCTCAGCTGCATAAGTTAATATGGGTGCATAGTACACTTTATACATTACCTCTTTGCTTTTCCTTGGTACTTCCTTATCCCAAACAAGTTTTCTTACACTTTGGTAGAATGCATTGCTCTGCTGTACCCTCCTGCCAATCTCCATGTCCAACCTACCAGTTTGCATCAATTCACTTCCTAGGTATTTGAACGTGTCCACAATTTCCAAACTCTGACTTCCAATTTTCACAGTGCCCTTTCCTTGTCTTTCCCCTCTTGTCATCATCATGGTCTTGCTTTTCTGTATACTGATTTTCAGGCCGTACTTCTGAATATTTTCGTTCAGTGCATCTAGTTGTTATTGCACTTCTTCGGTGTTCCTTCCCCAGACCACAATATCGTCTGCAAATGATAGTAACTTCATTTCTTTATGTCCATATGCTTCCTTTGTTTCCTTTACAATTTCATCCATTACCATTATGAACAAAAGAGGTGACAGCACACTCCCCTGTCTTAGTCCAGTCTTGTTCCTAAACCAATCTGTCTTTCCAACTGGGGTCAGTACCCTGCTAACACAATTGTTGTACATTGCTTGCACCATTTCCAACATTTCTCTTCCTAGTCTCTTCTTGACCATGATTTCCCATACCTTCTCTCTGGGGACACTATCATATGCCTTTTCTAGATCTATGAAAGTCGTGACCAAATCCTCTCCATATTCCCAGTTCTTTTCCATCACCTGCCTCAAGCTAAAGATTGGATCCACTGTGGATCTTCCACTCCTGAAGCCATAGTGTTCCTCTTGCAACTCTCCTTCCACCTTTCTTCTCATTCTTCTTTCTAATATCCTTTCCAGTATTTTTACTATCTGTGATATGAGGGTGATCCCTCTATAGTTATCACACACTTTCTTGTCCCCTTTCTTAAACACTGGTATTATTAGCCCTTTCTCCCAGTCTTCTGGTACACATTTCCGTTTCCACACACACTTTAGCAGTCAATACAGCCATTGCATACCAACAGGTCCAGCAGCCTTTATCATTTCTACACTGATTTCATCCACCCCTGTTGCTTTTCCCATCTTCATTTTCTGTACTGCTAATTCCACCTCCAGCATTGTTATATTATCTTCTGTTATAGAGTCGTCAGACTGTGTCACTTCCATCTCACCAGTACAATTGCTCACATTCAATAGCTTATCGAAATACTCCTTCCATCGTCCCTTTATCTCTTCTGGGTGTGTTAACAACTCTCCATCTTCCTTTTTCACCAGCTTTGTAGTAACTCTTTCTTTCCTCTTACTTCTTAGAAGCCCATACAGCATCCTTTTACTGCCACTTACATCTGTTTCCATTCTTCGTGTAAATTCTTCCCAACTTTTCTTCTTTTCTTCTCCTACCACTTTCTTACACCTCCGTTTGCTGTCTTGATACTTCCGTTTGCTTTCTTCTGTTTGATCTCAGTTCCATTCTTTCCCTGCAGACTTCTTTTCTTTCACTGCTTTCCTCACTTCCTCATTCCACCACGGTGTCTCCTTCTCTTTCACTCTTGTTGACGTCCTACCACAAGCACTCTCTGCTGCACCAGCAAATGCCTTTTTAAAGTGGGACCATTCCTCTTCTATGTCTTCCACTTCAGTAACTGGGATTTGTTGCTTCAATCTCTCCTGTACAGTTTTGTCTTTCAATTTCCATACTTTTATTTTACTTTCTCTGATCTCCTTTAGGTTTTCCAATTTTCCCCATCTAAATTTACTCACCACAGTTCTATGGTCCCCATCAAATGCTTCTCCTGGTAAAGCTGTCACATCCATCAGCTTTCTACGATTTGTCCTTTCCACCAGGAAGTAGTCAATTACTGATTTTGTTCTTCTATCACCCCAACCATATCTCGTAATTTTCCTGCTGTTTTTCCTCCGAAGCCATGAATTACCCACTATCAGTCCATTCCTTTCACAAAAGTTTGCAATTGCCTCTCCTTCCCGGTTCTTTTTCCCATATTCATATGGTCCAATGACTTCTTCCTTTCCTTGTCTCTCATTTCCGACTTGTGCATTCATATCTCCCATGATCACCACTTCTACTTCTGAGATTACTCTTTCTACATCCTCCAGGAATACTTCAATATCTTCTTCTCTGTTTCCAGTCTGTGGTGCATACACTTGTATGAAGTCCATCACGTCATTCTTCATCTTCATTCTAATTTTCATTTTTCTGTCACTCACACACTCTACCACTTCAACATACTCCTCCAGTTGTTTCGAGGTTATCAGTCCCAAGCCATTTTTTGCCTCTTGGCCACCACTCCAGTATAATGTATATCCTTTCCTCAATTTCTTCCTTCCTTTATATATTTATATTTTATATTTATAAATTTTGTAGATCTAGACAATAAATGGTATTTCAGATTTGCGTAATAAGCCCTGTTTCCAGCCATTATTCTGCGAAATATCTCCTCGCTTACCTGATTAGTATTAGTCATCAAGGCTCCTAAATATTCAAAACTTCGTACATTCTCAAAATTATGACCATTTATCATCAGATTATCAAGGATTCTTCTTCACTCTACGGCTGTCATGTGCATGTACTTGGACATATCGTAATTTACTTCTAGTCCTTTCCTTTTTCCTTCTTCCTCTAACTCAAGAAACATTTCCTTCAAGTACAGTATCTCTCATTCCTAGCCATTAACACTATATCATCTGCATATGCACAGATTTGTTTGGATTTATACACAATGTTCCCAGTATCCTTAATTTTTTGTATAACCTGATTAATTGCCAAATTAAACAGAGTGGCTGACTCCTCTCCTCCTAACTCCTCTACTGAGGGTGAATTCATTCTTCCATCTGCCATTACCTTTGCCTTAGCATCTTTCAGTGTAATCTAATTAGTTTGATCAGTTTCTGTGGTATTCCTATCATTTCCATATATTCATATAACTTTTCCTTGTATACACTGTCAAACGCTTGTCTAAAATCTACAAACAGCATATGTAGATCAGTATTATGTTCATAGCACTTCTCTATCGATTGGCATACAACATACAGTATATTTGATCCATCGTGCCTCTGTTTTGTCTGAAGTCACATTGTGTTTTGTCCAAAACTTCTTCTGCGTATGGTCTCAAATTCGAAAATATTTTATAAATAATATTCAACAATGCTATTCCTCGATAGTTAAAGCATACATATTTTTTCCCTTTTTTGTAGATAGGGAATATTATTCCTATGGTCCATTCATCAGGGATCCGTTCTTCTTCCCATATCTTAACTCATATATCTCTTGGGGGGCATGGTGGCTCAGCGGTCTAGCTGTATGCCTCTCACCAAGGTGGTCCGGGTTCGATTCCCGGTCAATGCATGTGAGATTTTCGAAGTGAAATGCCATGTCCTGTGGTTCGGATTCCACGTTAAAAGGAGGTCCCGTGGCTCATGATCTCAAGATTAACGGTCACGTTAAACTACAAGCTTCCTTTTTCATATATCTCTTGTAATACATCTTTACTACAACTTTTGATCAGTTCACTTGTTATTCCGTCCTCTCCTGCTGCTTTATGGTTTTTCTACTTTGCAGTAGCATACTCTACATCTTCTAGTGTGGGAGCATTTATGAACTGCTGAGGCCCTATCTGCTTCTTCTGCTCTCAATTTTCCTCCCTCTCATCTTCTTCCTTATTAAGGAGCTCTCGAAAATATTCCGTCCATCTTTCACTTATTTCTTCTTCATTTTGTAATAGATTACCTTCTTTACTGTAGCAGCCATTCAGTCTTTCCTAAAATAATTGATTTCATTATAAAATTCCTTTGTCTTCTTCTGTAACCTTTCCGTCTCTATGCTCTCTATTTTTTTTTTTCTAAAGCGTTTCCTTCTGTTTCTTCTTACAAAAGCTGTTAGCCTCTCGTCTACTGCCTTCATACTTTTCCCTACTCAACCTTGTCTCTCTCTGTAGCATTTTTGCACTTGCTATGTTCTTCTTTCTTATCGCTTCCTCACACTTGTCATCAAACCAGTCATTTCTTTTCTTTCTGACCCCACTCAGGGTTTCTTTTGCTGCACATTGTATGGACTTTTGTACTCTTTTCCATCTTTCTTCTATTCCTTCCTCTTGTCTACTTGTCTTCGGAACACTATTCATTTTTGATTGGAAATTTTGCTTTTCTTCCAGTTGCAGTAGTGTCTCCATGTTCCATTTCCTTCTTTCATTAGGTTGTCTTTTCTGCACCATTGCCAATCTCTGTCTCACCACTGCTTTAACTAGGTAATGGTCCAAGTCACAATTTGGCCCTCTACTTGTTCTTACATCTATAATTGATGTTGCATGTCTTACTGTCATTAGCACATCTATCTGGTTTACTACCTTACTTCCCGGCATTTTCCATGTTCCTTTATGAATTTTCTTATGTTCAAACCAAGTGCTTTTAATTATAAGGCCACTCGTTGCAAATTGTCCTAGGTGAAAACCATTCTTGTTTGATTGCTCATGCAATGTA
Source organism: Meconema thalassinum (assembly GCA_946902985.2). NCBI lineage: Eukaryota > Metazoa > Arthropoda > Insecta > Orthoptera > Tettigoniidae > Meconema > Meconema thalassinum. The sequence continues at coordinate 669,016,386 of OX336389.2, read as the reverse complement.
TACAGGGTCTTTTATATATAAAATAAGAGCGTCAAGCGGCAGCTTTGTTAACCGCAACTGCGGTCACCTTGGCCGAGCTTTTGGCGCGCCAAGGCCCCCTGCTTTAAGCGTGTGTACAATCCTATATGATGCAGCGGCCTTGCTAGCGTGTGTACAATGCTGAAATCTTACTTCAGTTAGTTAGTTAGTTATTGTTGATGAAACCGAAACCCCTACTTGTGCTAATTTTGTGAGTGATTTATTCGGTGACCGTTCAAGATTCTTGCCAATGTCATCTAGCTCATCCTCTGTTAAAACTGTTCTTGTACAGGCATGTTTTTTATTGAGCACCGAGCCAGTAGTGTCAAACTTATTTGCAATTACATGAATCTGTGCTAGTGAAGGTGGCACTTCATCAGGAAATTGCTGAATAAATGCATCACGTACCCGCCGAGCCGACTCGTACTTAAAATAAATTTTACATAAAAAAATACGATGTTGCAATGATAACTGTCTCATCATGTTAGCACTTGAGGTTTAGACTGGCGACTGAGCACCTGCACGCTTATTGCAAGGTCAAGTTTAGTAATGTCAATCTGTTATTTTTATACAGTCCATCGGAACTTGGAGAAGAAAAAAAAACCAGCCCTCGTATGTACTATGCGCACGCTTTCAATACTACAGCAGGGGGCCGTGGCGCGCCACAAGCTCTGCCAAGGTGACCGCAGCTTTGGTTAACAAAGCCGCCGCTTGGCGCTTTTATTTTATATGAAAGACCCTGTACTTTCCTGCTACTTGCTGCCAGTAGCGGCTGGCGGCTAATTTCTCTGGATGTTGCACTATTTTCATTAAGGTGGTTCATGGGCACCCGCAGGATTTTCTCTAGGGGGGGGAGGCATTTATTCTTTTTTATTGTGTTACCTACTTGTCACTAGGTGAGATTGAGAATTACAACCCTCCCCCCGCAATTTTCGTTTCATTTCTTACTTGCTTCGTGACATTCATTGTTTGGCTGCTCTTAAACAGTTGGGTACATAGTCTTTATGGCATAAAAGGGAGGATTTCTTTTTTTTTAGTTCAAGAGTTTTTGTCCATAGGAGTTTGCTTTCCTTTGTGAATCATCGTCATAATGTTCATTCTTTAAAAACAGGCAAAAAGTAGTTATATCACAATGTATCGACAAAAATAAAAATCAAGCAGTTCATTAAAATAGTAATGTTAATCCAGTTCGCAGATTTTTAAATAACTGAAGATATTCTCAGATAATCCCAAATTACTAAGTTAAATATAACTGTGGAATTATCCCTACATATAAATCAGTTAACCATCAGTAACTTCACTTTATGAAATAAACTGGTGTGACAATGAACAATCGAAATATTCTCGGGATTTCAGGAGGTGGGGATACGCCTCCTGCGGGCACCCATGAGGTGATAAGGTAAAAGACTGCTTGATATCTGAGAAAACTGTATTCAATTGCGCTGTAAAACGGATATATCTCATTCATAACGAATGCCGCAGTTCAGAGACATCACAATTTCATAGGATTAAAATTGGAATGTAAGTTAGTCTACATGAAAACCTTCACGAGAACAAAACAACGTAAGTTATATATGAGGGAGAGAACTGCGAGTGTCGTCACAAGTTCACGCGCAACATTGCAAGACATGGTTTCGGCAGTTGACGAAGCATCTCGGATGTCTCCATCCGTGCCTGCGTCTCGGCTCCTAGTTGCAGTCAGCGGGCAACGACCAGCCGTGTTAACTGTTGGGATAGGGCTTACCCGGTCTAGCATCTCTGCCATACCCTTCACTATTGAGATCTGGTCGGTGCTTGGGCTTGGCAACGACCAAACGGACGAGCGCTCCTAGACGGCTGGCGCGCCTCGTTTTCTCAATCAGTTCACAGTAACTTACTATAAGATTTCCTGAATTATTAAAGAACAGAATTATGAATTCCTATACATACAGAAGGAAACATACAAGTTCTAGTACTAAAAATATTATTATGGAATTAATTGTTTTTCATGAATTAATCTGGTCGTTGTGCAACACTGCAATCTTATTACCGGCCGCCACTGCTTGCTGCATACATTCTTCTTTCCCTATTTTGGCATTGGAATCTCCCAAAATAATAATCATGTCATAATTTGGAGTTTCTTCCGTTATTTGTACTAACTCATCGTAGAATTGCTCTTTCCTTTCCTCGTCAGCATCTTCAAATGGTGCATGCGCAGATATTACAGTTATATTCCTGAACTTCCCCTTGATCTTGAGCTTACATATTCTATCTGAGACGGGTTCAAATCCTATTACACTCCTCCTCGTTTTCCCATGCACCATGAATCCTGTTCCAAATTGTTCTTTCTTCAGGTCCACTATAATAGAGAATGTAATCTTTCTTCTCAATTCATCCTTGCCCCTTCGCTACTAGATCAACTCCATATCCTTTTGTTTCATTTGCTATACAGGGTCTTTCATATAAAGTAAGAACGCCAAGCGGCGGGTTTGATATCCGCTAGTGTGGTGGCCTTGACCGAGCTTGTGGCGAGCCGTGGCCCCCTGCTTTAAGCGTGTGTACAATCCTCTATGAAATATTACCTTATATAAGTTGCTGGAAGTATCGTCCTTCCTGGGTTATACAGGCATTGTATCTGGTAACCACATTTTGGCTGAGGCGAGTGAGTCATGCCACTGTATTTTTTCTGATTTTTTATTTTGTGTTTTTTTATTGAGCACTGAACCAGTAGTGTCAAAGTTATTTACAATTACGTGAATCTGTGCTAGTGAAGGTGGCACTTCATCAGGAAATTGCTGAACAAATGCATCACGTACCCGTCGAGCCGAATCGTAATTAAAATAAATTTTACATACAAAAATACGATGTTGCAATGATAACTGTCTCAACATGTTAGCAGCTGAGGTTCAGACTGGCTACTGACAACACCTGCACGCTTATTGCAAGGTCAAGTATGTACTATGCACGCGCTTTCAATACTACAGCAGGGGGCTGTGGCGCGTCACAAGCTCGGCCAAGCCGGCTTCAGCAAGCGAATGACAAAACCGCCGCTCGCCGTTCTTACTTTATATGAAAGACCCTGTATTTTGCATTTTTCCCGGTCGTAACATGTCCTAACATTCCATGTAGCCATATATACAGGGTGTATCTTAATTATACCGACAAAAAAATCAGGGACGCTCTGCGTGTTATGTAAGAGATGATGCCGCAATCGGATTGGCGGAGAAAAATTTTCCCTCCGAGAATATGAGGTTACTTTGTTACTTCCGGGCACGCGATTCAAATCAACAAACTCGCCGTATTTGCTGAGCCAGGCAGTAAGCCGCTGGCCACTGCTGTGCTTCAGGCAAGGGAAGGGAGTGTGATAGAAGGAGACAGAGATATGCTGGCGGGCATGCGGCAAGCCGAGGCGATCGAGGAAACTTGCGCATGCCCGCCAGAATATCTCTGTCACCTTCTATCACACTCCCTTCCCTTGCTTGAAGCACAGCGGTGGCCAGCGGCTTGGTCTCTAGCTCAGCAAATACAGCGAGTTCGTAGATTTGAATCGCGCGCCCGGAAGTAACAAAGTAACCTCATTTTCTCGGAGGGAAAAATTTTCTCCGCCAATCCGATTGCGGCATCGCCTTTTACTTAACACGCAGAGCGTCCCTGATTTTTTTGTCGGTATAATTAAGATACACCCTGTATATATCTGCTTTCATTACTCGTGTCCTTTTCCTTTGCTTTAGTCATCGTCTTTAATTTCCGTCCGGTTTTCTTGTAGAAGTCTTCTGAACTATAGGTTTTTTTACAAGCTGAGGTGTTAACTTCACGCTCAACCCTGTTCCTTGGCTGGGGCCATTGATTTTGGGGCGACCTACCCCTAGATAGGTTGCTTTCACCTCATCTATGGAGTCCTACCTACCCACTTTCGACTGACGTTCCTCTGCCTTTACTCCGTTGGAATGTAACTACCCATTCTCATCCACCTTCCAGCCATTGACGTCCAGTTTTCATGTGTGTTTGGTCCGCGAGAGCTATTTTATTTTGCTCAAGTCCGCCGGCAAGCCGGTGAGAGCCCCCCTATCCACCACCTGGGACGCGCCACGTAGGAGTATCACCTCTCCTCCTGCTACGACACCATAGTAGGTTCGTGGCATGGTTCAAGAAATACTCTGTCAAATTGACCCCTTAGTTTCCTTGAAATTTCCCAAATAAAATCCTATATCTTTCCCTCCCTTTAATACTGTCATCCCAGAACTTATTTATGAATTTATCGCTGAACTCCTGTAGACCACTGAACCCTTCCCTGAAAACTTGATACCATGACCTAGCATCTCGTACAAATGCAGCTGCACCTGAATCCATTCTAAATAACCTTCCTCCAATCCTCTAGCAAACTTCTCCTCAATCAACTTCACAAACTCCATAGGGTTAGCGTCCTGTCATTAAACTTAGGTACCTCATAATCACGACTCTGACTACAGTGCCCTAAAAACTGAGTCGGATTTCTCCTAGCTGCCTTCCATTTCTTAACTTCGCGTTGGATTCTCCCTCAGTCTCATCTTCCATCTTAGTCACCCTCTCTCTGACCTGACTAAGATTCTCATCTACCTTCTTCACTCCTTTCCCCAACATAACTATCTCTCTACTACTGGCAACTAACTTCTGTTCAAGCATAACCTGCTTCTCCCTAACCTCTTCAACCTTCCTACCATTCTCCTTAATAACATCAACCTTCTCGTCCATGATGCTTACAATCTCCCCTCTCTCTGTTCGACCATTTTCCTATCTATCCTGAAAAATGTGTGGCTAGTCTCCTGTGCCTGGCTAGAGACTTCCCTCGCCAACTCTTTTGTTGTGCATCTATTCTATCTACTTCAAAGTCTAACCTCTGGTCCTGCTCAGCAATCTGACCACCTAGCTTAATTTCCAGATGAGCGATTTCTTCTCTCACTTCACTAATCTGGCGAGTGACAGGCTGTCTAGGCTAGTCACCTGCTTCTTCAGCTCGTCTATCTTCCCACACAACTGTTCCTTCATATTATCTATCTGACCGGACACCCTCTCCTCCATCCCTTCAAAACTGCTGTTTTGAAATAGGATCTTCTGCAACACGGCTATCATCACAGCTTTACCACTACCTCTCTTGAGATTTGGCTTCTTCGCCGACAATATGTTTAAGCCGGTATTACACTATCAAAGAAATTTGTCAAATATCTTTGATTAAAGATCTTTTATAAAAGATATGACAGTGCAATGAGGAAATCTTTTATAAAAGGTATGAGCATCGCTATCTTTGATAAAAGTTTCATATCAGAGTGTGAAATGCAGGAAATGTTACATTATAAATGATATAAAATATGTAAAAACATAAATAAAAGGTAGACAATGCTGAGAGAAATAGCAGAGGCTATAAGCGCTGTACATTAAGAGCGCACATTTCAGGATGTATCCAAAGACATCAGGGAAATATTCCGTGTGCGGAATGAGTAGAGCAGTCAACGCTAGCCCGAGAGCACCAGGGATTGAATCCCACCTTATTTGTACTGTTTTGCTTCATATGTTACACTTTTCTTTGGTCAAGCAATGGTTGTTTGGAACATCATCGTCGTCATCATTCATTTCATCATGAAAAATGAAAATCCACAGCCTGCTTCCAGTCTCCGACCGGGTCAGGAATGGAATGAATGAAGCCCCCCATCTAGCGGCGAGGATTCATTCATTTCATCATATTGTTCATAATTAAATATTAATGTAATTTTTCAAGTCCTGGTACCGCAGCCCCTTCACCAAGATTTTACTCACATAAATATCTTTCTTGTCACGTGAGTGACACATGGTTTAACCCATAGACATTTACTTTATCTTTCCGTTTCTTTTACACTAACATCAGATAGTTTAGAGTCATTTGCAAATTTTCACATTCCATTAAGTTTATGAACTATTCGTTGAAAGTGACCCTGGGAATACAAATATTTTTAACATTATCTAGTTTCATTACACACTGATCATTCACACGGAAGTACAAACACAATTATAACGTCAGAAGTGATCACACTGCCTGTTCATCGATGTGTGCTCCCTTTGCTTTGCCGACAGCTTTGCAGATTCTAGGCATTCTTGAGTGTGAGGTTTTCCAATGTTTCGGATGTTATACTTCCCCAGGCCTCCAATAGACGTTGCCACAATTCATCCACTCAGGTTGGGGCCGTTTCTTTTGCTTTCCTGTCAAGTTCTTCCCACAAAAGCTCAATTGGGGACAAATTGGGGGATTGTGGGAGCCAGACCATCAATTGCAATTTTCCTGCAGCTTGCTTATTTTTCACATACTGTTTGCACAAACGAGAAGTGTGTTTGGGATCATTGTCCTGCTGTAAAACAAATCCCCGACCAATCACCTTCGTCCCGGATGGTCAAGCATTCAGCGAAAGGATTCGATGATATTGTTTCTTCTCTAGAATCCCCTCCACCTTCACCCAATCACCAACCTGATAATTCCCAAAACATCCCCATACCATCACACTTCCTCCTCTAGGCTTCTATAACCCTTTCCCCGGGGCATCGACAAACGTATTGGCAGCGGTTGGAACCAAATTTTTTTAAATTTAGATTCATCTGTCCTAAGAACCCTTTTTCATTGTTCAGTGGTCCAGTTTTCATGAGTTTTGGCCCCTTGAAGTTTTTTTTTTTTTTTGCTTGTGTATGACCTTCATCAATGGTTTCCGCACTACTACGCGGCAATACAGTCCCACCTCTGTCGTAACTGACACAGGTTGCTCTCTTGTTTTATTAATCTCTGCTGAAAACCATCTGTCACACTTGCTGAGGATAACAATACGGTTGTCTTCGATTTATGAAGTTGTCCTAGGATGTCCACAGCGTGGTCGATCCACATGACTGCCAGTTTGCGCTCTGCGTTTTACTGCTCTTCGAACACTGCATTCTGATCTTAATTTTTTTAGCTATTTTTCGGTTTGACCACCCAATTTCTTTATAAGCACAAGCCTTGGGTATATTTTCTTGGGTTATATTAGCCTTTTTACCCATATTTGATGGTTTTGATTACCATAGTTAGATCCAGCTGACAACAATATACACAATACACAATATACTGTACACCAAAACTTTCAATATTTGATATAAACAAAGCCCTGCAATAACTGGTATGCAGACTAACATGTAACCACTGTGGATAACTTCTGTAGACTAACTGTTGACTTCCGCGGGAAGGAGAAGCAACAATGGACGCATGACCGTATGACAGAGATGTGCTTATTGCGCGGAAAATAAGAGCTGGGGACTATACGTAAACGTGCTTATTGCGTGGGAAATAAGAGTTGGGGACTATACGTAGACGTGCTTATTGCGTGGGAAATAAGAGCTGGGGACTATACGTAGACGTGCTTATTGCACGGGACATAAGAGCTGGGGACCATACGTATGTAAGCTTGTTTGAAATGACATAGTAATATCTCCCAAATACACCAAAACACCTTTGCAAAGCTATTAAGTGCATCCACACACAAATACAGTAGAACGTCGTTTATCCACACTAATTGGGACTGAAAGTGTTCCGGATAACGATTTTTCCGGATAATCGAACATGCGATTATTTCATAGGAAAAAACGTGCATAGTACATTATGGTTGGTTGGTTGGTTCTTAAGTTTAGGGGCTGCGACAGCGCGGTCATGTAGCCCCGTGTACTTTGGGTGAGTGCAGAATCTGTCAGATAACCGGTGTTAATTGTGATGACTGTATTAGTGTGTGTTATCTGTTTTTAATTCAAGTAAGGACTGCAGACTTTTGAATTTTTCAAATAGTTCCTACTTTTGCCGCCAAACGCCACCGTCAACGACTACTAGTTCAGAACTTAGCTACCAGACGCCACCGCAGTCGGCTCTTGGCAACGAACGTAGGAACCTAACAGTGTTGTTTACATTCTTAACCTATACAATTTAGCTTCACACGGGTGTAATTAGGCTAGTGGATGATTCTTTAACATGCCATAAATCTATGACATGGGACCGCCGGCTTTACTTCCCCTCCGAAGGAAAGCATACTGATAGTACATTATGGTGATAAATTTAAATTTTGAATTCTTATTTATTGAATGAATAACTATAACATAAAACATTTATGGTACATACATGAAAGTTCTACTCTACGGTACTGGAAAAACAATTAGAGTTATATTTGTGCAAGATTTTCTCGTCTCTCCTTAGCAGCTAAATCACGCATTCTCTTCAATAGAAATTGAGTTAAGCCATGGTGTAAGTATAATTATACCATGAGTTCAGCTACTTTCTTTCTGTATTTCATACTACTACAGCATAGCTTCTGACGCAGTAAAAGCTTCTCCATGACTAGGTGCGCCTTCTTTTTCTTTATTGCTCGTCCGGATAATTGACGTTCCGGTTGTTTGACGTCCAGATAAACGACACCCTACTGTAAAAGAATCAAAATACCAGTTATGAGAACACAGGAAATCATAAATTATGTAAATCATAAATTTCCATAGGTGAGTCTAAACTTTCTGATGCTATATATACAGGTATTGCCACTACAGAATTTCAACTACTGTAATAAAGTTAAGTGAACAAGGAACTGTCCTTCATCCATTTTGCTGAACTATGATAAAATATATGATGTAGTGTAATGGTGTGATGATAGCTTTCTATAACTTTTATAAGAGTTCAGTTTTATGAAATATTTCATAAAATTTCCTTGACAAATTTGTTTGATAATCTAATACCAGCCTTACCGAAAGAGTTGATTAACTTATTAATAATGCAGTACATTTCTGTGTGAATCACCCAGTAAATATGAGTCCCATATTGCTGATCACTAGTCTGCAGTTCTTTTTGAGGTGCTCCTTGTGCCATTAAATATACAGGGGACTCGTGCGAGAAATCACACATTTCTACCTCGTTGTTGCGCATTAGCCTCACACAACAGTAAGGCTCAACCCGACATTGTTCTGGGGGGCTGGCTGTGTACAGGTCTGGCTTTACTGTTGTGCAGGCTGAACGTGACACAGTACTGGCAGGGGCTATCGTCTTATTTATTTGTTTAATCATTTGTTTATAAACAAATTGTCGATATTTATGAAATCTGTGTGCAATTCGTCACTACTGCGGGTAATTCTCTTTCTTTTGAATGCTCATTTGTTACGATCAGTTACTTGTGAGTGCCCCAAAAGGGATCTATTCTACTGAAATAACGTATAATATGATCTTTATGAACATAGCCATTCATTTTGGATCCGTATTGGCTGTGAGGGTATATAACTAAACACAGTCCGCCTAGTCAATAACTTTCATTTATGATTCATTAAGACATTATAGGTACATATTTTGAGAGCTTAACAAACACTCTCTTCATCAGCCTCTTAACATTAACATTGAAAAAGATATACTGTACGGTACTGTGACCGTTCAGATCACAATGTTCCCAAACCCTTATTTGGTTGACTTTAAGAGAAGTCAGGTTAGGACAATTTGTTCATACCATTCCTTTTTCTTGTTCATCATCATCATTTAGGTTATAGTATTTCATTTTATTTAGTGTATATATCTTGTGTATATCGGGGACTCAGTCAGGAATATTTCATTTAATTTGTATGTGAGATCTCAGCATACAAGACAGTGGATTGTGTAAGGCAAGTTACAGAATGTTGTAAGAGCAGGAAACTCTAGGCCAAATTTAGAACGGGCCGAGAATAACTTCCCTTGTCTCGAAGAAAACTTTGTATAAATTGTGTAAGATTCTGACGTCGGAGAAGAGTTTCGCGCCGTGAGTTGTAAGTAATATACATGGGTTCGAGATAATTGGTGTAGTTTGTATGGGTTGGAGGGTATCTTTACCCTGGCGGAGTACGACGAAACCATGTAATTGCCAGATGAGAGGTTGGCTTTTCGTGTCGAGTGATGCGTCACTTCAATTCTAGCGTCTGGTTAGAGAGGTCGCGTTCTCGTAAGTTGGCATAGGCCTAATTAGAGAAACTGGTTTTGTTGAAAGCATGGCTTTTGAATGTGCTCGAAATGGCTACAAATCAGAACAATGTTATATCTGTTAGCACAATTCAAGTTTGGTACGGAAGTACATTCATTTCTCTCGCAGAGATGTGGTTTTGAAGACATTTCTAACCTAAAACCACGTGTGCATTCATTACGCAGTATAGTATGTTGTATATAATATATCGTTGCGAACTGTGACGTAGGCTTTTAGCCTTTGTGTATATATTGAACTGTATAAAAGTCTGCAAGTTCAGAGCATATAGAATATGATCATCTGGGAGGTAGCGGTAGGCGAATTGATAACAGTAGGAGTTTATAATAACAACCACATGTGGAAAATCTTGGAAAGCTGGGGAGAACTGATCTATCGAGCATGTCTCGTAGATTATCTGCAAGACCGTCGGTGAGTGAGTAACAAACATCTTTATATATTACAACATTCATCTCTGCATCACATGTTTTCGTCATTGCCGAGGAGAAATAGAGATAGGATACCATAGTTTGTTCGGCGAGAGTCCCCGCCATATATTTGAATTTGATTGAATACATATATTTTAAAGGTTATCATTAGTTTTCTTTATAGGGAGTTACACCTAATAGTTGAACGTCCAAATGATACCAGTTAGGTTGACCAAATGTGTGCCAACACTCCACAACCCTGTCATCTCAATTGTGTGGTATAGGATGGTAAAGTGCTTTCGATCACCAATAGAAGGGTGATTTTGGGAAGTTGTAAATCAGACGCCCAAGTGGAGCCAGTAGCAAGTCACAAAATAGCATCCTCAACGTGGTGCAAGAGTAGGGAAACATAGCAGGTATCATTGGGGCACATATGCACACAACTGATAGATACCTTAGGAGTAGTAGGGTTCACAGTAATTTGTTTTGTTTTAAGGGGTATGTCCACATCAGACAATTTAGAATTAAGATCCAGGGTTGTGGGTAAATCAAACAGTGAATGACTCCTTCATTCTTGTCCATTTGTTTACCTTTTAAATCTACCAAGTATGTACCTCGCCCAAGGGCTTTTAACACTGTACCCACTTCAGGGATATCTTCCTTTCTCCTACGTACACGAACTTGCTCCTCTATCTGAAATGTAATTACATTTGGCACATAAGACTGTTTAGCAGCTGGTTTCAGCTTGCTGAGAGGTGTTCGTACCGGAAAGGTAAAGATCATTTCTGCTGGAGTGATATTAGTTACTGTGCTTGGCATATTTCGGTACTGGAAAAGGAAATTATAAACTTTATGCTTAATTGACAATTTTGACTCGGACATTAGCATTTTCTTAAGACCAGTCTTTGCTGTTCGCACTCCCCTTTCTGCAAGGCCATTCGCTTGAGGATGATAAGGTGGGCTTTTAGAAGCTGTACAAAATGACAAGAAATTGAAGGAATCAAAGGGGGGACCATTGTCGGTCACTATTTGAGCAGGAAGTCCGAACATGGCAAAGCATGCTTTCAATCTGTCAATTACAGCTGTGGAGGAAGCACCCCCAACATCCCATATTTCCAGCCATTTACTATGACGACTGTCAAGCAATATCAGATACACTTCAGTATTAAAATAAAAGAAATCTAAGTGCAGGCGAGTCAAATTACTGTTCGTTGAAGGCCAAACATGTTGTATTGGTGAAATCGCCTGAAAATTTACTCTAGCACATGGTTCACACAGTTTAATATACTCGTCAATATCTTTGGCAAAATTTGGCCAGTAAACCACATTCCTTGCTCTCATTTTCATCCTTACACTACCTGGATGTCCACCATGAAGGGTACCCAGTACTTTACTTCTTAATTCAAAGGGGATTACCACACGATCTCCAAAAAGAAGACACCCTTCTACCACTGACAGGCTATAGCGTATTTCAAAATACGGTTTGAGTGCTGGCATTGTCACGTGTTGTGGCCAACCAGACTGTGTTAACTCAATAGCTTTTGTCAATACAGGATCCTTAAGAGTAACATCTGCTACAATTTCAGCATGTGACCCTGACAGTTCAGTTATTACACTTTCTACAATTTCATCTTGACTGGGAAGTCTAGACAACATGTATGCAGGTCCCATAGTTTCACTTTTCCTATACTCTGCTTTGTATTTGAATGCTGCTAAAGTAGTAGCACAACGTTGTAATTTGGCAGCTGCTACTACTGGCATGGGTCTTTCAGGTGACAATATTGATTTTAAGGGCAAGTTATCTGTAACTAATATAAACTCTCTCCCTGCTAAATACTTATAGAATTTAGTTAACCCATACATTATAGCCAATGCTTCTTTTTCAATTTGTGAATATTGTTTTTGTGTTTCGGAAAGTGTTGACGAAGCAAAATAAATAGGATGCTCAACTCCATCTACTCTATGAGCTAGGACACAGCCTAGTCCGTATTGTGACGCATCACAACAGAGTACCAATTGTTTACAAGGATCAAAATGCATGAGTGCATTACTCCCTATCAGCAGCTGTTTACTATTTTTAAAACTAGTATTACACTCATCAGACCAAGACCACTTGACTGTCTTTTTTTGTAATTCATTTAAGGGCTGTAGCAAGGTGCTAAGATTTGGCAAAAATTTCCTATAAAAATTTATCATGCCCAACCATGACATCAGCTCTTGTACATTTGTGGGAATTCTAGCTTCTACAATTGGCTTGACTCTCTTATTTATTTTATTTTTGACTTCTCCCAGTCTTTCTCCTACATCCCTCCAATTTACTACTATTTCTTCCAACCAATCCCTACCAATCAAAGGCAAAAACAACTGAGGTGTGTCACATACTACCAACTTCAGGTCATGTTTATCTCCTACATTGTCACTAACCTTAACTGTTCCTTCCACTTTAATAGGGCTACCATCTACTGTTTTAAGTTTAGCATCACATCCACTAATACTTAAATGTGGAAACAATTCTTGCAACTGCTTTACATGAATTAAACTGTATCCTGAGCCCATATCAATTTCCATTAATAGAAAGGAAGATATCCCTGAAGTGGGTACAGTGTTAACTAGCCCTTGGGCGAGGTACATATTTGGTAGATTTAAAAGGTAAACAAATGGACAAGAATGAAGGAGTCATTACAGAAACGGGGGGGGGGGGGAGTAGCAGTGAGGAAGATGTGGAAAAGACCGTGGGAATATATGTTACCACTCGGTCGCAGCTGATCGCTGAATGTAGTAACTTAAATGTAAATGGTGGGGGTTATGAACGATGGTTTGGTCCAAATGCTACTGCGTGAAATAGGAGAGATTAAGAAGCAAGGAGAATCTGTGAGTAAGGAAATAGGAGAGATTAAGAAGCAGGGAGAATCTATGAGTAAGGAGATGGTAGAAGTGAAGGAGTCCATGAGTAAGGAAATTAAGGAGCAGGTAGGCTCTGTAAATGAGAAGGTAGAGTCAGTGACCAAACAGATAGTAGATGTGAAGGAATTTGTAAGTAAGGAAATTCAGGAGAGCAACAGGGCCACGAACACAAGGATAGAGAGTCTCAGCAAAGAAATACAGGACCATAAGTCTGTACTTAATAGTAGAATGGAGGGTATGAACCTGGAATTAAGTGGGAAAATTAGCAAACAGGGAGAGGATATCAGGGCAGAAATGCAGGGGAATCAGGCTAGGATTACAAGTATGCTAGAAGGGATGGGGGGCCATCAGAATCAGCAAGATGTGGAAATAAAGAAAATTAAGTCAGAGGTAGCTAGATCAAGGGCAGAGGTACAAAATGTAACGGGAAAGTGTGATGAGATATGCAACACTGTAAGTGGGAATATTTAGATAGAGTAGGCGCCGTTGAAATAAGTTGGGGGAGATTGAGGGTCTGAGAGGGGGGCAGGTGGCATTGACCAAAAAAAAAAGCTGCAGGAAGAGCTAATAAAGGTCAGGAGAGAGTTGAAAGAGAGACCGATGAGTCAAAGGGTTGTGATGCCATCTGGTCTGCTATTCAGAGACCCTGGTCTGCCATAATTTAATTCAAGGCAGTTCAATCCCATGGAGTTTTTAAAAGCCATTGAGAAGAAATTCAGCAAGGATGTAGACGACGGAGTAGTCGAATGGGAAACAGTGTTGGAGATCTTGTCTAATTCATTTCAAGGGGATATGAAAGCATGGTTCCAAATATACAGGCCTAACATGAGTAGTTTAAGGGAATTCAGAGAAAAATTCAAAGCTAAGTTCTGGGGGGGGGGGGGGGGGGGGAGGGGTTACAGTCTAGGGAAAGGGAAAAATTAACTTTTGGGAAATTTAAGGAGAGAGAAGGGGTATCCCTGACAGAATATTTTTTGGTCCATATACTTATTTGGAAGAATTTGGATGGGCTGACACTCTGAGAGTGTTGTGGTAAGGGTCATGTTGAAGCACTTCCCACCTAGAATTCAGGAGGCAGCTTGTATGCAGTAGGTTAGGTTGGTAGAAGAATTGGAAGAGCTTCTTACTAGCTTTGATGCTTTAGGCAAGCAGCATATTGAAGAGGCCAGAGGTCAAACAGGAATTTAGGGGCAATAGGGGGAATAATCAGGAGTCTAATAGGGGTAGATTTAATCAGGGGCAAAGAGATTATCAGCAGAGGTAGGAAAACTATCTAAGAGGTGGGGGCGTCAGGATAATTCGCAGCGACAGGAAGGTAACTATCAGAGAGGTGGGGGGCGTCGGGAAGGTGGTAACGAGAGAGTACAGGTGAACCAGAGGAGACAAGAACAAGGTGATCAAGGAGTTTTAAACTCCGAACGGGCTATGTAGGGAGGTCAGTCAGGCAGTCCGTAAGAAATGAAGTCAGGCAATGTGTTATTGTGGGTGAGGAGGATTTTATGCCTATGAGTCGGGAGGATCTGCTAGCTGACCAGCAGGAGTTCTCGTGTATCGGTGAGAAAGAGGGATTTTATGATACTTTAATCAAGGACGGTGGTAAGTTGGAAGGAATTCCAGTTAATTCGACATATGTGATAACTGCTGTTGGTAATAAATCTCAAACAGTGGGAAAGCAGGTATTGTTGCCCATGAGGTTTGGTAATGAAGTTGACCACAAGACTTGCTTGGTAATTCCTAACCTAATTTTTGAAGTGATTTTAGGGATAGACTGGCTTAACGAGCATAGTGCTGTTATTGATTTTGACTGGGGTGTTATCAACTTTGTGAGGGGGGGATATAAGCCAGGAGATGAGAATGAAATGCAAGAGTGTAGATAAGACAGTAAAGGCATGTATTACTGAGGTCACTGTAGGGGAGATGTCAGAAGGTAAGCCTGATGATGAGGAAGAAGTTGTGGATTTATGTCACATTGCTGTGGAGGGTGATAAGTGTGATCAACTCCAGCAGGCGGTGAACAAGAGTGTTTTAAGTGTTGAGGAGAGGGATAGTTTGTTAGAGGTTTTAGAGGTAAACCAAGAAGTTTTCAGTGACAAGCCAGGGCTAACACATGTCTATACGCATCAGTTCGAAATTGTAGATCATTCTCCGTTTTCTGGACCCAAGTACCCGATACCTCACAAATTTGCTAATGCTGTGGAGAAAGAAATAGGCATTATGCTGAATCTGGGTATTATTGAACCTTCAACTAGTGCATATCTGAATCCTTTAGTTGTGGTTGGGAAGAGTGATGGCTCAGTCAGGTTGTGTATTGACGCCAGGCAGCTCAATTCTAGGATATCTGGGGACCAACAGAGGCCAGAATGCATTGAGGAACTGGTTCAGAAATTCAATGGTAAGCAATGGTTTTCCACTATGGATCTGAGTGCATCATTTTGGCAGGTACCGTTGAGAGAACAGGACAGGAAGTTGACTGCATTTAGTTTTAGTAGTGGTTTGTACCAATTTAGGATCGTTCCTTTCGGAACAAAGACTAGCAGTTCAACATTGATTAGGGCCTTAAATCTAGTGTTAGGGATGGACACACACGAGTTTGTGACAATGTACATAGATGATTTAATTGTTGCATCTTACACATTAAAGGAACATCTGGATCACTTAGACCTTGTTTTGGGGAAATTACGGGACGGGGGATTTACAATTAAACTTAAGAAGTCTCTGTTTTGCACAACATCTATTACATTTTTAGGGCATATCATCACAACACAAGGGGTGTCTCCCGAACAGTCACGATTAGACAAGATTCACAACACTGCTACACCACGTAATGCCAAACAATTGAGATCAATATTAGGGGGTTTTAATTATTTTCGTAGATTCTTAGTTAGATATTCCTGTCTTGTAGAACCGTTTAGGAAATTGCTGAAGCAGGGTACTAAGCGGGTATGGACCCAGGTGCACGATGAGGCTTTCAAGGAGTTGAAGAGAGGCTTTGTAGGGACTGTCATGCTTAGGTATCCTCGTCTGGATTGTCCCTACATTTTAATGACTGATGCGAGCATGCAAGGCATCTCAGGCATTTTGTGTCAGGAGGATAGTGAGGGAAATCTAGGGATTGTCTCATTAGCAAGCAGAGGGCTAAGCATGGTGGAGAAGAGGTATACAATTACTGAAATAGAGATGTTAGCAATCGTATACTCTCTAGGGAAATTTAGGAGTTGTGTGTTGGGCAGTAAGTTGCAGATACTGACTGACCATCATGCATTACTGTTTATTGGATCCTGCAAGCTCACTTCGAACAGGATCTCAAGGTGGATATTGGCTAAGAGCAAATATGACTTTGAGGTAAGGCATATTAAGGGAACTGAGAACATGTGGCTGACTTCATGAGTAGAAACATTTAGGGTGATGAGGGTCATCAGGTACTGGAGGTACAAGAAGGTGTTGTAATCTGCATAACCAAGGTAAGCGAGTGTGATGATGAGATACGCTGCTTAAGGAATCTGCTTGTAGAGCAGGAGAAGGATGAGGTCTTGGGTGAGATCTTGACTCAGTTGAGAGGTATGGATGTGGACAGTAGAATTGAGGTTGGAAAGTATTGGTACAAGTTGGAGTGTGGTTTCTTGGCTAGGCTGTGCCATGAAGGTGCCTGAAGAGTGTGTGTGCCAAGCTCATTGCAGGTAACGATGATTTGGTATCATCACAAGGCTTTGGGGCATTTTGGATCAAACAAGGTTCTTTTCGCTGTTCAGCAGCATTTCATTTGGAAGAACATGGGAAGGCAGATTAGGAAAGTTCTGGCAAGTTGTGACTCGTGTCAACGGTGTAAGTGCCCAACGAGGTTTCTTGAGGGACCTCGGAAAATGGTGATCACAGAAAAATCAAGGGATTTAATCTGTGTAGATCTCTATGGTCCATTGGTTAAAGCTCAGTTTGGATATCAGTATATCTTCGTTTTTGTTGAAGCATTCAGTAAACTCGTCAAACTGTATCCCCTGAGAAAAGCGACTGTGCCCTACGGATCACTGATAAGTATGTACCTGAGTTTGGGGTGCCTCTCAGGATACTAGCGGACCATGGTAGCCAATTCACCTCTATGATCTGAAAAACAAATTGAGTGAATTGGGTATCAAGTACATATTCTCATCTATTCGATATCCTCAAGGGAATTTGTCCGAACGAGTTATGAAAGAATTGGGGTGAGTATTTCGCAGCTATGTGAGCAGTCGCCACAATGCGTGGTTCTCCAAGTTGGGAGATATTGAACGATGGTTCAATAGTACGTTCCATTAGAGTGTGAAATGCACTCCCTATGAAATTCAGTATGTTAGGAAGCCTACCAATGAGCTTGCTAGAATGCTAGGTTTGGCTACGGGAGAGGAGATTGGGAAGGATGTTTGTATCCAGCTGGCTAGGGACAACTTAATCAAGGCAGGGAATAAGCCTAGGCGTCAGCAGAAGCGGGTAAAGTTTGATTCTTTTGAAGTAGGTGATCAGGTGCTTCTGAGGGTTCCATATCAGTCTTCAGCTGTAGATAAGGAGATGGGGAAGTTTTTTCATCTATTTCAGGGGCCTTTTAAGGTGGTTAAACGTGTTGGTGAGTGTGCCTATAAGATGGTATATTGGCTTTCACGGCCGGTGAATTAAAACTCGGCAATTCTTCTAGGTTTGTGTCGTGTCATGTGTGGGGTTTCGCCTAGGACACCAAGCTGGCTCATCGGCGGGCTCTTGTTGTCCCCGCCCAGACCCCCACAGGAGTGACGAACTGCGCGCCACCTCCCTTTATATTAGGTGCAACTGCACCACTTGACTGCGAGAACTAAAAGCTCAAGCAGCCTTAACCTCTCTATGAAGGCTTCCAAAAAGATGGTATATTGGCTTTCACGGCCGGTGACACTTGGCGGGAACACCAAGAGCCCGCCGATGAGCCAGCTTGGTGTCCTAGGCGAAACCCCACACAAGACACAGCACAAACCTAGAAGAATTGCTGAGTTTTAGTGTGCCTATAGTTTAACGGACCAGGATGG
Organism: Meconema thalassinum; assembly: GCA_946902985.2. NCBI lineage: Eukaryota > Metazoa > Arthropoda > Insecta > Orthoptera > Tettigoniidae > Meconema > Meconema thalassinum. The sequence goes on along the minus strand of OX336389.2, from coordinate 668,998,059 downwards.
TAAGTCTGTCAGTACACATAATATTAGGAATCTCCGTAAATATTATTCTGTAAAATAATATGGCATGGACTCTTAGAGAACTAGTCAACGTAACGTGATGGCATGACAAAACTCAAAAGATGTGACGAAGAATATTAACCAGCAAAGTGACATCGTCGAGTGTTAAATGCATAAATCGTATGATAAGGCCTGTGCAGGCAAACACCATGACTTGTGAAGTGGTAGGGTCTCAAAATGAGACGGAGAAGAATGAAGTGATAGACCTAAGACACTTGAGAAAAATGATTGAGGCTAAGAAATGGACACAATAAGACATTCGAGAGAGTGAGAATGTGTGGAAATTTGACAAGTGTATATATGTTTTCCAGGGTTTATTTATGTAATAGTGTGTTTCTTTGTGTTTTCAGTGTGTTGTTTGTTTGAGTGTTTGTGATCCACACTCGATTCACCCATGTGAATCACTTGGGGGCGTATTGTGACCGTTCAGGTCACAATGTTCCCAAACCCTTATTTGGTTGACTTGGAGAGAAGTCAGGTTAGGGCAATTTGTTCATACCATTCCTTTTTCTTGCTCATCATCATCATTTAGGTTATAGGATTTCATTTTATTTAGTGTATATATCTTGTGTATATCGGGGACTCAGTCAGGAATATTTCATTTAATTTGTATGTCGGATCTCGGCATACAAGACAGTGGATTGTGTAGGGCAAGTTACAGAACGTTGTAAGAGCAGGAAACTCTAGGCCAAATTTAGAATGGGCCGAGATTAACTTCCCTTGTCTCGAAGAAAGCTTTGTATAAATTTGTGTAAGATTCTGACGTCAGAGAAGAGTTTCGCGCCATGAGTTGTAAGTAATATACATGGGTTCGAGATAATTGGTGTATTTTGTATGGGTTGGAGGGTATCTTTACCCTGGCGGAGTACGACGAAACCATGTGATTGCAAGATGAGAGGTTTAGCTTTTCGTGTCGAGTGATGTGTCACTTCAATTCTAGCATCTGGTTAGAGAGGTCGCGTTCTCGTAATTTGGCATAGGCCTAATTAGAGAAACTGGTTTTGTTGAAAGCATGGCTTTTGAATGTGCTCGAAACGGCTACAAATCAGAACAATGTTATATCTGTTAGCACAATTCAAGTTTGGTACGGAAGTACATTCATTTCTCTCGCAGGGATGTGGTTTTGTAAACATTTCTAACCTAAAACCACGTGTGCATCTCAATCCCGCCATGTTTACGAACGAAACACCTGATCAGTGTGTACGGAAGTTCAAGATAGATTTACGCTACCATATTATTTTGTTTTCACTGCCTTGTGGGTTGTACTGCGCGTTCGTAAATGCTTTATAAACACTTAACAGCTGAGAAAACTAAAAACCTGACGCATAGATGGCACACATGTGCAGATATTGCGACCGGGCGCTAAGGACCGGAAGGATAAGTGAAGAGACGGGCACTTTCGGGCGCTAAGGGCGGGATAGGGTTAATATATTAGTACCAGAGGCAGAACAGCATGCAATCTCCTAGTGTTAATAACACTTGATGTGGAGTGTGCAACCCTACCCTCTTGCCCCACACTAGCCCTGGTGTGGCAATAGATGTAAACAGTTGACAGTGCACTCACTTCAGAACGGCAAAGACTTGTCAGAATTGTAATACATGTCAATATTGCTGTAGGTTTACGATGGTTAGAATTTATTTCTTATGATGAATTATTTGATGTTAAAATAACATAAAAAGTTCCATTTGATGCTGACTTGTCCTAGTCCAAAATGAATCTTCGTAAAAAGTTAAGCGAAAACGTGACAGAATCTTAACGCTCCATTAGCCTGTTTATGAAAAATTGTTGGAACAGTGAAATGAAGAAACCCTGTTGTAATGTTAATTAGTGCCCCATGTTGGTAGCGACAAATGAAACGTTTTGGCTAGCCCACACTGTTGGGTGAGAAATGTAACTGTTTACCTTTGCCTAAGCTATGTTGTTTTAATGGGCGCCAAGACTTCAACGCAATGTTGAAATCTAAATTTGTATTTAACAACGTCTAGCTCTGGCAGAACACATTCAAGACTCTATTCACTCAGATCGTGGTATGATTTGATCATTAACCCAACAAACAATTGTATCAGGAGAAGGAATTGGTCTATATCTAATGCTACCTACTGAAAGCAAAGATTGCATTGTAAAAGAAATGAATTTATTATATAAAACAAGTATAGCAAAATTAATAATAATAAGTTTAACATTTAAATTGGAGCGTTGTGATTTGAATATTACCGATAGAAAATTACGTGAAAACGGAGTCTGATAAATTGATTTTACTCTTATTTCCAAGCGATGAAGTTACTGAATTATGAAATATAAAACAAAGAAAAATGAGAGATTGCGTATTTCTGCGTCATTAGCGCTTACCCCTGGAAATTGCCAAAGCATTTCCCTCGTTCTTGATGATGCTGTGTGCTTCCCACAGTCTCCTGGACGTCGTCATCTCCGTCGAAATTTGATGATATTCTGGTAGATTAGATAATTCTATGGTCCGTACATCGGACCCAAACTCTCGTAAAACCGCACTGGTTACGTTTTACAAAAGTTCGTCGCTAACTCCACTGAACATCGGAGCGTCACGCACTTGCGACCGTACACTGCAAGTCCTACACAGATTGTCCACGTCCCACGGAACATCGGAGCGACTCCCGCGTATATCCACACTCGGCAAGAACTATACAGATTGTCCTCGTCTCTTTTTTTTTTTTTTTTTTTCGGGGGGGCCCCGAAAGGTTTCCCGCTCCCCCCGCGTGGCACCCGACCTTACTACTGGTGCCTCCGACATGCAGTTAGTCTACGATAGTAGAAGAGAAAGCATAGGGGATTGGAAAGGAAGGATTGCCCTTTGAGGCTTTGCGCCTGTCCCATCGCGGTCGCGATCTACCAGGCATCATGGATTGTTGTTAACATTGGTATATGGTGTCATATATGTGCACATATGAATATGTACACATATACAACGGTAAGATTGTAGGGCCAGGGAAAAACCGCATAGACAGAAAGGAAAGATTGTCTACACGTAAAACCTGGCGGCTTGGTTATTGCCACATGCAAGGATAATGTGGGTATGGAAATGAATAGGTTATTGTTAGTACGGGAGGTGTATCATGCAACAGTTGCAAAATCCGTTTCCTCGCCGAGCTTAATATTTGTGGGAATCAGTTGGCTTGGCACTGCTGGGACTAGCGCGTCCGCAATGGCGGACGAACTGCACTTCCGGGGTTAGGTTCGGAGCACAGTCCGCCCGCCTAGAGCGTCCTAGTACCAAGTCTCCGTGATCCGGAGAGGGGAGCCACGCCTGCGAACAGGGGCTTCTTCTCTCGTGTCCTGGACATAGCTGATGGTTGTTATCAATCACTCCGCCGCTGCATACACTCGTCCTGAAACTATAAGCTAATGATTATTAATAGTCCTCCCCTTGGCTATCCTTTCGGCAAGCCAGGGGAAGGGTTTCTAAAACTAATTTTTTTTTTTTTTTTTTATTTTTTTTTTTTTTTTTTTAACTTAAGCTGGAACATGGAACAAACTGAAACAGAGAGTCGGACGTGCACATGGACATAGACAGTTTCTACACATAAATATATACATTGTGGTGTTTGAAGCCATATTTTCAGTGTTGCCTTAGTAAACAAGAGTTTAGTGCTTTTCAGTCGGTCAACACGAATGTACCCAAAAGAGATGGGTTATGCCCTAATCCTGAAATAAATTACATGAGATTAATAAAACACTAGGATGACCAGTTTCGATCGTCAAGCGATCATCATCAGATCCAATACACTTAGGCTATAAAATCTATGTTTGAAATACAGGTGAAAATATTTACAATATGTACAATTATTTAGTTGCAGTATTGGTACTGCAACTGTCAGTGTATGCTAAATGCAGTATATATGTTAGGTGAAATGCTAAATGGTGATGGCTATCCGGAGATTGTACTTTAGAGAGATTATATGGTTGTAAACTATGGTTAAACTATAAAATTTTAGGCTAACTACTTATCTGATTGTCTTCCGTACTACAGCTATTCGCAGTTTCCGTGTTCACTTGAACTCGCTGTGCGGTCGACTGCGGTGGTTATCTTAACGACTGGTTTTTCCCTGCCTTCCCCCCCTGTCCCTACGTGCTGTGGGGAGTGATCGCGATGTGTTTATGTGAGGTGTTGCCAACCTAGATAAGATGTATGTTATTGAATGAGGTGGATCTACAACTATTAAAGACCGTGGATTAGTCCTCGCCACGCGTGGAGCATAACCCATTCGAACTAAGCGTTGACGGTCTTATGAGGACGTCCCGGCACCTTTAATACTGCCTCTAATATGGGCCTTGGTTTATTGCAGAAGAAAAGTACATCGTACACCTGATCCAGATAACATTTACCTATTAAAAAACCCCTAATTTCCCCCCCTTTTTTTTATCTAGCTTGGCTGTGTCGCTAAATTGTGTTTTGTTTCCGACAGGGTGTGTTTTTTAGTAGCGTGAAGAGGGGTGAGCTCTCCATGAACGTGTGTTCATTTAGATTGTTGGGATTGTTTCGTTTGGCTAGGTGTATCTCGATTGCTTCCTTTATGTCAAGAGCTCTGCCTTTCGATTCGTGATGGATTATTTTAAGGTCCGACTCTATGTTGGTAAAGCTATGCCCTGCGTCACACATATGTTCGCACACGGCTGAATGTGTTCCGTATCTTATCGCATTCCTATGTTCATTATAACGTGTGTCTACTCGCCTTCCACTCTGCCCGATGTAATTAGCTTGACAATCGGTGTCTTGGCACGTTATAGAATATGTAGTAGATTTTATAGCCTAAGTGTATTGGATCTGATGATGATCGCTTGACGATCGAAACTGGTCATCCTAGTGTTTTATTAATCTCATGTAATTTATTTCAGGATTAGGGCATAACCCATCTCTTTTGGGTACATTCGTGTTGACCGACTGAAAAGCACTAAACTCTTAAATATATACACTTCATGTATGCAGCAAGGGGAGCGCGTGCGGCCGCCTTGGTTGGCCTGAGCCGTGGCCAAGGACTTCCTTGGGAATGTGGAGTTGAGGTTATCCTTGGGAGAATTCCATGGGATGTGTATTTTGGGGGTGACATTTGTATTGTATGTCCCTGGGGTTAGTGCCGCTTTGCGCTACTCATAGCACCTACCTTTACCTGACTTTACCTGAAGAGAATGTGTCGAGGGGTAGGGTATTTGCTATTTCGGCCCATTTCGTGTCTGCCAAGGGCTCTTACGAGTGGGTTTGCCGAATAGCGCCTGGAGCGTAGCGACCTTAGTGCAAGTTGCCGCACAAAGGCCTTGATGCTTGGCGTGTTTGTTATACGTTCTAGCTCCCGCGTGGGTGTATCCCGCGGGAGCTTTTGTGCTAACCGCAAGCATTTGTTTTGGATCATCTGCAGCTTTTTGAGGTTCGACTTAGCTGTGTAACCCCATACAGGGCTGGCGTACATAATAATGGGCCTTATGAGGGCTTTATACATGTTTTTGCCCAGCGTCTTGTCGAGACGACTCTTCCTATTTAGGAATGGGTAAAGCTGCAGTAATCGCATGTTGGCTTTGCGCTGTAGTGTTTTGACATGGTGCAGCATGGTTAGTTTAGCATCTAGGGTTACTCCCAGATACTTAACTGTGCTTGTCCATGGTATGTCGCGCGCAAATAGTGTGAGTGGCCTGATGGATTCAGGTCGGCGTGTGATGCGGTTTTTCTTGGTGAAGAGAACCGCCTGGCTTTTGTCCACGTTGACTTTAATCCGCCAGTCTCTGAAATAGGGTTCCAGGGCCCATAGCGCTTCCTGCAGCCGTTTCCGAATGCTGGCTATGCGGTAGTGTTGGGCTGTCATTGCCGAGTCATCAGCATAGAGGTATAACGTAGTTAAAGCTCCTGCTGGTGTTGGCATGTCATTGATGTACAGGCTGAACAGCACGGGAGCTATAATACTCCCCTGCGGGACGCCTGCTCTGATCTGTCGCTTAGTGGACAGCACGTTCAGAATATCAACCTGGAATGTGCGGCCTTCTAGATATGATTGGATAAGTCTTATGTAGGCCGGGTGGAAATTACAGTCTATTAGCTTGGCTAGTAGGCCTGTGTGCCACACCTTGTCAAAAGCTTTCTGGATGTCTAAGAAGACAGCTCCGGTGTCGCGTTTTAGGTTGAACCCTACCGTGGCGTTTTCGACCAGCCTCATAAGCTGCTGCGTTGAGGAGTGGTGGTTGCGAAACCCGAACTGCTCGTTCCTGAGCAGTCCATGTTCCTTAACGTGCGCTACTATTCTCTTTAGCAGTATTTTCTCGAATACTTTGCTTAGTGAGTCTAGTAGGCTTATTGGGCGGTAGTTGTCGGGATTTGACTTGTTTTTGCCCGGTTTGCCGAATACTAATATTTTTGCTTGCTTCCAGCACTCAGGATAGTACTGTAGCGTGAGCATTGCATTAAAGATGGAGGTTAGTATTTGCAGGGCCTTGTCAGACAGCCATTTCAGAACTATATTCTGTAGGTTGTCTGGGCCCGGGGCTTTTCGATTGGGGAGGTGCCGGATGATCCACTTAATTTCGTGAATATTGGTTTTGCGGACTTCCGGCTTGGGTGCATTGGTTATGAAGTCATTTACCTTTGCATCCATCCTGAGCGTAAACTCCGGGTTAGAGGGTGTATCGTTGGGAGTGAATGCTTCCTCTAGGGAGTTCGCTAGGGCCTCCAGTTTGTCCCGTGTCGAATAGGCCGGTCCTGTCGGTGTTTCTAGGGTCGGCACCTGATGGGTTTCGCGGGTGAAGTGTCTCGCGAGGGGCCACACTGATGGTGTATTTTCTGTGGGGTTGGTACCAAATTTAGATATGAGATTACCCCAAGAGCTGCACCGATGTTCGTGGAGAGCGTTCTGGATTTCAACATTGAGTTGATTTTTCCTGACTCTGTCGTGGTCCCTGTGGTATTTCGTCCAGTCCCGCCTTATATTGTTCCTTTCCCTTATTAGTGCCCGGATGCGTGCTGGTATTTCCAGTTTTCGCTCTCGGGTGTTTACAAGGGGAACACTTGTGTCCAAGGCGACTTGGATGGCTGAAACCAGGGTTTCCACGGCAGTGTCTAGCTCCTGTTTGGTGTGTAGTGGCATGTCATCTTTGCCATCTAGTTCTTGGTCTAGTATGGCTTTGAACTGGTTCCAGTTAGCAGCTTTATAGTTGCGTATGGGCCTGGTTCCAGTTTCGATGACTTCGGGGGGGGTCGCAAGTGTGATAATCGTTGGCTTGTGATTTGACGAAAGGTCATTTATCACGCTGATTCTGTGACTGAGCGTTACCTGGTTCATCAGGCATATGTCCAGAATGTCAGCAATGTCCGTCGAATTACGTTGCGGTACGAAGGTTGGTTCACTGGGGGCAGCGACTATGTAGTCATTGGCTATCATGTGCGCATAAAGCCTCCTCCCCGATTGATTGGGGTGGAGACATCCCCAGTGGGCACTTTTGGCATTGAAATCCCCTCCAAGTATGGTATGAGCGCCAGTTTTGAATAGGGTTTCTATGTCCTGTGTATTTATCCGGTCAGCGATGTGATTGTACACTGAATAAATATTCAGGTATGTACCTTGCACAGGCAAGCGGATACCGCAGGCCTCGAGTGAATGCAGTTCTGGTTTGTCTAACTCCATGTGGGCTATTTCTTTACGGACCAGTACTGCCACTCCTCCTTTCGACATATCCGTGTGTTCGCGGCGGTCGCGTCTTACTGTGTGAAAGCCTCTTATGGTGAATTTCTGCCTGGGCTGTAAGTGTGTTTCGGTGATAAGTGCCACGTGTATGTCATGGGTTTGGAGGAATAACGCGAGTTCTGTTTTCTTTTTGCGGACTCCATCAGCGTTCCAATTTAGAACGCGGATTCCGTCCGTGTGTGTGTAGTTGGGGGTATTATTTGGGTTCCCCTCGTTCCCTTCAGGCAGGTCAGGTGTATTATCCATGACGGGATGTGAAGGTGGTGTTAATAAATGTGGTGAAAATGCTCATCCACTGGTTCATAGGGGCCGTGATTAGCTGCATAATTAGCGCTAACACGGCCTGGCACAATGTTCCCATCGTCAACCCTGGAAAGAGTTGATTTAGGAAGGCATTGATTTTGTCCCAGATGGTGCTGGGATCCTGATCCAGTGGTGGGCTGGCCTGAGTGGCTGTGTTTGAGGGAGGGGTGGGGGCAATAGGGAGGAGAGTAGCTGGGGGCGATGCGACTTCCTGTGGCTGGCAAGGGATGGAGCTAGAAGCTTGTTGGGCTTCTCTCGTTTGCTCCGCAGCCATGGTGGTCTTTACTTCGGTTTTATTGGGGCGTTTGGACCGGACCTTCTTCTTCCGTTGTTCCTTGGGAGGAGGCACTGAGATCGGGTCTGGGCTGGTGGAAGTGCCGGGCTGGGGATTGATCTCAGTGTTTGGGTGTAAGTCTCTGTTAAGGGATGGCTGTGTCCCCCCTTCAAATCTAGTTTCGGTCCTGCCTGATGGGCCTTTAGGCATTGATGATGCCTTGGTGCCTGAAGGGCCTCCACGTGCCTGGTGCATGCCACCTTGATGCGCACCAGTTTGCAGCGTGCTTCGCCTGTTGGCTTCGTATGCCCTGCGGGTGGGGCAATCCTTATAGTTAGCCGCGTGTGGTCCCTTGCAGTTTCTGCACTTGGATTTTGCCTCATTGGAACCATATGGGCATTTAGCAGAGTGGTGTCCATCCGCGCATCGCCTGCAGCAAGGCCTATCGTGGCACCCCTTGGAGGTGTGACCCAGCCTTTGACAGTTGCTGCATTGCGGCGCATGCGTGGGAGTCCGGAATGGGGTGATGCTCACCTCCATGCGAGCCAGCATTTTTACATGTAATATGCTGTCCGCTTCCGGCCCTGCCGTGATTGTCACCAAGTACAGTGGGGAGTGTATGCGGGAGGTCTTCGTGCGCATCGTTTCGATATTTTCCACTGGGAAATTTATCTCTTTAAATGCGGCTGCGAGGTCGGCACACGTCTTCTGATTTGCCGGTGTGCGCAGCACATATCGCTTTACAGGCTTCGCTGAAACGATCTGTGAGTACGGCGCATTAACGGTTTCCAGGTACTCCACGCAATGGTGGTAGGCTTTCCAGCTATCGCATAGAAGCCAGACAGACGTGCCGGGGTCTCGCTTGGGGGTTTTGAAATGGTACTTGCTACGGTGCTCATGTGGTAGCATCGCTGAAAGTCCCACATCGATATTGGAAATGTCGGTAGTGTAGAGCGTAAGTGGCGGCGGCTTTTTAGGCTTTGGCCTGCTTGGTCTGTCAGGGAAAGTGGAAGTGGTCGAGCCGGACGAATCCCGCGAACCACTCCGCCTCTGCCCGTCTTCAGCATTAGCCGCTTGGGCTTGCCTCTTGGCATCAGCTTTCTCCCTCCTCGACAGGACCGGTGTGAAGCCCTCCTCCTGTTCCCCAAGCTCTGGAGTCTGTTTCCTGGGCTCAGGGGATCCAGGTTGCGTGGAGGGCTTTTTATTGGTTTTACCCTGCCCAGGTTTGGAAGTCCGCGCTGGTGCTGGCTTCTTAACCTTGGCTAGGGTGCCATTGCCAGCCTTCCCGCTCAACGATATCGCTGGCGGAGCTCCTTCCGGGCCTAGGCCTGTGGTTGGAGTCGCCGTGCCATTCGGAGACTGGGACTGCTGGGCTGCCGACTTTGGGGCCTTTGACTTGGCCCCCCCTTTAGTAATACCGGCTTTCTTGCGGCGTGGCTTGTCAGGCGGCACGTCCATTACTAACCGGCCTCCCGTAGGGTTGGGGTCAGTCGCATGGCTTTTCAAGTCGATCACCATTGACATAAGGGCTGGGATTACCTTCTCCTGGACCACTGACGGGGCGGCTTTCGCTGCCGGTCTTGTGGTCTCCAGGATGGGCGTCTCCATGCCTTCTGTCCCTGTTGGCACCAATGCCGCGCCTTGTGGTGTCGCTGGCGCGACGAGGCTGGAGTCGGGCTCTCCCATTGGCGGACTGCTGGGCAAGTCCAGGCAGCCGTCCGGGAAATCTCCGCAACTCAACAGCCTCGCTGGGGTGCCGTCTGTGAGCTGGGGCGCTGCGGGAGCAAGCTGGACAGGTGCCTCCTGAAGCGGGCTGCAGGGCGCGGCAAGCCGCTGCACCTGGGTCACGCTTACAGTGCTGCCTATCTTGCGCAGCTTTTCATGTGGGGTCCCAAGCACGGGGGACATGATGTGCTTGGGTGTGAGCGTATAGAAATTCCTTTGGCTCCCGTGCGGGCTGCCGGGTGTAGCGGGGCTAGTCACCGGGGTCACGCACAGGTTTGCCATGGGATTATCTCTATACCATTCGAGCATGTTCACTAGGTCCTGATGGGTTCGGGGGGAGACAAGTGAGGGGATGATGGCTGGGGAAGGGGCGCTGGGGAATGCGCGGCGCGGGGTGGGGAATGAAAACATGAGGGATAGTAGAAGTGAACAGCTTATGAAATAATAGGGGTCGCACCAGAGCCAAGAGGGGTTGCCAGACAAATTGCTCTTTCAGAGTCAGACAACTAGCTCTTTCGGAGTTGGCCTGGTGCTAGCCTATATATGAGATGAGGGGATAAATCTAAAATCGAGCTAGTGAGCGCGGGATGATCCGACACGAACGGGTCCCTGACTCACGGCGTGCCCTAACCTAGCCCTAAGTGTGGATAGCCCACAACTGGTTGGGAAATGAAATGATGAGGTGATGTGATGAGATGCGGGCGGGCGGCCTTGACGGTCCTGGTTGGCTGCAGTTGCCTCGGACTCCTGGCGTCCTTGGCTGGTGAGCTCGTGCCGGCTGGGCGAAGACTGGTCTGGCGGGGCTCGCCGAAGCGCTCCCCGCGGCGAAGTCCTGAAGTACTCAGTCGGCTCTCTCCTGCAGTAACGTGACCTCTCTCGTTCAAGTCCAAGTCCGTCCGCTGTCCTCGTCTCACGGCGCGTCGAACGATATATTCACCTGTCGGCTCCCCCACTCTTCAGCCGGCTTCAGCTTGCGTGGTCCCCACCGATTGGCTGAGCACGCCGCTAGTTCCCCTCCTCTGCCTCATTACACTCCGCGGGCGAGAGGGAGAAGTCGTTTTCCGTTTCAACAATTCGCCTCTTCTTGACGATGCGACCCAAGATTGCGTCATACTTCTCGACAGGAATCAGCTTGTATTTGAAATCCCAGTGAGTCATCTCTCTCAAATACCCTAACTGACAAAACTCCGTAAAATTCCGTAATCAGATAATTTTCTATGATATCGTCGTTCGTAATAATTTGCTTGTTAGCGTTTTCTAAGACATAGAAAACCTATCTGTATGCTTATAATTTTTATAAAATGCTCCGAAAATATCTTAATAATAATTATAATAAATTAATAATAATAATAAATTAACATGAAAAATTATCTTGGCTGAACAATTTGCCGCGTAAATAAATATAGAATGGCTTCCTACTGACTTATGCCAGTTGCATAAAAAACCCTCGAAAAACACGTTACACTGTGTTCGGGTTGGTTGGTTGTTGCTATTGCGTGTGGAAGTTACTCCAGTAAAAACAAGTAGTTCCGTGAAGAACTAAATAGCTTGTTTTCATATAACCTACTTATATTAATTGCCTCTATTAACATACAAATTTTCAGTTTGATTGCTGTAATAGATTCGTAGATATTGAGAACCGTCTAAATATAATGGTCACCATGTTGGCTGTTTATATATAGGGCTTAGAGTTATGTACTATTACATGAAGATTATTGTGTAGGTGTCATATTCCAACTTTAATCGCATGATTAGGACACAGGAAATAAAAACGTGATTTAAAAATTTCGCTCAGCCTCCATCTTGTTGTTATGAAAATAATTTAAATGTATTAATTGCCAGTGGATTAAAATTTATATAAGCATGTACCATACCAAGTTTCACTGCGCTCAGATGGTTAAATCGCGAGATACGTCTATTTGAATATTTGAATTTTGCAAAAAAATCCCTAACACATGTTTTAGGCTTGCTTTTTTCACAATCTTCACTGGGAGTGTGCAGTTTTATTATATATATATTTTTTTTTTTTTCTCATAGCAGTTACTAACATGTTATCAACACAATCATCATACCACTACATTTTCTCTTTGGTGTTACCAACTTAACATACAGTAGAATTTAACAATATTTTCATTTAGAAATAAAGGAAATAAACTAAGAATGTGAAAATGATATTCCTCGCTCAAGGGTTCTGCTCGTTCCATGTTGAAATGGACTAAGTTCAATTGTGTATTTTGTCAATAAAATTGTTAGTAACATACGGAACAATGCTTTTTATATATATATATCGGCGTTTGTGTGCACTTTCCACATACAAAAAACTACGTCTCATATTTCAGTACAAGAGCGGAAAAGCAGTTTCTTGTGTTTATCTCAAAACTTTAAAAATTGGACTTTGTGCCTTTCAACAACGAGTGATACAATTCATGTCGTGTGAAAAGTTTTTTTTTTTTTTAATACACATCCAAATTTTATATTGTATACTGTCATTGTAGAATACACATGTTATTAGTTATTACAAAAAGTTTTTGACGATATTAGTGAAGGTTTTTAAGTGTGTTTTTGTGTAATGTATGTATAGTATATCTTTTTGAATGTTAATGTTAAGAGGTGGATGAAGAGAGTGTTTGCTAAGCTCTCAAAACATGTACCTATAATGTCTTAATGAATCATAAATGATAGTTATTGACAAGGTGGACTGTGTTTAGTTACATATCCTCAAATATATGTGATCTTTCTTTAAGTTGCTCCTTCAGACGCATACAAACACTTGCACACAAATCATCATCATCAAGGTGTTTAATTGATGTCTATTGTTTTTGCTGTACTATATTATGGAATTTCCTTTTAATTCTTCTATTGATGCTGAAATACCGATTGTGTTCTAGGCACCAAAACGGCCGTACAATAGGAAGAAGGTGCGTATCCCCGAAGATCAACCACCCACGTTGCTATTGCCTGCAGAAGTTACTCCAGTAAAAAAAGTTGATACAAAAAGTGAGTTTAATTCTAGTCTACAAAATTCAACATTTTCCTTCACAAGAACACAATTAACTGAATCTATAAGTATTTCTCATGCTGAATATACTTCCAGATTTCTTCCATCGGTCAGGATTCTTTAATTACATACGTATAAAATTACAGGAATTTTGGAATTGCATGGCTCTAAATGGCCAGCCACTTCGGATAGTGGTAGTGTGCTTGCCTCTTACCTATGCGGCCCCAGGTTCAATTCCTGACTCCGCCTGAAATTTAAGATCTGACACGAGGGCTGGAGTAGGGTGCACTCAGGCTTGTGAGAACAATTGAGTTGCTGCTTGATACGAGAAAGTAGCGCCCCACGGCTTAAAATCAAGGTGATGCGGCGGAGGGTGCCGTCGCAATGACCACACATCTCCCAAAATCCACAGGCAGTGTTGCGCGGGGTGAGGCTAGGTTAGGGGTTAGTGACTAAATGAAAAGTATACACCTCATTCTGGCTTATGTAAAGTTATGTTTTTTGAGAATATTTTACGTTTGGGTCTCCTCTCATGGTCCAGCAAGAGTCCGTCAGCATACTGCGACTTAATATGCCTTTGTACCCTTTTCAATTGCAGAAAACTACTGATGGAAATACGTGCCATGTTGTCACTGACTGCCCCGAGATTTTATGGGAAGAATTGTAGGTGGGCGTCCTAGAAGTGAAGTTTTGAAGAGTTGTTGCATCCAATATCTGTGTATGAATTCGTTAAGGTTAGTCACTATGTCATGATAGGGTTCCAAAAAAGAAAGAAAGAACAAATACTTTAGGGTAACTGCCAGGGTGTTTTTCCCTGTCCATTTAACAGATTCTCCAAATGTTCAACATCCATTTCTGATCTTATTTGTGACACTATATAAGTTCCTTATGTCAATTTCTTGTCGCTAATTTTGGAAAATTTGTATTTCACATATATACTACATGCACATTTCCAACATTAAAAATTTTCTTTTTTAGAAATTGAATGTTAAAAATTGGGGTGCGGGCATTATTTGAATCATAATTTTGATGATGTAATTGGCTCATCATACTTGATATATGGTAAAGAAAAAGACCTGAGCTCGCACAATACCCTACTCGTGTGGACGCAAAACCTGAACTGTAATGCCAGTTGGCAAAATGCATGTCTTGCTGCAGAATTAAAAGATTAATGGTGGTGAGATTCGCCATAAGCTTGTGAGTGACACCTACATTATTTCCGAGCGTGTGCACACGCACCATAATATTGTGATACCAACTCCCGCATGTGCTAAAAATGTGGCTAATGATTGCCATTGGAATGCATATCTTGCCGCTAACTCGCTAGATTTAGTGGTGCTGAGATTCGTCTTAGGCTTGTGGGTGATTCCAACCCTATTTCCTGGCATGCGCGCACCGTAATATCGCGATACCAACTCTCGTGGTCACCAAGACGGTGTCCTAATGAATTATGCACAAAGAGGGGGATAGGTTCCGCCTGATCAATACAACATAATTCACATTTAAAGGGTTGTATTAACACCCTTGTGGTACATGTTTCGGGTCCTTATTATGGCCCCTTCATCAGCCTCAAAACAAACATAGATATCAGTATCATATAGGATTCAATAAAGGTGAAATCTAACATGAAATGTATGAATGACATGAATGAAAATGAAAAATATTAAACAATTAATGGGTAATGTGGTGAAACATATGAAAAAACATATCATAGATGGGGACATAAAACTATTACGTACAAGACAAAGATTAAAAGATTAAAAACACATTAAAATAGAAAGTTGCAATTACAAGCACTTCTAGTGCATGTCGAATAATGTCTTGCAAACTTCGTATTGGAGTCCTATATTATAACACAGTGCTTGATCCAATTCTGTTTCAGTGTCATAGAGTCCATTATTATTAAATGGTTGAAACTTGTAGAGAAAGCCTAATGGTATTTGTGATCTCCTATTAGACTAGTAGTCAAATCATAATACATCACCATTGACGTTTAAAAAACATGCCAAGCATAAGAGACAGTATCTTGATGGTAGAGGTAGTCCATTGGATACGAGATGTAGTAGACAGAACGGGCAAAACCCAATCAGAGAGAGGAGAGGGGACTCCTTCGTCTATGTGAACACGGGCCTTTAAGAATCTAAGGGTAAACAAAAATAATTTGTGTGAAAGACAAGAGGGAAAGAAAGATTACATTTTGAAAATATTGGAAATATGCAATACGAGAGAAACAGCTATATTAAAATATGAAAAGAAATAACGGTACAAAATTAAGACGCAACTTACGTTAGAGCAGAGGAAAACACAAGAGACCTCCGATGCGGGACTATGAATGCTCAATAGGTCAGATGGCGAGATGGAGAGTGCTGGGTGTGTGAAGGCAGACAAGTTGACGCGGGGAAGGAGGGGAGGTGGAGGGAAATGGTATGACGTAGGAAAGGCGGAGAGGGAAAGACAAGGGGTAGAGCGGGAGGGGTAGTAAGGAGGAAGCTCAAGGCGGTTTATTATTATCCTTGTTTGTTGACACAACGAAATCAGTGAAGGTATCAAACAAAACATTGGAGTCAAAATATATCTCATTAAGGTTGGGGGGGGGGTGAAAATTCTCTGGGCGGTGTTGATCTCGATAGATTCCAAGACATTCTATGTTTGTTTTGAGGCTGATGAAGGGGCCATAATAAGGACCCGAAACATGTACCACAAGGGTGTTAATACAACCCTTTAAATGTGAATTACGTTGTATTGATCAGGCGGAACCTATCCCCCTCTTTGTGCATAATTGTTCAATCAATACGGAACCATGACAAATACGAATATAGTCCTAATGAATGCAAAACTTAGGAACATGAGTGATGCCGAAATTCTTCCGGGTGTGCATGCATCGTAATATCACAAAGCCAACTTCACAGGTCTTACTGTGAATGTGTAACTTTGAGGGGTTAGAAGCTTGGAGAGGTAAAAAATTTCAATTAACCTGAAAGTGGTGCTATATTCATCATGAAACCTGTTCTCACGGCTGCTAAAAACCACACAAAACAAAGTCTTTTAAATTTCCTCCCTAAAATTAGAGTGCAGGCATTTGATGGCGGGCAGTATAGTTCATCTACTGTAAGTTTGCACTTTTTTGACAGTTCTCGCGGGAACGAATACTCCTGCAGAACATATCAATCCGCCTCTACCACGTGCATTCCAGCCAATGAACTATCACCCACGTGGCAGCCAGCAATGGGCGCTGTATTCCGCTGTTATGAGTTGCCTAAACCTACATTCATCTCGCAATATCAATTCATTGCCCTTTTTAAAGGAAACTTGTATTTCTTTGTGACATTTATGAAATAATCGTTCTAACAGCACACCCACTGACGGCTCGCTGACAGAATAATGTTACATCATTGGACGCGCTATGACCAAGAACTTGGCTATGACACAGCAGCAGATAACTTACATGTGAGAGTGGAATTATTTTAGGCCCATCATTTCACAGCTCGAGGAAAATGCTTACTAAGGTATGGTGTAAGATGTCCCTAAGACAATACGATCATTACTTGACCTGTTGGATTGATATTAAAATAAAATGTTCGAAACATTTCACCATGTAAGTTAACTTTTAGGCCTAAAAAAAACCTCATATTTTAGGCCTACTTTTTTGTACAAATCATGCATGCCATATGAAAATTATTCACCAGGCCAATGTCCTTGGGGAAATAAATAGTTCTGCTGACTTTTCTTTTACCTTCAAAAAGAAGGAAATAAAATAAATATCTTGAACATGAAATTCCGTATCTGCTTCACACTCGATATTAAAAACAAAGATGTCCGACCTGGAGACATCTCAATACTCAACATTTAAGATAACCACTATATATTTATCTGAAAAATGAACACGCGTTCAAATGGAAATAATACTTTCAGACGACTTTGCGCAATATTATCAATTATAATTATTATTATTATTTAATATAATTAACACGTTATTTTCTCAGGCGGATGAACACAGTAAAGCGTCCATTACCAACCGCACGCCCATCTCACAAGCACGTGGTAGTTCAGTTTGATAATGCAACTTTTCAGTCTGGCCGACAGAATATGTTGCCAATATATTCACAATTACTGGGACAAGCGAAAAAATAACCTGAAGAAACTTACATGTGAATAAAACATGTATATATTTGTTATGGACTGAGGTTATAAATTGAGTCTTTCCTTATGAAGGTTGGCAACCCTAGCTGTCAAAAAAATGTAAACTTACAGTAGATGAACTATATTTGGGTATACATGGTATCAGGTAGAGCACATTCCGGTGGTGATTCTCTCGAAATATTAGGATGACTTATAAGCAGGGAACGGATTTATATGTAAATACATATCTCTTTGTGAAGCTAAACTTAATTATATTTTGTATTATCTACGATAAGCTACGATAGGCCTAGCAAGCCAGTAGTGGATATTATATTTGCTTTCAAAACAAGAACAGGCCTCGGAAAGGACGGATGCAAACGACGACGACGCGGATATGCTAATGGACTACGAGTTGGGACATTAAACATACAGACACTGACAGGAAAAGTGGAGGAGATTGTTGATGTGATGGAGAGAAGAAAACTGGATGTACTGGGCTTGGCAGAAACAAGATGGAAAGGAGAAGGTCGCAGAGAACTGAGGAAAGGGTACCGGTTGTACTGTAGTGGGAACAGTGAAGGAAGGAGTAGCGGAGTAGGAGTAGTTGTGAGAGATGGAATGAAGGAAGAGGTAAAGGGAATAAGTGACAGGATCATGAAGATCTGAGTAACTGTAAAGGGAAGAAGCCTGGAGATAGCCCAGGTATATGCCCCTCAAGTTGGATGTACAGCTCAAGAGAAGGAAGACTTTGAGGAGGAGCTACAACAGCAGTTGAATGGTCAGAGCATCATTGTCATGGGAGATTTGAATGCACATGTAGGAAGTGAAAGGCAAGGATATGAAAATGTATTGGGAGCAGAAGGATGGGGTGGCAGGAATGAAGAAGGGAGAAAGTTGCTGGATTTTTGCAAGAGAAACGATTTAGTGGTAGGCAACTCCTGGTTCCGGAAGAAAGAAAGCCACAAGGTAACGTGGTACAGCAGTGATTTAACAAAGAAATCTTTGGTAGATTACATGCTGTACGACTGAGAAATGAAGAGAAGTGTCAGAGATATAAAGGTAATACCATTAGAGGCCTTAGATAGCGACCACAGAATACTTGTAATGAACCTGGGAGTTGTTAAGGATAGCAAGAAGACTGAGTACCAGGAAAGGAGAATCAAAGTTTGGAAACTCAAGGAAAAGGAAGTCGAGGAAGAATTCCAGAAGATGATAAGGGAAAGGATGCCAACAGACAATCCTAAAACAGGGGAAGAGGAATGGAAGCAATTCAAGAACACAATGGTGGAAGCTGCAGTGGCAGTATGTGGAAGAACAAGCAACAGAAAGCGGTGTATAGAGACACCATGGTGGAATGAGAGAGTAAAAGAAGCTGTGGGAAGGAAGAACAAGGCTTTCAGAGTGTGGTTCCAGGAAAGAACTGATCTGGCAAGGGAAGATTATAAGATAAAGAAGAAAGAAGCAAACAAGATTGACGCAGAGGAGAGGAAGAAGTGGATGGTAAAGTGGACAGAGATGATGGAGGAAGACAGCAGAGGAAATAAGAAAGTACTTTATGGGATGGTCAAAAGTAAGAGAAGAGGTCTGCGAGAGGATGTGGTAATGATGGACAAAAACGGAAATGAGGTACAAAACAAAGAAACACTCAAGACAGTGTGGAAAGAGTACTTTGAGGATTTGCTGAATCCAAATGTTCATAGGGAAGAAGACAATGTATTGGAAGATGGAGAAGACAACACAGGAATGGAAAAAGACCTGACTTGGAGAGAACTGGAGATGGCTATAGACAAGATGAAAGGAGGAAGGGCACCCGGTGTGGATGAAGTGAGTGTTGAAATGGTGAAGGCAGCAGGGGAGGTTGGGGGAAACAGTGGCTGTACCGTGTGATGAGGGTGATATGGAAGGAGAAAAAGACCCCAGAAGATTGGAAGAAAGGATTAATTGTTTCAATATTTAAGAAAGGAAGCAGAAAAGAGTGCAGAAATTACAGGGGAGTCACACTTATACCTCACTGTGCCAAGATATATGAAAAGATATTTGAAAGTAGAATACGAGCCAAAGTGGAGAGAAAATTGAGAGAGGAGCAGTATGGATTCAGACCTGGGAGATCAACAGTGGATCTCATATTTTCAGTGAGACAGCTCCAGGAACACCACTACGAATTTGGAGAGGATCTGTGGATGGCCTTCCTGGACATCGAAAAGGCCTATGATAGTGTGTGTAGGGAGAATATTTGGAAAGCAATGGAAAACATGGGAGTGGAAACAGGGACTGTAGGCAGAGTGAAGGAGATGTATTGTGGAAGTGTGAGTTGTGTGAAAGTTGGAGGGGAAAGAACAGACTGGTTCAGACAAATGAGTGGCCTGAAACAGGGTAGTGCTCTGTCACCCCTTCTCTTTATTGTGGTTATGGACGGGGTAATGACACGGATAGCAGGAAAGATAGGAGAAGATAAGATGAAAGCAATGGTGTTTGCAGATGATCTCATGGTCTGGGGAAAGAAGGAGGTGGAAATTCAGGAGCAACTGAAGGCTTGGGAAAAAACAGTGGGAGAGTACGGATGGAAGTTCAACATTAGTAAATGTGAGATCCTGTTAATGACCAGGAAAAAGGACAGACCAATGAGTGGGATAAGACTTGGAGGTGGACAGCTGAAGAAGGTGGAAAGTATCAAGTACTTGGGAAGTATAGTGGAGGAAAATGGGAGAAATGACAAAGAGATTACGGAACGTGGCAGACAGGCAGAAGCATTTCTGAATAGCATTAGGAGCTTAGTGTGGAATAAAGATGTCCAACAAAAAAGCAAGGAAGTGTTATACAGAAGCTACTATATCCCGATACTGACCTATGCTTCAGAAACATGGACAATGAAGAAAAGAGACATAAGCAGAATACAGGCAGGTGAAATGAAGTTCCTGCGAAGTAGGATCGGAGTAACAAGAAGGGACAAGGTGAGGAATGAAAAGGTCAGGGAAATGGTGAAAGAGGAGCCCTTGCAAGGTAGGATTGAGACATCAAGACTGAGGTGGTATGGACACTTAAAGAGAATGGATGAGAAGAAGATTCCCAAGAGGATACATGAGATGCAGATGCAGAAGAAATGACCAAGGGGAAGACCAAGAGATAGATGGCTGAAAGGAGTGGAGGAATGTGTCAAGAAGAGAGGCGAGGACTGGACCAGAGTGGCAGCGGAGAGGTGGTGGGAAGAAAGGACTAAGTGGCGAGGCTTATGTTCCAAACAGACCCAGCCTGGGACTGGAAACTGTACAATATGATGATGATGATTATCTTTACAAATCATGGTGTGTGGAGTTGAAAAATGGAGTATTTATTTTCCATATTTTTCCATATTTTGGAGTTTAGCACATAATATTCCATATTCTTAGTCATTAAGGTCAATACAGTCCATATTTCGGCAAAAAAGTATTAAATTCTATTAAATTAGCAGTCCTGTCAATAATGGAGAAACATTTAATATTTTAACTGGGGTGCAACTCATCATCACGCCTGTCCACGCCAGAGTTGATAAGGTAAGGTGATACACGACGTGGTGAAAGAGAGATGAGTGAACCCGGAAGAGGTGAGATCAGCTGAGCATCAGAATCACACATAACATCGACTATGTCTGTCCCATAATTTCGTTACTCCGGAAATCCCATTCATCCACGATATGCCAGTAGTTTCCGGATTATTTCGTAATTTGGGCATTCCCCTTGATGGCGCAATACCTCCATCTACTGTAGTTCCTACCAGTGATTCACAGTTTGAATTAGCAGTGAGACGGATCGTAGTGTTCTTGTACGTACCGCTTTGTCTAAAAGTGCAGTGTTTTCAGATGCCTATTGACATCCATTGAAGACATTAACATTGTTACAAGATGCCTAAAGTAGCACAGTCAACCAGTTTAAAATTAAAAAGTTACGTAACAGAATTTAAAGAAGATGGTTTATCAACTGACAGTAAGATATTATTTTGTAATTTGTATCAATGTTCAGTGGCATCTACTCAAAGGTTCCTGGTCCAACAACACATTTCAACAGTAAACATCAGACTAACAAACTACGAAATTCCAAGCTGAGACAGTTGTTTCTGACACAACCATCAAATTCGAGTGTAACGTGCGAGTTCAACATCGATTTCTGCTGCGCTCTCATCTCTGCTGACATCCCTCTCTTCAAACTGAATAATCAGTACTTCAGGGAATTCCTTGAGAAATATACTAGCGGAACTATCCCGGATGAGTCAACGTTCAGAAAAACGTATGTTTCAGCCATATACGATGAAACAGTTCAGAAGATAAGACAAGAAATTAAAGACGGTCCGATTTGAGTTTCCATTGACGAGACGACAGACAAAGAAGGTAGGCTAATAGGCTACGTAATCATTGGTTTGTTAAGCGAAAATTATTGTTAACGGATTCTTTTACACTGTGATGTTCTAGAAAAGTGCAATAACAAAACTATAGCAAAACTGTTCAATTAAGCTACTGTATGGGTATCATCTGACCACAGGGCGTTCAGTTTGATAAAGTGTTACTTTTTATAAGTGATGCCGCACCTTATATGATGAAAGCCAGAGAAGCATTGTGTGTTGTATATCCTAAGTTGACTCCTTTAACTTGTGTAGCACATGCCTTTCATCGTGTGGCAGAAGTGGTAAGAGGCAGTTACCCCAAAGTAGATCTATTGATTTCCTCAGTGAAATTTTTTTTTCCTTAAAGCCCACAAAAGAGTTAATCTTTTGAAAGAAATGTACCCAGAAATTCCATTGCCACCTAAGCCAGTTCTAACTAGGTTGGGTACATGGCTGCAAGCGGTTGATACTATGCTGAATATATAGACTCCATTAAGAACGTTCTGCATGCTATGGACTCTGAAGATGCAGCTTCAATTGAAGCTGCGCAAACGGTTGTTTGCGACACAAGCGTGAGGAATGACCTGATCTACATTCAGCATAATTTTTCATGCATCACAAAAACACTCGAACGTCTCCAAAACTCGCATCTCTCACTTTCTGAAAGTTTCGAAATTGTGAATAGAAAAGTGGAACAGCTAAATCATGGCACAGGTAAAGTTGCAGATGTAGCAAAAATGAAGATGGACACTGTACTTTCAAAGAACCCTGGAGATGAAAGAATGGGAGGGACTATTACAGATTGCGATCGTTTGCGTATAAAATTCCCCTAAAAACAAAATGGTGGCTTTCGTGACGTCATCTACGACGTCACGAAATACTCCTCTGGCAAGCTTACGGGAAAAGCTTGGGTAATAGGGGTTTTTGGGTGGGGAAACACAAAAACAGAAATCAGCATTTACAAAAAAACATCGAAACGCAATGTGTGTCACCTACTGCAATTGACCTACATAGCTCAATTACAGATTGCGATATATACGAAAATTTCCCAATTTAAGGTTATATTTTAAAAATTTTGTATCTTAATCTGTAATTGGCCAAAATAGCTCAATTACATATGACGATACACATCGTAATTTTTTTAATTTCATATTTATAAAAGTTTGTATCGAAATCTGTAATTGACCTATGTAGCTCAATTACAGACGATAATTTCCCAATTTAAGGTTATATTTTTGTATCGTAGTCTGTAATTCGCCTATATAGCTCAATTACAGATGACGATACACATCGTAATTTTCGAATTTCACATTGATCGCCAGGTCAGTTACAGATTTCGATACAAACTTTTACTAATATGCAATTTAAAAGAAACTATGTAATTGAGCTATATAGGCCAATTACAGATTCCGATACAAAATTTTATAAATATAACCTTAAATTGGGACATTTTTCTTATGTATCGTCGTCTGTAATTGGGCTATATAGCTCAATTACAGATGGTGATCCACATTGCGTTTCGAAGGTTTATTTGTAAATGCTGATTTCTGTTTTTGTGTTTTCCCCACCCAAAACCCCCTATTACCCAGGCTTTTCCCGAAAGCTTGCCAGAAAAGTATTTCATAACATCATTAATGATATCGTCCAAAATTTCAATGTGCACCACTATCTTTACTTCACCAATGTCCGGCAAGTAATGATAGAAAAACATATTTCACATATACAAGCACCAATAGCGGCTATGTCAGGGCAATAGAAGCAGTAATTTTCGTCCACACAGTGCCTAACGTAACATTTTCGTCCAAACCAATGTCTTTAAAAGAGTACAGCGCAACTTTTCAATTAAATGCGACAACTAAAAGACATAAACAATTTTATTCGAAATCGCCAACACCTCCCGCGCACACGTGACGGTTGACTGCTCATGTCAAAATCTAACGGAACACTAACAGATTTTAAAAAATGGCGGGCACGGCAACAACCGAGCATCGACAACCCCACGTCATCCGTGACGTCACTGAGGTCCCTAAAAATTTCCCTAAACGAAACGAATCGCAATGTGTAATTGAACCGAATGGGAAAGGTTGCTGCAATTACGTGTGGAGATTTAAGTGTCAAGTTAACGTTGGATTTAACCCCAGCAGACGTAAAGTTTAAATATGCCCCCATTACCTCTTCTGATGTTCAACGAAGTTTCAGTCAATATAAATCGGTACTTAGAGCCAATATGTGAAGATTCACTTTCCAGCACTTAAAAGAACATTTTGTGATCCATTGTTTTGGTAACAGAGATAAAAATAATGTGTGTTCTTCAAAGATCATATTAAAATGAGAAGTACAGCATTCTGGTTCACATTCTATAGCTTCTTTGAACTTTGATATCAAATAGAAATGATAATTTTTTGTAATTTTAAGTCCATATATAATTATATATTTCAATAAAAATAACTAAATATATATGTTCATATTTCATGAATTATTAGTATAAGGTGCATTCAA
Source organism: Meconema thalassinum (assembly GCA_946902985.2). NCBI lineage: Eukaryota > Metazoa > Arthropoda > Insecta > Orthoptera > Tettigoniidae > Meconema > Meconema thalassinum. Next base: position 668,974,033 of record OX336389.2, on the reverse strand, counting down.
AAAGTAACAAGCCGGAGGCATAATTACAGAAACCAGTACCTGTATGTTAGAAGTATTGACCCTGGCTATTGAAGCACTTGTCCCACTGTGACACAAGGCGCTGAATGGCTGTCTCATAAAATTCCCTGGGCTGCGATGTGAACCAGTTCCGCACCTACAGCTGGACGTCGGCGTCCGAGGTGAATCGTTGGCCCTGCAGAGCCCTTTTCAGGGGACCAAACATGGCCTAATCACAGGGAGAGAGGTCTGGACTGTATGGAGGGTGGCCGAGAACCTCCCATTTGAATTTCTGCTGGAGTGCCGCGACTGTGTTGGCCGTTTGAGGTCGTGCATTGTCGTGGAGCGACCACGGCGGTTATAGCGTTCACTGTCACTTGGCGGTCCTGGGTAATGAGTGCATCAACCAGCTGGTCGTTGTCATCGGTAATGCAGGGGGGTGCCCCAGACCGGGCATCATCGGCTAACGACACATCGAAACACTGACGAATTACGTCACTAATAGGAAACGTACAAAGGCCCCATAGTGAACATATCAGGTTTCACACACACACCCTCCCCGGATTCCTTCTCACTCATCTCTTTACCCCCCCCTCTCCTTCATTTCACCACTCCGCATGTCACACCCGCTCCCCTCCCCCCATTTCCCTCTCCCAGACCTGACCTCGCTCAGAATAGCACCTCAGTTGCTGCAGTTAGCTCAAGCCGGCAAGTACACTGCTCGAATACGGGGTAAGAGTTGTCACTTTCTCTTTCAGTAGCGGCTACTCGTTGGCCATCACATTTGCTGTGTTTTCTCTCTTTTTTTCCCACTAAATGCAAGTCTCAATAATTTCTTTCTTTTCTTGCTTAACAGAGGATTACTTTGCTGTCTGGATGAATCGATAAAAAAAAATAATTTGCTTCGAGTAAGTAAACATCCAAAATTGCAATAGATTTTGAGGTTACTAAACCACAGTTACTAATTTCAAATTCTTCCCGTTAATTCTAGGCAGCACAATTGGGACAAGTTTCATCCATTTTTCGCTCCCTATACATGGCAAAATTCAACCTAGCAACTTTCATGACTTCACCGCTCACGTGTGAAGAAAATAAGAACATCAAATGGACTGACATGATGCTAACCGAGAGAATTAGCATCTTTTAATAATGTAGTGACATAATAAGGAACAATAGAACTTGCAGTGTTTTTAAACTTTTTAAAACTTGAATATCTTTTAATGAAATTTAATGAATGCTTGTGAATATTTTAATGTGTATGCATATCTTTTGTGTCAATGCTCAGTGTTTTTAGTTTTTATGCTGTTGACAAGACATGAAGTTGGCTGATGAAGGACCGATAAAGGTTCGAAACATGTACCGCGTCTAGCGTTTATGTAAAAACATTAATGAATTGATTGGCAGAACCTGCTAATTTGAATAAATACAAATTAACGACACCAGTCCTTCCCTGCAGCGCTTGTGCCACGCCTTGACCCTTGCAAGGGACATGCAGTGTTCACCGTACACTTGTGACATTCAGCGATGAATGTCCGTTCCCCCTACTCCTTCCGCTGTCAGAAACCGAACAACACCTCTTTGCTCTTCGGTTGACGCCTCCATGTCACTGTTTACAATGCGACTGCAGCGTTGGACGATTGATGCATGCTGCTACTCGCTTTGTATCGTCACGTGAAGTGCACGCGTGCCCTCTAGCGACGGGCTGTGACCTTCCACGCTCTGGTCTGAACCACACCTCGTTACACATGCCACGATTAGCCGATGTAGTCACCGGTTTGTGCATTCCAGCTTACGACTCGTTACTTTTTGAACGCACCTTATACATATATATCCGTTCCCTGCTTATAAGTAATGTCGTTTTTTAAGTTTGGTGTTGTTTAAGATAGAATTGGTTTTCTGTGGTTCGCCAATGCTATTTACAGGAGGCCATGGCTAGAATTGCGTATATTGCCAGAATGTATCAGTCGTCAGTAGTTGATACACAATCATAAATGGAACTTACAAAGTTGGAGGTTAGGGTCCTTCTAAAGCACTACTGGAAACAAGATTACAAAGCTGCTGCCGCGGCTCGAAGGATATGTGAAGTGGAAGGAGACGGTGCCGTTAGTGAGCGTGTGGCACAACAATGGTTCCAACGTTTCAACACTGGAGAAGAAAACACTACAGATGACCTAAACTATGGGGTTTTGAGAATACACAGAGTTTTGGAAGAAAATCCGCAAAGAAGTACTCATAAGCTGTCAGAAAAACTTTGTGTATCAAAAGATACCATACATCGCCAGATTAAGAAACTTGGAAAATCAAACAGAAGCTGTAGATCTTTACCTCATGAATTGACCCCTGAACAGGCTCAACGTAGAGTGGATATCTGTCGTCAGCTTATCGGTAACCCCATGGATGCTAGATTTATCAGGAAAATTGTCAGATATGATGAAAAATGGATCTTTTGCCACAACGCTGACGTCCCGAAACAGTGGCTCAGTCCCCGTCAACCTCCCAAAGTCATCGTTAAAAAGGACCGGTTCGGCCCTAAAGTGATGTTGTATGTCTGGTGGAATTTTGAAGGAGTGTTTCACTGGGAGCTTGTTCCAAACAGGCGTGCAGTCAATGCGGATCTTTATTCTTCTCAACAACTGGAATGAGTTCATGAAATTTTGAGACGGATTTAACCGAAAGAGAGTTCTTAGCAGCAGGACAATGCGAGACCTCATACTGCACGAACAAGCATAGCAAAAATTAGGGAATTGGGAGGAGTCGAACTGCTACCACATCCAGCATACAGCCCTGATCTTGCGCCTTCAGATTACCATCTTTTTCGACCCATGGCGCATTTCTTGTATGGAAGAAATTTCAAAAACATTGAAGCTGTGGAAGTGGGTCTTGCCAAATTCTTCGCATCAAAATCCAGAGACTGGTAATGTCACGGGATAAGAAACCTCGCTAAAAGATGGCTCATACCATACAGGGCACCCAAGAATGTTCTCCACAGTGGGTACGTGCAGCTGCGAGAGGTTGAGTCATAAGTTTAGTTGACTGCACTGTGTCCTTGAAAGGGGGACTCTCGTGTGTGGGCTGTCAGTGTGTATTGCGATAAGCGAGCGAGCCTGTATGTCTTCAGTTTGTATTGCAGTAAGCGAGCGTTCTGATAGATTATTGGAAGAGTGCAACAGTATACAGGTGGTAATGTTTACTACTGAAGAGAGCTTTTTTTATGGAATACGTTTTTCGCGTAGACTTACTACAGCACATAAAGCTGTAAGAGCCAACAGAAAAACAGACAGAAACTATGTCTTAGGACACCACCCGAGCAACACCAGGAAGAACATATTCTACCTGGTGTTGCTTCGGTTACGATCTGAACATGGAGAAAACCTACAAAATTACCTAGCCCTCTGTACCTCCTGATTGCTCAAATATTTGCAAATTATCCTCCACTCTCTTATACCCTCAAATTACACTGGTAAAATACCTCATATAATAATAATAATAATAATCTTTAAACACGATGTCATACAATTTTGTATTATGCAAATTTCTCCTGGGCTCCCTGAAGCCTCCAGTCCTGCACTCAAATTCAGGGAATGTGATATAGTTATTTGTGCCCAGAAAGCAAATTCAGTTACTGGCATGCCTCATAACTAGGGCTAAGATTTTTATGTAAATACCTATACAAAAAATGATAAATGTCCATTAATTAGAGCCTTAGCTCTCATATAATTATATTTTATTGTTATATATTTTATATATTTGATCATAATGACATGTTTTGAAGCTATAATTTAATTTCTTGCCAGAAAACTTTCCAAATAAAATTTTCTTTAAAAAACTAAATTACTTATGAGACAACCCCTGTAGTTTGTATAGAGTTATATTAATTTTGTTTGCACTGACATTACTGAAAATGTGTGTACAAAGTGGCTTTAATCTGATTTAGGATTAGGTTATTGTTAATTCATTTGAGGGGGCTTGGAAGATCTTTCTCATTAGCCCTATGTAGTTGGGTGTGTGTTGAACTTCTCTGATAACCTGTATTCCTGTGATGACTGTAGTAGTGTATGTAACTGTATTAGGGACAGGGATGTGTTACGCACCCTGGGACTTGAAGTAAGGTACTACCCAGCATTTTCCTGGAGGGAGTGTGAAAGAACCCGTGGAAAAACCACACTCAGAATAGCCGGTGATAGCACCGGTATTCGAAACTCCAATCGCTGGTCTTGCAGCTGCCCTCACGGTCATGATGCACGATTTAATGAGCATGGCTATGCCACGGGGCATGTGGAATTGAGACAATAGCCCCTGCCATGACCGTTTGCATCTAGCCCACAAAACATTTAAATCAAGTTGTCTGGCACACATACGTAGGGGCCGTATTTTTTGGTAATAGCGATGTGCACGAACATTTTTGATATCTTCTTCCTTTCCTATACATCTTCTAGGTACTTAAAGTAGCATATTTTAGCAAAATGAACACGCGAAATATCATGAAATCAGATTTATTGTGCGAATTGCACAAATAATCACGAAATATACTCCACTTGGTACGAAAAATGCTATATTATCGATAAAGCTCTCCAATACACGTTTAAATGCTTCTGAGGAATTGACTGTCGTGGTTTCCTTCTCATTTGGTTGATAGTGCTGCATATTCTCTACACAAAAGCCTGCAATGCCAGAAGTATGTGTATTCAGTTCTGCGATCTCTAAGGATATCGATTACATCAAATGGCGTTGTGGTCGTAGATACAGCAGTGCGACTTCGCGACTGATAAAACTATATCAGCAAACATCCAGCATTTAAGTATAAAAATGCCGAAAACTAAAGTCACAACAGTTTTCTCGAGGGCCGAGGAATACAACAGTGAGGGGTTCTGTGTATTTGACGCTGCAAGAAAGATACTAATGTGTAAATATTCCAATGTTCGTATTCAGTGGGAACGAAAAGACACGTGCAATAAACACTGCAGGGATTCAGAAACGCATAAGCAGAGGAAGAAAGAAGGAAATGAACATAATTCTAAGCGTCAAATAACATTCGGCGATACTCTACACATTGCAAAGAAGTTGAAAAACCCTCTCATCACATAATTTGTTAGATTTACCTCATTCTATAAGGAAGATTTCAGAAGAAACATTGATCATTATGACCATTTATTTCGCGAATTACCCACCGAAATCAACAGTTTTATTTCACCAAAAGATAAGGACCTTACACATACGGATAAATTTAGGGAAAGTTGTATTATTTTCCATAGCACAGGTTAAGGGAGGAGAGGGGGGGGGGGGGAAGCTCCGGGGCATAGGATGCTGTTAATTATTGTGAGCAATAAAGAGTATTGAATGATATGAAAATGATTCATCATTTGAGCAAGCGTTTGTAGGGGAGACAAGAAAGTGAAACGGATTTACTTGCTCCACGTTGAGCGTACAATTGAAACGTTTTCTATTGCCCTCACTGTTGCGTGACAAATGTAATGGTTTCTTACTAGCTCTGCCTTGCACTTAGAAATATTTACTCTCACTAAGATATGTTGTTTTAATGGGCGCCAAGACCTCAACACTATGTTGAAATCTAAATTTATATTTAACAACACCTAGCTCTGGTAGAACACCTTCAAGAATCTATTCACTCAGATCGTGGTATGATTTGATCATTAACCCAACAAACAATTGTATCAGGAGAATGAATTGGTCTATATCTAATGCTACCTACTGAAAGCAAAGATTGCATGGTTAAAAGAAATGAATTTATTATATAAAACAAGTATTGCAAAATTAATAATAATAATAATAAGTTTGAATTTAAATTGGAGCGTTGCGATTTGAATATTACCGCTAGAAAATTACGTGTAAACGGAGTCGGATAAATTACTGATTTTTACTCTTATTCCCAAGCTATGAAGTTACTGAAATACTGAATATAAAACAAAGAGACGAGAGATTACGTAGTTCTGAGTCATTCGCGCTTACCACTGGAAATTGCCGTAGCATTTCCCTCGTACTGGATGTTGTAGAGAGCTTCCCACAGCCTCCTGGTCGTCGTCATCTTCTTCGTTAGTTGATGATATACTTGTAGATATAATAACTTTATGGTCCGAACATCGGAGCCAATCACACGTACAACCACACTGGTTAAGTTTTACAAAGATAGTCGCCTTGCCTCCACGGCGCGCAAACCATATATGCACTCGTCGCATTCCCTCTACGGACCCCGTCTTCAAGTCCCCCGGTCTCCTCTGATTGACTGACCCACCACGCGATCTTCCCCTCCTCCGGGTCATTACACTCGGCGCGGCGATGATGTCGATTACCGTTCCAGACCATTTCGCCTTTACTTGAAGCAGCAATCCAGCTTGCGTCATGCTACTCGACAAGATTAAGCCTGTAGCCGAATTCCCCGTGACTCACCTCTCTCAAAATACCCTAACTGACAAAACTCCGTAAAATTCCGTAATCATATAATTTTCTTACGATAATGTTGTTCGTAATAATTTGCTTGATAGTGTTTTCTATAACATAGAAAACCTATCTGATTACTTATAATTTTATAAAAAATGCTCCAAAGAAATACCTTAATAATAATAATAATAAGTTAATAATAATAATAAGTTACATGAAAACTTCTCTTGGCTGAACAATTTGCCGCGTAAATAAATATAGAATGGCTTCCTACTGACTTATGCCAGTTGCATAAAATCCCCTCGAAAAACACATTACATATACGCCTCGGATCATCGGATGATTTACCGTGACGACGGTCCATCATGCGATTATCCCAGACACGTTAATAAAACCCCATCCAAAATACATATTACATAAATGAAATCACCCTAAATTACATATATATATATATACACTCATAATTTTTCTTTACGCACTTTGCGTCAAAGTTTGTTGTCACTATGGATTGTACTTTGCAACCAGTCCAATGTTTTTCATATAGAATAATGTTCCACGGATATTTCCGCCTCTCAAATTTCTCTATGTTGGGAAAATAGACATAAATAATGTGTGAGCACTGTGTATTTATGATGTCACATCACACGCATCAAGGTGTTCTGATATATGTATCACCACAGAACTTCCTAATTTCACTGGAGATCCCTTCCTTATGGTGAAATTTAATCTCACTTATCACTGAGCACACGATCACACTATTGTGGCAGCGCCTCGTGACCATAATACTTAATCTCTCTTTATATAAGACGAAATTAATATTGACTTCTGAAAAAAAAACCAGTAAGTGCGCATTACATATAACACCAAATATTTCTGTGCCGTAATCGCCCTGTCTTCTTAAGTTCCCGTAGATCAACTTCTACTAAATATTAGTTCTCAACACAGACCAGTTCTCCGCACACAAATAATACCATTGTACAAATTACCTTAAATTACACACTTACAAATCTTACATTTCGAGGCCGTAAACAGAAATCACGTGTGCTGTTATGTATGAGTTTCATGAAGGACTGTCTCGCCTTCTGATGGCCCATCTTTTGTCTCGTGGACGCCTTAAGCAAAAATACCCTGTTCAAGCGCTCACCCATCTCTAGGAGACAAAGGGAATTCACCAGCGCTACCAAATTCTGGCCTTGGTGTATTGAGACATTTTAGTGCTCAAGAGCATCCGACAATCCCGTCATATTTCCCTGTACCTTAAAAACACTCAATTACTTACAGACTACCCCCCTGTGTGACTTCTAATACGCCTGCCTGGAAGACCAGATCTTCCTCGCACCAAATACCACACTTACTCATTTGATAGGCTGGCTCGCCAGCTAAACACACTTACTTTATGACACATACTTTCGTAGACTATGTATATTATACGTTGCTCCACTAGCATGTTTCTCAGTGTCTGTAACGATGCCCTGTTGCTACTGTCCACACATGTTAACCCTACTTTCCTCTGGTGTCACACCTCTACTCGACACTCTATGACCTAAAAATGTCACTTCTGATTGACAGAATGACGACTTAGACAGCTTCAAAGTGAACCCTGCCTGATCTAACTTCTGAAAAACTATATCTAAATGACGTAGATGCTCCTCAAAACTGCGTGAACTAATTACCATATCATCAATGTAAATGGTTACAAACTCTCCTGTGTCATCCCCTAATGCGATGTTTAAAGCCCCAATTAAAGCTGCTGAACTACTCTTTAACCCATAAGGTGTTCTACAAAATTGATAAAGGTTATATTTATGACTAAAAGCTGTAAATGGTCTATCCTCGTACATAAGTGGCACTTGCCAAAAACTGGAACTCAAATCTACACAAGTGAAATACTTCTTCCCTTCAAATGTTTGCATTAATTCCTCTATTGACATAGATTTCAGCTGATCTGAACTAATTCTACTGTTAACCAAACGAGCGGCTAAACAAATACGAACCGTGCCGTCGGCCTTGGGTACCGTGATCAAAGAATTAACATATGGACTGTTAGAGTGCTCAATAATCCAATCTTCAAGCATCTGGTTAATTTGTGCCTCAACTGCACTCTGATAAGCGAAAGGTACAGGATATCTATGTCCTGTGAATACTGACCTATCAATAACGTTCAAAGAATGTGTATAGCAATTGGCCATACCAATGCGATCCTCAAAATCTCTCCTATTACACAATAAAACATCATAGAGCCGAACACACTGTTCCACCTCTATATTTCCCTGACATGCAGCATCACGTAACGAGTCCTCTAGACTACCGTTCGTAATCACACTGCCCACAAAACATGGAGAACCCCGCTCTACGGCTGGCGATATCTCATTTAAAGTACAAATCACACCTACAACACTACTTCTCTGAATAAGGTCATTGAACGCTACTTCTACTTCAGAATCACCCCATTTAAATTTCAAACTCCCTACATCATAACATAAGTTACCAGACACTCTACTTAGCCACTCTGAACCCAAGATAACACTGAATACTAAATTTGGAATTACAAGACAAATCTGCTTTTCTATATGATTATTAATTTTAATGTCTACTAAAACTTGCTTAGAAATTACTTTAGACCTCTTCCCAACAGCTGTGATAACAAAAGTGCTTTTAATTGGCATCTCCTCAAAATTTACTCCAGCTCCTTTCATTTTATCATAAAATGCACTATCAATTAAAACATCTGTGTACGCCTCGGACACGTTAAATTTAACTATGGGGCTCTTACTAACTACCTCCTGAATAATACCTTCATCATTTAGTTCACGTAATAATTCATTTCTTACATTTAGGTCATAGGGTTCCTGTATAAGTGTATGGACAGTGCATGTTACAGACTGAGATTCTGACCTTACATCGCAGCCTGGTTCGTGTTTAAAGCATTGCTACGGCTTGGTGTAGTCCTACTTACTACTGCACTGGTCTGGTTGTTCTGGGTTGTGTTAACAGTATCTCTCTATCCGTTATTACCATTGGGCTGATTCCCTCCTTGACCCCTGTTCTGGTTATAATTATTATTATTATTATACCTCCCTTGGTTACCCCTAAAATCATTATTTCGACCTTGATTTCCCCTGAAATCATTATTTCTACTTTGGTAGTTCGTACTATACCCATTTCCTCTGTATTGGTTTTGCTGATTATTATTATTATTATTTTGGTTCCCCCTATTTTGAACGCTGGCCTCTTCGCCACTGTTCCCTTGAACTTCCTGACTCCTATTCTCATTAGGCCTGTTATTATGGTTACCCTGGTTCCTACCGAAATTCTCCTCGTAACCACCTCTTCCCAGAGCATCGAATGTACTCAATAAATTTTCCACTTGTGAAATAGATTTAACATTTTGTATACAGGCAGCTTCTTTGATTCTATATGGAAAATGCCTTAGTAATAGCCTGACTACGTCACTTTCCTCCTTCAAACCATCCAGATATTTACACGTCAATACCTGTCCTAAAAAGTACTCGGTCATAGTGTAGTTTCCTCTCGGGTTATATTTCCCACACACAATTCCCTCACGATGCTGTGACTGAATTACCTCATTCCAAAATTTCTCACAAAATTTAACTTTAAAATCTGAAATATTCTCGAAATTGTCTATGTAGACAGCAAACCAGTTTCTTGTCTCCCCTACAAACGCTTGCTCTAAAATCTCAACTACCTGGCACCACTCAATACTACCATCTTCCAACCTTTCCCCGAATTTGAAACACTCTCCACTCCTCTGGAGTTGATTTTCAATTAACTACCCTCATTACCACAAACCTACAGAATTTACTGCCTTTAAATACGGGCCACAAGTGATTTTAACATTACTCCCGACTTTGAATGGGCGCCAAGGTTGACCATATGGGTCTTCCTGAATAAAATAGGATAAAATACGGTACATAACTGTTGCCCCGACTATGAAACACCTCATCCCAGGTGTAGGGCATTTGGCATGCGTTTGCTGATGTACCAGGTTCATGCAAGACAGGAATATAAACACACATGAATTTTAAAGAGATAATCTATTGGCTGTACTATACACATATATACATAATATACAACACAAAATACCCTTCATACACTCGTGAAATTATACAGTACCTTGCCACTGAATTTAGGCTCTGAGAGCAGGAAAACACTTACGGCCATATCAGACCCAGGCATAACAGCCACCTACGTATATACACTGTACCGTCCGTACACAAAATAACTACACACGTTAGACTGGTTCACTCTACTTTCTTGCTTCTCGAACTGCACGTTCACGTCTCCATTCTCACATGACTTCGATGAAATGTTTACGACTGAAATATCCGACAGCCCATGGTATGGATGGACCCATGAAATGTACGTAGCCTCCAATAGCCCATAAGAGCTCAGTGGATAGCTAAAAATTAGTCACTGCTCATTCGTATTACGATACCATGATCATGTAATAACGACACTAAATTGCAAGTAGACAACGGACTTTCGCTGTAAAAGCAAGAAGACGATCTCTAACTGTTCGTTACGGAAACCATGTCACGTAAAACGACCCTGGGCTTCAGTAGATCAGTGTTCTGCTGATAAAGCAATAAGACGAGCTCTGAACGCCAGACACGCCATTATATGCACTGGCGCAAGGCTACATAACCCCAAAGTCTCTGCCGGAACTAATTTGTGTGTGGCCCGCTCCTGGCGGAACATCCGTGTCAACACATGAACATAAGACAGTCGAAATCCACACTGACGTCACACAGTAGTTTTTTCACGCGAAGTTCATGGGAGTTCATGCCATAAATAGCCTAGGTAATCCCACACAAGCCGAATTACTGCCTGTCTTTTCCGGGTATGTCACATATCCAGCACTCGAAAATACCAAATCATTGTACCTTTATAGTACAGCCACGAATCTAACATTTAACATTACTAGGTCAAAATAAAGCCATTAACCCCAAACCAAAATGAAATAATGCTTCTACTTAATACAGTCTTATATCCTTATTCCCAAAACGTAATAAATCGCAAAACCCCCGTATTTTATAATATCAAATATCCCAAAACCGATAATTAATAAACAGTGATCCTAGTTGGTGCGGACCATGCAAAGATGAATCCGTCCACAAAAACACACACAGGCACAATAAAAATCACCTCTGCAACCCCAAGTTAACCCAATATAATAAGATACGAATAAAATACCCCAAACTAACTGCACAAGGCACAAAACCCGAGGGTGAGCTACTGTAACTGAATAAATTTGGTTACAAATTTATTTTCTATCGTATTCATGAACTCCATTGGACAACCCTGCCGATTACTGAATTTGCCTAGTTCTATTTCCCTGTGTGTGCTTTTCACATAAACTGGCCTACTCTGACTATTTTCCTGCCTAATTCTAGCTTTCAACTTCTGTTCTAATTCAGCAATTTTCTCCTCAGCTTTTCTTTCAATATTAGTTACAGTTAACCTAATACTCCCTTCCGATGCTTCTACTTTACCACTTAATTTAGCTTGTTTCTCACTAATCTCATTAATGCTTTCCTTATTCCTCTCCCTTAAATCATTAACTTCAGTGATTATTTCTGCATGAACTTTATCAATTCTTCCCCCCAGCTGTTCTTTAACCTCTTTAGTTGCTACCTGAATTTTGTCAATTTCTCCCCCCAATTGCTTTTTGACCTGCTGTGTTTCAAGTTGCACTAGTTCTTTTAAATTTTCAGCCTGTGTACTGATTCTAATTTCTAACTCCTCCTGTACTTTTCCTAATTTTCTGTCTACAATAATCTCTTTAGCCTTCTCTTCCATCACCCCTCTGATCTCACCTCTAATCAGTTCGAATTTATCACTAATTTCCCTACTATTTTGTTCAAGTTTAGCATTATTTTGTTTGAGTTTAGCATTTAAAGTTTCAGTACTCTTTCTATTTTCCCTACTGTTTTGTTCAAGTTTAGCATTATTTTGTTCGAGTTTAGCATTTAAAGTTTCAGTACTCTCTCTATTTTCCCTACTGTTTTGTTCAAGTTAGCATTTAAACTATCGCTCAATTCCCTATTACCCTCTTTATTTTCCCTACTATTTTGTTCAAGTCTAGCATTGTTTTGTTCGAGTTTAGCATTTAAAGCATCAGTACTAATTTTGTTTTGTTGCATAAACTGAAGAAGCAAACTCTCTAACCCTGCTTGACTGTTTTGATTACCCCCCTCAGTATCGGGATTTACCTCCGACATCCCTGTACTGCTTTCATTTCCAAGACTAGCCATACTGCTCGTATCTTCACTATCCAACTGGTGACCACTACGCAACTTCATCTCTTCCTCAGCACTACCCATGCTGATACACACCGATAAATGAAAAACCCCCAAAATACAGGCACAGAAATATATACCCTTCTCCTTCCACAAATGTTATTAGGTTTTCAGCCCCAAGTTGGTAGCGACAAGTGAAACGGATTTACTTGCTCCACGTTGAGCGTACAATTGAAACGTTTTCTATTGCCCTCACTGTTGCGTGACAAATGTAATGGTTTCTTACTAGCTCTGCCTTGCACTTCGAAATATTTACTCTGACTAAGATATGTTGTTTTAATGGGCGCCAAGACCTCAACACTATGTTGAAATCTAAATTTATATTTAACAACACCTAGCTCTGGTAGAACACCTTCAAGAATCGATTCACTCAGATCGTGGTATGATTTGATCATTAACCCAATAAACAATTGTATCAGGAGAAGGAATTGGTCTATATCTAATGCTACCTACTGAAAGCAAAGATTGCATGGTTAAAAGAAATGAATTTATTATATAAAACAAGTATTGCAAGATTAATAATAATAATAAGTTTGAATTTAAATTGGAGCATTGTGATTTAAATATTACCGCTAGAAAATTATGTGAAAACGGAGTCGGATAAATTACTGATTTTTACTCTTATTCCCAAGCTATGAAGTTACTGAAATACTGAATATAAAACAAAGAGACGAGAGATTACGTAGTTCTGAGTCATTCGCGCTTACCACTGAAAATTGCCGTAGCATTTCCCTCGTACTGGATGTTGTAGAGAGCTTCCCACAGCCTCCTGGTCGTCGTCATCTTCTTCGTCAGTTGATGATATACTTGTAGATATGATAACTTTATGGTCCGAACATCGGAGCCAATCACACATACAACCACACTGGTTAAGTTTTACAAAGATAGTCGCCTTGCCTCCACGGCGCGCAATCCATATATGCACTCGTCGCATCCCCTCTACAGACCCTGTCTTCAAGTCCCCCGATCTCCTCTGATTGGCTGACCCACCATGCGATCTTCCCCTCCTCCGGGTCATTACACTCGGCGCGGCGATGATGTCGATTACCGTTCCAGACCATTTCGCCTTTACTTGAAGCAGCAACCCAGCTTGCGTCATGCTACTCGACAAGATTAAGCCTGTAGCCGAATTCCCCGTGACTCACCTCTCTCAAAATACCCTAACTGACAAAACTCCGTAAAATTCCGTAATCATATAATTTTCTTACGATAATGTTGTTCGTAATAATTTGCTTGATAGTGTTTTCTATAACATAGAAAACCTATCTGATTACTTATAATTTTATAAAAAATGCTCCAAAGAAATACCTTAATAATAATAATAAGTTAATAATAATAATAATAAGTTACATGAAAACTTCTCTTGGCTGAACAATTTGCCGCGTAAATAAATATAGAATGGCTTCCTACTGACTTATGCCAGTTGCGTAAAATCCCCTCGAAAAACACGTTACACCCTCTCATCACATAATTTGTTAGATTTACCTCATTCTATAAGGAAGATTTCAGAAGAAACATTGATCATTATGACAATTTATTTCGCGAATTTCCCACCGAAATCAACAGTTTTATTTCACCAAAAGATAAGGCCCTTACACATATGGGTAAATTTAGGGAAAGTTGTATTATTTTCCATAGCACAGGTTAAGGGAGGAGGGGGGGGGGGCGGCTCCGGGGCATAGGATGCTGTGAATTATTGTGAGCAATAAAGATTATTGAATGATATGAAAATGATTCATCATTTGAAAAATCTAAGCAAGTTCTGTTACACTGAGAAACATTGAATCCTGGATAAGTTTTTCACAGCAATGAGATACGAGAAGCATTTTAGGGGCGCTGCTCTTTCTATATCATGCTATTTCTGGCTTGTATTTAAGTTTTAAGTCTACTTTTCTCAATTACAAAAGGTAATGTTGACTAAACTATTAAACTCTTCATGAAATAACCTTACATAAAAATTAGGAGAATATAAGAAATAAGAAAACGTTCATTTTCATTTAACTTACTTAACTTACTTGACATACTCGCTAGTCATGCCCAGTTCAGCCACAATTTGTCTCCATGCCTTTGTTTTTCTTAATATCTTTTTGTACCGGTATTTACTGTGATTAGTGTCATACAAGAATAACATGTTCCCTCACTTTCTCTATAAGTTTCTCTGCCTCAGCCATACCGCTCTGACCGCTCGGTAATTTTGTACAAGTGTATTGCTTGTCACTGCGGTCTAGACTGTACCGTCTTGAGTATGATGCAGTATTGTGAAATACAACCTTTCCGCCGTCCTGTCACGATACTGTGTCGCTGACCGCCACAACAGATCGTGTTTTGAATGTCCGAGTCTTTAAAATCACACAAAACGCCTTTTACAGCTGATTTAAAAAAGCACCCATTAAGTACAAATATAAGGCCGCCTCATGGTGTAGTGGTGACATTGTTGTCTTCCAACTGTTGGGTCTCTGGTTTGATTCCCAGCTCTGCCAAGAATTTTAAAGTCTTGGTATTGTCTGATATGAGGTCTCCCAGCCTTCTGAAGCCAAATGGGAACCCGCCAGATGTTGTGGCAGAAGCAGCAGAAAGGAATTAGCTATCTACCACATGATAGATAGATCTCGTTTATTGCAGAGACACAGGAGAACATCAAGTGTAATGCAGTCGTCAAACAAATTAGAATATTTAATGTACCTATGTTGCTCTAAAGCGAGGACACCCTATGACACGTTCAGTATTTACTCTACATATTTTAGTATAAATATATCTTACAAGACAAAATCAACATAAAGCACCTACATAAGAGGAAGCTAACCATAATACACTAGTGTCCAAAAGTTAAGCATAAGTTATGAATAAGCAGGCCAACAGAAAATAGACCGCAAATCCCTCGACATATGCACCTACCAACCTTAAGTGTTCGCCCTGTATAGGAAAAGAGTATTCCCTGCTTTAACTTGCGGCGTAACAGCAAGGTAAACACAGCCAGTACCTGCGTCCCATATTCCCTCAGTCATGTTTGCCCTGTTATAGAGTGCGGAGTGTAGCCTCGTGGTGAACGTGACAACATAATGGCACAATGACGCAATTTGGACCCCATTTTGCAGGGTAGAATACTCGGCTGCCTGAATGTAGGCCAGACACAGACGGAAGTCGCCGTATCCTTGAATGTGCCACAAAGTGTCATTTCCAGTCTTTGGAGATGATTTCGAGACGCAAGAGATGTTAGTCGTAGGCCAGTACCAGGTCGACCGAGAGTCCCCACAGCAGGACCGATA
Organism: Meconema thalassinum; assembly: GCA_946902985.2. Lineage (NCBI taxonomy): Eukaryota > Metazoa > Arthropoda > Insecta > Orthoptera > Tettigoniidae > Meconema > Meconema thalassinum. The sequence continues at coordinate 668,958,054 of OX336389.2, read as the reverse complement.
TCTGGCCTTAGCCGCCTGACGAAATTGGAATGCATCTTCAAGACAATTGTCGGCGGAGCTTGCAGCCGTCTCAGGGGTTGTGGATTCTCGGCAAACTGTGTACCGGAGGCTCAGAACAGCATGCCAGACATCCAGCGGTGTGCGTCCCGCTCACTCCAGCACAGAGACCGGCCGGGCCCGTTTACCGTGGAGCCGTCAACGTCAAAACTGGACCATGAGTGAATAGAGGCATGTACTCTTCACAGACGAATCCCGCTTCAGTTTGTAGAACGATTCCCGTTGCACATTAATCTGGGGAGAACCGGGTAGCCGATACAACCACAGGAACATCGTGAAACGGGACCAGTATGGTGATGGTAGCGTCATGGTGTGGGGCGGCATCATGTTGAATGGCCGTATGGACCTGCACATCTTCATTGGTGGTCCGAGGAACACTGCGAACGCTCGGAGATACAGGGATGAGGTACTGAAACCACATGTTCAACTCTTCAGAGGTGTGGTTGGTCCAGACTTCCTCTTAACCTTTTCAGCTCGTATGTCGGAAATGTTCCGACATTGGGATTTCCTGTTGTATTCATATGTCGGAAATGTTCCGACATAGTGTTTACTCCAAGTTTAAACATAATTTTGCGGGAAAATTTTTGCAACTAGCGATTCACGGACAATATCTATAATTTAGAGAATCCATGGCCTTCTGAATACTGTATATTTTTAGCAACCTATGGGCAGGCAGTCCGCAGAACGTATATCGAGCACTGTTTTTACAATCTGTGGGCGCAAAATGGCCTCAAAAAATTCAACAATTTTATATATGCTGTTATCAGTGAGTACACCCTTAATCTTCTGTTTTTATAACCTGAGAGGCAGTTGCCTAAAAGTAGGTGGCAGGGAATTGAAAAATTTTAAAGAGATAATAATAAATGTCTTCTGAGTTTTACTGAAGTAACATTAAAAAACAAGTAAGTTGTTCCTACTCCTTGTGCTGTATGAATGGACATACCCAGTTCCTCATATTTATTGTAATTTTCTTTGATGTATAAGAGGCATTGGAAAATGAACACTGCAGGCAGTCATGATACCTAAATCAACAAATGCTTGCCTACAGTGGCTTTGAGGAGGAAGGCCACAAATTATTCTCACAGCTCTTTTCTGTAATTTTAACAATTTCTCTGCCTGATGCTTGTGACCCCAAAGTAAAATCCCATAGGACAAATGGCTATGAATTTGTGCCAAGTACACTACTCTTAAATCAGTGGTACTGATGCATGACCTAAGTTTTCTCTGTTAGTTATTTTGTTTTTAATTAAGTAAGACATCATAAAAATTATTGTTTACCTTCTTTTTACTATGGTGGTGCGATGGTGACGCACTATCTGCGGCCTTGTTGGGAGACTTCTTTTTTTTTGGTCTTACGAATCATTGTGTGTGTCATTGTGTGTACATGTGTTGGCTCGGTAATGTATGGACGTTGTGGTTCTGAATAAAACTGAGATATACTAAGAGAATGTTTTGATTACCCGGATAAATAACCTTCAGGTTATGGGCCCAGATAGTGTTCATCGGGCAATGATTGTGATGTGGAAGGATTCTGTTGGAGACTGTGATTGGAAATAAATTGGACTGTGACTGAGGACGAACTACAACCGTCAAGATGGCAGACGAAATCGAATATCGTAGTAACATTCCGAGACTGAATTCCAAGAATTATTTTGCTTCGAAGTTGAGAGCAAAGGCAGAGTTGATCTAGAACAATAGTTGGAATGCTGTGGAACCGGGTTTTCACCCACCCCTTAACATTGATCAAGAGAGAGTGAACCGAAAAGCACTGCCTTTTCTGTACAAATACGTGATTAATTCGTATTTGAATGACATATCGGGATGTGCATCGGCTAGAGAAGCATGGCTGATACTTGAAGGGATCCATATAAGAGTTAGTTTCCTGCAAGGATTGAGATGGTTAAAGGCACTATTTGCGATTGAGAAAAGTGATGATGAAGAACCACACGAGTACGTAGCATGCATTCAAGTGCAATGCCAGAAAGTAAGAATGGCTGGATGGGAGTTCACCAACAGGCAGATAGTGGGACTAATACTGCTCTGACTACCAATGGATAGATATGGTTCACTGCAAGAGCAGCTGGGTCGTGAAGAAAATTTGACTGCAAGACTCGTGAAGGCAAGACTACTGGAGGAAGGGAATGAGACCACAGATCAAGACGATGCTACAGCCTTAGCATCCTGGAGCAAACATCAACAGACAGCAGCTCTAAAGTTCCAGGGCCAGAAAAGAGATGGGGGTGATCCTCAGGAGAAGCCGCGATCAAAGGGGAAGACTCAAGGATCAAATCAAAGAGAAAGGGAATGCTATCATTGTGATGGATTTGGACATATCGCTAAGCATTGTGACAAGTTAAATGCTTCAAGTGTGGAGCATATGGCCATTGGCCAAGCGATTGTTCGCACAGTGCTCAAAATTCCATTAATGTAGGTAGTGAAGCCAAACATAAAGTGCTTGTTAGTGCATATGGACTGGTGTTGCAAGAAGAAAAGTTGATGAACTGGGTATTGGATGCTGGTGCAACAGACCATATTTCTAATGATAGAGGTTTGTTTAGTGACTTGTGCTTATGAGATAGTGAAATTGCTATGGGTAAATGTGTAGCTAAAGTGAAAGGGTGTGGCACAGTAAAAATTAAATTCTCTGAAAAATGTGGAGGTTGGTTTTTAACCCTTACAAATTTGCTATATGTACCAGAGTTAGATTAAACTTGTTATCTGTTAGAAAGATATCTTTGAAAGGTATGCGTGTAGAGTTTAACGGAGATGAGGCAACAGGGTATGATGGGCAAGGAAATATTTTTTAGGGCTTATGTCTCAGGTGCTCTTTATGTAGTGCAAGCTGAATGTGTGGAAATCGCAGCAAATGTTATTCAGACAGAAACTACCAGTGATGTATTTAAGGAGTTTAAGAAATTTAAGGACAAGGTTGAGCAGCTTAACGATTGGAAGATTAAGGCAATACAAACTGATGGTGGGGGAGAGTATTGTAGCACTAATTTTGAGGCGTATCAAATTGAATGTGGGATAGCACAAGGAACGACTGTAGCCCATTCACCTTCACATAATGGGATTGCGGAACGAGTAAATCGTACTATAGCAAATGCTGTAAAATGTATGTTGTCCGAATCAGGGATGCCAAAAACAGTTATGGGCTGAAGCGGCATAAAGTGTGGCACATATCAGGAACGTTTGTCCATCCCGTTCAATAGGTTTCAAGGTTCCTTTAGAATTATGGAGAGGGAAGGAGGTCAGTAAGGCATTGTATGATTCACTCAGGAGTATTTGGTTGTAGAACATGGCTATATGTGGGAGCTAAGGACAAATTTTATGAGAGGGGTGTAGCACGTGTATTCATAGGGTATGAAGAACATGCAAAAGGTTATCGTTTATGGTTAACCGAAGAAAGGAAAGTAAAAATAGCTCATAATGTTGTATTTCAGGAAGACTAATTCCCATACAAGTTTACAAAGACTGAGGATATTAGCTCTAGGCCTATCATGTATCTCGAAGATATAGCGCAAAGTGTGGGGATAGAAGATAGGCCTAGCGAGAATGTTGAGACATTTGAAGTTGATGAGAATGTAGTAGATGCAAATGTATGTAATCAAGTTGTAGTACGTGAAGGTGGCGTAGGCATAGAGCAGGAGACTGATAGTGAGACGGATGATTCACTAAGTAATGAACCCTTCTGACGTTAGAAGATCAACTAGATTAGCTGAGAAAGAAATAGACTCGGTTGTTATTACGACTGCATTAGTTCATCAGATACTGGATGTTATCATGTACCAAACAATGTTAGAGACGCTCTTCCGGCAGATGATGCTGTGTGTTGGAAAGGAGCAATGGATAATGAAATTAAGAGTTTAACGAAGAAGAATACCTATGAAATTGTAGATAGACCAAAGGGTAAAAATGTACTGACTTGTAAGTGGGTATTGACTGTAAAGCCTAGTTATGATGGAAGAGCACCAAGGTACAAGGCACGCCTGGTGGCACGCGGGTTTAACCAAATTCCTGGAACAGATTTTAATGACACCTACTCACCTGTAGTTAAGAAAAAGACGATTCGATTGTTATTAGCCTTATCAGTGAAAAAGAGATGGGTCAGGGAATATGTTGATGGCAGCTTATCTCAATGCGAACCTACAGGAGGAAGTGTATATGGAACAGCCACCTATGTATCAGCAAGGTGGAAGTGATAAAGTATGCAGATTGTTAAAGAGTTTATATGGTCTTAAACAGAGTGAAAAAGAATGGCATAACACATTGGATCAGATATTACATGATTTTAGTTGGACGAGATTATAGAAAAACCCTTGTGTTTACCTAGATAAGTCTAAAGAACTAGTGGTGTTTGTGTATGTGGATGATTTGGGGATCTTTGGTGTTGGAGAAAAAGTTGAAGAAATGGAACAGTTGTTATCAAATGTTTTGGAGATTAGGGAGATAGGGAGGATGACAAATTTCTTATCAGTGTACATTGTGTTGAGTGATAACTCATTGTTGATTGACCAGAGTCATTATATTGAGCACTTGTTATCTGATAAGATTAGATTTTATTTATCCAGTTGATCAATTACATGTATACAATACTTTTTTGATATAGGATATGTCGGAAATTACTACTATAAAATAAAAGAACTTACAGGTATATATTGCAAATACAATACGGTAACTATAACATATAAAAATAATAGATCTTATGAGATACAATCTTATTGGACAACTATTTACACCTTACTCTATTATCACAATATGAAAACTTAATTCTATAAATACAACAACTTACAGCTAGGTATTACATTTAAAATAGAAAAGCAAAATATAATTATAGATTTCATCGCTCCTATATGCTAAAGTATTCAACTACAGAATAAAAACAATGGCACTGCAGATAAGCTTTCAACATTCTTTCAAAGGTTTTTTTATTTTCGGGGCCAATTTTATATACTGGGGTAGCTCTCTCTCTCTCTCTCTCTCTCTCTCTCTCTCTCTCTCTCTCTCTCTCTCTCTGCACAGATGGTGGGACTAATGCTACTCTGACATTCCCTGACCCATCTCTTTTTCACTGATATGGCTAATAACAATTCACTACCGTATAGTTTAGGTTATTAAGTACTTTGATTTATGTATTGTTGCATTATAATTAGACCTGGGATTTTAGGCTCTAAAAAAAATAGTTTTAGGTGCCTAAAATAGGCTTTTAAAACTAGTAAATAGGCTTTTAAAACAAGTAAATAGGCTTTTAAAAGAGAAATTAGGCACTTAAAATATGTTTTCAAAATGTGTGGATAGGCAGGAAATAGACTTTAAAATATTACAATATACACTTAAACTGTAACGTGATACTTTATTTCTTTAACAAACGTGGTATCCCTATTCTTAACCGAAATAACTGCAAAATTAAGACAGAATAAAAAAGACATTTATGAAAAACAATATAAAAAGTAATGTGTCAAAAAATGTTTTGGATTATATGATATATCATTATCAGTACTGATCTAAAACCTTAATACTAAAATCACTGTACACAATTACAGCACTGTAGGCATCCAATAACGGTGGAAACGCGAATGGAGTATGTGTTTATTTATTTGTGAGGAACATTCCTACAGTACTTTCATTCGTAGTTTGCTTTACAGTACATAACAATAATCTTCTCCAAATTTTCCACAGTCAGGCTGTGTCTTTTGTCTGTTAAAATCATTTTGAAAGCAGAAAAAGAGCGCTCCACACTCACAGATGTTAGCGGGGCATAGGAAAATTTACCTACATTTTTCAATTCAATTTCACTTGGTAAGTCTACCTTTTCCCCATCCATTACCTGATGTACCCTTTTCAGCATTGAATAACCTGGGTTCTTCAGCAGTACACTAGACCACTTGTCTCTTATTTTATCTCCTACCTTGCCCCTAGCACTTTGTATGTTATTCTCAGCTTCTTCAATTACAGAAAATTGCTGTTTGAGACTGTTTCCTTTTTCCTCCATTTTTGTAATGGTGACTGGAAGAAATGAAAAATTTGCCTGAATATACGCAATGTCTCTCTGAACACTGGAACAATCATTTAACAGTTCTTTGACAGACGACACACATGCAGAGTTGTCCGTTAAAGGCACATTGTCTATCACAGTCATGATTTCCTCAAGATGTTCTGCATAATACAGGGCAGCTTCCATCCAGGAACCCCAACGGGTGATGATTGGCTGTGGTGGAAGGGGAATAGAGGGGAGTTTCTCTCGAAAGATGGCTATTCTTGATGGAGCCTTACAGAACACTTTCTTCATTGTTGAAATGAGAGTATTTACTGCAGGAAACTCGGCCCTAACTGTTTCTGCGAGTCTATGCAAGGCATGGGCCATGCAAGTAACATGAATTAAAGAAGGATAGAAAGTTTTGAGGAGAGCTGCAGTGGCAATCGTGTAGGAAGCAGCATCGGAGACAAGGAGAAGGACTTTAGAATCATCAACACCCCCAGGATACAACAATTGCAACCCCTTGTTGATGAAGTATACAATGCTTCGACTATTGACTTTCTCAAGCTGTTTAGAGCAAAGAAGGTGAGCAGTAGATGCCTGATTGGGTTCCAGTTTTCCTACTATAAGGTTAGCAATGTACCTGCCCACAGAGTCGGTGGTTTCGTCCACACACAACCATATGCAAGACTCCCCAATATCCTCCCTGATTGACAAAATGACCTCATTGTAACAAATATCTAAGTAGTTTTTCTTTAATGTAGATGCTGATGGGATGTGCTGCTTGGTGTATTTCTGAAAAAAATCTCTGAAAACCGGATTATGCACAGCATTCCAGGGGATATTTGCTGCAACTAGGGCTCTACACATATCAGCATAGAAACCATTATGAGTTGTAGGAGATATAGTTTGTGTGAGCAGAGTCTGTCTAATGTTACTTTTCATGGCTGCTTTCGCTTTGTGACTGGCACTATCTGCATGCTGCTGAAGGTGGCATTTTTTTCTCATGTGAAATCTAAAACACAATAAAGTGATGTCAATTAGAGACTAAGATGAGGAATAGAAAAGGTGAGCTATTGAATAAAATTTGTAATTTTGAACTATTTAAATTAAGCCATTATTACTCTAAAGTTAATTAAGAACAAGAACACTACAGTCCCCGAAGGGCCTTGGCTTTCAATAACGGTTGCTGCCCAGCTCATGGCCTGCAGATATTGGGTGGCGTGTGGTCAGCACGATACATCCCTCAGCCGTATTGCCTTGCCTCCGTGACCCCTGCCCACCGTAGTTTCTCAATTGTCCTCACGATGCTGGGTCAACACCCTTCCAGACCTCATAGATTTCTAAATTACTGCCGGTACTGGAAATCGAACCCAGGTCGCCTGGACTACTGTCGGCGCAGAAAGTATCTGCAGTCGAGTTTAAACGCTAATAAAATTTGAACCAGTCCACCAATCTAAAATGCAATCGCTCCATCGTAAAGCTTGTTTTATTCTGCATTCTTTGCTGGTACATGCATATTTTTATTATGTTTCCTGTGAAAGTTATGTTAGGTGGAATGCAAAAAGTACCTATTTTCTTGCCCGTTTTTTGTAAACAACAACTTTGTAGTACCGTTACATGAAAACGTACTGTTCGACTTTCATGAAATTTAGGTGGATTATGGAATGCACTATTATAAATATATTTATGAAGTTTAATTACTCTACACACGTTGGAAAAAAGTTATTGTTTTTGTAAAAGACTGTCCGTTTGATACTGGGTGGTCTTCCGAAATCGAGACTGAGTTCATCAAAGGTCTGAAGGTTTTTGTTTCAAATCGTTGTATACCGAAAACTTACAATGATTTCTGTATTTTATACCGATTTTTATTTGAAATCGAGCGACAGGCTCTCCGTTTTCATGTAATTAAACTACAAAGTTGTTGTTTACAAAAAACGGACAAGAAAATAGGTATTTTTTTGCATTCCGCCTAATATATCTTTCACCAGAAACACAATAGAAATATGCATGTAACAGGAGATAACGCAGAATAAAACACGCTTTACGATGGTGTATTTATATTTTAGATTGGTGGACTGGTTCAAATTGTATTAGCGTTTAAACTCGACTGCACATACTTTCTGCGCCGGCAGTAGGTCTCTACAATTAATTAGAGAAGCCAATATCAAAACCTTAATTTTAGATTAATATGAAATTTAAGATATAGGCACATACCTGTTTATTGCAGTACTGGCAGAAAATAATCTTGCCATCAAAAGTCATCCCTGGAAATTGTACAAGCCATTGTTGTATAAGCGCACTCTTAGATGATTTCGTTTTAGGCATGATGAACTATATTCACTTAAACAGATGTTCTTTCACTGGCGACTTGACACAGTATGTCGCTTCTTACTACCTGCTCCTTGTTCTTCCTAGATAATCCTCCCCCTCACCCCGTCACTCGACACAGTACGTCCTTGACTACCTGCTCGTTGTTCTTCTGAGCTAATCCTCCACATCCACCCTTCACTCAGCATTCCTTTGGTGACAGTTGTCTGGGAAGAGCACATTTCTGTGAAAAACCCACCCTCTGCTGTTCTGCTCGTTCCAGGGATGTCCATTGTGTGGTTGTAAAAATTACAGAAGTTGAATTTTATTTTAAATGTAGAAAATAGGCATTTTTAGGCACTAAAATAGTAAAATAGGCTCTAAAGGTCCAAATAGGCATTTTAGGGCACTATAAAACTCTATTAATGTAAGGGATTTATCATGAAACGTCAAGATATTTTAAAAAAATCATGTTATTTCGTAAGGAACGAAATAGGCATTTGCCTTAAAATCCCAGGTCTAATTATAATTTACTTTATTTTGTATTTTAAGTGAACAAAGAGGCGAGCGTTGAGCAGCTATGAGGATGGTGGAGGCTGCAAATAAGAGAAAATATATATATTTGTTTGCTCAGTAAACCTTTTTTCCGATGTTATGATGACTTCACGAGTCAGGAATTTTGTTGAAAAATGGTCAGGAAAAGTCGGGAAAATTGACATTGAAAATTCCGTGGATACCATGTATTATTTATAATTGTAAGTGAACTGTAATAAATACTACAAAGCCTTAAAACCCCGATATTCATTTTGTTACACCCTGCAGATGTGTCAATGGCTCTTCAATAAGGGTTGGTCCATGTTTCAAAATCGAAGAGCTTACCTGGTAAACATCATAACAATTGCTATTTTTCATTTTGGCTAGTACTCTACTTACTTCACTAATTTCTACTGTATGGAACTTAAATTTACAACTTGGTTGAAGTAACGACTTCATATATAGTCGATAGAATCATATAGGTGGACTTCAGATTTAACAGATTCCAAGATTTTGTCCACTTTACCTGTGAAGAATTCATTGAAACCAGTAGGAGACAAACAGCATTTACTGATACCGTCCTTGACAAGTCCACCTTCTTTTCTAACTATGTTCTATATTGCTTTCGATTTATTAGAAGCTTGATTAATGAGTCTGTCATTAATCGTTTTCCTGGTTTCTCTAAACTGAGTAAATTTTTTCTTGTAGACCTTACATAAAAATTTTATTTCTTGCGACCCTGTACTAATACGAGGGTCGAGTCATAAGTCATGGCAACTATTTTTTTTTCTCGCGAACAGGAGACAACACGGAAAATCTACGATATGCATCTGGAAATATAGGGCATTTACGTATGCATAGTGCCTGAAGATAATTTCTGATGTCAGGAGATGCTCGTAGGTAAGTGACAGAACACAGGCCATTAGTAAACATTGTTTTATTATGGTATAGCAGAATGTCGAGCGATATGGAAAATATGGGATATACAGGAAATATACATAAATTTTAGTGACCCGGGAAATATGCGGGAAATTCGCATTTGATACGGGAAATCTTGAAAAGTCTCATAATGCCCCTACTTCTTAGCCTCCGAATGCTCAGTCGAATCCTCCCACTCGGCCTTCTGTTTCGCCTGCAGACCGTGCTGCCACCCGCATTTTGCGCCACCGCTAGAGTGCTAAGCAGGATGAGAATCCAGCCAACGTCGAATGCATACTTTGCCTGGCCGACCGCCGGCAAATACTCTCTCGGCGCTGGTTGCGCGCACCGCGCTCTTTACTGACAATGACAGACACGAATCAGTCCGCATTGTTATACACAGAAAGGACCAGTTTTGGTTTTTTTCGACCTGGGTTTATCGACAAGAGCAGCCCTTAAAGAAGCTAACAGCTCAAGATCTCAGAAAATTCCAGATGTGGATGTGCTGCATTTTTGCACCAACTCCTGAAAATTGTACATTCGTATGGCTGAAAAAATCAAATCTTGCTTAGAAGAAGACCCATGCTATTTCCTGCCTAGACCCTCTAGTGGTCGCTGAGACTCCTAAGTTGGCAGAGGATAGGATCGTCATTGCCCTGGAAATTCGTTGTAATCAGAAGAATTTGCTTTCTGGCACAATGGCTGACCGCATTAAGAGCAGCTACTCCGCACTTCTGAGACCGCTCTCCGTCATTCGCGTTTGAAGCAGTTCGACGGAAACGTGCTGTGGTCTGAATTAGTGGCTTCAGCACCTTCCTCAGTTCCTGCCAAATACGATTTCACAAGTTTCGTTGAAATGATACTGATTTTGTATCATAGCAATGCAGCTCTAGAGAGAAGTTTCTCCCTGAGTCAAGGAGTGCATGATTGCCATTCAGAATGAAGTAAGTCCGATTGGCATGTGTACTGTTCAAGGTGCTGTGGTGGCAGCTGGTAGAGTAGAAAAGATAAACTTGAGCAAGAGCATTGTCCGTGCTGCACGAAACTCCTACGCAGTATTCAAGTGAGCAAAATAGGTGCGAAGCCAGGAGGAAAAGGAAGTGATGGCTAAGGTGGCAGTCAAAAGAAAAGCCACGAAAGATCTCCAGGAATTGGCAAAAGAAAGAAGAAGATATTTGTAAACATTCACTGCGCATGAGTCGCACATGCATAATTTTCAAACATCTACAAACAATATCTCGCAGCTCATGACCTTCTACTATCAAACACCCGTCACCAACATGTGGGCACAAAATGCACCACGTAAGTGACAGAATTCTTGTCGTGTGGGCAGGCATTGTTTCAGTCGGTTGTTAACCCCTGTCTTCCTTTCATTGTCATTGTTTTGTTTACTTTTATTTCGCCGAAGTTCGACCCGAGGATTGGGCACATGCCGTAGAGCATGTACAGAAAGAAATACTGAAGGCTTTCTGGATATCGCGGTGGATAAAATGATTATTAACCTTGGCAATTTATCAAGCTCTGACGAAGAAAATGATGGTGGTGATGATGATGATGAACGGGACAGTGAAGGGATGGAGGGTGTCGAACCCTTGCCAAGTGACCGAGGATAATTTATTTATTGGTGTCAGTTCGCTTGCGGCAGTCGATAATAGAGCACAAGCTATTGTTTCCCGTCATAGTGTTCAAATTACCGCCTGTCATTCAATAGCCTATGACCTCGTAGTTGCGCCCCTTAATACTTAATAGCCTGCAACTCGGCAATGCAAAACCACGGCAATATCGCCACAGAGTGGCTTGTTTTAGTGCTCAGTGCTAAATACACTGCTGTCCAAAAGTTAAGCATAATCGCTAAACAAGGCCATACCGCCTGATAGGAATGTCAGACAGATTGCTCAACAAACGGAAGCTGAATCACACACTATATGTCTCACAACTTGTCCAAAAAAAACTGTGTCAGAAAGGTTCTGATAGCTAAGGTACACCTTTGACAACAACTAACGAAACTTGGCAATGCCTTCCACAACAAAATATGCTGTTAATAGGATGTATGGTTACCCCTAACGGCCACACATGCTTCGCAGCGACATCGGTGCTGCTGTGGGGTGGTTACTCTTGGTCGACCTAGTACTGGCCTACAACTAACATCTCCTGTGTCTCGAAATCGCCTCCAAAGCCTGGAAATGACACTTTGTGGCACAGTCAACGATATGGCGACTTCGGTCTGTATCTGGCCTGCTCCCAGGCCGAGTATTCTACCCTGCAAAATGGGGTCCAAATGGCGTCGTTGTGCCATTATGTTGTCACGTTCACCACTAGGCTACACTCCGCACACTATAACAGGACAAACCCGTCTGAGGGAATATGGGGCGCAGGCACTGGCTGTGTTTACCTTGTGGTTACGCCGCTAGTCAAGGCAGGGAATACTCCTTTCCTATTCAGAGCGAACACGTAAGGTTGGTAGGTGCATATGTCGTGCGATTTGCAGTCTATTTCCTGTTGCCCTGCTTATTCGTTACTTATGCTAAACTTTTGGACACTAGTGTAATTCTTTACATTAACTTTACTTTTGTATTATCATGGAAGCTAATATTAACCGTAGAGTCATGATCCAGTGAGTGTGCATGGTGCTATCTGTAACTACTGTACTGTAAGCTGTGAACGACCTCCACCCAGACTCTTGTTTCATGTTAATGGATATTCATTGCATGGTTAGTGTTTTTATATTCATTAGCTGTAGAGTGTTTGCCCTCTTTGTCGTATTTATTGAATTGAATACCGATGATAAAGGTATCATAGCTTTGGTATGTAAATTATTTATTCATCTAAGTACTGTAGGCTATTTCTCTGTTTGAATGTCCTCGGTGTTGACCCAGGATCTACTTTTAAAATATATTACGTATAATTGTAGCGCTGTGTATTATTCTAATCAGTTAATTTAAAACAACACTAAAAACTTTGGAACACTCACTCCCACCATATCCTTCACGTTCTTTCCTACGAAATACAGGGTGTAGGTGAGAACCATGCTAAGAATTCCTGCCGTGTCGTGGTTAGATGTAGGGCATTGTTATGTGACGACCATGGATTGCGTAGAGGAAAAGCGGTGCAAGGCTAGTTTCAGGAAGGCTGTCAGTACCGAATGTGTGGGGTTAGCAATACTGTGTTTGTTCCATAATTAACGCGTGTAATGGCGGACACACTTCTAATTTTACTATACAAGTCGTGATCTAAAAAGGGATAGTGGGTGGGTAACATCTATTACTCCATGACCCCCAGAATTATTCTTCATTATTACGAAGGGTAGTTTGACTATTTTCAGTCGTGTAGAAAATTGTATTGCCTTGTTCCGGTCTCCTTTAATGTTACCATACAATTCAGTCACTTCCTTTAAACATTTATTATTTGAAACCCCTATTCTTTACTCTCTCAACCCTCAGTAAGTCAGTCATTTATCTCAGCTCTCCTCATGTAAATGGTATTTCATTTGTGTTCGTAGATTCTCATCCCATCTGCGAGAGAGTTCACTGGCGAGCACACGCTACGGATTACTGTCGGGGAAGAAAGTATAGATATTCGAGTTTAGACGTCAATAAAGACGTTACCTGTAGCCTTACATAAAAACAAGCTACACCAAACTCCTCCTTATTTTATTTTTCGTTTAGCTATGTGCAGTAAACATTTGTATTGTAACTCTTTAAAATTCTATAGCTGTTTGAACAAAGTAAGTGCTCTTTATTTTTATTTTTTTTTACAAAATCTAACGCGACGCTTACTTAGAAAGATCATTACATTAAAAGTATTAATCATATCATAATGAAACTTGAATACGTCTTGAAGGAACTTATTGTTAACGTGTATACAGAGTTTTAATGTGATCTTACGGTTCTGAAAATAGTTGTTGTTAATTTTGTAAACCAACTTTTTCTCTGGCCTGGGTGGTCGTAGCAGTATGAAATATGGCTTGTTATGAGGCTCATAGGAATGCAAGGCTAAAGGAAAAACTATGTTTTATCTACATGTGATTGGTGATTTTATATGAATTGATAATTAATCTGGTGGTTATGTGGGAGGAAAGTATAGCTAGCGATGGGAACAATGCTCTCGGCAGAGGAAAGTTGTGCGACGTTGCCCAGTGAAACAAAATGTGCGCGTAACATTCCGTATTGTCTGTAAATTTTTGTTGTTTAGTAATTTGTCTTTGAGAAACGAGTTCTCTTTCATTTTCTTAATAAGTAAAACATTTCCCATCCATCGTCTTTTTTTTTCTTCATGGGAGCTTTGGACCACCCATGGCAGATTTAAAAATTTTTGCCACCTGAAAAGCTGTTATTATAAGACAGTCAAGATGAAATGTTTGAAGTAATGCACACTAAAGAGAATATAATTAGACTGCTGGTTTATCAACCGTCTGAAAAATCACTGTCCGATTAATAGGATGAACTGACATTTAAGTTTCTAAGAAATGGGTAACAATGGGGGCGTCATCAGTTAGCCCATTCTTTTCCTAGTAAGGTTTCTCTATTTATTGGTGTGTCCGATGCATTTTGTTCCATAGCTCGGGTGTTACTGACTTGTTGATTTGTTGCTGGAAAATCCATCATGGTATCAATAAGTTTCAAATGGAGATTTTTTTATTGTAGGGAGTATTTTTTGTATACTCCTCTTAAGTCATCAAGCTTTATCTTTTGGCGTCCCGTCTTCATACACCAATTCTTGCTCGATCCACATCTCTCTGCCGCCTCTATCGACCTTCCAATACACATTGACACTTTCTGGTAAACCAGTTACCTCTTATCATTATCCCTTTCTCGCTTCTAAAATGAAACAAACATATTGCACTTATAATCATGACAATATCTATCTCCGTTAACTGCGGTTTTGCTGGCATTTTGAACTTATGTCCAATCAGTGGATAACGCAGACAGTGAGGATAGTTGCTGCTTGCTGCTTGACTCAACGTAGAATAGCGGCGAGTCAGAGTTGTGTGTGCGCGGCGAGTTCAACTGGCAACATTGTCCGCCCGCTATAATACCCTCGCCGCACACAATGATCAGATTAAATATCAATCCATATAAAATCACCAATCACGTATAGATAAAACGTAGTTTTTCATTTAGCCTTGCATTGCTATGAGCCTCATAACAAGCCATACTGTATTTCATACTGTTACGTCCACCCAGGCCCAAGAATAAGTTGGTTTACAAAATTAACAACAACTATTTTCAGAACCGTAAGATCACAGTAAAATTCCGCATACATGTTAACAATAAGTTCCTTCAAGGCGTATTAAAGTTTCATTACGATATCATTAATACTTCTAATGTAATGATCTTTGTATGTTAGCTCTCCGTTAAACTTGGTAAGAAAAACGGCACTTTTTAGTTCAATCAGCTATAAAATTTTAACGTGTTACAATACAAATGTTTACTATGCCTACCTAAATGAAGAATAAAATAAAGAAAAGTTTGGTGTAGCTTGTTTTTATGTAGGACTACAGGTAACGTTTTTATTGACGTCTAAACTTGAGTATCTATACTTTCTTCCCTGACAGTAGGCCTAAATCTCACCATCGGCCCTGGGCTGAGGAAGTATCTCCAAACATGCAGTTACACTTACGCTAGAAAAACTTGATTCGCACTTTTAAGATTCATTTTTCAGCCATTCGGTATGGGAACTCTAGTCTTAGAGAGTTCTAAAATATACGGGAATTTGGTGGATTTTCGTACGGGAAATATACGGGAATTTAAAAACAGGTAATCGCTCGACACCCTGGTATAGACAGCAAATACACAAGACTACGTACAAAGGACAGGTCTCAACTGGTTGCAGACCTTCAACATAATCACCCTAGGTGTCTACTGTGTGTTGCCAACGGTGGGGCAGGCGCTGAATACCATTCGCTGCATGTGTATCACCAACGTGTAACACCTCCCTCCGAAATGCTGCTACGATGTCTTCTTTGTTAGCAAACCGTCGTCCAAGTAGTGGCTTCTTGACTTTGGGGATTAGATCATAGTCACATGGGCTTAGATCAGGCGAATAAGGCGGTGGTGGAAGAACCTCCCATCCCCACCGTTGTAAGCGACGCTGAACGATGGCTGCTGTGTGAGCTATCTCGTTATCGTGTAGGATTATGGCATCGTCCAAACGATCGCACTGCACGGCGCAATTTGTACAACAAAAAGGAATTCTACCGTAATACACTGTGCCCCTCGTGCACTGGATGACACATAACAACACCTTGAACATCGTATGCCAGGATGACCATAACCTTATTGGGCGACGGATTTTGTTGAACCTTGTGTCTCCGTGGTGACCCCTGACGACGCCATTCACTTGAATGTCTCTTCAGTTCAGGTTCATAAGCACGTGCCCATGTTTCATCGACTGCAATAATGCGATTCAACATGGCTTGTCCTTCCTTCTGAGACCTCTCCAGATTGATGCGACATGTTTCGTAACGAGTCCACTTCTGTACCTCCGTTAAGTGATGTGGCACCCACTTGGCACAAATCTTATGCATCTGTAGGTCCTTGTGTAAAATGTGCCATATTGTTGCCGCTGGTATTGCTGTATGTTCTTGCAATTCCGCTATAGTCCAGCGCCTGTCCTCCTGTAAACACTGATCGATTACCATTATCCGTACATCTTTGTCCATGGACACTGGACGGCCTGGGCGAAACAAATCGGCAGTTGATACTCTACCCCATTTGAACGTCTCCACTCACGTGGCCACTGTTCTATAGGGCATGGCATGCACACCTAATGTTTCCCGCAGCTCTGCATGGCATTGTTGTGCATTTCTGTCGCGGAGAACTGCGATTTTAATATACGATCGTTGCTCCTGCTTGTTGACTTCCATTGTGTGAGGCTCTCACTCACACACTGAACTTGGGGGCATGCTCAGACCCACGCTGTTGTTTCCATACACCATCTAGTGGCATCCTACGCAAGTACATACCGTACATTTCCAAATGCATATCGTAGATTTTCCGTGTAGTCTCCTGTTCGTGAGGAAAAAAATAGTTGCCATGACTTATCACTCGACCTCCATATAATAACTGTAAAACATATTGCAAGTGGATTTAAGTTTATAGAGTTTGTCACTCTTAATCTTTGAAGGTTTAGGTAAGGAACGTTTGTTTGTAAAGCTCCTGAAAGGAAATGCTAGACTTGCTAATTATACCAGCTTGTGTGTAAGGAAGTGAGTTTTTCTATCGACATAATGGCATTTGTACATGAAGTACCAATCTATAATTGAGAGTACAGTATATGCTTAAAATTTAAAATATTGGCTTCTTTCATTATTCTTACTTTCGGATTAGGTTGTCTACAAGTGTCAGAAGATGTTCTTGATTCAGAAAATATCGACTTTAGTACGATTGGCCTGTGATCTGATACTACAGAATTGATGACTTGGCAACTGATAACGGTTTTCTTAAAAGTAACTATATTATCAATACAACTACCCCCACCCCCTGGTCTAGGCCTTGTAATGTCTGTAGTAGATATTGAAAGAATAAACGAAAGGAAGAGATTAATCAACACATTCTACACTACTTTGAAACTTGAAGTCAACATTGAAATCACCACACAAAATTATATTGGCATTAAAACTAGAAACACAATCATGAATACAGTGAAACCTCTCTTAACAAACACTCCTCTAAGGCGGACACCCCTTCATAACGGACGATTTTCTAGGTTCGTGACCAAACCCCTGTTAAGTATAATAGTAATTTATCTCTCTTATGCGGACACTCGCTATTACGGACACGGACACCCCGGCCGCATTTTAAAAAAAAAAGCCAACCTCTCTTAGCGGACACTTGTTTTGAAAAGAAATCGCATCTCTGTATATCTAGTCTGTGTAGAATTAGTCTTGTATGAACACACTGTTGTGTTAATGTACTATCGACACATCCTGTGCTTCCTAGAAGCCAGTTAGCGCTGACCTTCCCATCCTCTATCTTCTGCACTGCTCCAAAAATGAACCTAGGCCTAACGGTATCACTTTCATTGTTCTCTTGAACTTGAAATGGTTGGAATAAGGGAACTCATACTTTCACTATCTGGTCAGCTTTACAGTTAAATTTCTTAAATCTATTGTAGGACCTGTGCGTTACAGTAGCAAGTGAGTGCATTTGAAATGGCTTGTCGTAAAAGTTTAACTTTAAAGGAGAAAGTAAACATTGTAGATTATCACAAATGTGAGAAATATGTTGTACGGAAACCATGTGAAGTGTTTAGGATTGGAAAGACACCGGCAGCAGAAATTGTGAAAACACAAGAAGAGATAATTAAGGTATGGCATCTTAATGGTAATGAGCTGCAAATTAGAGAGTTTCAAAGTGGTAATGGTGCTCTTATTGATAAAGCAGTGATGAGTGGTTTAGCAAAATAAGAAGTCAGAACGTCCATGTGTTGATACAAGCCAAAGCATTGGATTTCGCGGCAGAATTAGGTATCGGAGATTTCAAAGCCTCGAACGGCTGGCTCGAGAATATCAGAAAGCGCCACGATACAAAATTTAGAGCAATTTGCGGAGAATACTCCACTGTTGATAAGAATAATGTTTCAAGTTGGGAAGAAAAATTGCTTTCCATCACTGACGGCTATTCGAAGGGAAACATTTTAAATGTGGACGAAACTAGACTGTTTTACCGCGCATAATCCTACGTTTTCATGTAAGTACACATACTGCACAAGTACATGTGCCAAATTGCAATCATTTTCTCTAACCATCTCTATAGTGGACACCCCTCTTTAGCAGACAGTATTTGCGGTCCCAAAGGTGTCCTTTATAGAGAGATTTCACTGTATTGCTAAGCTTATTGATAAAATCCTTGAAATCCTTTTCGACACCATTTGGTCTATACAATGAGTTATATTAAATATGATGCTGTTACTTCAAAACTCATCTCAACCGACATTCTAGTTACTAGTTGCAAAGATTTATGAGAAATTCCATTTTTTACAAAATAATGGCACAACCCCCATGTTATCCAAAGGACCTACAGTAACTATTACTTAATACATAACCATCAAGAGAATAAAATCTAATTTCCTCTGGCATTAGCCAGTGTTGCACCTAGCACACAATAGCAACATTTTGTTTTAACAAATAGCCTTCAATAATCTGAATTTTGTTAGATAATCCTTGCACATTCCATGTAAGTGTGATGATTTCACTTGGTTTACAACTTTGTGATTCATGACTTGTATGTATATCAATACTAATAGGGTTACTTAAATTAGAAATATGTGGTCAAACCTTTCTTTCTTTACAAGGTTTGACCAACCTTACAGGTTTTATCCATTATCTACGGAAACATACCCTAAGCTGTGGACTACTTTAGGGTTATCACGAAGCTTATCATTTACAATTTTACAAATAATATGATACAGGGAGCGGTGAAAAGATCTGACGGTTTTTAAATCACAACAACACAAACATTTTAAATGATACAAACTCTTTAATTACTTATAACTGCAAGGTGTACATGTCAATTAATGGAAAACATGAAAGAACAATAGATTTTAACTTTTAAGATTTGAATATAACATCTTTCAAATGATGCCCAGCTTTTGCCATGCATTCTTCCAGTCTTGCACTGCATAGTCATTAGGCTTCAACTGCTGGACAATAACCATTTTATACGGATGAAAATGCAAATCGAAATGCAATATTCGTCTCCAGGGGCGGATCTAGGGGAGGGCGAGAAGGGCGACCGCCCAGGGCCCTGCGGTCCGGTGGGCCTCGCGCCATGGATTTTTAAAATTTAATTAATTAATTAATTATACTTTTCAAAATAATTTATAATTCATATTCCTTTTTTCAGTGCAGCTATGACCTCCCATGACCGTTTAGAAGTTTAGATTCCAGAGAAATAATAGAAGACTTCGGCCGGAAAAAAAGGCGCAAAGTAATATTTTCTTCTTCTGCGCGAATGGGTCTCCTAGGACCACGCGGAATCAACACTTCTTGGCTTTGATGTTTGCCCAATAACTCTTCATGCACAACGATTGAGCGAGTCTTCGTTGCTGCGACCAGACGTGTCTGGTATGTCTTCTCTCTTCTGCCTCAAAACCCCGTATATGAGTAATTTTCCTAATTTCCTCTCAATCCTTGAGATTGGGAAAACCTAATTCAGCCAAGTCCTTTCCACCTGTTTGTACCAATTGGACTTTGTTGACTTTTTCTGCAAAAACGTATAGATTTTATTTGTTAACCCAGTTGGATCCATTCTGTCTAAATGTCCTATGAATTGGATCCTTCTCATACGGATTGTGTCTGTGATTTTAGTAATTTTTAAATAGATGTCAACATTAGGTTTCGGAAGGTGAATTCCATCTTTAATTCTTGGTCCCAAAATTTTTCGCATGATTTAATATTTCATAGTTTACATAATCTTCTTCAAGGGGACTTAAAGGTTTCTTTCATATTATTAAAAAAATGTACTGTAGTGTAATCAGAATATTGAAACTATTCTTTATTTTATTATTATTACCAAACGATTTTCCATTTGATTTCTTTTTATTTCCTATTGTTGTGGGCCCCACATTATCATATCGCCCAGGGCCCCGCAAGGCCTGGATCCGCCACTGTTCGTCTCACTGTTCGATCAGACATTTGCAAAGCAGCAGCTTGTTTACGAGCCGGCCGCCGTGGACTGGTTTCCACAGCTTGTCTCACTCGCTCAACATTTTCTGGTGTCCTGGCTGACCTTGGACGGCCTGTCGACGTACGTTTAAAGGCTGAACCTGTAGCTCTAAAATTACTCACCCATAACAAAATTGTGTTACGAGATGGAACGCGTCCTCTTCGACTCGCTCAGCCGTACGACATAAACCGTCAGATCTTTTTGCTGCATGGCAAAAGATGGGCATCATTTGAAAAACGTTATCTTCAAATCTTTAAAGTTAAAATCTATTGTTCTTTCATGTTTTCCATTAATTGGCATGTACACCTTGCTGTTATAAGTAATAAAAGAGTTTGTATCATTTAAAATGTTTGTGTTGTTGTGATTTAAAAACCGTCAGATCTTTTTGCCGCTCCCTTCTTACCCTTGCTATTAAAATGTTGACCCTGCCTTGTATGAAGCACTCTTTCGCATTTAAAAACATTTACGAGTGATACATTCCTAAAATGTTTGCAAATGAGTTCATATTGTTTGTTTGCACTTTCAACTTCTTTATTCACACACGACCACACTGGAAAATCATGTCTATAGGGAATATCGATCACAATCACGTTTGTATGAATCAGGGAAGCTGGGCATGCGCAAGTAGGCGTAATTTTACATCGCTGAGAAACGCAGTTAATGTTCTCAATTCTCAATGATTTTGTCTCCATACATCGTATCACGTTAAAATTCTTTAAAACCAAGGAGAGATTATTTTATTTAGTGGGATGATAAGTTGCTATAAGAATTACTACCATAAAAAATACTCTTGCAGATCCGCGAATTAACCGCACGTGAATTATCGGGAGTACACTGTATTTAGATTCCCAACCCAGGCAACACCAGGTTGAAATGCTAGTATGATAAAAAGTAGGAACTTGAAGATTTCAAGTAATAAGAGGGTAGGCACCAAGAAAATAATAAAGGGCATCTTTTATTTGTGTGGTGTAAAGCACTTTAGCACTTACTCACTCACTTATATACAGTAGAACCTCGTTAACACGTTCCTCATTAGTACGTTTTATTACATATCACGGCGTAATTTTTAAGTCTCAATTCTTATCTAATGAAAAAAATGTATAAGTACCTCATTTATCAGTTACATATTTTGCCGCTTAGTGCGATCGTTTTTTTGTCAGCCCTGAAAGCATTATTTGTTCACCCCTAAAGGAATATAAGCCCATCTCAGAGATATCAGTCGGGCCAACTGGCAGGCGAGGGTTGGGACATGACAGGTGCAACTTCCCTTGTCAAGCTGGTAAATACTCATCTCATTGTGCCTATTTATGGATTTGTGTATTCAGCAGGTGTCATTAGGAACTAGCATTACGTATCGAGCTAACCGTACTGGTACCGAATGTTTACGTGAGAGTACTGTATTTACGCAAATACGCATTACACTACCGAAGAAGTTGTGAAACCTAGTGATAATTTTCTTGCGTCGTATTGAAATCGTGGAGAAAGTGCCATATTTGCTTGCATATAACTCGCACGTTTTTGACACCTTACGTGTTTGGTTAGTGGTTTCTAGCGCATTTTTCTGTTGACGCCAGCAGCGAATATTAATTACCATTCGTCTCCGTATTTTATCACTTTGAGTTTAAATCCGGCCGTATAACTTCCTCGTTTTTACATAACTAAAAGATCAATTTCCACAATAAAACAAATCACACTTACTGAGAAACAACAATGGAACATGAAGACAATACTGGTAGACCTATTTGTCGACAATGCATCAAACGGACAACAAATACCGTGAAAGCACCGCTGCCAAAATGAACAATAACATGGCGGGCAAAATGTGTTTTAAAATTACTACGATCATCTTTATGACGGTTCAGAATTAATACGAGATATATGCGGGTGTAATACCGGTACTGCTATACGGCTGTCAAACCTGGGCGTTAACAGAGAAGCAAAGGCAAACAATCCGGGTATGTCAACGCAAAATGGAACGGAAGATCCTTCAAGTTTCCTTGAGGGACAGATTACGAAACGCGGAGATAAGAAGAAGAACTGCCATGAAAGATGCCGTGACAACAGCTGACAGGCTAAAATGGAAGTGGGGAGGCCACGTGGCCAGAATGAAAGACGATCGATGGACGCACAAACTAACGGTATGGGACCCCAGGACAGGAAGAAGGAAAGTGGGTAGACAGAGGACTCGCTAGGATGACTCAATCGTAAGGAAGACAGGCAAACACTGGACGAGGATAGCAAGGGAGAGTCAAGAATGGAGACATATGGAACTATAAGAAGGGAAGAGAAGGAGAGCTTCAACAATGAAAGATGCTGGTAGACAGCACACCTGAGACATGAAAGATACACTTCTGCAACCTGTAACAAGCCAAACAACGCACGTAAAGCGAAGTGAAATGTAGTGTTAGTGAAGTGAACTACAGTGAAGTGTAGCAAGTGGAGTAAAAACTTGTACACAACTCCTTAGGACTTGCTCGCCTAACGAGTTCAAACCAGAGCACGTCCCTGTTCGCAGGAGGCCTTTGCCCTTATGGGATTATCCAGGCTATATTTATTTATATGCGGGTATATTTTTTTCTGCAAATTCAAATTTAAAAAATGGGGCACGAGATATATGCGAGCAAATACGAAGTGATGAGAAAATGAAAATTCTTGAAGTAGCCTAGATAGAAATCATGAACACACTGTCAAAATTAGATGCTACATTGTAGGCTACTCACTTGGACAGAGAAGTCATAAGCAAACAACAATGGATATGTTTTTTAACGCCAGTAACTTGTGTTATTCCATTAAGTATGTGTAATAATGTTAATTATTATTTTGTTACATGCAAATAAATGTGGCCTACATTTGTTTGAGGTTACAATCTATTTGTGTGTGTTCGCTAAAATATATTAGTTGGCCTGATATGCTTTGCAACTACAAAGTTCAAGATAATAAAATAGGTAGGCCTAAGTGTAATGCAATATCAATACCGTAATAAATAATTTTCGGTGTCATCAGGGAGATCTGGACAAGTTCTAATCATTGCTGTGTTTTGTCACGTACTGAGATTTGTTTGAGATCGCGTGATGGCGGAAGTTGTTTCTTACACGTGCGAGCATGTCTAACCTCAAAAGAACTTCAGATAGGTACTCTGTGGGCAAGGCTAGTATACTACAGAGGTTGCCTCAATATGGAGCTCTTAGGCGAGGGGATCGCGGAGGGAAGGGAAAGGACGTGACGTCACACGTTTCCTCGTAGCGCGCGAGGTGCGAGATATGCAAGGAAAGTCAACTTATATTGTATGGATTGCAGTGGTTTAAATACGTGTTTTAAGCCCTTTTGTTTATAATCATGCCAGGCCAAAGATGTGCTGTGGCAGTTTGTCACAGTTATTATAAAGTTGGAAATGACTTGTCGTTTTTCACGATGCCTAAAGACGCATTCCTTAGCAATCAGTGGATTGCTGCATGTAAGCGAAAAGATCATTGCAACCCTCAAACAAGTAGGATATGTTCCCTGCACTTTACGAGTGAAGACTTCGAATTAGACTACAGGGCCGAATTGCTTAATATAAAGCCAAGATTTCCAAGGAATCTAAAACCAAATAGTAAGTGAGCCTAGCTGGCCTACTCTTAAGTTTTGATGACCTACTAGGATGATTTTAAAGCTGTTAATATTTTTGACGTATTTCGTACATGGTATCAGGGGCGTGTATACAAATTTTAGAGGGGCGGGGGGCTGACTATCGTGGAAAATTGTGAGTACTTAATGAATTTTCTATTATAGCCTATGGAGTATGAATGGAAAATGTCTAAATGGGCTACTTGTCAATTTATAAAGCAGAAAGGTAAACACTCATTTCCTTTTACAAATTGATAATTATTTCTTAAAAGTAGACTACTGTGAAATACATTGTATGTTGTACCCAAGTTGGCTTTTTTCGGGGAGGATCTGGAGCCCCCTCAGTCCCCCCCCCCTTATATACACCCAGGCATGGTATTTTGTTTTTGGACAAGATGGAAAATTTCATGAGTAATTCTCTTTGTATTGGTAAAAATTATTTGCAAATATTACAGAAAGCAGTCATCCTTTCAATAAAATCCCTTCGACTTCTGTCCCAAGATATGGCCCGTAGGCATAATACAAAGTACATTCTCACACATAGGCTAAATCAAGATGTACTGGAAAACCTCTTTTCACAATTGCGAACCCGTGGTGGCTCCCCTTGACTGCATTTACAGACTGAGGATGATTATTTTAGGGAAAAAATCCAGGAGTTGTTCAAAAGCAAACCAACACTGCTGATCCAGATTCAGATACCGACAGTAGTGGCTACGCTGGCTAAAGCGCTGCGTTAGGCCATGGGGCCAAGCTCTCAGCTGACTCGGTAGACGCGTGGGTTCGAGCCCCACCGTCGGCTGTCCTTGAAATGGTTTTCCGTGGTTTCCCATTTTCAACACCAGGCAAATGCTGGGACAGTACCTTCTGACAGGCCACGGCCGCTTCCTTGCCCAGTTTCATTCATCTTCATCCATTCCATCTCTCATCCCGACGCGCAGGTCGCCCACGGGCGTTGACCAGAAAGACCTGCACTCGGCCTCTCAGGAGGCTACACGAAAAAAAAAAAAAAAACAGATTCAGATGAATATGTAGTTGCTAAAGCACTAAACAAAGCTGGCATAGTGTCTGAATCAAGTAACGTGCTTCCAGAACCAACCTTAGGGAGCAATGTTCAACCTGCGTCCTTCATTGCCAATATCATGGAACAAAGTGAGGAAGATGGCAAGGCTTATGTTGCAGGTTATGTAGCCCACAAGTTCCAAGGTAAATTTCCACAACTTGGGAACTTAACCTATGGAATGCAAACTTAACACGATTATGCATTACCAACCCGAATTAAACACTTGTCATACGGTGGTATGACCGATCCCTCAGAAACTTGGCTAAACCAGTTCCGGCACATTTCAGCAAAATTCGTCACATTTCACGGAAAATACAGATTTCAACGAAGCAAGAACGTTCTAAGAAGAATGACAGATTTTGTGTCGAGAGAAGTTTCTGATGTACCGTCTGGTGGGGTTGAGGCAGCTGTGATAACAATTTTCTTCATCTGATTGAAACATTCCAATTCTATATTGCATAAGAAGTGGTTATTGGAAGTCACTAACACCCACGATACTGCTACCGAGTCTAGGCGAATTTCCAAGAAATTCAAGAAGATCACAACATAAAATGTAAGTAGGCTACATTCAGTTATTTTATCACCCATTTACCAATAATTTCATGAGAATAAACTGTTCTTTGCGTACTCAACAGCTGATGTTGACAGTTTCGTTACGTTCCCCACATGGCGCGTTTGGTATCTTGTGACGTCATCCGCCTTGTGAGCGCTGATTGGTGAGTGAAAATTGAGGCAACCTCTGTAGTTTATAAGCCTTGCTCTGTGGGAACTATTAGGTCTGAAAATATTTCCACTCGTATTACAGTATTTGAATTCAGAGTATAGTACATTTTTCCCTTGTTTTCATTGCTCTCGTTGCTCCATGCTGTGTGAACTAGTTCTGTAATACAGTAATTCTGTAGGTTGTTTAAAATTGTATATTCGACAGTACGTACTTCCGATTAATGCATTTTATGCTTTTTCCTTACTGAAACAAGTTAATGAGGTTCAATTTTTATCATTTTTCAGTAGTACGTTTTCCCGCTGTTTACGTTCAAAATTTTTAGTCCCTAGAAAAACGTACTAACGAGGTTCCACTGTATAATAATAATTATTTGAAAATTATATTAATAAACTGTCAAATTCACCATTACCTTATATGTATGCAAACGGTACGAGCTCATGAAAAATGGAATAGAGTAGGAATGAAAATTAAATTAAAATGGATAAGGTGAAATATTTTGTACTTGACCTAGTTACAACAACTCACATTATTCATTGGATATTGAGATTTTGAAAGGGAATGCCACATGATTCCAAAAAATCTTTTGTATTCTTAGAAAATATGTCTATATCACTTCTGCTTAATCGATTGTACAGTGTAAATATCCTTATTGTATGGTGCATTTTTATGTGCATTAGTGTTACATATATTGATAAATATAGAAAGGCATTCTAGAAAGTAGAACATGCCATTGTTTTCAGAGATTAGAATCTTAGACAAAAACAGTGTCTCTTACACCTCTGCTCCAAACTTCTTACATTAATATGTGTCAACATATTAAAATATGTTTCGAATTTGGGATAAAAGTTTAATTCATACCATAAAATGTATTTTAGAAACTACTTTTGGACCTTATAAATTGCCTTGGTATATTTAATAGCTGACTGATCAAAACAATTAGACTTCTGGTGTAGGCCTTACAAATTAATTATACAATTACATCAATGCTTCAGTGTTGAAATGTAAAATATTTCTAAATAAGAAATCTAAATTTTATATACCTTTTAACTGTATTCACAATATGGTAAACAAACCTCAAATCTCAGGCAAGTGTTATTCCAAAATCTATTTTCTTCTACCTGCATTGTGCATCTTATGTATATAATAATTAATTGAATGAAATACAGTTTTGTATTAAAATCACTATACTACTTTTATCTATATCACATGTACTCTATTCTCCTCATGCCTTATGGACAGTGAATCAGTATTCATCTACAGTGAAGCCTCTCTATAGGGGACACCTGTAGCAAGGGCGTATATAGAGTTTCATTTGGGGGGGCCTATCCAGAGGTTTAGGGGCATTGTACGGCCCCCAAAGAAAAGAAAGTCCTGGGTTCCTCCTAGGGAAACTGTTGAACTTATGTATAATTTGGTTCAAAATGATGAGTTTTAAGGCTATCTGGCCTCACTTTTTCAACCAATTTGTTGTGATGTTTTATGTTTGGTTAATGTCAAACACAACTAAGACCAGTTAATGCTACTGTTTGTTAATACAATCATCTTGCTTACTTGATAGTACCGGTATTTAGATGGAAAGAATCGACATTACTGTTCTGATTTGCAACTTTCACTATAGTATAAAGTCAAGGTTTCTTGAAGCATTACCAAATCGGTTGATAACTTCGTCGTCACAGATTTGTATGTCTCTGTGAATTGATAACAATGCTAGACTGTTAAGTCTGTTTTCAGAAGTAGAATTTCTTAAGTATGTTTACAATGTACTCAAACTCCATTGGGCGGTAGCTACAGAGAGAGGTAAAATTGCAAAACGTTTGATAAGGGTATACAAGTTATGGGAAAAATCTTTTGTCACATGCTTCAGGGCACTTGTTGCTGTTCTTGGTAGGTTCTTAAGAGCGAAGGCACTGGAGAGTAATAAGAAGGAAGGAAGATTGTGGTTTTACGTGAACGTGAATCTTATGATTATGAGCCACGGGACCTCCTTTTTACGTCGAATCCGAACCACAGGACATGGCATTTCACTTCGAAAATCTCACATGCATTGACCGGGAATTGAACCCAGTCCACCTTGGTGAGAGGCCAACAGCTAGAGCGCTGCTGCGCCACCATGCCCCCAGAATAATATGGAGTTATGTTGTTAGTTTACACATAAGATCAGAGCAAACTGATTGTCACACAGTTTACATCGCTCTACCGTTGCCTTGCTTTGCAATGTTGCCATATGTCACGTAGTAAAAATAGTACATGATAAGTAGATTGGCTTTCAATGTTTTAATTCATAAACAAATATTTTATGTAACAAAATTTTGGTACGCCACTGCCCTGTAGAGTTTAATCTCTGAAAAGTACAGTAGTACCTTTGAATGAGAATCTAATGAGATATAATTTATATACCATAAATAAGAAACAAGCATTGAAGTAATGGATACAGACAGATCTTGGCTGGTTAACTTAACAGTAGCCGTTATGCAACGTAACTAGGCACTGAACTGGAAAGTTCCATCATTGCATATAGGTAAATACATCACATTCATTTCAACAGGAATACAATTATTATCTTGTTAAAGTTAAGCAACGTAACCAAATCCAAGAAACGGTACTATACCGGTCCCTACCAGTAATGTTATTAAGCAGATGACTCACATTGTGAATGCGTACTGTACCCGTTTATAACTTACCAGCACCTGTTGAATCCCACGAGGAACACTGGATCGTAGGATCTGAAAATGCCCGGCTGAAACTCCCCCCAGATCCTACCAACAGGAGAAGGAAGCATAAAGGAACATATCAAGTAACCTAAATTGTGCAAAGACAGACCAAAGTGCATACAAAGAAAACTAGCTCAGGTCAAAACGTGACATGAGCGCAAATAAGATACGACTTATCTCAGAGAGTAGTGAGAAATTTTAGAAAAGAAAAACACATTGATCTTCCCGGCACAATTTATGCAATTATTATGAATTATGACTCTCGGATTGAACTGCTGTAAGATAAAAATATTTATTCAATAAAAGTGTTACTGAAGGTGTCCCTCACCTTCCGACCAAAAGTAATAACGGAACTGAAAAACTTTGAAGCGTCTAAGAAACGCCTTGTATGGTGTCAAACACACCCTTGCAGGAGTCTGTCCTGCATGGAATTGAAACAACATATCATGTTCTTGAGAACAAAGAACGGTGAATGAAATTCATCTGAAACATAGAATAATACCCTAACCTGAATATATTACAATAATGTACATGTATATACATATTTATATATTAAATGTTTCTTAATGAAACAAACTCCAATAATCACTTTCACTATTAATACACCATCCTACTTGGTTAAATTATACAATAAGAAGTCGTCACTGTAGACGCAATTCAGCCAAGAGGCAAAGCTCACCTAAATATAATTATTTTCACTCCATGTTAAAAGAAAATGCATATAAATTTAAAAAAGATTACCAGGAAATTACTGTACTTAAGAGATCTCTCGGAAATCGCCACAGGTCTCATTAAATTTCATAGATATGAAATTTGAAGAGGAGATAAAGTTATACGACATTAAATATCTAAGAGATACTATCTCCCATTGATTTGAAAAAAGAAAAAGACAGACGTCACTCGATGACGTATTCTATCAAGACGAAATTATGTACACCAGGCACATCCATTAAACTTCAACATTTCACTAACTTTAGTTACATATCTTCCAACACTTATCAGTCACACAGTACTTCTATCAAATTTATTTTATAAATACCATAATCATAATCACTCACAGTGACATGAGTGCAAATAAGATACGACTTATCTCAGAGAGTAGTGAGAAATTTTAGAAAAGAAAAACACATTGATCTTCCCGGCACAATTTATGCAATTATTATGAATTATGACTCTCGGATTGAACTGCTGTAAGATAAAAATATTTATTCAATAAAAGTGTTACTGAAGGTGTCCCTCACCTTCCGACCAAAAGTAATAACGGAACTGAAAAACTTTGAAGCGTCTAAGAAACGCCTTGTATGGTGTCAAACACACCCTTGCAGGAGTCTGTCCTGCATGGAATTGAAACAACATATCATGTTCTTGAGAACAAAGAACGGTGAATGAAATTCATCTGAAACATAGAATAATACCCTAACCTGAATATATTACAATAATGTACATGTATATACATATATATATATTAAATGTTTCTTAATGAAACAAACTCCAATAATCACTTTCACTATTAATACACCATCCTACTTGGTTAAATTATACAATAAGAAGTCGTCACTGTAGACGCAATTCAGCCAAGAGGCAAAGCTCACCTAAATATAATTATTTTCACTCCATGTTAAAAGAAAATGCATATAAATTTAAAAAAGATTACCAGGAAATTACTGTACTTAAGAGATCTCTCGGAAATCGCCACAGGTCTCATTAAATTTCATAGATATGAAATTTGAAGAGGAGATAAAGTTATACGACATTAAATATCTAAGAGATACTATCTCCCATTGATTTGAAGAAAAAAAAAGACAGACGTCACTCGATGACGTATTCTATCAAGACGAAATTATGTACACCAGGCACATCCATTAAACTTCAACATTTCACTAACTTTAGTTACATATCTTCCAACACTTATCAGTCACACAGTACTTCTATCAAATTTATTTTATAAATACCATAATCATAATCACTCACAGTGATATGAGTGCAAATAAGATACGACTTATCTCAGAGAGTAGTGAGAAATTTTAGAAAAGAAAAACACATTGATCTTCCCGGCACAATTTATGCAATTATTATGAATTATGACTCTCGGATTGAACTGCTGTAAGATAAAAATATTTATTCAATAAAAGTGTTACTGAAGGTGTCCCTCACCTTCCGACCAAAAGTAATAACGGAACTGAAAAACTTTGAAGCGTCTAAGAAACGCCTTGTATGGTGTCAAACACACCCTTGCAGGAATCTGTCCTGCATGGAATTGAAACAACATATCATGTTCTTGAGAACAAAGAACGGTGAATGAAATTCATCTGAAACATAGAATAATACCCTAACCTGAATATATTACAATAATGTACATGTATATACATATATATATATTAAATGTTTCTTAATGAAACAAACTCCAATAATCACTTTCACTATTAATACACCATCCTACTTGGTTAAATTATACAATAAGAAGTCGTCACTGTAGACGCAATTCAGCCAAGAGGCAAAGCTCACCTAAATATAATTATTTTCACTCCGTGTTAAAAGAAAATGCATGTAAATTTAAAAAAGATTACCAGGAAATTACTGTACTTAAGAGATCTCTCGGAAATCGCCACAGGTCTCATTAAATTTCATAGATATGAAATTTGAAGAGGAGATAAAGTTATACAACATTAAATATCTAAGAGATACTATCTCCCATTGATTTGAAAAAAAAAAAAGACAGACGTCACTCGATGACGTATTCTATCAAGACGAAATTATGTACACCAGGCACATCCATTAAACTTCAACATTTCACTAACTTTAGTTACATATCTTCCAACACTTGTCAGTCACACAGTACTTCTATCAAATTTATTTTATAAATACCATAATCATAATCACTCACAGTGATCCAAAATAAACTTCTCCAACTTAGCAATGTATCACGTGGTTCCCATAGTCCACGAACTCATTTTCACAATCAAATTTGCTTCAATAATAATGTTAACACTACAACTAATAAACGAGAGAAATCTTTTATATCAGTATTAACCAAGGATCAAATTCCTTAATGGCTTAGCAAAAATAAAATTTCGAATAACTCTTTCTGTTAGAACGCCAAGATTTAAATATACATCCTTGAGTTTGGAATTGTAACGTGTTTTTCGAGGGTATTTTATGCCACTGAAATAATTCAGATGGAAGCCATTCAATGTTTGATTACGCGGCAACTTGTTCAGCCAAGATAATTTTCATTTAACTTATTATTATTATTAATGTCCTTTTTTTTTTGGAGCTTTTTCTTTAAAGATTATAACTATACAGATAGGTTTTCGATTTTATAGAAAACACTATCAAGCGATTTATTACAAACAACATTATCACTCTAAATTATATGATTGCGGAGATTTACGGATTTTTATTCAGTTAATGGTTTATTGCGAGAGAGTTGAGTCATCGGAAATTTCCGCTACAGGAATAATCTTGTCGTGAAGCGATGACGACATCGAGGAACATTTACAACTGGCTGTTTCAAGAAAAGGCGAATTGGACTGGAACGGTAAATTTACCGAGTGCGATGTAGTTTTGGCAGGAGGTCCCGCATGCCGGTCTCAAGCCAAGGAGGGGAGACGTGACGCACGGTGATTGGTCTACATATTTAAACACAAATTGTGCTAAATGTTCCGGCATAACTCAACAAAATGACAGTGTTTCGCCCCGGTGTGCAATTGGGCTCTTCAGTTGGTTAATGCACACCTCACCAAGACACTGTCTAGTACACACTGGGAAGGCCATTGCAAGACGTATTTGATACATGTGTTTCCACGTCACGAGCAAAGCCAGTGCACTATGGGAGTCGAAACTCCACTCCAAAGCAATTATAACCTTACCTTGGCATTGAATATATAATTTTCCAAAGAAAAATATGTATTGTCCATTGAGCCAACTGTCATTTTGTTGAGTTATGCCGGAACATTTAGCACAATTTGTGTTTAAATATATAATGGCTCAACGGACAATACATATTTTTCTTTGGAAAATTATATATTCAATGCCAAGGTAAGGTTATAATTGCTTTGGAGTGGAGTTTCGACTCCCATAGTGCACTGGCTTTGCTCGTGACGTGGATACACATGTATCAAATACGTCTTGCAATGGCCTTCCCAGTGTGTACTAGACAGTGTCTTGGTGAGGTGTGCATTAACCAACTGAAGAGCCCAATTGCACACCGGGGCGAAACACTGTCATTTTGTTGAGTTATGCCGGAACATTTAGCACAATTTGTGTTTAAATATATAATGGCTCAACGGACAATACATATTTTTCTTTGGAAAATTATAGATTGGTCTACAGGCGAGGCGAGTAGCTGAGGAGTGGAACTTTGGTGGGGGTACCGGCGAGTCATTATAGTGTTCGCGCGCCGTGAAGAGAGGGCTATTAACATTGTAAAACTTGTCCAAAGTGGACGCTCTTTAGGTTGGTTCCGTTGTGATCGGGCCGTAACTTGAACATTGTATTTGCATAGTCTACGGACTTCGTACTCGTGTTCGATGGCGAACTTTTCAGTACTGCTATTCTCAACTGACACATTAGTCATGAGAAATATGCGAGCTCTTGTGAACAGGGAGTCAGCGTAAGTGGCTAACGGATTTTGATCCACCACTATCTAGCATTTAACTTCAACATATTAACGACGATCTCCGTAAGTAACGAAGAAGATGGCGACGTCCAAAAGGCTGATGGAAGTTCTCGCGATTCATCACGTACGAGGGAAATGCTACTGCTAAATCCAATGGTAAGCGCGAATGACTCAGAACTACGTAATCTCTCTCTCTCTTCATTGTTTCATAATCAGAATTTCAGTTACTTCTTAGCTTGGTCATAATAGTAAATTCAGTAATGCATCCGACTCAGTTTTCACGTAATTTTCTAGTGGTAAAATTCAAATCGTAATGCTCCATTTTAAATTATTATTATTAAAATTGCCACTACTTGTTTTTTATATAATAAATTCATTTCTATACTATGCAATATTTGCTTTCAGTAGGTAGCATTAGATATAGACCTAATTCCTTCTCCTGGTACACTTGTTAGTTGGGTTAATGATCAAATCATTCCACGGTCTGAGTGCGAAGATTCTTAAAGGTGTTCTGCCCTAGCTAGGCGTTGATAAATATAAATTTAGATTTCAACTTAGTGTTGAGGTCTTGGCGCCCATTAATTCAACGTATCTTAGTCAGAGTAAACATTACATGTGCCGCTCACACGGGGGACTTGTTGAGGTTTTAGCATCACTCACCCCAGAGTAAACATTACATTGTGCGCTCAATGTGGAGCAAAAACATTACAGAATCATACTAATATTTTAGAGTAAATGTCAATCAAAAACCCATCACGTAACCATGATGCTGAAGTTCTTTATAACGTCAAACGATTTAAATGTGTAGGAAAATTTACTTGCTGGAAATTACAGTAAAACGACCATAACGGTGCAACAATTTGCTAAAATATATTATTAAACGCAAATCTTCTTGCTAAATGATGGTCTTCACGACGATTGAAAATTGCAGAAAATTACGACGAACGGAACATTAACGCAGAAGCAAAGAAGGAAATACTATATCCCATCAAGACATGGATAAATGAGGTTCGTCAAACGAACAAAAGAAAGAAGAATCTGGAATCAAGACAGACAAGAATTTATCTGACTTAAAATCCCATCATCATATAATCTAATTACACAAATTATTGGCAACTGGATACTCAAAATGCAAATGCCCAACTACTACCAAAGATTGTCAGATTTATACCTTATTTTCAGATGATGGATAGTCGTCATTCGGGACGAAATTTCCCGAGTCTGGCTTCCAGAAGAATCCTGGCCTTAAGTGTAGTGACTCAACATCCTGGCGTCGAACCCAGATACACGTCTCCCTCTGACCACACCTCGGGTGGAACTATGCATCAGATCCGGTATACAGTATTCTAGAAGTTCCTACACGAATATTGTTGACATCATTCTTCATTGACAATCTTAATATGGTAGCACAGAAGTAACTTCAAATTGCTTCTGCGGTTTATACCCGTCTCATCCATGAATTTGAGTGAATTACAGTCCATGGCGAAGGTATTCAGGAAATGCTCTAAGAACATCTCTGGCTAGATGTACTCCAAGGTTACTTTTTTATGTCAGCACTCGACTCATTCATACCGTGTCCCTGTATTCCATTTTAAGCGTTCATGGTCGTGCAGACAGGACACCAAACTCTTGTTCCTCTCGCCAACCACTTAGAATGCATGTTAGACTGTGAATAAGGATCAAGCAGCGTTTAATTTTCACATTTCACTTCAGTCCTGTTTTCATGACGAGTTGCCTGAATAGAATATCAGCAGATCTAAATCTTAGCAAGAATAAAGTTACACACGTTTAAACAAACTTTATGAAGGTTTGAATCAAACAGAGTTCTCCTCATGTGCGTATGACGACCTGACGTACTGCGATATGAGTTCATACAGTCCGCGACAGGCTAAGTCCTCCTGCCGGAACTTACGAATTACGCTCCACGAACATCGCACGGTCCGGTTTCGCTCTGGGCAAGCAACCAAAAATGAATATCTCGCTTCCACACCTGGCCAGACCACCCTCTCCACTGCGAGCTCCAGACGTCACCCGACCTTGGCTCGGCTTCAGACATCCGTTCCGGGCATAGCAAGGAGGCGATGACCCCGTGATTACGTCACTAACAGATGTTGGAACATAGCCAGTTCAAGTAACAAATGCAAATCACCGCGCTACAATGCTGTTTCTCAAAACATCTATAATCGGGAATACAAAAACGGTCACAGTACGAAACGTTGTTCACAATTTCATGTTACTTGCACAACCTGATGTCAACAGCACTAAGTTGAATGTGCTACCACCAATAAAATCACTTGAATGGCTGCTAAAGGAAGTTTCTGATAACATTATTCATCGAAATGTAATGTTTTTCAGTCGGTCAACAGGATTGAACCCAACTGTGTTTCTCTAATTCTGAAAAACATTTACACGAGATAAATAAAATACACTAGGATGACCAGTTTTGATCGTCAAGTGATCATCATCATATCCTTTACACGTAGGCTGTTAAATCTGGGTGATGATATTTACAATATATACACTTATTTAGTTGCAGTTACTTAATCTCTTGTACATTTTTTTCAGGATTAGGGAAACACCCATTTCAATTCAGTACAATTATTGTGTTGACAGACTGAAAAACATTAAATTTTGTTTACTAAGGCAACACTGATAGATGACTTCCAACACAATAATAACGTTATTCACTCACTTTTGTTACTTGTCAGCCCCAATCTATAGGGAACAAAATTGTGCGGGTACCAATAAAAATGTTATTAAGGAAACGGCTCAAACAGAGACTGAGAGAATAATGTTATTCCCTCATCTTCATTGTTAGTAAAATCTGTTCTGGAAGATATGTGATCAATCACTTAATACAAAGAAAGGTTATATTAATGGCCAGGCATTAATTTAAGTTCTTTGTCTATTTTCTCTAATCTTCTCTGTAAGAACAAAAGATATTTAAAGTCATGGATTTCGCAGAAGGTGGGCTATGTGTTTGTTACAAAACATCTTGTATAATTCTTTAACTGTCATCACATCTCACTGATGCCGCAAGGTAGCAGTGTTGCAAACTATACTACTAATAGGTTACCTATACTTGTCCCATCCCTGTACATTGGGATTACAATGGTTTACTGTCTGAGGTGAAGTTAAAGAATTTACTTTTGTATCAATTATCATGAGTACAGTAGTATTCTATAGAATGTAACTTTGTATTATTTAGAATACTGTGTCATATTAGTTTAAAATCTGTTGCAGCTCGAAAACCACGGAAAGGGATGGCGACTCCCAAACAACGCCTAGGAAAAATTTTGAAGATTCACAAATTGAAGTTTTAGTCATCGAAGAACGTCTTTCGACTTCGTTTTATCTCGCAAGCAGTTCCAGCTAGACTCCCAAACAACATCAGCAGTTCAAAAATCACAAATTGAAGTTTTAGTCTTCGCTAAAGGTCTATTGACTTTGGTACATCTGAAACTAAAAGCGATGATTTTGCAGACCAGATGTGATTTTCATTAATGTGTTGTGAAGTTGAGGAAGTAGTTCTGTGGTCAGTAGACAAAGACATTCAGCTGAGGGTCCACTCAAGTCTACAGTAAAACCTCAATAATTTGAAGTGATTGGGCAGGAAACGGGGACTTTGAACTAACCACTCACTGCCCCCCACACACACACACACACACATACACACAAAAAAATGAAGCACACTCAAAGGCACAAACCTTGCTACCAATGGAAACATACAAGTACCGATATGCCGTTTTGCAACTCCTGATTGACAATCTATCTAGCAGTATTCAAATCATATTCAAATTGATCTGAACAAGGAGAAGTTGTACAACGACGTAAAATATCACCTATAACTCACATATGGAAAATACCTCTATTATTATTTAAAAATATTCTAACATGAGGAGAGATCAGTGGAGAACGTAAAATAAACATTTTCTTATTCCCATCTTGAAAATTATTTTCCAAAATGTATTTGTAGTTATCATGTTCAAATATGAGAAGAAATAAGTGGCCAACCCAATACAATTGGGTACAATTGTGTTGACCGACTGAAAAACATTATATTTCTATCAAAGAGGACAGGAAATTTAATAGATTCTTTTACATGATGGAATTTTAGGCATATTTTTTTCAAGAGTTTGCACAAATAATTGGTTAAAATCATAAATTTTCAAATAGTCATCAGCTCATCACAATAAATTTTTGACAGTAGTGAAATATTTAAATGCTGCCTTCTACGCTGACGTATGCCGCAGTGATCTCGGAACTAAATGTCTCGGCTTCAGCGTTACTAGCACTATCGTATGGAAAATTACTAATGACACTGCAAAAATACGAAAGATTCCTATTATCAATACAGAAATATTTATTTCCGTCAGTTAGGGAGTTTATTACGTCCCGAAAATCTAATCAAACAAAAATTGTATTTTTGCGCAAATCCACATGTCAAACTCGTAGCATTTGGCGACATTGCTTGACTTGATTCGTAAATAGTGGTTATCAGTAGAATAAAGATGATAACGAAAACTGTGTTCCGCCAGTCGCTGTATGCATTGTCGAAACAGTTCTTATAATATTATAAGTAGCCTACTTCAATGCTCCGTAGTTAGCTTTGGAGAAAATATAAAGAAAACCTGTTTTTATTACAGCATCCTGACAAATATGTTGATTTAGTTACTGTACAACCGATGCGCAATGTGTTCTCATCCATTAGACGCTCAACAAGTAAGAAAGTTAGGTTAAGTTATCTGACGTTTGAATTTTCTGCAAGTTCCTAACCTAATGGTTTTTCAATTTGATATGATGGTGTTAATGGATAAAATAATGGGACAGATGTTTTCATAGGTTGCCTGATGATGTCCAGTCGAAGTAGCCTAGGCTACTCGCAGTTCGAAACAGGAATTGTGCAAGACATCTTTATAGTTAAAAATATGTGTTGTGGTTTTGCGTGGAACTGTAAATCCGACCACTGGACAAATTCTGAGAATTTACTAACCGATAACATTATCAATACAGTACATCAGCGAAACACACATCGGCTCGTGTCTGCTCCTTATTACTCTTCGCAGGCATTTTGTTTTCCTGTTGCTCACACGTAACGTGTCATTGAAAATGTGTTGAGCAAGACTTTAAAATGTGACCGCTGTTTCTTCTGGTTCCGAGACAATTGTGTTGTGTTTAGTCTTGATTTTTTAAACTCATTGAAGGGAGGGGCCGCGACTTCAGTTGTTACATAGCACGGAGAAAATGTCCAACTTGTAAATTGTTTGGAAACTTACGAACGTTAAGTCGATGTCGTTACAGCGGCCCAAAATAGAGGTTAAACGTAAAATCTACTAACATTAAACTGAAGCCTAATTTACATTGTCTTTATGGCCATGACAAATGACCAAAAACGTTAATTGTGGGCTAAGGTTATATCGAGAAACGTTAAATTGGGTTTTCACTGCAATATTATCAATTTGCAACAAGTCACAGAATATACAATTTAAAATTTGAAGATGTTTTCCATATTGATAAATGGATGCACTTTATTTTGGAAATAATTCAGGAAATCTGACTGCACCTACTCTTTTGAGAATATTCATTAACTTTTTAGTCAACTTTATCTGAATTCAGAATTATAATGTTCCAATTCATTTTTTAAATGTAATGTTTTAGTAAGGATATCAATTTATTTATTCACAGTTTAGTTATTTTTAGTTTGAATTAGAACATTTTTTGCCTTAGTAATAGGTTGAAGAAGACTCCATCGAAGGGTCGAAACATGTACTGTAATTCAATATATGTTTCATGAATTGTATTGATGGAATATTATTTTTTAAGAGGAAAATAAGGATTCAAACGAATTTGTTCATACCATTGACTGGAGTCTGTGAATCGGAAGAATCTGTCAAACTTCAATGGTATCATATTGACAGACTGCAGTATATAGAGCATATCATCTTTATAACATATCGAAGGATATTTTGATTGTCGGTGCTCGCATCGCTTCTTATGATAGCTCTCGATATTTAATAACAAATAATTAAATTTTAACAAAAGAAAACTATTTGACAAGTACATAGTAAGATTTTTTTTTATATATATATATTTTTTGTAATACCACATTAAAACACTGTGTAACGTTTACGGAATCCAATCAGAAAATTCGAGTACTCTCTATAGTGCTAGTGCCCCTGTGATGCAACTGGTAGGTAAAGCCTGAGCTCGGACACTACCCGAGGGAAGATGGTTTGAAAAGAAAAGGAAAAAGGTTTAGGAGTGGAAACGATCTTGGGCAGAAAGGAAAAGAATCCAAGACAAAATAAATAATCAGATAGTGAGAGAAAAAACATAGTTATGTTGCTTAAAGCTTGTGGTAGAAAGGTGAACAAGCGGGTGCCTAAGCGAGAGTAACGGAGAGAGCAGCGTGAGCTGAGGTTACCGGCAGGCTGTCACTAAGTGCTCTTTCCCTCCTGAGCACTAATTTGGGTACTATGTAGGAGCGTAGTGCACTGGCGAACAAAGGTATGTCAGATGAAAATGACTTATGTACTTTCCCTTCAAAAGGGTGAGATTTTAGAAAGCATTCTGAAATGCTAGAAAGATTTAAATTAGCCGGGATATTTATATTACCCGCCACTGTCGGGTTGGGTACTATGTAGGAGCGTAGTTCACTGGCGAACAAAGGTATGCCAGATGAAAATGACTTATGTACTTTCCCTTCAAAAGGGTGAGATTTTAGAAAGCATTCTGAAATGCTAGAAAGATTTAAATTAGCCGGGATATTTATATTACCCGCCACTGTCGGGTCCCTAACAGAGAGAGGAAATGACCACAGAGTGGGCAGAGATAAAGCGCCTTCAGAGCTTTTAGTGAGATTCTTATTATTAGTAGAAGAAATTATTAGAGAAAACCAATTGTTGCGTTTAAAGAAGGCTAAACTCTTACCCAGCGGAGTGCCGACTAAGAACTGGTTAGAAACCCAACCTAACTTGAACCAAACCAAAATTCTTAACAGTGAATCACACGACAGAGCGAAAATCTCTTCAAGTAGGAAGTTGGCTGAGCGAGCTATACTTGCCTTAATAATTCACTAGAATTAGCTAGAATAGCTAAAAGAAACTTTTTGAGTGATGTTAGCAGAAGTTTTGCTCTAAACGAATCAAATGATTGAGTTTGTAGCCATCTCAGCATTCGGCGAATTTGTTTATGAATATGAAGTAATTCGAAAGAAAAGGTAGGAAAGGAAAGGTCGTACCTCCCAGCTCTTCAAGCAAGATAATATAACTAGAAAACTTGTGGCAATTTTAATTGCTTCAACAATGATAGATTTTGTGATAGTTTTTACAATTTAGAAGTAATTTTGAACAAATTTGGAGGTCTCAGACCTATGACAAACAATTTTAAAAAAACTTACAAGGGTTTTCGAACTATGCATACAATTAAAAGGTCTAGGACCTATAATAACAATACTAAAGGACTTACAATGTGGTTTGATATTTCGTTAGATTGGTTAGGTGAATACCAATATTTCAAAAATGCTTTTGTAGTAACCAAAAATGCTATAAATAAGTGATCTTAAATTCCTGTGCGCAGCAGGAGAAAAAAAAGAGATTAATAAGTGGATTTATAACCACTGGGATATTTATACAGAATGTAATAGATGCTAAATTCAAATGGGGCGGGTCACCTTTTGTGAAGCCTGGATTGCACAAAATTAAATATAAACGTTTAACAATTGGGAAATTTTAAATTCCTGGATGCAGCAGGAAAAAATGCATATTAAAATGTGGGTTTATAACCACATAGATATTTAAACAGTAATTACTAAATGATATACCAGAAAAAAAAAATTGGGAGGGAGCCTATTTAGGCTAAACCTCGTTGAGATACAAGAAAATAGTTTAAATATACCCTAAATTGTTGGTAAAGGAAATGGGGAATCAGAGTCCTGACTGATTTTACTAGTTCGAGCAAATCGCGACGGGGACGGTAGCCACACATTCACTTTTGAAGCACTGAAAGTTTGTAGAACATGAGAAAAATGTTCCTATTGCAGTTTATGGATATGCACTGTGCTGAACTTTAATAGGTTTCTGGCGTTATAGAGTTTTAATGTTGCAGTTAATATAGTTCAATTGGAAATTGAGTAGCAGTAATTTGACTGTGTTGAGTATAGTTCTTCACAGTTTAGAGTCTATTGCAAAAGGAAAATTCCAGAACTGTAGTTACAGTTTAAAGGAGTAAGCAGAGATCCCTCGCAGGCAGACAAGTTATGTTTAAAACAGCTATGAATTTGGCATAAATCGCTCGTTGCAGGGAAGGTATCGCCTTATTTTACTACAAGAAATGCTAGATTTCATGACTTGAGTAGCAAGCCTAGTTAGCTAAGCATGACAATTCCCACGTAGGGCAGTTATATAAAGATTGCACAATATTGCAAAATTCAAATACTGCCTATAAAATTCATTAAATCTTTCTTTATTAGATTAAAACCCTTTAAAACATGGTTAAAATCACCTGAAGGTAGTTACTTAGCTTTTCATTGTAGACATGATGGTTCCTGCAGCCATTAGACACAACTTTAAAACATGGCGTCGATTTGAATCACCTCATGGAAAAAAGAGATGAGCCTCCTTCAGAGGACTGAACTTTTCACTTAAGCGTCCAGACGAGTAGTGACCGAGGGTTACAAGCACTCCGTTAGCCAGCGCAAGGAGGAGAAGGGTGGGGTAAACAAAAGAAGCTATGCATTGTAGGGAACATATGAGAAACAAAAAATTCGACACAGTTCAAATTCTATACATAGGATAAGTCTTCATGGAGATTGCAGATAACGACAACGACGACATTTGCGTGCGTGGGTTGAAACCATTCTTGAAGTTGCTGAATTCAAAGGCTTCGACAGGTTACCGCGTGGAGCGCCGTTCGTAAGTTGCAGGGAATACACAACTGAAACAGACTTGCACACAAAATCAACACATATTCAAAGAAACGGGAATACAGAAAGGTCGCTGTTGGTGTCTGTGAAAAGGGAAATAAAGAATGAAAAAGAAGAAAAAGTAAAGAGCAGCGACTGCTAACTCTAACTGAACGTGTATTCAAAGGTATACACCAGCAACTCTGATTTGTCGTATCATTTTTGTACTAAAATATTGGTAAAGCGGTTGACACAAACTATAAAACATGACGAAAACATATTCTAAAATACTTCCCGTACAAAGCATCGAACCCCAATCCTTTTGTTCATGCGCCCTACGCATAATCGACTCAGTCACAGAAACCCTTGTACTAAGTTAGAAAATTTCACAAATATAGAGAGTGAGAACTTTTGCGTTTAACACTTGACTCACATTATCTAAAACACTCCTACCAGTTCGAATACTATTCTCTAGACATCGGGCATAAGAAACAATTATGTGCACGTTCATGAATATGACTGATTTTTCTCTTTTCTTGTGATGGCTTTTTTGACATATGCAGCGGTTGGTTTGAGCCACCGCCAGCTTGATCGCATCCCCAAGCCACGTGCTCATACATTGCTTCATGGGTAACGATAGCAACATTACCTTGTGAACCTACAAGAATGGGGAATATTGAACGTGACTGAAAGGTATCGGACATAGTGATATTCTCGCGGTAATGAGCTGTTCTCATTGCAACTGCTGTCGCACTCTTCACATTCAAACTGTCATATCTTAGGCATTTATAGACTGAGTTGTTTGCACTGGTATGGTTAATTTACCCTCATCAACCAATTGATATTGCTTTCAAGCACAAAATCACAGTTTTTGGTAGCTAAAATTGCCTGGAAATTATCCAGTGGAATTTTTCGCAACTGTATATTCTCCATTGTAGCCAATTTTCAGAATATAGTTGCCTCAAAGATCAACCAGTTAATTCTGGTCTGAGGGCTGGAATGGGGTACACTCAGCCTTGTGAGGCGAAACTATATATATATACAGTATACAGGAGGCCGTGTCAGTAAATTTACTGGCATATTAAAGATCTCCTTCGGGGCAAAATTCTCTAAAAGTAGTTAAAAGGGACATAAAACCAATATCATCATCATATAGATATTAACCTGAAATATTCTCTAATTGTGTATATTAAATTACATTGTAGTAATACCCTCAAAGCATCTAGTTTCAGGCTTCCCAGAATCCACAGGCCTGATTGCGCTCCT
Organism: Meconema thalassinum; assembly: GCA_946902985.2. Classification (NCBI taxonomy): domain Eukaryota; kingdom Metazoa; phylum Arthropoda; class Insecta; order Orthoptera; family Tettigoniidae; genus Meconema; species Meconema thalassinum. The sequence continues at coordinate 668,914,704 of OX336389.2, read as the reverse complement.
AAGAACGGTAGATTCCCCCAACGAGGTACTACCTGGGGTAGTGTCCTTTTTGTGACGACATTCCATGATGCTTGGTTGTTCAAACCAGTGTGGGTCAGAAAGCTCCTTCCCAGTAATAGAACCGAGGTTGTAAGCCCCGGAGCTCAATAACAGGCCGCTCCTCTGGAGACAGACGCCTTTCGCAGCTGCTTCACAGAAGAACAGACGCTGCTAAATGAAGATAGTTCTTCCGCTTTATCCACCGTTGAGACCCGAAGCCTTCTTCCGCTTTCAAAACCGTTGACCATCTTCACCGTAACCCTGGTAAGGGGCCCTTACGAGGTACTACCAGCCGGGCCAGCTGGACCAAGGTTTTTTACAGAGGTGTTACTCCTCTATCACTCACCACTTTGCCCTACCAAGGTTTTAAAATGGCATCAACTTCCGGAAGACGGAGAGGACCTTTGTCCGAGGAACATAAACAGGCACTCGTCGCTGGGGTCAGAAGATACTGGCAGGAAGTCAAAGCCGGAACAAGAGCAAGACCTAGACACTAAAGTGAAGTTGGTTGTTACCACGCAGTCCATAGAGGCTCAACTCGATGTATAAAAAAAAAAAAATTACATTCAGTTCTATGGGTAGAAATATGATGAGATAATTAGAAAACAGACTCTTGTGTACCCAACAAACTACATAATTTGACAGACAGCGATCTCTTGCTACTGATATTGTCTGAATTAGTAACACGCAATACAAATTCATAAACAATACTGTATTGATATATTGAAGCAATTCGGATATTTAATTTAATTTAACCTTTAATGTTAGCTTGTCGAGTAAGTATTATGTATGGTTCCAAGGGATAGTTGATATAGCGATTATCTACAGACTCGTGCGAGAATGAATTCAGGCAGCCAACTTATTTTTCAAAAGTTTCTATTTCTTTACTTTAACACCAACTATTTTGCACAAGACTCAATACGACGGTATTCTTGATAAGTTGATCAATTAATACTGTTTTATATTTGTCGAATGTAAGAATGAGGAATGGTTTTCATCTCAGGGTTGACACGTGTGACGGCTTGAGTGAGTGTGATTTTTCTGTTAATCAACACTGTCAATGCCGAGAAAGAAAGAGTTCCGTTGTTATCAAGACTCAGTGAAGAGACCTGACCTTCAGTGCGCTTAGTGGGGGATAATACCGATCGGAACTAGAGCTAATTTGCCCGGCTCTATTACATACATAGAATAGGCATTTTCCTTCAAATTAAGATTTATATGTATTTCTAATTAATCAGATTAAATCCTGTGAGAGGTTGCACCGTTAGTTTCGGGAATTTATTTTTAATTAGGCACGAGTTCAAATTATCGAGGTTTTAGTGTAATAAGACCGTAAATGTAATGAGGCTGGCACTTTTCTGCAGCTTTGCTTGTGTCTTTTGCTGTACTAGGACTTGGTGGGAGATATAGATGGACCCATAGTAAACTCTCTCTCTCTATCTCCCAAATTTGCAAATTTAAGTGTATGAATTATCTTAATTGAATCTTAAGTTAAAAAAAATGAACCATCATCCATTGGCCCAAACAGAGGGCAAAGTTACTATAAAATTCCAAAGCAGTTGGTATTCTATTTTTGAGCATGGAACCATTTCAAGTCCGATCTCAAGCGATTACACACAGAGTATCCACGATGTTGTTATGCATTGCTCTTTTGCAGTTCTCTGATGCACAATTGTGATAATTTTCAGAGCATGTTAAATTAAAATTTTAATTGATGCAAAATACATTAAAACTAACATTAATATTACTTGAATGTCTTGCAAACATTGATGTCGGCATTTATCTGCTGTGCTGCCGCTATTGTAAGTGGTATCTATATTTGTATAGCACCTCACTAGATGGAAAGAATTGTATATAATTACATAATGTGTATCTGAGAATTTGAAGCATTGTAAATCTGGAGGTGAATATGTGGCATCCCCAGGTGTAGTGGATAATACGATCGGTAGATTCGGGTTTGAATCCTGGAGATGTGGAACATTTTCACCTCCACTCAATTTGAAATGTAAATAAGCTTATTGCTATTGAGCACTGCAGTTAGGTTAAGAGAAGTTTCCTTAGGATTTCAAATAATGATTGAAGCTTCAGTGTTTTCCAGAGGGAGTGTGTGAAGCTTCTTTAAAACAGAACTTGTTTTGTTGTTCCATTCATGATGCATCCAATTTTTTTTTTGCTCTTAAATGTGCGTTTGAAATATTTGGTCTTCTGTTTATCTTTCATCATATAATGTACTGCTTTCAGGCATACACCTATATTTCTTAAATCTTCCATTCAGGTTTAGTAAGGATAGTTTTTTTTTAAATTGTTTTTATTCTTTTATTTTATGTTACATACTTCTGGGTATTTTTCAGCATTATGTTCACATTAAGTGATGCTAGTTGAGGTGTTTTCTTCTTTGTGTAATTCAATTTGTTACCTGTGACATCAGTGAACATGAACTATTGCTCAACCATGCTGTTTTCAATGTTGCACTATATGATACATTGTTGTGCCCCTGTAAACATAAACTAGCACAAGTCTGTGCATGGGTCAGGGATTGGATCAGTGGTAGAGCAACTGTTTTGTGTAAATAAAGTCTTTAAGACTTCTGTGGGATGTTATGCCACATCTTGTTTACCAGCTAGCCAACATTTTTCACCACTATGGCCAGCTTTATGAAGGCTAAAGAATCGGTTAATGGCAAGCCAATCACTGCTTACTGAAAACAACAATGTCTGACCATGCTTAAACCCAAATATTTCTATTTTTCTCTGCTTGTCTGTTGATGAGACACCACAAATAGTAATTTCCAGCTGAGCCTTGAGCCAGTATGCAGTGTTTAGCTAGCCATTAGCTGATTCTTTAGCCTTGATCAAGTTTATCATAGTACCATAGTGCAAAATGTTAGCTACTTGGTAAACATGACAAAGTTTTCAATTTCATGTTTTGTTAACCCCTATTTAGTTACAGTAATAAGAACCCTTGACTAAACCTGTTTGCTGATTTCACTTCTTTCGTTCCCTACTTGGACAAAATAAAAGTAAAATGTGAGAATAGGGGTGGTTTGTGCTCAAGGTGTTGAAACCTTCTCAGGCAACAGGTAACTGATGAAATTAATTATTTTAGTCATAACTTATGGTAAGGACTCTTGAAAGTGGAAGTGTGTATAATAACTTCGTTTTAGAAGTTCTCGGTCAGACTTGATTAAGATGGAGTCGGCCAACAGTTGGTTCAGTTTATATGGGATCATTCCTAATATTTATTATTTATTTAATTAAGACTAAGAAGTAAAGAGTCCAACGCATTACCTACAAAAGGAAGAAGTTAATGTTGTATATAATTAATCCTTGTTGATTCGTTATATCTGTAAATGTTGCTGAAAATGTATATATGATGTCAATTTTTATAAAGCAGTTTTAAAATGTACTTGTTACTTGATTTCCCCCCTAGTTCCTTGGAAAGAATTCTTCTGGCCTTCATCTGCTGTGTTGTTGGGAGTAGTAGTATTCTACTGGAATTGTTCCATTAACTTGGTCATTTAGGAAACTGATTGTTTTTCATAATTTGCTTGCTATTAACACTTAAAATGGGCATTGTAAACTTATTTCCACCTATGAATGGTAATCCGTGATTTTCTTTTCATTGAAAATAATATGATTTTGGTGTTATAGCTATTATAGCTATACAAATTGCGATCCTGTTTCATTTTGATAAAAATAGCCTTTGTCTGTCATTCTTTTAATTGGTGTACATAGACAGGCTTAGATATGAATACTACATAGTACTTGGAGGGTGAACTAATAAATGGTCTCTTTATATCAACCTTTTTGCATGTGATTAATATTCACGAATTTCATGAGCGACTTCCATTAATACTAATTTATGGTATCCAATAAGATAGATGCTCGGGACTAGGAAATACGTGAGGTAATGATGGAAGTGGACTGTATGCTGGTATGCTATCGCTGGATCTCTGTGGCTTATATGAACACTGAAAAGCAATATATACCTGAGTATATTATAGTATATTTAACATATCTTAGGTACATTTGTTTACTTCACATGCTCTGTAACCTGTGTAGAAAATGTTTTAGTTATGTGGTGTGCTCCCACCGTATTATCACCGCAAGGCAAACGTCCGATCTTCTCTCGTAGGTTTCTCCACATAGTTTTTACAACAACGAGCATAGAATAAACAACCACAGCGCCGTTCCTCCAAAACAGTCACGGAGAACACAGCACTAGCGCCGTCTGGGGACAGCACAATGCATTAGACCACTACCAACCTCTGAGTGCATTTCCCCCCCAAAAGAAATGAAATACCTTTTTTTTCTTCTTTAAAACAAACACAACCGGCACACTAAGTACAATTTACACTTCACGACTGAGGGCCCTGTTTTCGTAAGTTGGAAGTGGGCATAACTTAGTGATCGGCCTTCTAAATGTTCCCTTGGCAATTCCTCTCACAAGGCCATCTTCTCCAGGGTGGATTCGGTCGACCACGGCTAGTTTCCAATGTAGTGGAGGAGATGTGACCTCTTTGACGACTACAGCTGTGCCAGGTTGAACATTCTGACGAGCTGTAGACCACTTGCCCCTTTGTTGTAAATGTGACATGTAGTCTGTCGACCATGCCTTCCGGCTTGGAGCTGTTGCTGGATCTGTTGCCATCTAGAGAGCAAATTAATACGTACATTACTCATGTCTGGTACAGGAAGGGATGTGATGGGCCTTCCAATGAGGAAATGTCCTGGAGTGAGGGCGATAGGGTCATCAGAGTCGTGAGAAAGAGGTACCAAAGGGCGAGAGTTAAGGCATGCCTCAATCTGTGCAGTGAGTGTCGTTAATTCCTCAAAAGTCAGAAATGAAGTTCCCATCATGCGCCGAAGATGATGTTTAAAGGATTTGACTCCAGCTTCCCAAATCCCACCAAAATGTGGGGCTGATGGTGGGTTAAAGTGCCATTGAATACCTTCGGTACTAGCAAAATCTAGGATTTCTCGTTGGTGGATCTCTGAGTTATACAGCCCTCTCAATTCTCTGTCTGCACTCGCAAATGTCCTTCCATTGTCGGAAAAGATGTGGGTAGGTTTACCCCGTCGAGCAATAAAGCGTTCCAAGGCTGCAAGAAATGATGTGGTTCTCAAGTCACTAACAACTTCTAAATGAATGGGTCTTGTGGCGAGACTTACAAATATGCTGACATAGCATTTCACCCTTGTCTTGGATCGCTTGGAACCTGACTTGATGTACAAGGGTCCAGCATGGTCAGTCCCACAGTTAACAAATGGATTAGCTGGAGTAACTCTGTAACGTGGCAACTGTCCCATGAGTTGTTGCGCATGTTCAGTCTTGAGTCTGATGCAAACACCGCAATAGTGTATGATGTTGCGTATGATACTCTTCCCATTGATAATCCAATAGTGTTGACGGAGAGAAGCTAATAACAATTGCGGGCCAGCATGCAACATGCGCTGGTGTTCATGCTCAACAATGAGCCGTGTGAGGTGATGCTTGGGGGGTGAGATGATCTGATGTTTCTGATTGAAAGGTAGCTCAGATCGTTGTAATCTGCCACCAACTCGAAGAAGTTCTTGCTCGCAGAGGAATGGATTTAAAGATATAAGCTTACTCTTCTTACTGATCGTTTGTGTAGTCCGTAGAGAATGAATATCAGCAGAATATGCTGATGTCTGGGCAATCTTGATGCAGGCATGTAGTCCACGACGTACCTCTTCAAGGTCTAGTTCACTCGTTTTCCTTTCTATGGGATGAAGCTTGGCGTTGGTGGCAAATCTAAGGCAGTATGCTGTTACTCTCTGCAGCCGAGTTAGCTTAGAGAACCGTTTCATAAATTCATCAAGTTAAAGTGTCATGGGACGAATCACAGGTTTCCGCTGCTCAGGAATGTTCTGAGTCTCTGCAGATGGGATTGATTCTGGCCATGAAAGAACATCTTCCATGAGCCACGATGGTCCTTTCCACCAAAGTGAGCTATCGATAAGGGCGTCTGGGCTGATTCTCTGTGAAATCAGGTCCGCAGGGTTATCATTTGAAGCAACTTGCCTCCAATGTGCAATCGATGTGCTGTCTTGAATCTCCGCAACTCTGTTGGCAATGAAAGTTTTTCACCATGTTGGAGATCCTGCAATCCATGATAGAACTATCGTTGAATCCGTCCACAGATGGATGTTACTAGTTGTCAAGTTTAAGATAGAGTTTGCCTTCTTGAGGAGGCGAGCTAGAAGCAGTGCTCCACACAACTCAAGACGAGGAAGGGACACCCTTTCCAGAGGGGCGACCTGAGATTTAGTGCATAGTAGTCTTGTAGTACGCTCATATTGTTGATTTTCAGACCTCACGTAAATGCAGCATCCATAGAATTCGGTTAACGAGAGGAAATTGATTGTGCAGATGTTCCCAGTGGCGGAGCAGTTCTGTCTGTAATCTCTCATCCCAACCTAAGCACAGTTGCCATAGTTGTTGTAGGAAAATTTTGCAGGAGATGATAAATGGACCCATCACTCCCAACGAGTCGTAGATTGACGCTATGACTGCCAGTACCCTTCTTTTAGTAGGAGGTTCATTGACATAAGTGCCTTTGGAACAATTTACAATCTGCAACTGATCGTTGGTCGGATAACACAAGAGTCCTAACGTCCTAATATTATTGCCATTATCAAGTTGAAGGGGTAGCTGAACTACTCTGCATTCAGGAGGTACGGCTTCGAGTAGTCGTGGATGATTGGAACACCATTTTCGAAGTTGGAAGCAACTTCTTTGTAGAGGTTTGATGAGTTCCTCTTGAATCTGTAGACCCTCTTTGAGGGTTTGCGTTCCAGAGATGCAGTCATCCACATAGAAGTCCCTGTGGAGAATTCTTGCTGCCTCGGGTAGGCTGGAAGACTCCTCAATAGTAAGCTGCTGGAGGCACTTAGTGGCGAGGAAAGGTGCTGAAGCTGTTCCGCACGTAACTCTGTTAAGTTTTAGTTTTTTTTTTTTTTTTTTTTTTAGCGTATGGCTTTTTTAAGGACATGTTCGGCTCGCCAGTTTTGTAGCTGCTTCGAGACGGACACCCAATGGGTGAGCTACAAGTACCGTTGGGGTGGAAAGTTGGAAGGGAGGGTCGAGGAGTTGGAAGGTAGCGGCTGTGGCCTATAGTTAAGGACCAACCCCGGCATTTGCCTGTAAGGAAGATGGGAAACCACAGAAGACCATCTTCAAGGTTGCCGGCGGGGGGATTCGAACCTCCTCGCCTCCCAGATGTGAGCGACTGCCAACAGTCATGCCGCAACGACCTCGGCTAACTCACCCGGTTCTGTTAAGTTGATATTCCGTAACAGCTTCTTCGGGGGATCTTCGCCACAGGATTCTTTGGAGTTTGCAGTCAATCGGTGATACCATGATTTGGCGAATATCTGCTGTGAAGGCAATTTGATGGGTTCGAAACCGTGCGATAATTGACCATATGTCTTGCTGAATTGTAGGTCCCACTCGAAGGATATTGTTGAGTGATTTCCCACTGGAGCTGGGAGCTGAAGCATCAAACACAACTCTTGTTTTTGTGGTTGCGCTGGACTCCTTGAAGACTGGATGATGGGGAAGGTAGTATTTGCATGAATCCTCACCTCTTACTGTGCCTATTTTCTTCATATGACCACGCTCTTCATAATCGTCCATGAAATTAATATAATCTTCTCGAAGTTTCTTATTCTTAGATAGGCGTCGCTCTAATTGTTGAAGACGTGAATATGCTATGTGCCGTGAATCACCCAATGTTCTTGAATCTTCAGATAATGGAAGTCTAACTGTGAATCGTCCTGTGGTGTCTCGAGTAGTATTCAGAAGAAAGTGCCGCTCACATTCTTCTTCGTCCTAATTGGTTGGCTGAGCTCTTCTAGTTCCCAGAACTGTTCGAGTTGACGTTCGATGCTACTGTTGCTCATAACGAAAAATGATGCCCGAGATGTTGGTGACGGTGGTGTGATGAGCGAGGTCGTTTCAAATCGTCCAGCTAGGATCCAACCAAGTTCAGTACTCTGGAGCACAGGATAGTTTCCTTCTCTTGTCATCCTTTCTGGTCGGAGAAGGTGGAAGAAGATCTCCGCGCCTATCAGTATGTCAATCCTACCAGGTTGGTTGAATGTGCTGTCCGCTAGGAAAAGAGTCTCAGGAATTCCCCAGTACTGATGTGTTATTAATTCTCCAGGCAGGTCACCTGCAATTCGGGACAGTACAGAACAATCGAGTTCGACCTTGTAATCACTGCACATGGAGTGCAGCTCAACAGTCGCACTATGTTTTCATTCAGCCCCAAGATGGCTAATACCGTGAATTGGAATCCTATTTCGTTGTCTCTTTAGTCTCAGTCGCTCGACACATGCTGTCGTAATTAAGTTCGCCTGACTGCACGAGTCCATCAATGCTCGACAAATCTGTAGATTGCCATTCCCACCTCGTACTCGTACGAGTGCTGTAGAAAGTAGCACTTGCATTTCGGGTTTTGCTCTAAGAGAGCAGTACGTGGCAGCACTCTCTCGTATGATGCCAGCGATACTTGATGTTTGCAAGGTTGCACGAGTCTCACTGGAGTCTTCACCGTGTTGAAGAAGCGTGTGGTGATTTAGTCCACATGTGTAGCAGGTTCGAGACGAACACTGGCTGGCATTATGCCCTGACCTTAAACAGTTTGAACAAAGTTTCATTCGGCTTACGAATTCAGTGCGTTGTTGGACAGTACTACTAGCAAAGTTAGTGCATTGGAACAACGGATGCATTCCACTAAAAAATACACATTCATTCTTAATGGACACATATGACTGTCTAACGGGGCTTTGAGGCAGAAATACGTTGCATGTGGTTATCGTTTGGTTTAGAAGATTGGCATGATTTAATTAGTTCTAATGCTTGACAACGATTTTCCAAATAACTGCATAAATCATCCAATTTCACAAACGTCGAGTTTGAAGAATCTAGTTCCCACTGTTTCCTAGTGCCTTCATCCAATTTCTCGAGAATTAGTTGAGAAATAAGAACTTCATGAAGTGGAATTTTGATATTAAGGGCAAGTATGGCATTTAGATTGCTACTGACGTGGTCTACTATTGCTCGCAGGTCTGAATGTGATTCTTTGTTAACTGTTGGGAGATTAAGCAGGTTCTTTACATGAGCAGTGGCAATTAATTTCTTGTTGTTGTACCTGTTATTGACAGCGTGCCAAGCAATTTTGAAATTTGAGCTCGTAACTGGAAGGTTCTGGATAAGCCTGTGAGCTTCGCCTGTAAGTGAGGACAGAAGATAGTGATAGCGTTGTATGTCGTCCAGTGACTCGTTGTCAATAACCAGACTTGTGAAAGTATCACAAAAGTGACGAAATTCTATAATATTTCCCCCAAACATTGGCAGGTTGATAGTCGGAAGTCTTAATTCTCTTTTACTAGAAGTCGAATTACTAGCACTTGAGGTAGAAGCGCTGGCTGATCGTCTTTCTAAATCTTTCTCAATGAAGGTTGTCATCTTGTCCATTACGTCATAGTACATAGTTTCGAATTGGTTTCTTTCCTCAGTGTGGTCATGTACATCATCATTCAATTCCGAAGGTCCTTGAGCATCATCAAATTTCTGCCGAATATTGGGCATGTCACCTAACCTAGTTTTAATTGCATTAATACTGGTGCCATCATTAAAATTAGAGAGGAAATTCTCCATTCGAGTAAGACTGGCCTTTGCTAAACCTCTAGATTTTACAAGGAGTGACCTTTGTTTAGGATCCATGGTGTGGGAATAGTATTCTACTTCGAGGCTGATGGCAGGGTCACATATGGTTGCTGCAACTGGAGAAGCAATGACTACAGATGTTGGGCTTGTAGTGTATCCAACATAGCTTCCAACCAAGCGTTAAGTTCCCGCGACATAGTTTACTGTAATCACTCTTTCACATCCTAGCATTAACACGCGTACACATTACATAATACACAGAGATCCGGCCCGGTTGGACCATGTTCGGGACTGTGAAATACGTGAGGTAATGATGGAAGTGGACTGTATGCTGGTATGCTATCGCTGGATCTCTGTGGCTTATATGAACACTGAAAAGCAATATATACCTGATTATATTATAGTATATTTAACATATCTTAGGTATACTTGTTTACTTCACAGGCTCTGTAACCTGTGTAGAAAATGTTTTAGTTATGTGGTGTGCTCCCACCGTATTATCACCGCGAGGCAAACGTCCGATCTTCTCTCGTAGGTTTCTCCACATATTTTTTACAACGAGCATTGAATAAACAACCACCGCACCGTTCCTCCAAAACAGTCACGGAGAACACAGCACTAGTGCCATCTGGGGACAGCACAATGCATTAGACCATTGCCAACCTCTGACTGCAGTTCCCAACATGGATGTTTCAAAAGGAAATGGCAATTGTGATGTTTATAACTTTAAATGACCGGGTGAGTTAGCCGTGGTGGTTACGGCATGACTAATGGCAGTCGCTCACATCCGGGAGACGAGGAGGTTCGAATCCCCCCGCCGGCAACCATGAAGATGGTCTTCTGTGGTTTCCCATCTTCCTTCCAGGCAAATGCCGGGGTTGGTCCCTCACTATAGGCCACAGCCACTACCTTCCAACTCCTCGCCCTTCCCTTCCAACTTTCCTCCCCAACGGTACTTGTAGCTCACCCATTGGGTGTCCGTCTCGAAGCAGCTACAAAACTGGCGAGCCGAACATGTCCTCGGACACTCCCGGCACTAAAAGCCATACGCTAAAAAAAAAACTTTAAATGGTTTAACCAACAACAACAATCCACACAGTTGTGTGTCACTCTGTGAATGTATTGTGATTGGGTTATTATGTTGGGCGCCACTCATATAAATGAGAAAATGTAGAACACGAGATCTCTCTCCTCCCGGGGTGTAGGCAATGAAGCTTGCTTATGGCAATACACCCCTTTCTCGTTTTAACAAAATGTGAATGAATAAAGAAAATAGCAAAAAATAATGCCATAGAATACGATGAAAGGAAAATAAAATAACTATATTCAGACAAATTAACATATAAAAACACTAGTAGAAAAGTGCATTACATCACTCATTCTTTAAGCTAACCAAGGCTACGACAGGAATGTAATTGTATGTGCTTTTACCTTAATTGTAGGAGAGTGATTTCCATTTATTTGGTAGGGAATAATATGTCGATATTTAATTTCAAGTAACCTGTTAACTTGCAGTATATCTTCCGTATTCTTTTAAAATAATCCACTTATTCAATCAACTTGCCTGTGTCATAGATATATCATACTTCATAGCTCTCAACAGAACACAACAATCATCCAAGGACACGTAAATCATAACCAATTGTATGCGAAATTCCATGGACTAAGAAGTTCGTACAGCGCCATCTCGATCACACCAGATTTCCAATCTATGTCACATCAGTTCGACATGGTCCGTGTTGCTACTTAATGCCATCGTTGAGGTATATCGAGAGCTGCTAAGTTACAGCGGATCAAGTCTTAAAATAATTCTTCTTGCCATATAACCACTCCGAGTGAAAGGAATACATTTATCAATGACGTTTTACACCATAATGATGTTTGCTTCATCATGAACTCAAGCCCATTAGTCCATATCCTGGTTGCTTATTAGTAATCCCTAACTTGCACTTTCCGACAAAATTACATAATTTAAAACGTACTTTTACTTATAAATAACATAATATATGAAACAATAACGCAGACGACCATAAGTGAAATAGTGAATTACTTGATATAAAAATGACATAATTAAAATAACAATAATAACTAGGGCTCGGATTTTTAGGTAAATAAATATTTGTTTATGTAAATACATATTTTAAGCATTTTTTCTATAAATACATAAATTCCTGCTTTTCACTTATTAGCACATAAAAGACATAATATTTTCATTTTTTAAACCAGTATACTAGATCTTTCAGTTTATTGCATTTTTCTTCTGTGTTTCTTCAACGGGGAAGAACCTGTGAGCTATCTAATCTTCATGCAGAGCGTATGTCAACTTGCAACTGTGTTATTCTTAACTTGTCGCCCCGTGCCACTCACTGTGGAAGTCGGGGATTTCCTTGTCCATAGCCATATTGCACCATGTGTTAGACCTTTCCCCCTCCCCCGCCCCCAGCTAACTGGAACCAGTGTCACATGCAGTTCATTTCTACAACTATTAAGTTTAAGGCAGTTCTACGATGCCTAAAATAAAAGCAACTACAAGTTATCGTCTGCAGCAGTATGTTTCATAATTTGAACATAATTTTACTTCTCATGGGAGCGTTCTGTTCTGTCAACCATGTGGGAAAGCAATTAAGGCTGAACAGCGATCTCAAGTTACACAACACCTCAAGGGCAAGAAACATACTGCCACAGTTTCGCGCCTTTAGAAGAGTATTTCGCGGTAATCGTCGGTCATTTGTGATGGACAACCTAAAGATGTATCTCGTTGTGTATTGTAATGCTTCAGCAGTCAGTAAGACATAGCATAAACTGCATTCGTGAGTACTGCATATTGTTTATATTCACATTAATAAACTAAATTATAATTAAATATTTTTACTTTTTTGTCGCACATTTCAGGTACTTTTAATACATAAAAAATAAATAATTTCCTGATTTTTTGCACCTAAAAATCCGAGCCCAAATAATAACAGATGAGGAGTGTCTGTACTGATCCAAGATCTGTCACACAATAGGGAGGAAAATCCATATCGCTGCTGAAAATACTCAACAGAATCCATAGCATCGCTGAAGATATTCTAGAGGAGAGATATTTCTGGCAACTGCTAATGAAGAGAAGAAATAGGTTGGTAGGAAACATACTAAGACACCCAGGATTAGTAAACATAGTTATGGAAGGAAGGGTCGAGGACAACAACTGTAGAGGTAGACCAAGCTTAGAATATGTTAAACAGATTGCATCGGATGTAAGGTGTGGTAGTTATGTAGAGATGAAACAATTAGCTCAGGACAGGGAGGCATGGAGAGATGCATCAAACCAGTCAAAAGACTGAAGACTCAAACACACACTTAATACTGTTAAGACAGTCTTTAAGTATGCTTACTGTGCCCATTATCCATAGAGCCATAGCCGTGGATACCTACTCCAACATCCTTTCCCAAATTCCATGAACAATCACAGAGAACAGGAAATTTTAATGTGTGAATCCAATGAACCAGAACCGAGGCAGAGACACTTACCTGTTGGGCTGTTGCGGGTACAATGGGGTTCCTGTCATTAGTGTCAGAATCACACTGGGGTAGTATCAACCACAAATCCAAAATTCTCTTTTAATAACAGCATCATCTACTATCAGTTGGGATTTACCCAACTGCTATATTATAGAACAATCCTGAAAAAAAGTAAAACATCCTATGCTAGAATGCGTCCTTCCCTTCAGAGTCCTACCTGAATAAAATAAGCAACTTGAGGGAACAAATAAAAGTTCCACACAGTGTAAATTAATTCACAATTGTATAATCGATTAATTACACATCACTGTTGTCTCGTCCGCTATCAAACACTTGAATTTAGCATGATGAATTAGTAAAAACAAAAAAATTTGTTGATCACTTCACAAATGTCACTAATTAATCTACTTTTTTACTTTAATAATCTTATAAATTCATACCAGTCACTTAAATTTTGTGGCATCAGACTAATCAACACCTCGTTCATCTATTGTCTTGTTCCAATTATATTATGTCTTATTAGAATGATCAATTAATCGAGCATCATCTCATTATCCAGATGTGACCTTTATATGCTGAAATTAATCGTTATTAGTTAATGTTGAATTGTTAGAAGCCATTTTTCAGTGTGCCTAGTTCTATTATAAAAAGCTTTCCAGTCAGTCAGTCAGCACAAATTGTACCCAATTACATTAGGTGGGAAAACAAGTATTTATACAGCCTAACCTGAAAGAAATATTACATAAGATATTAATCACAAAATAACATGCTTTTATGTATGAAAATGGAGAAGGGGTACTTAATTGGATAACGATTCGATCATCATCAGATCCTGCTCACTTAGCCTTAGTTAATGTACGATGTTTATGAATGACATCATCATCATCATCATCATTTTCCCTTATCCAGCTCCTGCCGGGTCGGGGTATTTATGGCACTTCTCCACTTTCCTCTTTCCTTCCACCATTCTTCTACCACGATCTTGTCCCAGTCCAGATTTCTTTTTCTTACGCTGTTCTTCACTGAATCAATCCACCTTGTTCTAGGTCTTCCTCTTGCTCTCTTACCCTTGCACTTCGCCTCCAGCATCTGTCTTGGTATTCTATTTTCCTCCATCCTCTTTACATGTCCAAACCACCTTAGTTTATTCTTCTCAATTCTCTCATTTAGTTTTCCCATCCCAACTTCCTTCCTAACATCTTCATTACTCACTCTGTCTTTCCTTGTCTTTCCTATCATACTTCTTAGGAATTTCATTTCATTTCTCTTGCCTGCTTGTCAGGGTCCAAGTCTCAGCTGCATAAGTTAATATGGGAACATAGTACACTTTATACATTACCTCCTTGCTTTTCCTTGGTACTTCCTTATCCCAAACAAGTTTTCTTACACTTTGATAGAATGCATTGCTCTGCTGTACCCTCCTGCCAATCTCCATGTCCAACCTACCAGTTTGCATCAATTCACTTCCTAGGTATTTGAATGTGTCCACAATTTCCAAACTCTGACTTCCAATTTTCACAGTGCCCTTTCTTTGTCTTTCCCCTCTTGTCATCTGGTCTTGCTTTTCTCTATACTGATTTTCAGGCCATACTTCTGAATATTTTCGTTCAGTGCATCTAGTTGTCTTTGCACTTCTTCGGTGTTCCTTCCCCAGACCACAATATCATCTGCAAATAACAGTAACTTCATTTCTTTATGTCCATATGCTTCCTTTGTTTCCTTTACAATTTCATCCATCAGCATTATGAACAAGAGAGGTGACAGCACACTCCCCTGTCTTAGTCCAGTCTTGTTCCTAAACCAATCTGTCTTTCCAACTGGGGTCAGTACCCTCGTAACACAGTTGTTGTACATTGCTTGCACCATTTCCAACATTTCTCTTCCTAGTCTCTTCTTAACCATGGACACTATCATATGCCTTTTCTAGATCTATGAAAGTCATGATCAAATCCTCTCCATATTCCCAGTTCTTTTCCATCACCTGCCTCAAGCTAAAGATTGGGTCCACTGTGGATCTTCCACTCCTGAAGCCATACTGTTCCTCTTGCAACTCTCCTTCCACCTTTCTTCTCATTCTTCTTTCTAATATCCTTTCCAGTATTTTCACTATCTGTGATAAGAGGGTGATCCCTCTATAGTTATCACACACCTTCTTGTCCCCCTTCTTAAACACTGGTATTATTAGCCCTTTCTCCCAGTCTTCTGGTACACATTTCCGTTTCCACACACACTTTAGCAGTCGATACAACCATTGCATACCAACAGGTCCAGCAGCCTTTATCATTTCTACACTGATTTCATCCACCCCTGTTGCTTTTCCCATCTTCATTTTCTGTACTGCTAATTCCACCTCCAGCATTGTTATATCATCTTCTGTTATAGAGTCGTCAGGTTGTGTCACTTCCATCTCACCAGTACAATTGCTCACATTCAATAGCTTATCGAAATACTCCTTTCATCATCCCTTTATCTCTTCTGGGTGTGTTAACAACTCTCCATCTTCCTTTTTCACCAGCTTTGTGGTAACTCTTTCGTTCCTCTTACTTCTTAGAAGCCCATACAGCATCCTTTTACTGCCACTTACATCTGTTTCCATTCTTCATGTAAATTCTTCCCAACTTTTCTTCTCCTACCACTTTCTTACACCTCCGTTTGCTGTCGTGATACTTCCTTTTGCTTTCTTCTGTTTGATCTCGGTTCCATTCTTTCCATGCAGACTTCTTTTCTTTCACTGCTTTCCTCACTTCCTCATTCCACCACGGTGTCTCCTTCTCTTTCACTCTTGTTGACGTCCTACCACAAGCACTCTCTGCTGCACCAACAAATGCCTTTTTAAAGTGGGACCATTCCTCTTCTATGTTTTCCACTTTGGTAACTGGGATTTGTTGCTTCAATCTCTCCTGAGAATCTTCCTGTACAGTTTTGTCTTTCAATTTCCATACTTTTATTTTACTTTCTCTGATCTCCTTTAGGTTTTCCAATTTTTCCCATCTAAATTTTGCCACCACAGCTCTATGGTCCCCATCAAATGCTTCTCCTGGTGAAGCTGTCACATCTATCAGCTTTCTGCGTTTAGTCCTTTCCACCAGAAAGTAGTCAATTACTGATTTTGTTCTTCTATCGCCCCAACCTTATCTCGTAATTTTCCTGCTGTGTTTCTTCCGAAACCATGAATTACCCACTATCAGTCCATTCCTTTCACAAAAGTTTACAAGTTCCTCTCCTTCCCGGTTCTTTTTCCCATATCCATATGGTCCAATGACTTCTTCCTTTCCTTGTCTCTCGTTTCCGACTTGTGCATTCATATCTCCCATGATCACCACTTCTTCATCTGAAATTACTCTTTCTACATCCTCCAGGAATACTTCAATATCTTCTTCTTTGTTTCCAGTCTGTGGTGCATACACTTGTATGAAGTCCATCACGTCATTCTTCATCTTCATTCTAATTTTCATTATTCTGTCACTCACACACTCGACCACTTCAACATACTCCTCCAGTTGTTTCGAGGTTATCAGTCCCATGCCATTTTTTGCCTCTTGGCCACCACTCCAGTATAATGTATATCCTTTCCTCAATTTCTTCCTTCCTTTACCTTTCCATTTCACTTCACTCAGCCCCATCAATCCAACATTCTCCCTCTCCATGAAGTCTACCACCTCCTCCACCTTGCCTGTCAGGGTCATGACATTCATGATTCCCACTTTCATTTCGGTAACTGGCCGCCCATTTCTCACAGTTCCCCCAGTACCTAAAGAACTGCGCGTCGCCTGCAGGGTACGCCCTAACCTTCTCCGAATCATTTGAAGTGCCATTTCCATTTTAGGCTATTATTACGATGGGGTCGCCACTCCCAAAGGCATTTTATGAAGCTACTGCCAGCTATTATACAGGCCGCCCCTAACATGGGAAACAGACGCCCTTGCAGCTGCCCCTAACCTGAGAAACAGACGCTGCCGATTGATGCTGTACTTATACTATTCCCTGAGTACTGGGTTGCCTCTTCCGCAATCTCCACCGTTCCGAAGTCCATCTTCTCCGCTGCAGATTCCGTTGAGGTCTTCGCACGTAACCCTGTGCACGGGGCCTATGTTATACCCCATAGGACTGGGTCCTCACCATAACTTAGCCGGTACTGTAGTTCCATGGTATATTACAGTACCCTAGCCCACCCCCGCGACGTGGACGCGCCTGGCAAGAATTATCCATGTAGCCAATTATAATTGCCTCATGGACCGGGTTAAGGAGCTGTCTAAATCCCGCCTCCAAGGCACAATTATATACACTGACGAAAATGGAAATTGCAACACCATGAAGGCATTGGTCGTTTGTGTTGATTTTCAAGATATGGAACGATGCCGTGTAGGTATGTAAACAATCAAAGTTTCAGACCCTTTGGATTGTTGCTACTGGTCTCCCCACGTGATTGGTCGCGGAGGAATCAACTCCAGTATACGGACTCTGGTGTAGTGTTGTTGACTTGCAGTCTGTGCAGTGAAGTGTTCCCCGTCAAACATGCCTTGACAACAGAGAAGATCACGCTATCACCAACTGTCGCCGTTTGAGAGGGCTCGGATAATTGGGCTGTGGCTGACAGGCATCTACGCTACAACGTGTATGGCAGCAGTGGTCAAATGAAGGTACCCACACTCGTAGACCTGGCACAGGCCTAGCGCGACAGACAACTGTGAGAGAGGATCACCTCATCGTTCGGATGGCCCGGATGGAACCCCATGCAACAGCAGCGCAAATTCGAGCAGCTGTGGCACCCCACGTTACACAACAAACAGTTTGTAATCGCCTGCGTGCAGCTGGCTTACGATCCCGTGTCCCTGCAGAAGGTGTTCCATTGACCCCACAACAGCTACGTGTAAGGCTGGCCTGGTGTCGAGAACGATCGACATGAGTCGACGAATGGCATAGGGTCGTCTTTAGTGATGAATCGCGCTTCTGCCTTGCCCGCAGTGATTGCCGGAATCGTGTGCGCCGACGTACCGGGGAGAGGGCCACACAGGACCAACACCAAGCATTATAGTCTGGGGAGCTATTGGCTTTAATGTGAAATCACAATTAGTGCTTGTTGAGGGCACTATGACTGCTCGACAGTACGTTGATAGGGTACTCAATCCAGTGGTTGTCCCTATGATGGCGAACATTGCTAATGGGATGTTTCAGCAGGACATTGCCCGGGTTCACACTGCATGTATCTCCAGACAAGCTCTCCACGACATCACAACCTTAGTGTTAGGTTCACTTCTCAATAAATCACATAGACTCCTCTAGAATGCATATTTTTATTATTTGTTGTGGAAAGGTTCACAATTCACACGATACACACCATATTGATTTGACACTGAACTTCACTGATCTCAAAGACTATGTCAAAGATACTGCACTACACTCTTGTGCTTACTGCCAACACAACATTCTCCCACCTTGAGTTGTGGAAACAACTCAACAAAACAATAAAATAACATAACACATATATTTTCACAAAATAAATGAACACAGAAATAAATAAGTCACTCAAAATATCTCTTTGGTTTAACCACCACTCTCCCACTACTGGTTTTGATGAGATCAGAAGTATTAGTAGATGGTTTAACCGTTTTTGGATTTTTCTCCTTCTTCTCATTTTCATTCCGCTCAACTTGCAGTCTTAAAGCATGATCTTCTCCAGATGTCACTTCAAGTGGATACACCCTCTGTACTGGCCTGAGTAGCTCTCCTTTTGTAGTCACCAAGCGAACAACCCTCACGACACCACCTTTGCCAGGGATGACCTCCGTCACTCTTGCCAGCGGCCAGTCTAGTCTCTTCGTGTTGTCACTGGCTACCAGTACTACTTCACCTACGCAGGGTTTGTGATGACTTTTCCTAATGTGGTTCTTCTGTATTAGCTGTCCAAGATATTCATTCCTGAATCTTACCCTTAATGTTTCCTTTACTTTCTGTCTGTACCTGAATCTTCTGTCAAGTTTTATGCCCTCGATCATGTCGATATCGGGCATTCCAATCTCCTTGACTTCCTGTAGGAACATTGCAGGGGTGATAGCCATCAAGTCTTCTCCATCATTGGACAGGTAAGTAAGTGGTCGTGAATTCATGACAGCTTCAATGTCGCACAGAACAGTCATCATTTCTTGGTAAGACAGACATGACCTTCCCAGAACTTTCCTGAGCATTTGCTTGAGGACACCAATCAGCCTCTCCCACCATCCTCCCCACCATGCTGCAGTGGGAGGATTGAATTTCCATTTTATTTGGTGTACAGAACTATATTCAGCAATTTTATCCCACTGAATTGTTTCCAACATATTGCAGGTGCCTTGAAAGTTTGTCCCATTGTCACTATAGACAATCATTGGCCTTCCACGTCTGGACACGAAGCGCCGAAAAGCTTCGAGGAATGTTGCAGTAGCCAAAGATGTTACTAACTCCAGGTGTACTGCACGAAAAACCGCACACGTGAACAGACAGACCCAGGCTTTCTCTCCACCTTTCAAAATCAGAGGCCCGGCAAAGTCGACCCCTGTTATTTCAAAAATTGAGGCTTCTCTTACTCTGTCTATGGGGAGATGAGTTTGTTCTGCTTCAAAATGTTTTCCATGGTACCTCCTGCAGACAACACATGTTTTAATTGCACCCTTCACCGTTCTCCTTCCTCCAAGGATCCAATATTTCTGTCTGAGCCCACTGAGCGGAATCTGGGTTCCAGCATGACATAAGTCTTTGTGCTTCTCCCTAATGAGAGCGTGAACTGCTGTATGCTTCGCAGGAAGGATAGCAGGACAACGGAAAGCATAATCATCTTTGCGCGATATAATTTTCGTTTTCAGTCTCATCACTCCCTCATCATCCATGAAAACACATAGTGAGTTGAATCTTTCATCCTTTTCACCAACAAAACACTCCTTTTGTATGAACTTCATCACGACTTTTTCTGCTTATGTGGTTTCTTCAATGGATAGTTCGGTAGTTCTTCTATTATTTTTCTGTCGACAATTATACAGAAACCTCAAGATCCATCCTATCATACGAACTGTTCTACGGAAACTTGAGAAATAGTCAAGGTGCCATTCTTGGGTATTGGACTTGTCTTCTAACACCGTCATAGTGTTGACTTTCTTTTTTCTTTCTTGGAAGACTCCATCATCGTTTGCTGAAATTTCGAGGCTAGGCCATTGTGTAGTGGATTGTTTTAGCCATTTTGGCCCTTCCCACCATCTCTGTTGAAGTAACTGTTTTGTGCTACATCCCCTTGATGCCAGGTCAGCCGGATTCATGGTTCCTGGAACATGACGCCACTGTTCTATTCTGGACAGTCTTCGAATTTCTTGCACTCGGTTCCAAACGAAGGTCCCCCAAGGTTCGTCTAACTTGATCCAGGACAACACAGTCGACGAGTCACTCCAATAATAAGTAACGATTTCTTTTGCAGTTAATGTTGGCAGTACTGACGTCACTAGTCAAACCCCTATTGTAGCTGCTAATAATTCCAGGCGTGGTATGGTGATACTCTTCTTGGGTGCCACTCTTGTCTTGGCTTGTACAAATCGTAGCTCTATATTGTCAACCCTCTGTATTCGCAAGAATATAACTGCAGCATACGCAGTTTGACTGGCGTCGCAGAACACGTGAAGAGATATATCTTCAACCGACTGGACACTACCGATCAAACATCTAGGAATCTTAATCTCAGACAGCTGAGGTAGTTCTGCCAACCACTTCATGAATCTTCTCTTTGTTGTTTCGTCTACTCTGGTGTCCCAACCCAAGTCAGTGGCCCATAGTTCTTGCAAGATTAATTTTGGACAGAGAAATACCGGACATGAGAAGCCAATAGGGTCAAACACCTTATGTGCAGCTCCTAGTATAGCTCTTTTGGTGATTACATCATATTTGAAATCGTTAACATGAGTTAGATTCAGTTCAATGGTATCTTCTCCTTTATTCCAAATGAGCCCTAGCACATGAGTAAGATTTTCAGCTGTACCATCCTGAGAATACTCCCACCCTCGGAGATTGAAAGATGCCTTATCCATTATTATGCTTGCCTCTCGCATGAATGAATGAAGGTCATTTCTGTTGTTAACACTAATAGCACAGTTATCCACATAAAAACATTCTTCCAATCTTTCTATTGTTGAAGTTGAGTAGGAACTATTATCAACTGTTTGTCTCTTCAACTCGCTCAAGTGGAGTTTGATGGTTGCCGACAATAGGAACGGAGAACATGCAAGTCCAAAGACAACTCTATTGTGACGGAACACTTCTACCTTCCCTGTACTTTCCTCCTCCCACCAAAGGAATCTCAGAAAATCACGGTCTCTAGGATATACACTTATTTGAAGAAATGCTTTTTCTACATCGGCCGTCACACCGATCTCATTTTCTCTGAACTTAAGTAGCGAACTAGGGATCAACTCTATGAAGTTAGGCCCTTTTTCAATACATTCGTTCAGAGATGGTGCGTTTCTCTGCTTCGCCGAGGCATCAAAAACAGGCCTGATCTTGGTGGTGCTGTTTTCTTTGAAGACAGGTCGGTGAGGTAGATAGTGTCCACTATTCTTCAGTTCTTCTTCAGGTACCCTCTCGATGATTCCTTGCTCCAACCAACTTCGTAAGACATTATCATACTCCTGATAATGTTGTTCAGCTTGTAGTTTCTTTGTAGTCATTTCTAATCTGTGCTGAGCAATTTCTTTGTTGTCAGGGAGAGGTGGATGTTGTTCACTCCAAGGCAGACACACTTCATATCTGTTATCTTCATTCAGTCGTGCAGTCTCAAGGAAGTTATTTCTAACACGCTCATTCCTCTCGACGATAGATTCTTTCACAACAGGGTCAGTAACAGAAATTCTTGTATGTTGGGAAAACAATGATGACACTAATAATGATGCCGAATCCCTTTGGGCCTTGTTACCTATGACTTTTCCCATTAGTGTCCACCCTAGGGAAGTCTCCACCAAAACTAGGCCACATTTTAGTTGATGTTTCCTCCCAGTGAGCAGTTCACCCGCCTTATCGGCCCCAATCAGAATCTGCACAGGCCCTCTCTCTCGTACATCAGTTAAACATATTTTCAGATCCCTTATCTCCTCACTCCAAGAACCATTCTTAATATATGGGACATCTTCACAAATTATCTCTTGGCTTAAAACTTCCAGCTCCTTGGAATAGTTTCCCTCCAATCGCTTTAAACTTATTCTGTAACAGTCGTGTTTTGCTTCTCGAGAACGTACTCCACCAAACAAGGAATGTATTAACGTTTCCTTCCTGATTGACTGATACCCCATTTCTTCGGCTAGGTCACGTGCAATGTAGGATTTAGTAGACCCAGTATCAATGACAGCTCGTACAGTTTTTTGTTTACCCTTTCCTTTAACGACAACTGCCAGGGTTTGCAAGTACACCTCAGGAGAACAAGACACATTAGCTAAAGCCTTATCCACATTATTGACATCCTGGAGAACCAAATTCCTGTCTCCCTCGTAATTCTGTTTGGACACACTTTCATTTTCTTTGTCACGGAGCTTATAACACATTAATACCACATGTTTACCACCACAAACAATGCACCTGACAATCGATTTACAAGCTCTACTTGCATGGCCCTTCTTTAAACAATTGAAGCAACAGTGATTATCAGTTAAGATTTTCCTTTTCTCCCCTGCAGTCATTTTTTGAGCTTTAATGCACTCTGGGCTCGAATGAGGTTTAAGACAAAAAACACACTCCTGTCTCTTAGAAACATCAGCAAACAAAGCAGAAGCAGTGGGTATATTTGGTTCAATGACATCCCTTGGTTTCTTGTCTCCCTTAATCTTAGATCCTTGGGATGTGCTAATACTAAACCCTTTCATAGCCAATGAAATTCTTTCTTCACTTACTACTTCATTTTGAAGAAAAGCCATGAGCTGCTGCAAACGATCTTTGGATATGGAATCACACCTGAAGGAAGTATTCCTCTGCCATGCTCTTAATAGGTCTTCTGGCAAAGATGATTCAATTAGGGGATACAGCATTGCAGTACATTTTTCTGTAGTAACGCCTAAACTTTCCAGCGATCTGAGATGTGACTCTAATTTATCATACAAGCTACTCAGTGTTGGCCTTTCTTTGGAATTGACTGCATTCGTCAATACTAGTTTGAGCAATTCACGAACATAAACTTCCACCTGCAAGTCCTCTCTACCAAATCGAGCTTGAAGACTCTCTATAGCTTTGTCATAATTCTCGGCAGTGGGTGGAAAACTAGTAACTAATTCATATGCTCTGGAACCTTCTGTCATAGCCTGAATTAAATATTGGAATTTATCTTCCTTCCCAATGTCCTCATCCTCGTGAATTTTACGGAACTGGCTCCAAAAATATAACCAATCAATTATTTCACCAGAAAATTTCTTAAATTCTATTCTTGGAAGTCTATATTTCTTTTTATCACAAACATTGTCATTTACTACACTTTGTGGAGGGGTAATGGAAACAACGGGATTCATAAAACGTGTTGCTTTTGTTCTACAGCTAAGGAATTTGTGTTTGTAATCATCAGCTGATTCACATTCCGTTTCTATTTCGTCATCCTCACACTCGTCGTCTATCATCTGTTGAAATATTAATCCATCTAAATTAGAGATATCATCATACTTTTCTTGAAGGATTTCAAGTTGCACTTGCATTTTTTCCGTTTCAGTTTGATCATCTTCTAACAACGCCATTAGTTGATTGTGTGAGCGCGTAAATAACCGCCGCTTTACGGTTCTTTCTTTAGCGAGTCTTTCCATCTTCTTTATTCACGGGAGCCTTTTACTATGAATGAGTCCTGTCACGGTCGCCATAAAATGTTAGGTTCACTTCTCAATAAATCACATAGACTCCTCTAGAATGCATATTTTTATTATTTGTTGTGGAAAGGTTCACAATTCACACGATACACACCATATTGATTTGACACTGAACTTCACTGATCTCAAAGACTATGTCAAAGATACTGCACTACACTCTTGTGCTTACTGCCAACACAACACTTAGAATTAGAGCTGTTAATAATCGATTTTCGAATCGATTAATTTAGAATTAATCGAAACTGATTAATCAACTAATTCATTATTCGATTAACTGAATAACCGAACAATCGATTAATCGGTTAACCGTGGAATCGATTAATTGATTAGTAGACACGAGATTAGAAAAGATGTGTTGAAAATTTTTGAAATGAGAGGCCATTGCTTAAGTTAAGTTACGAATATTTTTGGAAAAAGAGGTGGTCAGTTTCAAAACGGCCTATGTCCACCTTCCTAAATTTGTGGTAAATAACGAAAAACGTTTTCAGACCTAAAATATCTACCAGACCCTTTGGAAATACTTCCTTTATATGCTTTGTATCATCAGTTATCATTTTATCTCAATATTGTCTGTACAGACTCACCAGTTTTGCTATAATGTGAGAAATTATTTTGGGCAAAGGTCATTTTGAAACTAAGGGATGGACAAGAGACATTTTGAAAACAAATACATTGGACAAGAGACCCTTTGATTCTAAAATGAAGATAGAAACGTAATTGCACTTGAACTATTCAGCATGGTTAGTAAGTAATACGATGGCAATAAAAGTAAAACTTGAGTTGAACATTAAATCGAAGGATATAGTACTGAAAACAGCTTTTATTAATGAATAAGCATACAAAAGTGAGATATATCAGTTTGTATGGTACTCTCAGAATAGAGTTCAGGCTAAATTTGATAATACTTGTTTAACACTTAGAAAGTGAGATTCCAATCCTTACAACTCATCAGCATCCTCCATCATACCTCCCTCCAACTCATCCTCTGACATTTTATCATTTATATCCTGATTAATTACAGCACTGTAGAACTGTAAATCAGGATTTACCTCCCACCGATCACCATAATGAAGTTCCAACATATTGTGTCAATATCACGAAGTTCAAGAATTGCAACTGTATTGCCTCATAGCATACCTTCTACGCACTATCAATCAAAGATTCCAACAAATATTGGATTCAAAAGGTTGAAGATCTTAATCGAAAGAAAAGTGCTTTACTCTGATTTACCAAAGGTGAACGGTGCAGGCTCTCATACGCTTGAAGGGTGAGGCGAGTAGTGGAGACGAGAGGGGTAACGGTATCCATGGCAACAGCGAGCAGTGTTACAAATATGCAGACACAGCAGCGAACACATGGTTTGACACAGTGTTCTACTGTGCCTTGACTCGTCACTGTTATTACACCGCTCTTGGAATGTTCTGAGTTATGACCTGTCTCAGTGGCAACGCAGCATTCCCCACGTGCTAGCTTTGACAGACATCAGCGTCAATTACTGGTAATACAGAGCATACTGCTGATCAACTTTCAAACATGTGTACAAACATAACCTTACGTTAGAAAGTAAGATATTGCCGTTCCAGATGATCATCAGGCCTGCCACTTTGAAATTTTCCATTATACAAGGAGAAGCCAGTGAAATTTATATCAAAATGTGCTCTTTCTCCTTGGTCTCTAGGCAACTTACCAGACGGACAAGAGAAATTTTGAAACCTAAGAGGCTGGACGCCTTTAAAGTCATATGGGAAGATGAGCCATTTTGATCTCAAAATGGATATATTTTAAGGCAGCCATTTTGCTATGGACAAGAGCCGTTTTGATTCCAATAGCTGTATTTAAACAGCTTTTTAGGTGGTTTCCAGGACGTTTTGATGCAAAGTGATGGTTGTATTATGTATAGGGAAGCCTAAGGAATGCACTGAAACAAAACAAAAAAAAACAAAAATTCGACCTAAGGTGGACATAGGCCGTTTTGAAGCTGACCACCTCGAATGATGTTCAGAAATCTATGTAAGTTACTTTTTTGGTAAATATACAAAGTGTCCTTGGTCGGTCGGTTTCTAAGTTTAGGGGCTGCGACAACGCGGTCATGCAGCCCCGTTTACTTTGGGTGTGTGTAGAATCTTTCTGATAACCGGTGTTAATTGTGATGGTTGTAATAGTGTGTGTTATCTGTAATTCAGGTAAGGACTTCAGACGATTAATTTCAACTAGTTCCTACCTTTTCTACCAAATGCTGCCACAACAACACCTAGCCACAAACTTGGCTACTAGATGCCACTGCAACTGGCAAGTGACGGCGACCGTTGGAACTTATAGAGTGTTAATCAAATCTAACCTACAAATTTAGCTTCACACAAGTAGTAAGTGGAAGGTTCATTTACATGCTATAGATATATGGCATTGGACCGCCGGCTTTACTTCCCCTCCGAAGGAAGGCATACTGAGGGATTTTTAACGCTCTTAAATAACCCGACGCCGTCGGCCGGGTTTGAACCCGCGATCTTGGGTATAGAAGCTCAGCATGCTACCAACTACGCCACCGAAGCCCTCTACAATAAAATGTCCTTCCTTGTTTAAGTTAACAATAATAATCAAATAAGAGTCTGTGACAGTAGAAGGACAAACATCAATCAATTTGTGAAGGCTTTCGAAAAAAGACCACGAAGAGTTTCCCGCGAAGATTTTGGAATTAATATTCATTTTTTGTCGGGAAGGCTGTGTACAATGAAGGACAGGGAAATTTTTTGGTTATACTTTATTTCAGCATATTTTTCACAAAGAAGGTAAGTTAGCCTACATTATGTAAAAACAAAATTACAATATATTTTAATCCATTAAATGTCTGTTTTGGTGCAGAAATACCATCAAGTCAACATTTTCAGGGCTGAGGCAGTTCCGCTTTGCAGTTACAATGTTTCCTGCACTTGAAAACACTCTTTCAGCGCTGCAGGAGGTCGCGGGGATGATTAAGTATTTCTTCGCTAGTTTAGCGAGCCTTGGATAAACATTTCGGTTCATTTTCCACCAGTGGAAAGGATGCGTGTGCAAGTCAGCCGGTGAATTCCCGAGATAAGCGTCCAACTCGTCTCTTGCAATGTTCTGTGGTTGGAACAAGAAGGTGATGGGACCCCGAATTGCGTTGCGTTGATTGGTGTTTAGACTTTGACCATCTGGCAGCTCCACAAGTTGCATCTCTTCCCTCAGGTATTCTCGAATTTTAATTTTAACTTCTTCGGAGCTTTCAGACGTTTGAGTCATGTGCCGAGGATCAAGAAGACTGGCTAACTGGGATGGTGATACAGGATCCGACGTGTCTCGTTCAAGTTCGAATCGTTTGACGATATTGGCTGAAACGATTTCTTTGAAATGTTTGAGCACTTCATCATTGCTTGTGCTTATTGGGTCGGCTGGTGGCGTAAGATGATTTCTTACCAGACTGTCCATTAGTGGCCGCACTATGGACAGAGTTGCTTCCTTTTCCGAACACAACACAGTTGTCGCCATTTCCAACGGCTTTAGACATTCGACAAGTATTTCGATCGCGCACCATTCTTCCTCATTCATCTCCAGCCGTAACCGGTCCTTATGCTGAGTTAAAGTTCGATCGGTAAGAACGGCTGCAATCGCCGTCCGTTGATCTATTAGCCGTGATAGCATATAGTAGGTTGAGTTCCATCGTGTAGGACAACTCTGAATGAGACTCTCTTCAGGAAGATTAATTTGAGCTTGTTTCAACTGTAACGCTTTTCTTTTCTTTGATAAGTGTTTGAAATGGCTCACCACCTGACTCGCTCTTTGTATTGTAGACTGATACAGCTCAAGCCCGCTATTTATACATAATTGAAGAGTGTGCGCAGCACATGCTATATCCCCCTTGATGTTGTATTGGAAGTCTAGACAACGCGCGGCACTCTTCATGTTGCTGGCGTTGTCACGCAGTGCTCCGTATATTTTATCTTGTATATTATAGCTTGCAACAGCGTCATACATTTCGTTTGCTAGATCTTCCCCCGCATGGCTGAGATCCATCGATCTCGTTATAAGTGTTAAACGGTGAGCTTCCCAATCATCATTTGAGAAGTGGGCCGTGACCGTGAGGCAGCTTTCTTGGGATAGTGAAGTCCACGCATCGGAGGCCAGCGCGACTGAAGAACATTTCTGCAATTCCTGCTCCATTTTGTGCCGTAGATCATCACGTCTTTTTTCTACCCTTTTTTGAATCGTTTGTCGGGCTGGGATCTTGTATTCCGGTTCTACTACTGCCATGAAGCGCTTGAAGCCCTCATGGTCACAATAGGCTACTGGAAGCATATCTATCGCGATCATGTCGGCCAATGTCTGTGAAATCCTTTCAGAGCGTTCTTTAGTAATGGGGTGACTATTCCTCTTCCTCTCTGTTCGTCTCTGCAGTTGCACTGGCAGACGTCGATGGCGATGAATGGCCAAAAGATTCATGCATCGATGACTGGGTAGATGGATTGACACTGGTATCATCGTAGTCAGATCCATTGCCAGAACGCCTGAAACGGAATAAATACACGTTGTTACTACTTACGACCGACATTAAGTTTTCTTTTTACCACCTCGTGCTCTATTGCCTAGCATTCTTGGCTGCTGCTTCGAAAGTCTGGGTTCTATGCCCGGCTCTGCCAAAATAATTAATTCTGGTCCGAGGGCTGGAGCGGGGTACACTCAGCCTCGTGAGGCAAAATTGAAAAGAGGTGGATTCGGTTTCTATCTCATTCACCCTGGAAGTGGCTTTCCGTGGTGTCCCACTTCGACTGCAGATGAATGCCCGTATGGTTCCTAACTGAACACCACAGCCATCTCCTTCCGAATCCTCACTTGATTTACTAATACACACACTAATACAGCCATCACCAGGGTTGGATCTAGGGGAGGGCGACCGCCCAGGGCCCCGCGCCAAGGATTTTTAAAATTTAATTAATTAATTAATTATTCGTTTCAAACATTTCAAACTAAGTTATAATTCATATTCTTTTTTCAGTGTAGCTATGACCTCCCGTGACCGTTTATCAAGTTCAGATTTCAGTGAAATAATATAAGACTTCAGCCCGGAAAAGAAGTCGCAAAGTGATATTTTAATATTTCATAGTTTACATAATCTTCATCAAGGGGACTTAAAGGTTTCTTTCATTTTGTTAAAATAATGTACTGTAGTGTATTCAAAATATGGTAAGTATTCTTTATTTTATTATTATTACCAAACTATTTTCCATTGATTTGATTTTTTTTATTATTTCCTATTGTTGTGGGCCCCACCTTATCATATCGCCCAGGGGCCCGCAAGGCCTGGATCCGCCACTGGCCATCAGTATAACAAAGGTTATGAGACAAAACTTCTACACTCACCCAAGTACACTGGGCTAAGTGACCATGATGTCTAGGCCACTCAAATGATGCAAAAACAACAACCTTTCTATTTGAATACAGTGAATTCCAGAATTCCTGTTGCCCGCAAATGTGATTAAGATTCATTGCCTACCGCGATTCAATACTCATCAATGATGACATAAGGGATTTTGTGAGAATTGTTTACACTCGTTCTCCTTGTAAGGGATTCGTAAGATTATTTGAATCCTCTAACTCGACTCGAACCCACCTTCCCTCCCACGGCATTCCTTTACGGTACTACGTAAGAGGCAAACGTTTGCCTGCGCCGTAAAGAAAATCATCTTTTTTTGATGTGTAACATCTTTCCACCCGGTTGCTGGTTATTTTTGTGGGAGTGATTTTGAAAAATAGGACGGAAGTGTGTGGGATGTGATCCAGCTGGCAGTGGTACATGTGGAATGTTGATCACATACGGATTACTTTGTAACAGCCGAGTATCGAGAAGGCAGTGCGAGAGTAGAAATATCAAGTAGGCAGTGAAGAAAAAAAGTCACTCTCTGTTATTTAGCGTAACTTAGTTACTGGCAGGAGAGTGATGTAACAGCAGAGTATCAAGAAGGCAGTGCAAGAGTAGAAATTTCAAGTAGGCAGTGAAGAAAAAAAAACAGTATTGGAATTGTTATAGGCCTATATTATGAGAGTGTAAAAAGTAAACAGATTTTTTGTGTGTTGATGAATGTCACGGATAATAAAAACGGTAACAACTTCAAGGAAGGATAACATGTCAGATGTTACACATCATATGCGACTACTGTAACGTTCGTATCTTTTTATTCGTTTGTTTCTTGCCAACATGATTGAATTTTCTTGGAAAATAAGTGTACTGTATACCTAAAAGTACGGAGAATTTGACAACAAGTAACAATTATTCTCCTTAATTTGTGCACCATGGCCGTAAGGGCAGCTGCAACAAGTTTGGAGATCGGAGGTTTGAAACACGGCACTGACAGCGGCTATCCTCAGTGTGGTTTTCCCGTGTTTTTTCCACACACTCTCCTGGCAAATGCACACTGTCATGCCCCTCGACTCGAGAATAACAGTTGGACCCCCTTTTTCAGTAAAATAATGCACCTACCGGGAGTGTCAAACTGGCCCCATTCACCCCATTCCGGTTCGATTTGTACGATGACTTACAGAGGCACTACACGTAATGTTTATATTGACGCTACAACTACAAGATTCTCCTTTTTAGCCTACTTTTCTCATTTAGCAAAAATGAGGAAACAGTAGCCTTATTAGATCGATCCGGGAAAATGTGTCTGTCTGTCCTTCTGTCTGTGTCCCCTCCCCTCCCCGCCATCCTATCAACTCCTAAACGGCTGCAGCTATCGAAACCAAATTTGGTGAGAGTCAAGATGTATACCAGAATATCTCACAGCCATATTTCAAATTGACGTCAGTGCTACCAACTGCTGAAAAATCGCAATTGAAAATTGAGGTCTATGTTAGATATCTCAGAAGTTATGCATTCCAAAATTGGCACACATATAGATCATAACATTCCAGATTAATTTTCAGAAGTTCATACATGCCAGTGTTGCCAACATGATTCTGCCGATTGGTCCAATTTCTAAATGCATGTAACTTCTATACTATCGATTGGATTTCAACCAAATTTCGTATGTACTATGTGTACTACAACAGATATGTCTGTGCGTATTCTACAAAGTCACCAGGGCTGCCAACTGTTAATCAATGCTAATGCTCTCTCTCAGTTTTAACCCTAATATCAATATATCAGAAAGTATACAAGCCAACAGTTCCAAACTTTGCACACGTATAGTACCTGACATTCTAGATTAATTTGGAGTAACTCATATACCTCAGTGCTGCCAAGATGATACTAAGCTTTCTGATAGTTTCAATTTTTAATTACGTGTAACTTCTATACTAAGAAATGGATTTTAACCGAAATTGACACTATAATAGATAGAAATATTTCAGATTAATTCTGAGCATCACATACACATGACATTGTTCCCAACCTGATTTCACGCGCACTGATGAATCCAATTTCAAACAGCATGTAACGTCCATACTATCCATCAAAATATTTGATTGGTGAGAAACGAGTTGTAACGAAATTGATAAAATGGCTTGTTAATTGAGCTGCTACGAGGTTGTTGATTGGAATTTTGAAGATTGGTGAGAAACGAGTTGTAACGAAATTGATAAAATGGCTTGTTAATTGAGCTGCTACGAGGTTGTTGATTGGAATTTTGAAGATTGGTGAGAAACGAGTTGTAACGAAATTGATAAAATGGCTTGTTGGTTGAGTTGCTACGAGGTTTGTATGTACATTCTACACCTTAAGAGATGGAACTAAGAATATATTCAGAGTCACCAGGGCTGCGAACTATAGTAAGTTACTCTATTAGGCTAAACTATTTCAGATGTATTTCAAACTGCAGTACATAGAAATGTCACACTTACCAACTTGATTTCGTTATTATTCTAGATAGGTCTATATGGATTACCATGAATCTTAAAGTTTAAGAAAAGTAGGCTCTTTAGTTCGTCTCGGAACTACTTGTTTATCACGCTTTTTTTTTTACAGTCTATAACTGCCTTATTATGAGAACATTGTGTTTTTATCGAACATGCTTAAAAGTTGAGTTTGGACATACCTTCGTTCGCAGGACGTCAAATTTACATCCTTGGAGTGAACTTTCGTCAAATGAAACCTCAAAGTGGACGTTGAGCTTCTATATGCCAGTCGTTTCTCACACACAACATGTGAACCGTCCGCAGATTTTTCGAAATATTTCCAAACTATGCTGGGCATGGTCGTCGGTTTTCCTGTGGTAGATCTTCTCTTTCTGAAGCTCGTCGAATATGTGCTCATTCGAATGAATGTGTCATCGCAACTTGCGCACACACGGTTGTGTAGCTTTACCTGTTCACACAGACCAGTTCCCAAGCATTGCTATCGCAACCGTATAATAATAGGCCCGTATCACACGACACCTCTGGCTGTTGTGATGCCTGGTACAAAATCCTGTTCATCCTCTTCAGTACACGTGCTTTTATGACCGAAGTGTATCACACGCTAGCATATCGTGCGCAAAGTTGTAAGAAATAAAACATGGAGGTGGGTTGTCGTTTGACGGTAATATTTGCATTTGATTCGCATTATTTCAAAACATGTCATGCACTGAATGAATGCATTTCAATCAGTATTCAATGTCTAACTGTAATAATTGTATATATAACCATACGCGATAATACGTTAGGTAACAACGAGCTTCGAAGTCCGTTGGAAAAGTGTATGAGTGGTATCGCGGCTTCTCACTGTTTTAAAGATACCGGGTTGAATCATATCCACCGGCGGGATATTTTACTTTTTTTCCATAATTAAGGTTAAATATACTATTATTACAGTGGCAAATATTACCCTCAAACGACAACCCTCCTCCATGTTTTATTTCTTACAACTTTGCTTCGGTAAGAACGTAGTGAAAAGTGCGAAGTACATAGCTTAATCAACAAAACAATTAATCAATTATTCAACCAATCGATTAACCAACCAACCGATTACTCTATTAGTCGATTAATCGTTTTTTGTGGCAATTGATCGATTTTTCTATTTCGATTAATCGAAATCTGAAATTAATCGATTAAAAGTACCAGCCCTACTTAGAATGGCCCGCCAGATCCCCGGACCTCAGTCCTATTGATGGGTCGACAACTGGCCAACCGTCCTCAGCCACCCGCAACTCTGGAACAACTGACCCGTGCAGTACAGCAAGCATGGGCCACAATTCCTCAGGAAGCGATCCAGGGCCTTATTGACTCCATGCCTCGACGAATTCATCAATGTATTGCAGCTCGTGGTGGGCACATCCTGTAGTGATTGTTGTCCAAACTTGCGGTCAGAGGGACCTGAAAGTGTAATCATCGAATCACAACCAAACAGTCGTCCTGCATGTTCAATTGCAGCAATGTAGCACCACTCCTTCTGGGTGTTGCAATTTCCATTTTCTTCAGTGTAATAACTTATACAATATTTAGATTACATAAGTTTGTAAAACCTTCTGTAACGTGTCAATCTTATTTGCAGATGTTATTGCTCACTTCCATAGTTGTTGCGTTGTAGTTATTGTGGTTTGAGTAAATTGAGCCAAGTCCGAGGTGAGCAGTGAATGAGAACAGACGCTGTAGACTCAGGTTTCAAATACCAGCCAAGTTTACATAACCTTATTCCACTCTAGTGTATTGTACCATTTGTGTATTTGCCTCATTGACAAGATAACCACATTACAATAGGCAACCAGTTTAAATAGTACCGGTTGATTTAGAATCACAGGCTAAATAACAAAATAGTGTAGACAACAGCATTCCTGAAGTTAGTCAACATAATATGATGATGATGATGATGATGATGATTGTTTTAAGGGGCCTAACATCTACAGTAGGTTATCGGCCCCATCAACATAATAATACAATAGATCACAGATTGATGGCCTACATATAAAACAATCCAACATGGCGATCATCCAAAATATTTAGATGGTTCTCAATATTTGGGAATCTGTTACAGCAATCAAACTGAAATTTTGTGTATTAATAGAGGCTATAAACATAAGTTCATCTATGGGCCTTTCAATAACCTGACGAACACAAATCCAATATGGCGGTGACGTAAAATTTGAATTTTTTATATGAAATTTTCTCGTGCCTAAATTATCCGAGTGCAGTGAACTTAGCACAGTAAGACTTCATAAAAGGTTCAATATACTGGCATCTAACTTCATTCAATTTCTATGAGAACTTAAATACTGCGGCTGTGCTAAATGTTTATAGTCAAGTTCATATCCCTTGTGTCCTAAACAAGTGATAGATGATATGTAGGTTGGTATAATGAGGCACGATTATAATATTTATCTGATGGCATATAATTCTATAGCATATATATAAAATAAACCAACATGGCATCCATACAATAGCCTACATTTCACCGATTCCCAACATCTTCGAAACTATTTAAGCAATCAAACTGAAATTTTGTATCGTATTAGAGGACTGTTAAGTAAGGACAAATATGTAACCTTACAAATCCTGAGAAATACAAGAACAACATAGCGGCCAAGTTATTTTCAAATATTTAAAATAACTTTTCCGGCTATCTAATCACCCAAGTGCATTGAAACTTGGCACAGCAAATCATTATTCAGAGCTTAGTAAAGAGATATCTATTGATACGGTATTCAATTGTTTACAAAAATTCAAGATAGCATCAGTTCGAAATTATAACAGCATATTTTTTATTTCACGTATCTTATTCAGGCGATTGAAAGGGTGATTTAAATGATGAGCTATGATAACAATCCTTATCTAATGACACTAAATTCTGTAGCTTACTTTTCGTAATTCATAGAAGCCGTGCATTTGACTTTTCTAAAAATTAACTCTTGTGGATCGTTACAGAAAGATGCCATCTATCAGGAGTCTTAATGACCGATATTGAAAGCACATAACTTCTCATTGTAGTGGTGTTGGTGAAGACATAGGTCGTGAAAGAAAAGCTATTTAGTATATGCCATGGAAAATCCTTTTAATTGGCAGGAGTGTTTTAATGGAAATGATCTATGGGATATATGAAAACAGGCAATATAGTTCTTCACGGAACTACTTGTTTTGTTTGTTATTAGTTCAGGCCTTGGCCAATAGCACCTTGGTCTGATATTCATACCCAGAATGAAACACTTGCTCTACCCATTCGTGACCTGGGCTTTATGTACTCGGCAGAGTGCCGTGTTTGGCCACTATTCAATGTAATGGACCTAGATTCTTCAGAGTAGATTACTTCCTTTAATCATAATCCACACAGATTTCAGCAAAACCTTGGCATAATCAACATTCTAACAGTAAGAACTCCTTTTCACAGCTGGATGAGTTGTTATGCCTATCTCCATTAACTTTCGGCGAGTAATTCACTGAGAAGCAGGGAAGTCAGATGCCGCTACGAGTTTCCCAGAAAAAAGGAAGTGGCTTCTTGTTTCTTCAATCAAATCAGCATCTTGCTTGATGGTCATAACTCTCACGTTTCCAGACCCCTCATGTCTAGTGTGTTTATCCACACCTGATTCTGCACCCAATGTTGCACAGTTCTGTTGAATCTATTACTTGCCTCCTGAATGAGAGTTAGAACACGTGCTGGAAGCTACTCTCTTTGCTCCATCATATTGCAAAGTACAATGGTGAAGAGGAGCCCCCTTGCTTACATTGGCTTACCAACGTAGTGTGGGATATTTTGCGATACAGCAAATATAGAAGATGGAAGGTAAAAGGTAGAGCTGTCGATCCATTAAAAATTTAGATTGGTTAACCAAATGCCATTAATCGGTTGATTAATCGAATTTTAGTCGGTTTCACACAGTAGTCTATCAGTTCGAGAAAAAGAAACCTTTGAATAATATATTTTAAAATGTTTAAATTCCATTTGATATGAGGAAGATATAATTTTAATTTTTTACTGTATTGGTGGCGTGCAAGTAAAAAAAAAAAATCAAAGCATTTAAGTTAATAATATTATTTAAAATATATTTCAATATTGATTATTTAATGACACGAGGTTGAAGTTGAAGTTCACAGTTACTTACAGTCACACTTCTTTGCTCCAGGACTTCAGACATGTCAGTAAGTTGACAATGTTCAGAACTAAGAGCTGCCCTTCTCTTAGTATTAATATTTCCAGCAACACTGAACACTCTCTCACATGGAACTGAAGTAGTTGGAATGCAAAGCTATTTTTTCACTATGCGTGCAAGATGTGAAGGTTGGACTGAATGTATTTTCCACCATAGTAGAGGGTCTGCCAAGTCATCTTCTAGTTCAGGGCCATCCAAACAGCGCTCCGGCCGCGCTCTAGGCCAGTGCTCAGAGCATTTTGGTGGAAGGTAGTTTCGGAAGTGTGGGGGGGGGGGGAGCTTGGCTGGCTGAGTGCGCGGGCTTCCCGCCGCGCTGAAGTGAGCAGCCGATCCATCAGTTGCTAGTCTAGTCCAATGCCCTTCATTGACAGCGTGTAAGTAAATCAGTTTCACAGTGGTCATGACTGAACTTCATACAAACAAGTACAGTAGGCCAGTGAAGAACTATACAGCTTATTTCCATATATCCTACTTATGTCAATTGCCTCTATCAACATACAACATTTCAGTTTGATTGCTGTAATAGATTCGTAGATATTGAGAACCACCTAAATATTTTGGTTGGTCGCCATGTTGGATTTTTATATATGTAGGCCATAGAGTTATGTACTGTTAGATGACGATTTTTGCATAGGTTCATTATTCAAACGTTCACTTCGATCGCATGATTAATACACAAGAAATAAAAACTTAACTTTAAAAGTACGCACAGCCGCCATCTTGAGGTTATGTGAACAATCGAACTAAATTAGATGCCAGTGCATTACAATGTGTATTAACATTTACTGTGCCAAATTTCACTGCGCTCAGATGGTTAAATCGCGAGAAAAGTCTATTAAAATGTTTCACCTTCGCTTGGCCACCATGTTCGTTTTGTATTTTACAGGTTTTTGGAAGTCCCATAGCTTAACTTCATGTAGTATCCATTATCACCGTACAACATTTCAGGATGATATCAGCAATGGTTTCGGAGATATAGAATGCCGGTAAAATATTTCGTAAAGCCTCCATCTTGAGGTTATGTAGACAATTGAAGTAAATTAGACGCCAGTGCATTAAAATGTGTTCAGACATTTGCTGTACCAAGCTTCATTGCGTTTGGATGGTTAAATAACGAGAAAAGTCTATTTAAAAGTTTCAAATTCGCTAGGCCGCCATGTTCGTTTTGTAGTTAACAGGTTTTTGAAAGTCTTATAGACAAACTTTGAGTAGTGCCCTTTATCACCGTACAAAATTTCAGGGTGATATCAGTAATAGTTTCAGAGATATAGAATGCCGGTGAAATATTTTGCACAGCCGCCATCTTGAGGTTATGTAAACAATTGAACTAAATTAGATGCTAGTACATTGCAATGTGAATAAACGTTTGCTGTACCAAGTTTCATTGCATTTGGATTGTTAAGTCGTGAGAAAAGTCTATTAAAATGTTCCACCTTTGCTTGGCCGCCATGTTGGTTTTGTAGTTAACAGGCTTTTAAAAGTCTCACAGGTGAACTTCTAGTAGTGCAGTTTATCACCGTTCAAAATTTCAGGCTGATATCGGAAATAGTTTCGGAGATATTGAATGCCGGTGAAATATTTCGCACAGCCGCCATGTTGGATTGGTGAGATGAAATAAGATTTGAAGGGCACGGTTGGGGTCAGCTATGACCTTACCGAGTTTCATTGAAATCGCTCCAGCCATTTAGAAGTTATTGGGTAGGGGGGTTGTACACACACGAACAATAGGTGATCTCATAAGCCTATTTTTTTTTCTTAAAATGAAAATAGGCTAAAAAGGATGGATTGGTGAAGCAGAAGCCTTTAAAGCAGAACGGGAAATTCATTTTTCTGTACAGCTTATAAAGGAACAAGAGTCACTCAAGGTCTATACTATCAGTTCATATTGGTATGTTATTGAATTTTCCTCTCTAATATGTTCATATTTCAGTTTGGAATAAATCACAATATTCTTTACTTAACAATTGCGTTCGTTTCCTGCACATTCCATACATCGGAGTACCATTCGATTTGTATATGCGGTATATTTTTTATGGCAGAACAGCCCAATCAATATTATGTGAACAAACCCACAAAAGCCATCGGCCGCACGACTGTACGTACGACCGAACGTATCTAGTCAGAGCGGTCCGAACATAGTCAGTCTGGCTCATGTCTCCTCGCTGCCACCGTGTAGTGGAGGTAGGGAAGGAGCGCTAGTCTGACTGCCCAGTGCTCCCCGAGCGTGAGCGTGAGCGTGAGCGTGAGCACGCTCTCGGAGAGCAATGACTGGATGGCCCTGTTCTAGTTCCACCAACGACTTGTAAACTCATGTAATAAGAAAATAATAGCCTGTCCTGTATTTCCTTTCCTATTGTTTGTAAGAGCGGTGGGCAAATCCCCCAGTTCAGAAGAAAGCAATTAAGGAGATATTATTGGTTTTATCTTTCTGAAGCAAAGGCATGAGCATCCGCTAACTTTAATGACCTGTCAATCTTACAATAGTTGATGCTAGCACACCAAATGGCAAATAGTAATACAATACACAGGTTTTGTGCTGTGCAAAACAATTACTTTTCCTACACCACACTCCAGTCAGTTCGATTAATCGGTTAATCGGTCCGATTAATTCGACAGCTCTAGTAAAAAGGTAAAGTAAGAGAGAAAACACTTCAGGCAGAAGGAAGCAAGGATGGAAGAATGGACTGAATGCAATAAAATTTCCGATGCTGCTTTAACAAATGGATATACTTCTAAGTAACTATAACAATGGAATTGAAAAATATTATAACAGGGGCTGATGCTCACAAGAAAAGTTTTAAAATTACGCAAAATAGTGAAAAAGCATGCAATTTGGGCATTTATATACATTGAATGAAGTGCATTACAGTGGAATTGGCATCAAAATGTAAGGCATGTCTAACAGGACCGAGTAGAAAAACAATGATACATGGATTTAAGGTGAGCACTGTAGAAGTGCTAGTTTTGAATTTATGGAAACTGAGAGCTCTTGAAATTTACCATATAGTTGGAGAAGGTACTGCTCGAGTCCAAGCTGACACTCCTATCCCAAAAGGTCCTAGGTTAGACACCTGGCTCAGCAAAGAAATGTAATTCTGGTCCAAGGGCTGTAACAGGGTCCACTCATCCTCATGAGGATCACTACTTCAGCCATCCTACTCCGGGCAAAGCTGAGATGGTACTTAACTTAAGGCCACAGCTACATCCTTCCCAATCCTAATCCTGATTACAAGTACACACACTAATATAGACATCTCAATAACTCACATTATCAAATACACACACCTAAGTACATGGGGCTTTAACCATGATGTTGCAAGCCCCTAAATGAAACATCATCATCATCATAAAACAGGAAAGCATCTCAGGGGTATTCGATATTTTCAATACATTCTGATTTAGAAAGTAAGGTTTCGTAAGAAACTATCCCAAAACCCATTTCTAAATATTGCTTTGTTCCATCAGTCTTCAAGCCTGGAACTTCTGAATTAGCTTTTCCTCAATGGATACTTTTGAGGCAGCACAGTAATGATTTCTAACATCCAACAAAGCTGTTCTCTCAACTCGAATTCTAATCCTTAGAGTTGAATTGCAGATGTCATGAGAGGGGAATGGGACAGATCCTGTTTACTGTGTCGACTTCCTGACAACCAACGCCTTTATATTGCACAAATTAAATATTAATCAAACAGAGAAAGCAGACAAAAATGCTGCTCAATGTCATAGCTTAGAAACACTTATCATAGAACACACAGTACTGTACATACTGTACACATAAAGAAACTGTCACAAAGGGGGCAGATGACCTTGCTGTTCTGCCCCTTAAAACAACAATAACTATGTACAAGCCAAATCCTAAGCCCAAGTAATGACAATTAGGCTACACTGATTATCGGACAATTTCCACACATACCCGAGTATACATCCTGCCTGGACCACAGACAACTTGTGCATAGCTGTTATAACAATAACTAATTACTGTACCGGTACCGTAACTAACAAAAGTGGTGGTACCAGCTCTGGCAGTCCAAATGTGCAAGATGTGCAGAAACAAATAACTTCGATATAAATTGTTTTCTCACGAAGCGATGTGGAGCTCCAGTATGTCCTAAGATCTAAGGTTTGAAGCCCGACTGTAACAGCAACCATCCTGTTGTATCGTGGGAGATACAAGATAAATAACATACACTTGTTAATATAAAACAACGGTTTATTAAACACTAGTTGATACACAACGATACACAAGGTGGACTAACTTGAGCGGAACTGTTGTTGGTAGGTGAGCTCGGGAGCAGTAGTCAGCGTTGGCGATGACTTTGGATGTCTTGAAGATGACGTCGTAGTCGAAGTGTGCTAGGTAGTCGGCATAATTGGCCATGCGACTGATGCACAGGACCGGTAAAGACTTCTCAGGGTGCAGGATCTGTGTGAGAGGCTTGTGATCGGTGACGAGAGTAAAGTGGCGAGCATACAGATAGTTAAAAAACTTCTGTACAGCCCAAACAATGGCCAGTGCTTCCTTATCGATCTGAGGGTACCTTTGTTCCGTTGCTGTCATTGTTCGACTGGCGTAAGCGATTGGACGTTCTTGCCCGTTGCTGAGCCGGTGTGACAGTACTGCGCCCAGGCCGGTCTTGCTGGCGTCCGTGGCCAACAGGAGTGGTAACGCTGGGTCATACTGCATGAGTACCTGGGGCGAGGTTAGGGCGTTCTTGATGTCTTTGTATGCCCTGTCGCCTTCTGGTGTCCAGATGAGAGGGTCCTTGAGCAGCATGTCTCTGAGTGGTCTGTTTCTGGTGGGCAAATCGGGGATGAACGAACTGTAGTAGGTTGTTTTACCAAGAAACAGTTGGAGTTCTTCTGGTGTAGTTGGTTTCGGTGCATCACGTACAGCTCGGATGTGTGCATCCGACTTGTGGATGCCTGACGCATCGATTTTGTGGCCAAGGGCTTCCAGAGAAGTTTGAGCGAAAATGCATTTGGCTCTGTTGAGCTTGAGGTTGTGTTGCCGAAACCGTTCCAGAGTGGTGCTGAGGGCCTGCATCATATTTTCAAAGCTATCAGCAAAAACTATACTGTCATCGAAAAAACTTACGACGTTTGGGAGACCATGCAGGACTGTGTCCATTCGTCGCTGCCAGATAGCGGGGATGTTAGCTGCTCCATATACTGCTCGCGTTGGGCGGATCAGACCGTGAGTTGGCGTGTTAAGCGTGAGAGCATGGCTGAACTCGTCGTCGACCTCGAGATGAGTGTACGCGTCGGTGATATCCAGATGGCAGAAGAGAGTGGCGCCGCGCATTCGGTTGAACAGATGTTCCACCTTGGGAATCGGATGTTCATCGATGATGATCCGCGGGTTGAGAGTAGGCTTTTAGTTGCCTGTGATCCTCAGTTTGCCGTTCTTCTTGGCGACGACGTGCGTTGTCGATGCCCACTCAGAGTAGTCCACTCTTTTGTAGAAGCCAGATGCAATTTTCTTGTCGATTTCCTTGGCATAGGCATCGCGGAGGGCAACTGGTACGTCTCGAGCTCTGGCGAAAACAGGTGTGGCTCCAGCCTTCAAGTGCATCTTTGCTGGGGGACCTGAGATCTTCCCGGGGGTGTCGCTGAACACATCCTGGTAGCGAGATAGAATGTTGTCGAGCTGCTTCTGTTGTTCCAAGATCAGAGCCTGCTTGTCTGAGAGCTTGTGGATTGGGTCGGGTTTTGCGAAGAGGTGACCAAAGTCGATCTCCCGTACAAACTCTGAAATCCACTCTCGGCCAAAGAGCGATTCGACTTCATCGTCAACCACATAGAGATTCAGGTTCCTGGTTGTGGTTCCGATGGTGGTGCACACTGACGTTTTGCCAATGCATTTAATCGGATGGCCAGTGTAACTGACGAAGTTACGATCGTTTCTCTGCAACACAAAACCTGGTTTGATCATACATAGCTTTGATTTGCTCATGGTTGAGCAGGGGGCGCCGGTGTCGAGTTCCATTTTGACGGTGGTTCCCTCTATGTTGACATCAACCAGTGGCTTAGGTGCTGCGTTGACCAATTCGATGACCTCGATTTTGCTGAGGTAGTCCACAACGTCGAGGTTTCCTGCCGGAAGCTCTTCTTCGGTCACATGGTTTGTTGTTCGATGTTTCCTCGATTTCGATCGGCAAACTTTTCTGATGTGACCTTTCTTGCCACACTTCAGGCACTCTGCGGTCAGGAACCTACACTGACTACGAGGGTGAGCTTCACCGCACCCTGCACATGTTGATTGGTTGTCCTGGGATGCACTCTGGTTTGCCTGGTGTGGCCATTGGTGCTGTCTGGTTAGGTTGTAAGACCCTTGACTTCGATGAGCTGACTTGCTGCGTGGCGGCCGCTGGTTGATGTTCTTCCTGGACAGAGGCTTCTCGTATCCAATCCGATTGGTTGATTCAGACTTAGCGGCAGCTGTTTTGACCTCGTCGGTGGTAATGCGAGTAGCTTCGAGTGCGTGCGCGATTTCATATGCTGCGGTAAAGTTCTCTGGTTGTTTTGCAATAATCTCGTCGCACATTTCTCGTGATTCCAATCCTGCGAGCATTTGTTCAATTAACATGCGATCAAGAAATGTGCCATACTCACAAAACGTTGCAGCCTGCCGCAGTCTTAAGGTGAAGCTAGCGATGGTTTCTCGTTGCTTCTGCACTACACTCCGAAATGTGATGCTCTCGGCAAACTTGTTGCGTGTGGCGTCGAAGTGGCCTTTCAACTTAGATTGAATCTCGTTGTATGACAGAGTTTCCGGATCATTAGGACTCACCAGGATCTTCAGGGCATCATTGAGTTCAGATCCCATGTAAACCCGTGCAAAATGTGCGTGTTGATCCGCGGGTACCTTGCTCAAGTTGAGCGCCCAGGTAAAGCGAGTGAAATAGTCGGCTACAGTCGTCCCGTCGGTTGTACGATACGGTTGCATTGTGAATTGTGGTGGTCGAGGCTGTGATGATGACGTTGTTGAACTTGTCTGTCGGATAGCGTCGGCGATGATTGCCGAGAATTGTTGGAGTTGCTCAGAGGTTAAGTCCGGCATAGTGAAGATGAGTGGAGAACAGTATTTCTAACACGCACTTGCGATGAACTTAGTTCGGTGCACACACTTGCGTTGAGGTTAGAAAGTTCACTTGGTTTAGTATTTCCAACACGCACTGCGATGAACGGCGTTCGGTTCAACACTTGCGTTGGGGTTAGAAAGTCACTCGGTTTCACAACGTTATTTATCTTATCCTACTTCTGACACCACTGTTATATCGTGGGAGATACAAGATAAATAACATACACTTGTTAATAAACCGTTGTTTTATATTAACAAGTGTATGTTATTTATCTTGTATCTCCCACGATATAACACATCCTAAGTGTAGTTTTCCCCACACTCCTTCTAGGCAAATGCTGAGATGTACCTTAGTTCAAGTCCTGGGGCACCTACCCAAATCCTAAGCCCATTTACATTTGGACAATTTCGACACACACTGGGCTCAATCCTTAAAATGAATGAACATCAGCAAAACTTGCGCATTGATGTCTACTTCACAGGAACAGCTACAAGCAACTTTTGATTGTCTGACAAATCGGGCACAACAGAATGAAATGAAAATTAACAGAGATAAAACTGTCTCCATGACATTTCGGTAAGGAGAAAAACCGGGAATGTTCGGTATAAATAATGCCTGCCTCAAAACATTTAGAGGTTACATGGTTACCTAGGGGAACGTGGGGCGGAATGCAACCTCAAAATTTTAACACAGTGTAAATGGATGAAAAATGTAAATAGCAATTCTTGTTGTTGTTTCACTACATGTCATACAACTAAATACAGGTGGAAAATAGCAGGGATAAGAAATTTACTAGGAGAAATGATATACAATTATAAATTCGTAATGGATAGAAATATCACACCTTTCTCACATATAAGTAGGTTCCTTTTAACAATGTTTTTCTGAAGCGCCATCCTTATGATATTCTGAATTATGTTCAATATAAAGTACATTTGGTCTACAAATTAAGAAAATTACTCCCAAATTTACACACAAAAAAACAACAACTCATTGTCTTCACCAACATCACTGTCTACTCCTGCACATAAATTGAGAGCTCAGCTGTGGCAGTATGCTAATACTGGCAATCCACCCCTCAGTGGATTGGGAGTAGAGATGGCGACAGTATAGACCTCGGCAACACTACTGTCATCCTCGTCAGAGTGAGAGGATGCTTCTCGATTATTTTTATTCGTACCTTTCAAATTGCCTTTGGACTTCTCAGCCTTCTTCCTTTTGCTAGGGATCTGATTCATGTCCAATTTTGTTCTTGGATTTTTCTGCCTACTTCTCAGACTTTCTTTCCGAATCTGTCAGGGATGTTTCTAGTTCTGCTTTGCACGGATAAGAAGTCCTAATTGCAGCTTTTCCCTTTTTCTTAAAAGTTTTCCTCTTCTTCTCCTGGGCCTGGACGTTTGGAATTGAAAGGACATATGGTGGA
Source organism: Meconema thalassinum (assembly GCA_946902985.2). Taxonomy (NCBI): domain Eukaryota; kingdom Metazoa; phylum Arthropoda; class Insecta; order Orthoptera; family Tettigoniidae; genus Meconema; species Meconema thalassinum. The sequence goes on along the minus strand of OX336389.2, from coordinate 668,870,045 downwards.
GTTACACAAGGAAATAATGTAGACGGAATCGCTGGAGACATAATTGGTGTGTTTCATGAACAATGAGGCCGCAAATCATCTGATGGGTCTTCTGCTAAAGGAATCTCTTCCTCCACAGATGGTCCTGAACGTCGAGATGGGTTGCACACAACAGATTGAACTGATGTGCCAACTTGTGATTCAGTTGAGTAGGTTTAAGCCTATCTGTTGGGGATGATAGCATGAAGTCAACATCGGCGAATACATTCATGTCCGGTAACCAAATTCCAGTTGACTTGAATCCGTTCAAAGTGGATTCCATTGTCGCGGCCCTAAAGAAGGCAGAGCCAAACAATAACGCTACTTGCCAGAGGGTGATAACTTTCCCTGCATTCATCCTCAATCATTTACTTGTCTCTTGCTCATAGTAGAGACTGTGAAGTCTCATGAATGCCACATCAAGTGGCTGTAAAGGATGTGAGACATGAGGGGAACACACGGCCAAACAATCCCATTTTCTCTTGCATAGTCAATAATATGCAGATTTTTAGTGCGAGTAGAATGGCCATCCAATATCAGAAGGACAACGTTCTCCTTGCTAGCTTTTCTTAAGAATAATATAATTTGGGAGATCCGCCTGATCAATACACAATTATATATATAGGGCTATATTAATCCCATATGGTACATGTTTCGGGGCCTATTATGATGGCCCCTTCATCAGCCAAAAATACAAATCATCAGTAAAATCATAGGATATATCATAAAATGTAGATTACGGTAACATGAAAAAGAATGGATAAAAATGAAACATACTAAAAGTGAAAGATGAAGTGGTGAATAAAACACTCGAATGTAACAAAAATAGAAAGACACTTAAAATGTTACAGGCTACAGATGAAAACATACATTAAAATAACATATTAAAAGGGCACTTTAAGTGCTTGTCTAAACAAGTCTTTTATGAGTCCTTATAATAATACCATCAGGGTATCGTGTCTGAACATTCCATGTTAAAATGCTGACAATATTGCTAAAAACTCCAGTCTATTGGACCTGGCTGTTTGCTACTCCTGTTAAAAGGGAAAGTTGCTGTTGAAAGACCAATACTTCGCCTATGACGAGGATCGAACAAGCCAAGTTTGGAACAGAGCCTCTTGAGGATAGAATCAAGGAGAAATCCTTAAAAACTTGTTGGCATATTGACTAGTCCAAAAATATTCCTTCTTCTAAGCGGCAAATGGGCCTTAGATAGGTCCTAAGGAGGAAACAAAAATGACTTTTAGAAAAGAAAATTTAGTATAGAAAAATAAAGTGTAGGGAACGAAAAATATTAGTCTTATTCGGACCAAAAATAGTGAAAGGCCGATACGAAAGAAAAAATAACTTACAGTATAACGCAACGAACACCGGGAGTCCGAAGCAGGAAGCGCTGTGTCCAACAGACTTGTAAATGCAATAACAAACAGCTGGGCTCGCAAGCGGAGCAAGATGCGGGAAGGAAAGAGGGGAGGTGGAGGAGCGCTGTCGTGGCGAAGGAGCGGCGAGGTTTTGGAGGGGTTAAGGGGAAGGTGATAGGGGAAGACTAGGGTGACCAACTCTAAATTTTCAAATGGAGGACAGACTCCTAATAAAAGGAGGACTTTCCATAAAAATGTTCTAAAATGGAGGACAAATGGAATTTTAATATTTACATGCAAAATTTAGTATTACATACCTTATAACTGTTATGTTGATGAAGATGCTGAAGTTGTAGCTATTTTATGCTGATACTTACCGACTGCACCCACTTTCGATAGCAAAGATGAATTATTTTCATGTAATAAATAATTGTAAAACTCTCCACATGACATGTTTTCAAAATTGTACTTCACTATTATAATACCCTTAACCGACTCGGTCAGCAAACGGTTTCTTTCTTCTGACCACTGTGTATTAATCAGGGAAAATACTCTTTCAACGGTTGCATTGCAACCAGGAATAGCGAAATAAACTGACAAATTTTAAGCAGCTCACTAAATGTTTGAAAGTCAGGGCGATATTTGAAAAACTCACACCACTGCTTATCTAATGTTGTATGTTTATCAATTTCGGAACTCCTAGTGTAATTCTGAACATTGCAAAATTGGTCAAAAAGTTTAGAATAGTCTACCTCCACACCTTTAGATTGCAAATACTCGAGACAAGGAAGAACATATTCAAACTTAATGTCTTTCATACTATGAAGCTTCATCCATTGGAAACATTTAAATTCTTCCATCATAGGGTTACACCACTTTAACAGGTATTGAATGCACGTTTCATAAAAAAAACATGTTCTACAAATGCAATGCATTATTTTTCGAAGCCATTTTCAGTGAGGGATTTCAGAGACTTTTTGACTTTAAGAAGTATGCATTTATTTTCCATCCTATCATTCAGTGTGGCCAGAGCTGAACATAATACACACATCAAAAAAAGTTTTGCATCACCTCGGTTCCCAGATCTCCGGCATATAGACGTTGACTGTGTATATTGTATCCAAGATACAGTCCCTTTGACTGTTCATAGATGTCACTAAAACTGCTCAAAGATGTAAACAACCATGCATGAGCAGGGCCTATTAGACGGAGGGGGTACGACAGCCGATCAGTTCCAGTCATTCCACCAGGACGAAGGTACGCTGCTCATGTTGTCTGTAGTTCTACCATGCCTAGAAGGTCAATACCGCAGTTCGATCGCGTCCGCATTGTTACTTTGTGTCAAGAAGGGCTCTCAACAAGGGAAGTTTCCAGGCGTCTCAGAGTGAACCAAAGCGATGTTGTTCGGACATGGAGGAGGTACAGAGATACAGGAACTGTCGATGACAGGCCTCGCTCAGGCCGCCCAAGGGCTACTACTGTAGTGGATGACCGCTACTTACGGATTGCCGCTCGGAGGAACCCTGACAGCAATGCCACCATGTTGAATAATGCGTTTCGTTCAGCCACAGGACGTCGTGTTTCAACTCAAACTGTGCGCAATAGGCTGCATGATGCGCAACTTCACTCCCGACGTCCATGGCGAGGTCCAGCTTTGCAACCCCGACACCATGCAGCGCGGTACAGATGGGCCCAACAACATGCTGAATGGACCCCACGGAATTGGCATCACGTTCTCTTCACCGATGAGTGTCGCATATGCCTTCAACCAGACAATCGTCGGAGACGTGTTTGGAGGCACCCTGGTCAGGCTGAACGTCTTAGACACACTGTCCAGCGAGTGCAGCAAGGTGGTGGTTCCCTGATGTTTTGGGGTGGCATTATGTGGGGCCGACGTACGCCACTGGTGGTCATGGAAGGCTCCGAAACGGCTTTACGATACCTGAATGACATCCTCCGACCCATAGTGCAACCATATCGGCAGAATATTGGAGAGGCATTTGTCTTCATGGACGACAATTCTCGACCTCATCGTGCACATCTTGTGAATGCGTTCCTTCAAGATAACGACATCGCTCGACTACAGTGGCCAGCATGTTCGCCAGACATGAACCCTATCGAACATGCCTGGGATATGTTGAAAAGGGCTGTTTATGGACGTCTTTACCCACCAACCACTCTGAGAGATTTACGCCGAATTGTCGTTGAGGAGTGGGACAATTTGGACCAACAGTGTCTTGATGAACTTGTGGATAGTATGCCACGGCGAATACAGGCATGCATCAATGCAAGAGGACGTGCTACTGGGTATTAGAGGTAGTGGTGTGTACTGCAATCTGGACCACAAATGCTGAAAGTCTAGCTGTATGATGGTACAACATGCAATGTGTGGATCTCATGAGCAATAAAACGAGCTGAAATGTTGTTTGTGTTGATCTCTATTCCCTTTGTATTTAACGGTTCCGGAACTCTTGGAACCGAGGTGATGCAAAACTTTTTTTGATGTGTGTATATCACTAACTTCTGCTATAGGGAGCGTTTCTTTTTCAATGTATGAAATTTTGTTGTGAAAAATGTGCATAGTGGAATGAACAAACCACAGGTAAAGCTCAGAAAACTCGTTTTCAAAAAAGGACCTAATTATAGCAGGAACAGAATTTGAAGGCTGAGAAAGAAAGTACGACTTTAGAGCTGCAAACAGTTTTAGCATTATTTCTACTGCAGGAAACAAACTTAACCACCTTGTTTTGCTGTGAATCAAAAGCTGTTCGTAATTTATTTCAACAAACTCGCAGAATTCTTTGAGTTGTTCAGTGCGAATTGTATAGATATGGAAATAATTGAAGACTTTTAAAATTATACTCTCTACATCAACTGGCAGTACATCAGCACCTTGTTGCAAACAATTATGCAGTACAAGTGCTTGGCATCCAACCCCGATTATATGTTCATTTAATTTACTTTTAAGTGCTGAAAATACGATTAACCCCTCCAAAATTTACATGTGCATTGTCTCCACTAAAAGCAACGCATTTAGCAGAAATATTATGCTTCTTAAAAGTCTCGGTAACATAATTGGATATTGTCTCTGAAGTTTCATTAGGACATGTTTGTAGTTCTAAGACTTTAGTTTGAATGCCATTTTCTTTATAGTCGAAATATTGTATAAGAATATGAGAAAGTTTCAAAGCCCCATGGTTGCTAGCATCAGTACCCATTCCGAACAAAGGAATACTATTATTCAATGTTTTAGTGATAATGTCAATGGAATGAGGGGCGATTACGTTATTTATGATAGCTTCAGTTTTGGTTCTAGAACATGATATTTTGTTAGCAATCTCAGAATCTGCAAACAGCACTTTATCCAACTTTGATGTGCAGTCCATAGACCTATACAGGCGCGGATTCAAGGGGGGGGGTCACGGGGGTCATGACCCCCCCCCCCCCCAAACGGAGACCAAATTTTTTGCAAACTCAAAAAACGAAAACACAATAACCAGACAAATAAAACTTAACGAATTTTAACTGAAAAACAGTTTTTTTCATTTTATTCATTACTGAAAATATCTTTATTGCAATTATTATGTTCTGTTACAACTGTACATATTTACAAATTCATACCTGTTATATAAAAACGATTATTAATATAACAAAATCAACTCGGCTATTTTGTTTAGCAAAACTTGTGATTACCGAATCGATGTTTATAGTGATGTCACGATGAATGTGCAGCAATGCACGGATAGGAATTTGGGGCTTTTTTTTTCGCACCAAAAAATTTTGCCGACGTCCAAACTGCAAGCTTGGTTGGCAATTTAAGCTGTGACTTTCTCCCTTTGTCGGTACCAACTCGACTTGCCGAAACTGTAACGTACCTTGATACTTTTCTCGAAGCTCGATGCAAAAGTCGCAAAACACGCCGTTGCAATTTGTACGAATATCTTTGGTGCGCTAAACACATCAAATTTCTATCCATGTAGCTTGCAAAAAAATTGGTCTGGTTTTGTACGTTTGGTTATTTTGTGATTGCGTAGTTAGTGATACCATTTTTCTTAACAATTTCGATTCTGTGACCACCCCCCCCCCCAGCCAAACTCTTGATCTGCGCCTGGACCTATACGACTGATGGTGAGAAACAGTGTGATATGCCAATGTTGCTTCTGTTGCCCGAACTTTCCTGTCTAGTGGGGAATGTTTAATCGGGAAAAATGAATCAATATTACTGCTAGAAGAACTGCTTCTAATTGTTTTTCACTAGCAATATGTCTCTCGAGATCACCTGCACCTTTATTTCCAACAGTTACGTAACAGTCACAAATATAACATTTCGCCTCACTTTCGTTACGTCCCTCTCTAAAACACGGGTACTTCTGTTTCAATTTCTCCGAGAACTTACATTTCCTCTTTTGTGCCTCGCCACTTTTGAGTGATGACATACTGATATTATTCAAACAAACACTCCACTCACTCATAAGGTCCGAATCTAACTAGCACAAAAACAAAACTACGTAATACCGCAGCCAGCATTACTTTACTGGTGAATCACCGCCGAGAATTCTCCGGCCCGACCAAGCACCTTCATATCACGTCGGCGGTGTCACCACTTTGGTGACAGGCCCTTCAGACAGCTCTAACTTAAGATATGATTTATTATTAAGTGAGTAAATGACGTAGTCTGATAGGGGTATCCAGAATATAGACTGAGATACAGGAAGTGCAACAAAAATAGCTTTGAAACAGAGAAAACAATATGAAACTGAATGACTAAGAATACAATATGCAAAAAGCCGGACATTTAATAGCAAATAATAAATGCCTGCCGGACAGAGGACAAGCATGAAAAAAGGAGGACATGTCCGGCAAATGCCGGACGGTTGGTCACCCTAGTGTACAGCCCGGGGGCAGTACCCCCTGAGACCCACCCCGCCATCTTTTACCAAAACTACCCGCATAGGCAGACCATAAGCCTCATGCATTCCTTCAGACACAAGCGGGCCCGGCATACTGCTGACGGCCACGCTTACGAAATATAAACATAAACACGGTAAATGGAGCGACAGCTATGAGGAAATGCTGACAAGGCAGTGGGGGAAGGCCTTAAAGCCTAGGCCCGCAGGAGCCCCATCATCTGTTCTGTTCTGTTCTGCTCTTGGCCAGCGACCTTGCCCGACGAGGTCCGTTCCAGCTCTTCACCAGGTGAGATCTAGCTGTGCTCAGAGTCCTTTATCTTTGTAAACACCTACCCTGAACAACTGTACACTTTACAAATTGTACTACATTTTATATTTGTTTAAACTCCCCAAGAGGGACATCACATCACATCTACTGGCCAATAAACACATGGTCAGTAAGCATACACGTTTATTACTAATCACACTCCATTTTACATCCTTATACCCAACCTGACCTTAGTCATAATTGCCCCTGACCGTAGAGGCAAGTAACTGCATCGTCAGGTTCTATTGTACTCGAGCAAGCGACTCGACTGCAGAGTGCCGAGTCACCGACTCTGCACATTCGCTGAATTGCTCACTCTACTTAATTGGCAGGCTAGATTAGCAGCCTGCACTTAGACATTCATCTCCTGGCAGGTAATTGCATCCTGCAGGAACGCCCCCAATAGATTAAGCACTCACACCAACATACTACACTGGTAGTCTCTCCCAACTACGGGAATCTGCCCTCATCCGGAAGCAACCCTCTAAATTAGCACACCTACACTAGCCTGTTTATCCCACCCCCAACCAAGGGATAAAACATATTTGGTGGAGGCGCCACTACCGCGCAAAATAAGTGTAAGGGACTCAAACCCTCGTGGTAGAGCGATCCGTACCGCAAGCAGCCAAGCAAAAGTTAATTTTTTTTTGGGGGGGGGGAGGAGAAAGAATTATTTTTTTCCTTCATTCTAGGAACACAAGGGAAATTTTAGTCAACCCCCCCCCCCCCCCTGGTAAGAATCAGAAATCTAATACATAAGAAGCCGCACACATTTCTTTTTATACACACACTTGATTCAGGATGGCCCCTCTATACCGTCTAGCTGTGCTGAGGAGCATTGGGGAATACCAGGAATTAATTGCCTGGCACAAGGTCTTTGAGACAAGGCAGGACTACCTCAGAAGGTATCAGCATCTCCTGCACGCCCAGTATATGAGAATTATAAGGGCACTTGTCCGGCCACTCCGCAGCGCCAAGAATCGAAAGATTCGAGCGAAAATCCCCACCCTCCGTACACAAATTACTAAAGCACACTGGAAACTACACTGCAGACACGAAATCATGTTCCAGCAATGGGAGACACTCATCAAAGAACACAAACGGATAGGAACCAGCGGTACCAAAGTTGCCGAACAGTCCATATGCCTCAATACGCAGTACGCCCAAATTTGGGACGAATATCGGGAACTCCAAGCCAACAAGGCCATTTTTGAGTTCGCGGCAGGGCCACCAGCCCAGCCAAGAGAGGACATAGGCGTAGATACGCTAATTCAGCAATTCGCGAAGATGTCCCTCTCGACACGTACCGCTACACAAGGGAAGGAGTCTGCCGTGGCCATAGGCCAGAAATCGGTCAGACTACCCTCCAATACATTGCAAGAGCGCTCACAGACTCTTACACGAACCCTACCGCCAGTTCAGAGGACGATTTCGCCAGAATGGAAGCGGACACCAACATGTGCACCCCCAGTGCAAAGACATACAGGGGGATTGCTTATAGTTCATCAGCATGTAACACACACGCCTACACGCACTATCCTGCCTCCGAAACAAGGTACACGGGGTTTAAGGGAAATTTTACCGCCCACCCCACGCGGCCAGGCAGACAGGAGGGCATACACACATACAGACACTAATAGAATAGCGCGGAGCCAACACAGCTCTTCAGGCGCCAGCATACCTACGCCTATTAACAGGCACTACGGGGAACGTAGGCTTAGGCCTGCTTTACTTAAAACACCCCTGAAAGATAGTAAAGAAGCACCTCAATGGGAACCTGAGGCCTATGCCCTCATAACAGGGCGCAGTAATTCACCCCGACGGGCGAGGGCGCGCGCACAATAGTGAAATTCACTGACCGCACAAGCCCATGGATAAATGTTCCCAGGACAAACCACACAGAATTTTCCACATAAAATGCCGAAACGTTCCCAAGACCCTCACGGGGGCGCGTACACACGATTAACACAAAAAGACAGGTTCAACCCCTGTAGAGGGTAAACACACAAAAACACATGCACAAAACTGTACAATTTGCATGCGTATATATATATTTAATCCATAAGTGTACGTTATTTCTTACACTGTCCATAGCAGGAATTTTTCTTGTCACCTATGACAGCGCTCAAACTAAGCGTAAATACCATGAGTTAACACTCACAGTTCAGGGGAAAATACTGTAATATATTTTTGAGGTCACACAGTAAACGCAGTTACCATAAGAAGAGTCAATAACACTGACAAAACTGTCATAGAGACACAGGCCCAAAAGGCGACAGGAATGATCATCCTGAACAAAGACGGTCTCAAACCCGCGACCTTCTGAATACCAGGAACGCAAGGTCGGGTAGTCATCCAATTGGAGGATACAGCAATAAGGGACAGTCACGTTAACAGGGATTAATACGCATAAAATAATAAAACCGCCTCCGACATCTAGTAACCAGACACGCGACTAGAAGCCCGGAGATACACGTACATAAATACATCACCTACTTACAGAGACTTATCAAGAACAGGAATATATTCGCATCAGACCTACAACAACACAAAATTTGGGGACACAATATATATGAACAGAGGTAGGGTTTTTTACATGACGAGGAACCAAAGGCACACCGTATATGCAGACAATAGAAAAGCGTGTCAGCAAACCCACGCACATTGTCTCAACACATGTGATAAGCAGACCGCTAGACTAGCAGCAGGTACTTCCTACACAATTGAAACTTGACACTATCGCCAGTCAGCGATAAGACATAAATGAACATGCGACCTTCGCAAGTACCAGACAGGCTAGGAACGATCTCACTCTGGCAGTAATACACACAATCATTCACTAGAGGAGTCAAAGCCACATTACGCCCACAAATTAAATCCAGGGTTGACCAAAATTCGTACAGACAACAAACATGGGACATACATACAGGGACGTAGGTCCGTTCTAAGGTACTCGCTATAACAGCCTACTTAGGGCATTAGCGACCCCGGGACTGCCAATAGGGGACGTACCGGGAACGCCAGGCCTCTACGGAGACCACAAGACACTTTTTTTAACAATAGCGCCCGACACCTGAATACGGGGGACGCCACGGACACAGACAAACGCCCACACAAAACAGGTAACACCACATTTCTACAGCCAAAAATCATGGCAATCTGGATTACCCCGGCCATAAAATAATACAGCAAGACACAATGGGGAACGGATCGCGAAATCAAATTCCCAAACAAGCTTGTGAGCGGGAAAAAGATGACAAGGTAGCACGTTGGCCTTACAAGAATGAAAACACATGTCAACATACAGACAGTGGCGAAAGTCACGTTTCGTTAGCCTTCATACATAACATTAAGGACTTTCTGTATACTAGGACACAAAACAAATACAAAAAAACACTGCGTTGCAAATAAGCGAATTCCAGTGCGTTGCAACACACTGTTGCCGGTAGGCATTCTTGTCATAACAAGACGTAACAATGACATGCAGACATGATGACACTGGCACAAAAACAATAACAATAACGACATACAGTGACACGGATGTTGATGCAGAAAGGAGAGCACCATTACAATAGGCTCTGCATCCAATAGTACACAAATACAGTGGGCCGGATTAATCTCGGGAATACAGGCTACCATACGCCTACCATTACCGACACTAGGAACATGTCTACAAGGGTGATAACACGCAACACGCGGCACCTGACAATTAGCCACGCGACACGAGACAAGACTTCTCCGATAACATCCAACGCGCCAGCAGACGTCAGCGATAGGCGACCTCACACACACACAGGCGCGCTAATTACAGCCACGGCCACCTCCTTCCTACACGCGCCCAACACTCAGGGGCGGATACAGACAGATTCCAGGAGGGAACAACCCCCCCTAATAATTTCTTTCCTTGGTTTTTTTATCACCAAAAATCATTACAGGCGACCAGGCTATGCCAATTTATACTTACAATCACATGCTACCCCAACGTCATGAACTGGAGACCAGGTTAGGCCGTGACGTCACAGCGTCACCGCACTTAAACATCCTAAGGGCAGCCCAAGGGCGGTGCCCACAGTCACAAACATTCTCACACAACGCAGGTATCACAGACCCAGAGGCACTCCACAGACTGGTATTTTAGGAGAGAGTAGGTGCTCTATGGCATCTCAACTTAGCCAGTGTACATCCCAAGGAGCGGGTAGAGCACATAGTGACTAAGAGAGGATGACACACTACAACAGGAGTAGAGATGAATAATGCCATCAGGATGGCCATGGTACCAACTACGGGCTACCATCCTAGCACCTTTCTTCCTACACACCCTGTCACCTACAACACTATCCAACACAGACATACAGATACATAAAAACAGTCACACTACATTTCAAAATATACATCGGGGTTGATCGACTTCATGCTTCTAATAAATTAAGGTTTGCTACACCTTGGCCCCAAACGCCTACACCTGAGTATTAGAGGTGAGTCGGAAACTGATATCAAGCGGCAATGCACATCTCTGTGTAGAGAGATGAGGCCATATTTATACTAACAAGTATTTTTTTAAATAATCCCGCATGCAAGGGACATAAACTTATCGTATCCCAACACAAGCCTTATCCTCAAGTGAGAGCGGACACGCCTCACACCCATCCCAATGCATGAAATATCCTATCCACGCACCAGGGATTGTATTACTATTACACCCGCATGACATTTTTAAATTTTGCACACCTGGGAAAAACCCACCCCATCCACTCACAGTAAATACCTCCTAACAGCATCATCGGCTCCCGGCCACCATAAACATGGAGTCCAACGATGCACGACCCCCTCCCACCACTCTTTAACCCCATTCAGCAAATAATACCCCCGGATCCTAATAACAAGGGACCAAACACCCTACAAACCTACTAACACCTCTAGGAAAGTACCAAGGCATCACCGCTGGAAATCCGACACGGCGATGACAAGCCTAAAGTAGCCACTGCATTTTGAAGATTCTACAACCCCAGAACACTATTTTTTTTTACATAATTACATGGTACACACAAACGTATTTACAAATCACACTTATTTAGAAAAATGAATCTGACATCACACTAGATGGTGATGAGAAGGTAAACGGAGGAAGCAGAAGCTCCACGGTAGGGCAGGGACGGGGCCAAACGCCAACAGATCCTGACCCAGACTAAAGACGGAATAACGAAAGGTCGAAGCAACGATGACTTAGTGCGGGCAAACGTCGAGACCTCGGGTGTGCCTAGCCTGCCCCCGTGTCGGAGAAGGTTATACCCATTATGCGCTACGGTCATCGAAGCCAGACCTGCAGGGGAGACTTTTGACGACTTGTAGGAGAATTAGCCAGCTCCACACTAGACTCAGGAGACGAAACTAGAGACGACCACATTAGGACTAGACTCTTAGATAGTTGTAATTTAAGTAGCATTCCTATGGCGCGGAGCGAGTCTTCCATTCGAGGAAGTGAAGAAGTGTCTCAGGATTCAGCGGGACCAATCCTAGGCACGCCAAGTCCTTATCCCGGAAGATAAGGTGAATACGATTTAATTAATAAATGATAACCAATGAATAATAAATAATGTGTATGGAATGAATGCGGTCATTCGGCCCCGTGCCCACATAAATGGATGACACCGAGTCTCCAGAGCTTAAATGGTAACGCACCGGGCGGCCAGAGATGTAAATGAGGAATTCGGCGAGCTCTCACATGGGTCTGGGCAACCCATTAATAAATATAAATGAATGATAAATGGCGAATAAAGCGAATATAAGCTACAACAATTATGGATATCCGCGTGCAGCGTTTGCACCTAGCAACGCAATCACACAGGCCTCTACACACTACACACTAGTTATAAAGGGGGGAAGTCGACAGTTAGTATTAAGGGAAGGGAATCTAGAAGGGCTTTCGAGCCTGGTGGTTTTAGAGACAACCGGTGTTTCTAAAATACACACGGGTGGTGCCCTGAGGAGGTAAAACTGCCTCAGGCGATTGTTCCGATCAAAATTCTAGTACGTAAGGCAGTTGCATTTGGAACGCAACTTAGAATTAAGCAAATTTAATAAGCACTGTTGTAAAAGAGCAGCTACAGCACATTTCGGCACTAGACTAAAGACCATTTCGGCTTGTAAATACAAAATATTTTTTTAAAGTATTAATTAATAGAACTTAGGTTAAAACACTTTTTAATTAAGATAGAGCGTCCGGCACCTGGCAACTAAAACCGTTACCAGGGTAAGACCGACAACACGTTGCGAACACACGCGTATGCGACGCGAACGCGACACAGAGCGTTCGGCACCTGGCGGCTAGACGTTGCCGGGATAAGCCCGATAAATCAATAAAATAACGATAAGTAAACATAACAGGGCGGAGGCACTGAAGCCGTCCGACCCATCAGCGAGGTATACGGTACAGCCACTGGAGCTGACCGATCCCGATAATAAACGAGACGTCCGAAGAGGTCTCAAGGGCGGAGGCACTGAAGCCGTCCGACCCATCAGCGAGGTATACGGTACAGCCACTGGAGCTGACCGACCCCGATAATACACGAGACGTCCGAAGAGGTCTCAAGGGCGGTGGCATTATCCAAACCGACCCTTAAAACAGCGCTGCGCGATATGTGCACACAATGTATTGGCCACATGTGCTCAATTTACATGCCTTTTCTTTCAGCAAAGAGCTCCACCACTGCAGCATCGTGGGAGCACAAATGATCATAGTAAAGGTAAGGTGGACCACCGACGTCACATACACACTTCACACAATGAGTACACACTGGGGAGACACACAAATACACGAAGGGTAGAAACTAGTAGCATGATAGAATACGGCCACCTTAGACTAAGTTTGATTTAGTGGCACCATATATTAAGATCTATGAACAATACCAGAGATAAAGGGTATTTTGATAAATGTCATGTAAATCCACCTTTGCAGATTCACCAAGAGCCAACACGAGTGCGCACGATGGCGCATGAAACAGCACTAATACATTTCATTTTTCAGAGAAGGCAGACATACATGCATTCACCCCTTGTAAATATAGCCCCCAAACACACATACCCTACACTAATTATGCCACACACAAATACACTGCTCCTAAACTATTTCAGTCGCGCCCTTAAGGCGACGGCGCCGCAGTCAGCAACGTCAAGTGACCGTGGGGCACCGAGCGATGCTGACGCAACCACACACAAAGAACGCTTAAATGATGAGCGGAAAACGATAGCCAGGGGAGACGCAGCCTTGTGAGCGTCTGTCCTAGCCATCAAGGTGAATTTTTCCTACCCACGGGGAGAAACTCACGAGGGTATAAAGGTTGAACGGTTTAGCCACTAAACCGCAGGCACAGGTGAAAGAAATGAAGGTTGAAAGGTACGTACGAATCGGCGGACAATAGGAGAAAGTATGAGAAAGGCCAGATGAGAGCAACAGAGAAAGGTACCGAGCTCGTAAATGATAAGGTTTAGTATTAGAACTATGATTATTGTCACTATTGTTATTCTTATTATTAATATTGTTAGCACTACTATGCATCATGATAAAATGTCAATATGAATTTACTATTGCCACACATAGACACCGAATACGTTTATACACACTTTTGTCTCCTTCCTTTCTATTCTACTAACGATAAAATTTGTGAAGGTGTCCCGTTTCATCCCAACAACAATAAACCATTCTGATATACCTTTAACTTATACCCTGGGACACCTGTTTTTCTATTTTCTTCCATCTTTTATACTTTATAGACACAAGGTACGTGCAGGGAGCAATTTTTTTCCCACACAGCGTCGGACGACACAACCACCCGTCCAACCATGTTTTTTTCCTTCCTGCATAGCACCAATACACATATATCTATATTTTTTCTTCCTCTTTTCGTTAACAGCAATAACATCAAGAACATGTATTTTTCTGTATTTTTCTTTCAATGTCAACTTTTATAATGATTAATTTTAGATGAACAATGAACTATGTATATACCCAAAACCCACCCCCTCTGAGCACACGCTAAACTCACACCATCACCAGGATAACACGACATCGATACACCTACACGACACCGACACTGAAGAAGAAGAAGAGGGACAAGAAGAAAACGAGGAAAAATCATTACAACGACACGCCCACTCTATTTTCCGTTCGCGAGGACGCGAACAAACGACGAAGGGATCTTGTACAGCCCGGGGGCAGTACCCCCTGAGACCCACCCCGCCATCTTTTACCAAAACTACCCGCATAGGCAGACCATAAACCTCGTGCATTTCTTCAGACACAAGCGGGCCCAGCATACTGATGACGGCCACGCTTACGAAATATAAACATAAACACGGTAAATGGAGCGACAGCTATGAGGAAATGCTGACAAGGCAGTGGGGGAAGGCCTTAAAGCCTAGGCCCGCAGGAGCCCCATCATCTGTTCTGTTCTGTTCTGCCTTGGCCAGCGGCCTTGCCCGACGAGGTCCGTTCCAGCTCTTCACCAGGTGAGATCTAGCTGTGCTCAGAGTCCTTTATCTTTGTAAACACCTACCCTGAACAACTGTACACTTTACAAATTGTACTACATTTTATATTTGTTTAAACTCCCCAAGAGGGACATCACATCACATCTACTGGCCAATAAACACATGGTCAGTAAGCATACACGTTTATTACTAATCACACTCCATTTTACATCCTTATACCCAACCTGACCTTAGTCATAATTGCCCCTGACCGTAGAGGCAAGTAACTGCATCGTCAGGTTCTATTGTACTCGAGCAAGCGATTCGACTGCAGAGTGCCGAGTCACCGACTCTGCACATTCGCTGAATTGCTCACTCTACTTAATTGGCAGGCTAGATTAGCAGCCTGCACTTAGACATTCATCCCCTGGCAGGTAATTGCATCCTGCAGGAACGCCCCCAATAGATTAAGCACTCACACCAACACACTACACTGGTAGTCTCTCCCAACTACGGGAAACTGCCCTCATCCGGAAGCAACCCTCTAAATTAGCACACCTACACTAGCCTGTTTATCCCACCCCCAACCACGGGATAAAACACTAGGGAAGACGGACCAGCTGAGGAGAGAGCTCAAGGCGGTTTGTTATAATCTTTGTTTGTTGATATGATGAAATCTGCTAGGGTGTCGAACAGCACATTAGAAACGAAATATATTTCATTGAGGTTAGGGAGGTTGAAAATTCTCTGGGCAGTGTTGATCTCGATGGACTCCAAAATGTTCATTAAAGAACCTTTGTTAACGTGATGTAGAATTTCGAGGTCATTGCCAATGTTTGTGAAACTATGATTCATATCATTCATGTGGGAAGCCATGGCTGAAAATTTTCTATATTTAGTAGCGTTTACATGCTCAGAAAATCTAGTAATGAAGCTTCTCCCGGTCTGTCCAATGTAATTGGTTTTGCAGTCATTACAATTTAATTTGTAGATGCCAGAGGTACTGTGCTTATCTTTAGGATTCAAAGTATGTGAATTAAAAAAATAGGTTTCTATTGGCGTGACTGGTTTTAAATGCTAGTTTCATATTGTATTTCTTGAAAGTATTGGTGATACTGTACGTGGCATTATTGTGATAGGTAAAAACCGCATATGTTGGTTTATCGATTTCTTCTGGTATGAGGTGGGTGGCTGGTTTATTTTTTATTTTCCTGAGAATATTATTCACATAATTCCGACTAAAACCATTAACTTTGGCTATTTGATGGATAATTTTAATTTCTGTATTATTTATTTAGCGTATGATGAATACAATATTATATACAATATATACAGTACAACTACCATCTCAAGTTCATAACTTGAGTTCCATGTTTAAAGTTGAGAGCCAGAGAAGGGCTTCCCTTGAGACACAGTGTAAGTCTTCTATAGAGCCTCTGTATGCACGTAAAGGACACTCGAATGTAACGTGGTCCACTGTCTGTTCCTCTTCTCCGCAGTCACATTGAGGTGATGCCTTCCATCCCCATTTGAAGAGAGTGGCTCCACATCTACTTTGGCCGGTCCTAATACGGTTTAGCGTCCTCCACTGTCGTCTGGGAAGGGCACTTGCAGGGGTTCTTAATGATGTGATGATTTGGTAACAAGGATTGCAGATGCCGTTGTTCTTTCCAGGCGTCCGATACATTAAAGGAGGTGTCCTGTAGAATCATTGCAGTACGCCAAGAAGGGTGTCTGGATTTCAGTCGTTTGGTTGGAGAAGCTGCTATATCAGAATGAATAGGGAGGTGAGGATTGTTTTCTATTTTCTTCCATAAGTTAAGCAGTGACTGTGATCTTCTTAGGGATGGAGGTGGTATGTGGCTTAGGGTGGGAAGCCAGTGTGTGTTAGTAGATCGGATGCACCCTGTAATGATACGCATTGCCTGGTTCAGCTGGGTGTCTACTAGTCCAATGTGAGCACTGTTAAGCCAAGTTGAGCAACAATATTCAGCGACGGAATAAGAAAGTGCAAGAGCAGTGGATCTCAGGACTTGAGCATTAGCACCCCAGGATGTACCCGCCAGCTTTTGAAGGATGTTATTCCTGGTCTTGATCTTGGCTGACACATTGCGGAGGTGATTCTTGTAAGTCAACGACCTGTCCAGGGTGACTCCCAGGTATTTTGGGTTACTACAGTATTGTAGATTCTCTCCTCTGAATGGTATGGTTGGTTTATACCCAGAACTTCTATTCCGCAAGTGGAAGGTAGACACAACAATTTTCTGAGGGTTTGGTCTAAGGTTGTTCTGACGAAAGTAGCTGTCTAGGATCTTTAAGTCTGATGTAAGCATCGACTCAGGCTCATCGAAGCGTTGGTGTTGGGCGACCAATGCGATGTCATCTGCATGGATGAATTTTTTTGATTTCGTTGCTGGGAGATCATATGAGTACAGGTTGAATGGTAGAGGGGCCAATACAGAGCCCTGAGGGAGTCCACCATTTATCCTATGCACTTTACTCCTGGAGTCTTCTGAAAATATCTGAAAGTACCTATTACTCAGCATGTTACTGAGTAATGTGGTGAGTTTCAGGCAAGGGATGATACTGATAAATTTAAGAAGGAGCTTATCTTGCCACACGGTGTCATATGCAGCTGTCAGATCTAAGAAAACACCCGTGCTTACCATTTTGTTCTCAAAGCCATTTTCAATATGGGTAACTAGTGCTAAAACCTGTTCATCACATCCACGTCCAGGTCTGAATCCAGCCTGCTCGACTGGAATATGCTGATTGATTGTCGCAGAGATCCTGTTATGTATCAGCCTTTCCAGAAGCATCATTGTGACACTGAGGAGTGCTATTGGCCGGTAACTCGCAACTTTTGTTGGGTCCTTAGATGTTTTTAATACAGCTACTATTTTTGTCTTCTTGAAGAGTGAAGGTAGGTGACCTGTCTCTAGAATGTCCGTGAAGAAGTTAGTAAGCCATTTGACAGCAGCTGGTCCAAGATGTAGAATGAACTCTGGATATATACCATCAGCACCTGCCGCTTTCCCAGGTTTTAAACTTTCTATGGCCTGCTTAATTTCTGGTGGTTGAAATGGGACAGAGAATTCAGAGGATTGCAGAGCCAAACGTTCCTTTTCCTTGAAGAGTTGCTTTACGTGTCTTCTATGATGCTTTTCAACTGAAACCTTTGAGGAAGAGATCATATGCTTGGCCATGTCATTTAGACTGATGCTTGTTTTTGGTCTAATTTTGCTGTTTGATGTGTCCAATTTCCTGATCAGGCTCCAAGCTTCCCTGCTGGAGTGAGTGAAGTCTAGGGACTCAACAGTTTCTTGCCAGATTCTCTTCCTGTTTTCATCTAGGGATTGTAAAAGTTCAGAAGCCGTATCTGGATCACCATTGGCCTCAAATTCTTTGAAGAGTCTTTCACTCTCCTCGTTCCAGCCGGGGATGTATTGTTTACGATATCCTCTTGGGATACATCGTTTTGCTGCACTTTTAACTACACCGATGAATCTGCTGTAGTTGCTATGGATAGGTCTTATCCATCGCAGGTTGGAGTCAATCTGTTTAGAAAATTCATCCCAATTGGCTTTTTTAAAATTCCATCTCTGTTTCGGGCAGGAGTGAACAATAGGCACAAGCAATCCAGACTGGAGAATTATTGGTCTGTGCTGACTGTGAGGAAATTTGTTGAGCATTGTGCGTCGTATGTTGCTAAGTGGGTGTTGTGACTGCGTTACAAAACAGAGACCCGGGGTGTATTCTTTGTTCCATCATGCAGAAGAGAAGGAAGCCTTATCCTTGGCATCATAGATAAGTTTAAGGTTTTCCGTTTCCATCCAGTCAGTAAGCTTTTCCCCATTTCTGTCGTTCTCCTTGTATCCCCATAGTGTGTGATGGCTGTTAAAGTCCCCTGCAATTATACTTGGATTTTGCAAAGTTGGAATTGGCGGAGATGGCCAGGGAGTTCCCGGAGGTTTATATACGTTGACTACTGTCAAATCACAGACTTTGATTGAGGTAGTAAATATCTGAGGAAGATGGCATGACTTGATAGTGTGTGATATCGCTCCTCACATAGGTGGCAATCCCGTACTTCGCATGGTTAATTGCGGACACTAATTTAAATCCTGGAATCTTCCCTCTGGACTGCAGTTGGAGATAATTTTCGGTGTGGGTTTCTTGAAGCAGGATGATGTGAGTCTGATGTTCTTTGAGAACCTTTGCTAGGTGTTCACACTTTGCTCTGCTAATGCCTTCGACGTTAAGCTGGCATATTTTCAATGAAGGGCCAATGTTACGAACTTGAGGGCCCTGAAAAGTATTGATATCCTGTTTATATAAAGGTAAACTGAGGGCCCTGTTAACGAGGCTAAAAAGGTGGCTTTTTATGGGAACCTGGGTGGGTGAAATCATGTCTAATAATGGTATGTGTTTGCGTCGGCTTTCTAATTTTTTTTATAATGCAGCCTGTTGTTTGTTTTAGTAACAGTAGTATCCAGGAAATTAATAGTGTTATCAATTGCCGATTCCAAGGTAAACTTGATGTTGGGGTCTATCCTATTTAAATTGTTGAAAATGCTATCAATGCTTTGGATGTTGTCATTGCCAATAATGAACACATCATCAACATATCTGCCCCAAAACTCTATTCCCTTAATTTTGCTAATTATTTCAGTGTGTTCCAGGTGGTCTAGGTAGATGTTGGCAATGATGCCCGATAACGGGGATCCCATAGCTAAACCTTCTTTCTGTTTATAGATAACCTTATTAAAAGGGAAATAATTATTGCTTAAGGCATAATTAAGAATTGTCATAAATTCCTCAATTTCAACTTTAGACAATTTGTCACTTTCTATTAAATTATTTTTAATGATATTTAAAACGGAATGTACTGGGATGTTGGTGTACATATCCTTTATGTCAACACTGTGAAGCGAGTGTTCGTTACTTAAGTTCAATTTCGAGGTTTTGGTGCAAAAATCTAAAGTGTTGGTAAAAAATTTCTTGGCCTTGAAAGCGTAATGGTTACTTAGGAATTTTTGAATGAATTTAGTAGTTTTGTACAAGGGGCTGTTTCTGAAATTAACTATGGGTCTAATGGGAATATTATCTTTATAAATTTTGGGCAAAGCGCGCAAGGTGGGAAGTCCCGGGTTCATTGCGATAAGGTGGCCTACTTGTTTTTCGTCTAGCAGAAATATGGTGTCTTCAAGATATTTTTTAACTTTCTCTGTATGGTGGCAGTAGGATCTTTCTTAACGACTTCGAAGTTAGAAATTCTGAAAAAGTCACGGGTTTTGTTAATATAATCTTGTTTGTCCATTAAAACTATGGTATTACTTTTGTCAGCTTTAGTGACAATGATATTGTTATCAGAAATCTTCTTTTTTAAACTGGATGGGTTGGGGTTAATAGAAGGGGAACTGTTGTTAACATTCTTGAATAACTTGTTGATTTGCCTCGTGTCTAGCCGCACTTTGTTTATCTTTGGGAAGTAAACGCACTGCCGCTTCGGTTTCAGCTACTATGGTGGTGAGGGAATTTCTATTTATATTAGTATGCCAATTGTGTTTGGGTCCTTTTTTGAGGATATCCATTTCGACATCGTCAAATTGGACGTTGGTTAAGTTTTTAACCGGATCCTGAAAATTATGCGAACCTGCTTCAGAGCGCGGTGTTCGTACTGTCTGCTTGTTTAACAAGATTTTGAATTTGTTGTCTAAAATTGCAACTTTCCTTGCTAACTTAACATGGACGATACTGTCATCTATCGGAATAAACTTGTCCCATTCTTTCTTGCTGGACAGGTTGGCTGCCTTCAAGTGAGTGAGATATAGTTTGAAATTAATGTGATTCTTTTTAATGAAAAGAAACTTGATCTCTCTTTGAAAAATGCGTTTGTTTATGATCTTTTGTGTTCTGCTTTCGTAATGGTTAAGGGGACCTCTTTTTTGGTAAGTTTTCATATGCTGCGGAATTAAGTTGTTAGCTCTACACCTTTTCAAAAAATCAATATCCTTGATAATACTTGATAATTTGACTCTAAGATCTTTATAAATATATCTAGCCTTTTTTAGCTACGTTAGCTTGGCTTGCTTTGTTGATAGTAGATTCAGTCATGGTTCCGTATTGATTGACAATCAAGTATAATATAATTTGGGAGATCTGCCTGATCAATACACAATTATATATATAGGGCTATATTAATCCCATATGGTACATGTTTCGGGGCCTATTATGATGGCCCCTTCATCAGACAAAAATACAATTCATCAGTAAAATCATAGGATATATCATAAAATGTAGATTAAGTTTAATATGAAAAAGAATGGATAAAAATGAAACATACTAAAAGTGAAAGATGAAGTGGTGAATAAAACACTCGAATGTAACAAAAATAGAAAGACACTTAAAAATGTTACAGGTTACAGATGAAAACATACATTAAAATAACATATTAAAAGGGCACTTTAAGTGCTTGTCAAAACAAGTCTTTTATGAGTCCTTATAATAACACCATCAGGGTATCGTGTCTAAACATTCCATGTTAAAATGCTGACAATATTGCTAAAAGCTCCAGTCTATTGGACCTGGCTGTTTGCTACTCCTGTTAAAAGGAGAAAGTTGCTGTTGGAAGACCAATACTTCGCCTATGAAGAGGATCGAACAAGCCAAGTTTGGAACAGAGCCTCTTGAGGATAGAATCAAGGAGAAATCCTTAAAAACTTGTTGGCATATTGACTAGTTATACTGTAAGTTATTTTTTCTTTCGTATCGGCCTAAAGAGCCCTATTTTCACTATTTTTTGGTCCCAATAAGACTAATATTTTTCGTTCCCTACACTTTATTTTTCTATACTAAATTTTCTTTTCTAAAGTCATTTTTGTTTCCTCCTTAGGACCTATCTAAGGCCCATTTTCCGCTTAGAAGAAGGAACATTTTTGGACTAGTCAATATGCCAACAAGTTTTTAAGGATTTCTCCTTGATTCTAACCTCAAGAGGCTCTGTACTAAACTTGGCTTGTTCGATCCTCGTCATAGGCGAAGTATTGGTCTTTCTACAGCAACTTTCTTCTTTTAACAGGAGTAGCAAACAGCCAGGTCCAATAGACTGGAGTTTTTAGCAATATTGTCAGCATTTTAACATGGAATGTTTAGACACGATACCCTGATGGTATTATTATAGGGACTCATAAAAGACTTGTTTTGACAAGCACTTAAAGTGCCCTTTTAATATGTTATTTTAATGTATGTTTTCATCTGTAGCCTGTAACATTTTTAAGTGTCTTTCTATTTTTGTTACATTCGAGTGTTCTATTCACCACTTCATCTTTCACTTTTAGTATGTTTCATTTTTATCCATTCTTTTTCATGTTAATCTACATTTTATGATATATCCTATGATTTTACTGATGATTTGTATTTTTGGCTGATGAAGGGGCCATCATAATAGGCCCCGAAACATGTACCATATGGGATTAATATAGCCCTATATATATAATTGTGTATTGATCAGGCGGATCTCCCAAATTATATTATACTTGATTGTCAATCAATACGGAACCATGACAGAGTCTACTATAGCTTTTCTTAACCCTATTTCTTTCTTGATCAAAGTCAGTTCCATACTCTCAGACCATTTTTGGTGGTCTGTTTTTCCTGAGTAATTTATGACTATCTAAAATAAAAATGAAACACAAATCAAACCACATTGTATTTGAAGGTGTCTGTTGGCACTAATTAGGCAAACACGTTAAATAACACGAGAAATGGCATAACTGAAGAGGCTTTGACAAAGAGGATGGGGCACAATGGAACCACGGGGCAGAATGGAACTGGGGCACAATGGACCAGTGGACCATTCTGCCCCGCAATACAATGTTATGTTCAACAATCTATCGACAAGAATGGTATTTTAATTGGACAATAAAGTTGCTGGAAAGCTTTTGTAAATAACAAGTAATTTGGAGAGGAGGTACGAATAAACAAATTTCTGCAGAATTTGAATGATTTACTTAAGGAGAAAGAATTCCTGAAGTTAGAAATTTTATAGCAAAACGAAGCGCACTGTAATTTCACAAAGACTAAAAATATGGAGATTGCTACCACTGTTGCCAACTGTTATCTGGCATGTCAAATCAAATCAAAATCACTTTATTTGCAATGAGGTGTCAACCTCGGTGGCAAATGAGGTACATAATCTACAAACACTACACAATATTAAAAGAATAAAGTAACAAACACCCAAAAGAATACAGTAACAAACACTACACAATATTAAAAGAATACAGTAACTTAATGTACAAACACTACACAATATTAAAAGAATGCAGTAACTTAATGTACTATTCACACATTGGTTGAACTCCCCTCTCACAACTGCTGTAGGAATTACATAGCACGTATAATGTTTCTAGGAATACATCACTAAGTTATACCACTTCTTTCTTTTCCCTGGTTTTGTCTACTCTGCTCTTGAATAACTGGACTGATTTTGGAAAGGGATCAAACACCGCCCTTGGTAAACTGTTCCATTCCTTCACACCCTTCCCAATGAATGAAAATTTACCCCAATCGCTTCTGCTAAAGTGCCGTCCAATTTTGAATTTGTGGTCTGCCCTCCCAATATAATTACTTTCCAATTGAAGCCTCTCACGGATTTCCCCCCATGCTTCCTCTCCTGTATATGCTCTATATAACCCTACAAGTCTGTTTTTCTCCCTTCTCTTACTTAATGTTTCCCACCCAAGCTTCTCTAACATATTTGATACACTGCTTCTTCTCCTAAAATCCCCTATCACAAATCTTGCTGCTTTCCTTCGAAGACTCTCAATTTCTTTTATTAGGTATTCCTGGTGCGGATCCCATACACTGCTTGCATATTCCAATATTGGACGAACCAAACTTAGGTAACTTTTCTCTCTTATTTCTTTGTTGCATCCTTTAAGTAGTCGCATAATGACATGCAACGATCTGTATGCTTTCCCAACAATGTCTCCAACATGACCCTTCCAGTGAAATTTACTATCAAATCTCACACCTAAGTATTTGCACTTGTCATCTTTTGGTACGATTACCCCATCCAATGTATATTGAAATTCAGTTTTTAATCTCTTGTTTGTGAATATTGTGACAGTTGATTTACCTCCGTTAACCTTCATGTGGTTCTCTTCAACCCAATGTTGGATACTGTCGAGGTCCCTTTGTAATATTTTACAATCCTCTATATTATTTATTTCCCTATAGACGATAATGTCATCTGCATACAATCTTATTTTTGATGCTATATTGTTCCCTAAATCATTTGCATATATTAGGAAAAGCAATGGACCAATTTTACTACCCTGTGGAATTCCCTTCTTAACTTTCTCTTCCTGTGATACGTAATTCCCTACTCTGACTCTCTGAACTCTTGAATTTAGAAATGTTCCTATCCAACGTACAACCCTCGAGCCCAATCCCATTCTCTCCACTTTCTTTAATAATACTCCATGTTCCACTCTGTCAAAAGCTTTGGAAAGGTCTATAGCTATGCAGTCCAACTGTCCCCCTAGATCCAACCGATCTGATATGTCCTGCTGAAATCCCACCAGTTGTGCCTCACAAGAAAATTTCTTTCTAAATCCATACTGGCTCCTCAGGAACCAATTTTTATCTTCACATACCCCTCTAATATATCTTACTATTAAACTCTCCAAGATTATACAAACTACACTGGTCAGACTTACTGGTCTGTAGTTCTCAGGTTTACTTCTATCTCCCTTTCCTTTATAAATTGGTATTATTATAGATTCCTTCCATTCCTTTGGTATTCTACTATTGTTCATGACATAGTCGAAAATAAACTTTAAATAAGGCACTATGTACCACCCCATTGCCTTTATTAATTCCCCAGTAATTTGATCACACCCTGCTGCTTTTCCTTGCTGAAGCAGTTTGATTTCTCTAAAAATATCCTCATTTGTAAAGGTGAAGCTTCTTGTGTCCTTATGTGTTTCACCCTCTCCAGTCTCATTTACGGTTTCCAACTCCTGACAATCTTCCACTGAATCTATGAATTCCCTACTAAATAGGTTTGCTTTCTCATTATCTGCAAATAAATGCTCACCCCCTTCTCCCTCCATTGTGGGAACGTGGATTCCGTTTCCCTTTTGGTTTTTAATATATGAATACAGCTTTTTCCATTTCCCTATGTGGTCTTTACCCTCATCAAGTATGCCATTCATGTAATTTTCCTTTGCTTCCTTTTTCAACCTATTGAGCTCCTTTATTAGCTGCTTTCTGGTTTCTCTGTTTCCCCTGCCCGCATTGATTTGTCTGTTTACCATTCTACATTTCCTTTTTAATTTTCGTATGTCCTTTGTATAGAGCTTACACTTTCTTTCGTTCTTTCACTTGCCATAGGACGCGCCACCGGCGTATGGTTAAGTATTACCAGCTTCCGGTTTAGTAGTCAGGTAATGGAAGCAATGGGAAGTGTGTACTACAATTTTCCATGCATGTAACTAAGCACATTATTGTTGTTAGGAGAAATAAAAGTTGTAAAATGCACCAAGAGCGAAATGATCTTCCGCTGTGAACAATGAGAAAGCTCTGCATGTGTTTATTTCTTATGTATTAATGATGCGAAATGTCGGCTACCCTTGTGCCGCTTACAACACTCGCAGTCTCTAAATGTTCCAAATTTCCCCGTCAATTTACAACAGATTATGTTTGAAATTTTTATAAAAGATCGTGACGAAGAAAGTGTTTCTCCAATTGAATGATTGTATTTAACTGTATGCACGATGTATACTCTTGGCAAGGTTGTTTTTCTCACAGAGCAACTTTACACCGTAGTAGGCACGCAGCTCTTTGTATTTAGTTTTCAGGCAACTTATTTTAAATTATTGACTAAAATATTTGTAAAGACAGACAATCCATGCCTCCATTCGAAGGTTTCGGGTTCAATAATCCATGCAAAATGAAGTTCGTTCGTTTTTGAAATTTACCTTTTCAATGATTACCGTATGGTAGCGTACCGTACTTAACGTAGACATTTCTTTAAAAGGTTTGTCGCTTGTTGTTTGGCCTATTAACTTACGGTAATATTTTCCATACTGAAAACTAGGCACGGTTGGATTTTAATATGAAACTGAATGTGCTATCAAATATCGCTTTCTTGCAATAGGCCTAAGTAACCTTCTGTAGAATATGTACCGGTATGTAATTATAAAATGATTATTGGTTAAATACGTGTTAATCGATACCTAGGCTATTATAATTATAATGATTAATTAAATGTTAAAGAAGAAACAACGAGTTGTTAGTAAATATTAGGCCTACCAGTATGGCGAATAGCCTATAACTCGTTTCGTCACGTTTTAACATTTAAACGGGTCAAGTTAATGCATAATATACCAATATAACAACCGGTTAGCAAATGGTTATAATATTCTTCCATATAACATATTTAATTGGCACCAATTTAATACAATTGTAGTCTAAGGTATGATACACCACTGCCGTTTGATATGTGCAGATCGCACACTTGATAACCAAGCTGTTTGTTATGGTCGTTTGTGTTGCGAATTTTTACTAATTACTCTTTTAGGAGACACTTGTCTTTGGAATATTCAAGAAAGGCCAACCCTCTAGTGTTTATTTCATAAGTTGAACGCCTAAAACAAAACCGCAATTCGAAATAATAATGAAAATAATCACGGACAATTCATTGGCAATGAAAATCAAATGGAGATTCTCGGACCGGAAGTTCGCTATGCCTAAGCTCCGGTGCCATTTTAACTCGTGGAAGGTCTATAGTAAACAGGGTCTGAGGTTGTTTTTCCCTTCTTAATAGGTACAAATATCTTCTCACCCTCCCAAATGATTTCCTTAAAATTTGCCCAGAGTGTATCCACATTACTCCCTTCACTTATCCAAGAATTAAATTTTGATTTCAGGTAAGCTCCAAATTCATCGAATTTAGTTTTTCTGTATAATTTCTTGTCCTGTGTGACCCTCCTATTAAGCCTTTTTGGTACCAGACCAACGTCCATTATTGCAGCCTTATGGGCACCTATTCCTTCAATTACGTGGGTTTTTTCAACAAGTTCCTCTGGTTTTATCAGGAATACATCCAGCAAGTTGCTGAGTCTAGTTGGTGCTTGCACTACTTGTGTAAATCCTCCCTCCCAAACTAATTTATTTGCAAGTTTCTGTTCATGGGCTTCTATTGCAGCTCCATTCCAATCAACTTCTGGCAAGTTTAAATCCCCCCCAATTATTATCATGTCATTATTGTTTTTATGAGTGTAATCTATTAGTTTCTCAAATATTTCCATGTCTCTTTTCTCTCTCCCAGGCCTATATATTTCTATAATTCCCACCTCCTTCATATTGTCACAAACTAATTTTATCCCTAATATTTCATCCTTTTCGTCGGTAAACCATTCATGTGAGCAGTAAGTTTCCTTCACCAGTATAAACACCCCCCCCCCCCCTCCCTTCTTATTTCCTCGATCTCTACGATAGACTACATACCCTTCTGGGAATACTTCTCTCAGCCATGATTCCACTCCTATCGCCACATCAATTTCATATGCTTCCATTGCTGTGCTGAGTTTTATTTGCTTGTTTACTACACTTTGACAGTTTACCAAGAGCTATCTTAGACCCCCCTCCCCCTTCAAATTTTGATGTTGTGGGTGTGCAATTAGTAATCCCTTGCTCCCCTGACTCGAGTCCTGTTTTTCGTGGTACTGATTTACTGTATCTTTTCCAGTGCACTCATTTACGCCCCCCATTTTCTGAATTAGTTTCCTGAAAGCATTTTCTTAGATATCCTATTCAGCAGTTTACCGAACTTAGAGGTCCCTTTCCTATTGAGGTGTAACCCATCTGTACTAAAATCATAGTCATTAAGCCATCCATTTGCATCGACAAAAAGGACGTCTCCATTGCGACACAGCCAGTCTAGTGTGGAATTTACAGCATCCACATAGCGGTAGTCGACATCATTCCTATATAACACTCCACTGAGACAAAGCTTTGTCTCCGGAAACTTCACTTTTACTGTCGCAATAAGAGTATCAGCCTCGGCCATTATATCACTGGGTGTTGTTGAGTTTAGAATGTCGTTTGTACCAATGTGGATAATTAACGTCTCGGGTGTTTCCTTTATTTTATTATTGTTCACATGTGCTGTTGTCCCACTTGCATGCCAGGATAGCAATATGAGTAGTGTGTTTTGGATGGTTCTAATGCCACCGCCACCGCTCCACCGCTGGAATACTAAAATGGCAATATCTCGCGAACCAATCAGGCTAGAGACTTGTACGAGGTGTCATTGAACTCGGGCTAACACTCCCTTTCCAATGGACAACATATTTCCACCCCAAAATAAAACCTACCCCAACTAGGGGGGTGAAATTGTAATTTTTTAGAGAATCTCTCTTTCCAATTGCAACATGTGAGGGTTTGAATGTCAATATGGAATTAAACGTTGTTCTACATAAAGTGCATGTGTTCGGTGGAAAGCCACTATGAATTAACATGCTTGTTTTCCGTTTTTTACGCATGCCCACTCATGGCTTTTGTAAGAGGGCGGGCTTTTTAAAGATGGTGGCTGTAGTGTAACCTAACTTAACCCAACCCACGAGGGGTGATCAAAACGTTTTCCAAGTGGTGCTTGTCGATAGGCAAACTGATAAACAAAGAGGGGCATGTTAGACCTTGAGGCGAAAGCCCCTGTTATTGTTGATGAGCCCCTGTGGTCGGGCCCCTGTTGATGGGTTATTGTTGACAGGTCATTGTTGACGGGTCATTGTGGACAAGTCCTTGTGGACGAGTCCTTGTTGACAGGTCCTTGTGGACAAGTCCTTGTGGACAGGTCCTTGTGGACGAGTCCTTGTTGACAGGTTATTGATGACAGGTCCTTGTGGACGAGTCCTTGTGGACAAGTCCTTGTGGACGAGTCCTTGTTGATGAGTCCCTTTGGACTGATCCCTTTGAACGGGTCCCTTTGGCCTGGTTCCTACGGACTAGCCCATGAATGTATCCAAATTATGTCAAAGGGCTTAACTAACGGACTAAAAAGGCTAGGAACTTGTATGAGGTATTGTAGGACTTGGGATGAAGCCCCCCTTTTAGAATATATTTTTGACATTTTGGCAAAGGGCCTAACCACACTTTTGTTAATATCTCGCGAACCTATCATGCTAGTGACTTGTATGAGGGGCCCTAGCAATTGGGGCGATGTTTCCCTTTGGGGGTGAAACTATCCCCCCACTCCCAAATTTAAAAATCGTTATCTTGGAAATTAAGATCCTTAAAATTAAGTGTGATAGCTTTAAAACTAGGTCATGACATACGCTTATACCACGATAGGTCATTTCACCCCTAAAATAGTAAATAGTAATGTTACAGGGAAAAAAGCGGTTAAACACTTAAAAATGATAAATGAACCTAAGATCATTTGTTTTTGATGAAAAAATAGTAAGAGGGTTAAAACTACCGCCAAAATTTAAAAATCGTTATCTTGGAAATTAAGAGCCTTAAAATTAAGTGTGATAGCTTTAAAAATAGGTCATGACATACGCTTATACCACGATAGGTCATTTCACCCCTAAAACAGTGAATAGTGATTTTACAGGGAAAAAGGTGTTAAACGCCTAAAAATGATAAATGAACCTAAGATCTTTTGTTTTTTGATGAAAAATAGTAAGGGGGTGAAAAACTACCCCAAAATTGAAAAATCGATATCTTGGAAACTAACAAACCTAAAATTAGGTGTGATAGCTCAAAAAATTGGTCATTTAATACTCTTTTACCACGATTGGTCATTTTACCCCGAAAACAATGCATGTAGATTTTACAGGGAATAAAGCGGAACCAATAATCAGATTTGGACACATGAGGTGTTATAAGACTCAGTGCGACAATCTTTTCTTGAATTTATTATTTATTTTTTGAAATTTTGACAAAGGGCCTAACCACACATTTTGAAAATTTAGATTTTTAAAATTTTTGAATTAATTTTATTTTTATTTTTTTGTAGAGAGAGACAGTACCGGTTGTGTTTAAACGAGCATGTTGCCGATCACTGTGGCCATGTTCAATGGATGAATCGATATTTTGTGAAGCATTGATTGAAGAGGGTCATGCGACGACTTGTTTTAAGAATATTTTTATGATTTTTCCTATGATGCATGCATTTATTTAAATATCCCAAAACGGCAAGGTTACTGATTTGAGTTTTATAAAGTAATAATGGGATTTGGACTCATAAGGTTTCCTATAACTTAACATGACGCTTTCTTTATATGGCTTATGAATTTTCCCAAAAAGATTGAAAACAACAAGGTCATGGCCTTTTGTTTCTCTTAATATATTGCAAACCCATAATGTTAGATGTTTATGGTGAGTGATGAAACATAGCTATGTAGAG
Organism: Meconema thalassinum; assembly: GCA_946902985.2. NCBI lineage: Eukaryota > Metazoa > Arthropoda > Insecta > Orthoptera > Tettigoniidae > Meconema > Meconema thalassinum. The sequence goes on along the minus strand of OX336389.2, from coordinate 668,839,559 downwards.
AAAGAATTATTGTAGGCTTTACGTATGGTGACTGACAAGTCTTTGACCATTGAAACTTGTTTTTAAACCTGACCGCAGTACATAGGGAGTATAGGTTTCAGGCATGACATGACAAACGGTGTGTACAAAATCCAATTTATCGATTCAAGAATTAAGAGTAGACTATCTTTAGTTGATTAGTTAAAGAGGGTAGCTAAGAAAACAAGATGGTGATTACACTGAACCAAACCGAACCAATACAATCCTTTTTGAATGCATAATGTTACTTGCTAACCATTTTGTGCTGCAGTGGCAAGCAGTGGCGACTGGTGGTCACCGTTCTTGGTATACCGCACCATTTACCCCTTACATCCCCCCCCCCCCTCCTTTTTTTTCCATGCCTCAACCTCTTGTCAAAGTTGATTTTTTTATTTTGTATTGGAGAACATTTACATAACTTCTAAGAAACACACTTTTTAGCTATAATTTTGGATAGGTTATCCAAATAAATTGAGGTCACTAGCCAATTGTTTTGGCCGGGGATATAAGGTCGGATTCATTTCCTAACGCCACGTGATCTTCCATGTGAAATATTTAGCGTGCTGTCACCGGAATTCGAACCTCGACCGTCCGGGTAAAACCAGTGCGTCATCCTCCCTCTGCAAGGACTATGTCCTTATACATTAAAAAAATCTTCGTTTAACGCCTGAACACGGCCTACATGAAACTGCTTCTAGGTAAATGGCCTTCGAATCCCCTCGCCCTTCTAGTTCATTTTGACAACGTACAGAGTACATTTCATCTTTACGCTGCCTTCTCTCTCTCCCCGTTCTTGACCAGGTCTTAAATTTTACGAAAACAAATAAACATTGATCCATTTCCGAAGGATCTCAATTATACATTGTCTCATCATTAGACATGTCCAAACATGAAAAGCGCATTCATTCATAACCAATGTAATAATGCAATTAAAGAAGAGCCAGTATCTCAAAGTGAAAATATCTTCTGGAAAGCGAACATTCAGCCTCAATCAATAAAATAATACCGGGTGAGTTAGCCGTGGTCGTTCAAACATCCGGGAGGCGAGGAGGTTCGAATCCCCCCGCCGGCAACCTTGAAGATGGTCTTCTGTGGTTTCCCATCTTCCTTCCAAGCAAATGCCGGGGTTGGTCCCTAACTATAGGCCACAGCCGCTACCTTCCAACTCCTCGTCCTTACATTCCAACTTTCCTCCCCAACGGTACATGCAGCTCACCCATTGGGTGTCCGTCTCGAAGAAGCTACAAAACTGGCGAGCCGAACATGTCCTCGGACACTCCCGGCACTAAAAGCCATACGCTAAAAAAATATATATAGTGTAAACTACCTTGACATATTGTTTCCCAACCTTGGTCTGCCAGGAAGAATTTTACTTGAAAGTAAGTTCCATTCACTTAGATTTCTAAAGGTCCACCTCGTGGCGTAGTGGCTAGTATTCTGGGGCTGTTACTGCGGAGGTCCGTGCTCGATTCTCTGCTCTACCAAGAAATGTAATTCTAGTCTGAAGGTTGGGATTCACTCAACCCCCAAGAGGCAGAAATGAGAACAGGTGGTTCGATTCCAACCCCCAAACATCCTAGAAATGGTCTTTCGTGGTTTCTTACTTTCACTCGTACATATCTTAAGGCCACAGCCGCCTCCTACCAAAATCCTGGCAACGGTACAGCCATCATAATGACATATCTCATCAGTTTCCCCACGCACCAAGCCAGGGGTGGACTTAAGGAGTGAACGATTCATCTTGTTGTTATACATTAAAAACATGACGAAAACAGTGGCTTTAGATAAATTCTTTCACACTCAATTACTCTGTATCAAAATGCACATTTTACGATAACCTACTATTTTGAGTGTTCGGCAGTAGAGGATAACAGAAGCAGAGGCGATGGTTAGTTTCAGTGTTGAACGATTTCAAAGTCAGAGATGTAGAAGCAGAGGGAGCCGGATTGCTAACTGCTAATAGGGGATCATAGAGGCGACTTGTTTGCAAACAGAGGCTTGCAGACTGGACTGGACGCTGAAAGGTAAAACCGTCTCAAATGAAAATGTATGTATATTTGGAAGAATACTACACATTTTTGACAGTTCTCTAAAAATGGCTTTAAACCATGCGTTGGCTATGACAGTAAATAGTAGAACTACCAAAACTAAAATAATTTGGAATACAATAAATATTTGACTTAAAATGGCTAATATCACGCAAATTTTTCCCAACTCACAAAACGGACTCTGCGAGGGATCATTCCTCTACCGTCGCAAGGATGGTGTCTCGGAGCTGGATACACTTCGTCAACAGATACAACTGGGGATGATGACAGGTGACCGCTAACTTGGGTCAAATTAAGGAAGGACCAGGGAAGGGATTTTGGAGAGCAGTCGGTCGGTCGTGGACCTGTTGAAAGGAACCGTCACGGCACTTGCCTGGTGGTGAAAATAGGAAACCAAGACAACCATTTTCCGGACGGCCGAAGTGGGATTCAAACCCACACTCTCCCGATGCCAGCGAGATACGAGCTAGCGCGTTACTGCTCTTGGCCACCGTGATCGGTAACATTTATTTTTACTCCAAATATAAAAAAAATATAAAAGAAATGTCCTATTACTCACTAATTAGGGCCTAGTTTTAGCAAAATTATCCTATCCCGGACCTCCCCCACCCCTCTCCAAGCTAAGGGTATTCCATACTCTCTAGACTCCCTGGTGTGTGTTCGCCTACCCCCATGATCTTGCCTTAAATCCGCCCCTGAACCAAGTACATGGGGCTACATGACCACAATGCTTCAAAGCCCCTAATTGAATCAACAACTGCAAAGCAACAAATATTCCAAGTGTAAAATTCTACCTGATTTCGGCAGAAACCAATGCCTTCATTTCCTTGCACAAAGAAATAGATCGCTTTAATTTCAACTTACTGAGGAAATCCAATGGAATAAAATCCTTTCAACAACGCTTCTATCCACTTCCAGTGTTTCACTTAATCTAAACATGTTAATATTTCAGTGGGAAGTAATTCACGCCAAGAGGAACTCACAACATAACTGAAGTGTATGAGGCGCTGCGCTGGTATGCCTTCCCTTGTGAGCAGAGTGAAAGTATTGTTTGAAATCAGCCAATCAGCAATACACTCACCGCTAGTCTTTAGCGCGATACCCCATACGGAACGTGGCTGGGCTACTCTTTCCCTCTCCCGCCCCGCGGGCCAGTGTCGAGCCCTTTCAACGACCGGGCTAGACTTGCGGTATACCAAAGTACAGTCACTCACAGCTAAAAGTGTGTACCCCAGAAGAAAATTAGCGAGTTAAGCGGGATTCGATCGCCAGCTTCCTTGACAACAATCGGCGGAACATGAATGATGACAAGCTCGATTTTCCTGACTGCACTGCTACATACAATTCGAGAAAATGTCGAGATAAACATTTTATATTTTTATCACTGGTGGTATACCGCCGGTATATGCGATGCATGGGAGAATTCGCCACTGGTGGCAAGCACTTTTGGCTCTTGCACTAGAGGCCTTAACTCGATTTAACTTTAAGGCTTAGAACGAACCAAACTAAGAAAGATGGTTAAAGTGGTGCAGTGGTTAAGCTGTTATCCTTTGACTAAGGTAGACCAGGGTTTGATTTTAGATTAATACGCATGTCAAAAACATATAAAAAAGTAGGGATAATGTTTTAAGACTGATTACACTTGTATATTTTTTCAAATTATTACTTGGATTACAAATACAAAGGAGGACTGGGTGTGGGTTCAATATACAGTTAATGCAAGTAAGATTTTGTATTTGTTTTTTATTTTAGACTTTAGATTTTAGAATTTACATTTTACATTTTAGATTGTACGAAAAGATCAAACCATAATGTCATGACTTTAAATTTTCGGTAACTAATTATTAAAGAAAAACATATAAGGATTTGTATTACTTGGAATTATGTTTTCTATACTATATTTTATTTTGGTTTTAGATTTTAGAAATTTGATATTGGATTTTAGATTTTAGGTAAAGACCAAACTAATATTGACTATTCATTAGACACTGGTATGTAGATAGAAAGATGATTAGACTATATGTTAAGATGAATTTTTAGGTGTTGACTGGCCTTGCAATAAGAATTGACTAACCAGACATGAGTTAACTACCAACGAAACACTTTGGCCACTATGCTTGTTATTGACTAGTGAGTAGGGTTTTCGAAAAACTGTTTGCTATTTTGGATTATATACAACAAATGCATAGACCTACTGAGCGACTATGTTTGCTAAACAAGACATTATACCAGAGATGATTAGGATTCTTATGTAGCTCAGGCAAGGAAAGCATTTCTACAGAATTTGTTGACATTGAATATAGATTTAGGTATTAGGATGTCATTTTTGAAGACCTTTGTCTGGAGTGTGACGCTCTATGAAAGGGAAACTTGGACTATTGGTGTAGCAGAAAAGTGGAGAGTTGAAGTGTTTGAAATGTGATGTTACAGGAGAATGATGAAGATTAGATGGGTAAATAGGGTTACAAACAAAGAGGTATTAAGACAAGTGGGAGAGGAGAGATGTTTTCAGCGACAGCTAATGAAGTAAATCGATAGGTTGGTAGGACACATACACCCAGGAATAGCACGCTTAGTTATGGAAGAACGGGTTGAGGACAAGAACTGTAGGGGTAGACCAAGGATAGAATATGTTAAACAGATAGCCTTGGATGTAGAGTGTGGTAGCTATATAGATATGAAACGATCAGCTCAGGACAGGGAGTCATGGAGAGCTGTATTAAACCAGTCAAAAGGCTGAAGACTCAAACAACATGTAGAGCTTACCAAAATAATATTGTGTAATGGTAAATACTAGTCAACAAACATTAATGCATTACTAAAACCCATGACACGATACCTGAGAGCTTTTCTAAAATTATTTTAAGATGCCTTTATCCCTATATTAAACACCTAGTTCTCTAGACTCATAACTACAATGTAATGAAAAAACAACAACAAAAAACATTTAAAAACGAGCAAGTGGTTGAGTCAATGTACACTGGAAAATTTTGTAAACACTCAAGTGCACAAAACAAATTACATTATTAACTGTCAGGTTGATCGAGTGGTTAAGGCGTTTGACTTATGTTCACATTTTCAATACAAGAAAGCAAGGATTTGAACCCCTTACCTGACATAACTATTGCTTTAACATAGCTTAGCGATACTGTATTATTATGATACTCGATACACAAACCATAGATAGAGTGTATTGTTTAAGTCCACTCTCTCTTTCTAACCATAGCTAGAGACTGTCAATGGTTAACAATTGCATTAATAGTGGGAGGATGTAGTGATAGTAATTAAGAAAAAGCAGACAATAACCATAAAATATTTTTATTAAATTCATTTTATAATAGATACACACTGAATACAACTCTCTCTATTTACCATTGTTTGATATAGATTTTTTAAACACAACGCTTGTTGTAGATCCTTTTATAACTTTCTCCGGGTACTCTTGTTCTTAAAAACTGGGGAAGTCGCACTGGTTTTATAGACATAAAACCCTCATTCTTTTCTTTTTCATTATCCTCATCATCATCATCATCATCATCATCATCATCATCATCTTCATTATGAATATTATCATCAAAATTATGATAGTCATTGTCACCATCATCATCATCATCATCATCAACAACAACATCACTAGAACAATCCAATTCCTCTTGTTCCTTTTCCACAGGGACCTCTTTTAAAGTCTGCGTTGCTTTTGATAGTGTTAAGGGTTTCTTAGACGTTGACAACTGTCCTAACATGACTTTTTGAGGACATGATAAGTGATTTTGAACAAACACTGCACGATCTTGAGCACAATATTTTTTTCTTCGACTTGCTTTTTTTTACCTTGATTAGAGTATTTTGTCCATTTAAATGTGTATTAATTTGAGATTCACAATGATGCTCGTTTGAAGTAAGTACGTTGGAGTCTTTTATTTAATCATTCCTCGACACTTTTTAGATCGTTGTTTTGAACATCGCCAAATAACAGTTCCATTTTTATTGGTTGTTTTTACAATATATGTATATCCTTTATAGCAGGCACATGGCTTACCATGGCTGGTTGTTTAGACTTCCATATTAACTAATACACATTAATTTAATTTTAGTAAAGTCACTTTAGTAATAATAACAGTAAAATAAATGAAGTGGATTGATATTTTTTAAAGGTGGAATTTTCAAAGTACTGTCAAGAATAATAATCACATGAACAAATTTTAGACTACAAGTGATTTACACACACATTGCTCAATGTCAAGATTTATACTGAACACAATTTATAGTGATTATGATTTTAATTGACTGTAATTGATATTAGCCATGGTTAGTAGAGGCAATGTATACTGGGTGCGTTTTATAGCACGCTCAATTTATAGTAGGTACGATTAGTAGACGCGTTTGATACTGGGCGCGTTTTATACTGATTATGATTTATACTGAGCGCGATTTTTACTAGAAGCGATTTTTACCAGCTGTAATTGATAGCAGTTCATACTCAGCACAATTGATAGTAGGCGCGCTTGGTATTAGGCGCAATTGGTAGTAGACGCAATTACTAGTAGGCGCGATTGGTAGTAGGCGCAATTGATAGTAGGCGCAATTCACAGTAGGCGCGATTGGTAGTGGGTGTAATTGCTATTAGGCGCTATTGATAGTAGGTGCAATTGACAGTAGGCGCAATTAGTAGTAGGCGTGATTGGAAGTAGGTGCAATTGATAGTAAGTGCAATTTATAGGCGCAATTGATAGTAGGCGCGATTGATAGTTAGCGCAATTGATAGCAGGCGCTATTAGTAGACGCGATTGGTAGTGGACGTAATTGATAGTAGGCGCTATTGATAGTAGGCGCGATTGGTAGCAGGTGCTATTAGTAGACGCGATTGATAGTAGGCGCGATTGGTAGTGGACGTGATTGATAGTAGGCGCTATTGATAGTAGGTGCGATTGATAGTAATCGCAATTGATAGCAGGCGCTATTAGTAGACGGAATTTATAGTAGGCGCGATTGGTAGTGGACGTAATTGATAGAAGGCGCTATTTATAGTAGGCGCGATTGATAGTAGGCGCGATTGGTAGTAGGCGCGATTGGTAGTAGACGCAATTACTAGTAGGCGCGATTGGTAGTAGGCGCAATTGATAGTAGGCGAAATTCACAGTAGGCGCGATTGGTAGTGGGCGTAATTCTAGTAGGCGCTATTGATAGTAGGTGCAATTGACAGTAGGCGCAATTAGTAGTAGGCGTGATTGGTAGTAGGTGCAATTAATAGTCGCAATTGATAGTAGGCGCGATTGATAGTAGGCGCAATTAATAGCAGGCGCTATTAGTAGACGCGATTGATAGTAGGCACGATTGGTAGTGGACGTAATTGACAGTAGGCGCTATTGATAGTAGGCGCGATTGATAGTAGGCGCGATTGATAGTAGGCGCGATTGGTAGCAGGCGCTATTAGTAGGCGCGATTGATAGTAGGCACTATTAGTAGACGCGATTGATAGTAGGCGCGATTGGTAGAAGGCGCGATTGATAATAGGCGCGATTGCAAGTAGGCGCGATTGATAGTAGACGCGATTGATAGTAGGCGCGATTGATAGTAGGCGCGATTGATAGCAGGCGCTATTAGTAGACGCGATTGTTAGTAGGCGCGATTGATAGTAGGCGCGATTGATAGTAGGCGCGATTGGTAGTAGGCGCTTTTAGTAGTCGCGATTGATAGTAGGCGTAATTGATAGTAGACGCGATTGATAGTAGGCGTGATTGGTAGACCTTGAGGTGATAACCCCTTTTGATTGATCCCTGTTGATTTGTCCCTTTAGACTGGTCCCTGTTGACTAGCCCCTGTTGACCAGCCCCTTTGGACGGGTCCTTTATGAAGGGAGTCATTTTTGACAGGTCCCTGTGGACGGGCCCATGCATTATCCAAATTATGTCAAAGTCACTTAACCTAACCTTGTCACATGACCTGTTCTACAAGTTTAGACTTGCTTTGAGACTGGCTATGACGTCACAGATGAATGGCGGTGGGGGGCTGGACATTACTTTTTATTACACATAAACATTCTCCTTAAAGTGAGAGGAAAAGTGGGTGCAAAAGTGGATGCAAGAATGGGTGCAAATAGGCAAACCAATAATCAAAGAGGGGTATGACAGACCTTGAGGCGATAACCCCTTTTGATTGATCCCTGTTGATTGGCCCCTTGGGACTGGTCCCTGTTGACTAGCCCCTTTGGACGGGTCCTTTATGAAGGGAGTCATTTTTGACGGTCCCCTGCTGACGGGTCACTGTGGACAGATCCCTGTGGACGGGTCCCTGTTGACAGGTCCTTTTGACTAATCCCTTTGGACCGGTCCCTTTGACATAATTTGGATAAATGCATGGCCAACCCATAGGGATCAGTCCAAAGGGACCGGTCCAAAGGGATTAGTCAAAAGGACCTGTCAACAGGGACCCATCCACAGGGATCCGTCCACAGTGACCCGTCAGCAGGGGACCGTCAAAAATGACTCCCTTCAAAAAGGACCCGTCCAAAGAGGCTAGTCAACAGGGACCAGTCCCAAGGGGCAAATCAACAGGGATCAATCAAAAGGGGTTATCGCCTCAAGGTCTGTCATACCCCTCTTTGATTATTGGTTTGCCTATTTGCACCCATTCTTGCATCCACTCTTGCACCCACTTTTGCACCCACTTTTCCTCTCACTTTAAGGAGAATGTTTTTGTGTAATAAAAAGTAATGTCCAGCCTCCCACCGCCATTCATCTGTGACGTCATAGCCAGTCTCAAAGCAAGTCTAAACTTGTAGAACAGGTCATGTGACAAGGTTAGGTTAAGTGACTTTGACATAATTTGGATAAATGCATGGGTCCGTCCACAGGGACCTGTCAAAAATGACTCCCTTCATAAAGGACCCGTCCAAAGGGGCTGGTCAACAGGGGCTAGTCAACAGGGACCAGTCTAAAGGGACAAATCAACAGGGATCAATCAAAAGGGGTTATCACCTCAAGGTCTACCAATCACGCCTACTATCAATCGCGTCTACTATCAATTACGCCTACTATCGATCGCGCCTACTATCAATCGCGCTTACTAATCGCGCCTACTATTTATTGCGCCTAATATCAATCGCGCCCACTACCAATCGCGCCTACTATCAATCGCGCCTACTATCAATAGCGCCTACTATCAATTACGTCCACTACCAATCGCGCCTACTATCAATCGCGTCTACTAATAGCGCCTGCTACCAATCGCGCTTACTATCAATCGCGCCTACTATCAATCGCAACTACTATCAATAGCGCCTACTATCAATTACGTCCACTACCAATCGCGCCTACTATCAATCGCGTCTACTAATAGCGCCTACTATCAATCGCGCCTACTACCAATCGCGCCTATTATCAATCGCGCCTTCTACCAATCGCGCCTACTATCAATCGCGTCTACTAATAGCGCCTACTATCAATCGCGCCTACTAATAGCGCCTGCTACCAATCGCGCCTACTATCAATCGCGCCTACTATCAATAGCGCCTACTATCAATTACGTCCACTACCAATCGCACCTACTATTAATCGCGTCTACTAATAGCGCCTGCTATCAATTGCGCTTTCTATCAATCGCACCTACTATCAATAGCGCCTACTATCAATTACGTCCACTACCAATCGCGCCTACTATCAATCGCGTCTACTAATAGCGCCTGCTACCAATCGCGCCTACTATCAATCGCGCCTACTATCAATAGCGCCTACTATCAATTACGTCCACTACCAATCGCGCCTACTATCAATCACTTCTACTAATAGCGCCTGCTATCAATTGCGCTTACTATCAATCGCGCCTACTAACAATTGCGCCTATTAATTGCACTTACTATCAATTGCACCTACTACCAATCACGCCTACTACTAATTGCGCCTACTGTCAATTGCACCTACTATCAATAGCGCCTAATAGCAATTACACCCACTACCAATCGCGCCTACTGTGAATTGCGCCTACTATCAATTGCGCCTACTACCAATCGCGCCTACTAGTAATTGCGTCTACTACCAATTGCGCCTAATACCAAGCGCGCCTACTATCAATTGTGCTGAGTATGAACTGCTATCAATTACAGCTGGTAAAAATCGCTTCTAGTAAAAATCGCGCTCAGTATAAATCATAATCAGTATAAAACGCGCCCAGTATCAAACGCGTCTACTAATCGTACCTACTATAAATTGAGCGTGCTATAAAACGCACCCAGTATACATTGCCTCTACTAACCATGGCTAATATCAATTACAGTCAATTAAAATCATAATCACTATAAATTGTGTTCAGTATAAATCTTGACATTGAGCAATGTGTGTGTAAATCACTTGTAGTCTAAAATTTGTTCATGTGATTATTATTCTTGACAGTACTTTGAAAATTCCACCTTTAAAAAATATCAATCCACTTCATTTATTTTACTGTTATTATTACTAAAGTGACTTTACTAAAATTAAATTAATGTGTATTAGTTAATATGGAAGTCTAAACAACCAGCCATGGTAAGCCATGTGCCTGCTATAAAGGATATACATATATTGTAAAAACAACCAATAAAAATGGAACTGTTATTTGGCGATGTTCAAAACAACGATCTAAAAAGTGTCGAGGAATGATTAAATAAAAGACTCCAACGTACTTACTTCAAACGAGCATCATTGTGAATCTCAAATTAATACACATTTAAATGGACAAAATACTCTAATCAAGGTAAAAAAAAGCAAGTCGAAGAAAAAAATATTGTGCTCAAGATCGTGCAGTGTTTGTTCAAAATCACTTATCATGTCCTCAAAAAGTCATGTTAGGACAGTTGTCAACGTCTAAGAAACCCTTAACACTATCAAAAGCAACGCAGACTTTAAAAGAGGTCCCTGTGGAAAAGGAACAAGAGGAATTGGATTGTTCTAGTGATGTTGTTGTTGATGATGATGATGATGATGATGGTGACAATGACTATCATAATTTTGATGATAATATTCATAATGAAGATGATGATGATGATGATGATGATGATGATGATGATGATGAGGATAATGAAAAAGAAAAGAATGAGGGTTTTATGTCTATAAAACCAGTGCGACTTCCCCAGTTTTTAAGAACAAGAGTACCTGGAGAATGTTATAAAAGGATCTACAACAAGCGTTGTGTTTAAAAAATCTATATCAAGCAATGGTAAATAGAGAGAGTTGTATTCAGTGTGTATCTATTATAAAATGAATTTAATAAAAATATTTTATGGTTATTGTCTGCTTTTTCTTAATTACTATCACTACATCCTCCCACTATTAATGCAATTGTTAACCATTGACAGTCTCTAGCTATGTTTAGAAAGAGAGAGTGGACTTAAACAATACACTCTATCTATGGTTTGTGTATCGAGTATCATAATAATACAGTATCGCTAAGCTATGTTAAAGCAATAGTTATGTCAGGTAAGGGGTTCAAATCCTTGCTTTCTTGTATTGAAAATGTGAACATAAGTCAAACGCCTTAACCACTCGATCAACCTGACAGTTAATAATGTAATTTGTTTTGTGCTCTTGAGTGTTTACAAAATTTTCCAGTGTACATTGACTCAACCACTTGCTCGTTTTTAAATGTTTTTTGTTGTTGTTGTTTTTTCATTACATTGTAGTTATGAGTCTAGAGAACTAGGTGTTTAATATTGGGATAAAGGCATCTTAAAATAATTTTAGAAAAGCTCTCAGGTATCGTGTCATGGGTTTTAGTAATGCATTAATGTTTGTTGACTAGTATTTACCATTACACAATAATATTTCGGTAAGCTCTACATGTTGTTTGAGTCTTCAGCCTTTTGACTGGTTTAATACAGCTCTCCATGACTCCCTGTCCTGAGCTGATCGTTTCATATCTATATAGCTACCACACTCTACATTCAAGGCTATCTGTTTAACATATTCTATCCTTGGTCTACCCCTACAGTTCTTGTCCTCAACCCGTTCTTCCATAACTAAGCTTGCTATTCCTGGGTGTATGTGTCCTACCAACCTATCGATTTACTTCATTAGCTGTCGCTGAAAAAATCTCTCCTCTCCCACTTGTCTTAATACCTCTTTGTTTGTAACCCTATTTACCCATCTAATCTTCATCATTCTCCTGTAACATCACATTTCAAACACTTCAACTCTCCACTTTTCTGCTACACCAATAGTCCAAGTTTCCCTTTCAGAGAGCGTCACACTTCAGACAAAGGTCTTCAAAAATGACATCCTAATACCTAAATCTATATTCAATGTCAACAAATTCTGTAGAAATGCTTTCCTTGCCTGAGCTACATAAGAATCCTAATCATTTCTGGTATAATGTCTTGTTTAGCAAACATAGTCGCTCAGTAGGTCTATGCATTTGTTGTATATAACCCAAAATAGCAAACAGTTTTTCTAAAACCCTACTCACTGGTCAATAACAAGCATAGTCACCAAAGTGTTTCGTTGGTAGTTAACTCATGTCTGGTTAGTCAATTCTTATTGCAAGGCCAGTCAACACCTAAAAATTCATCTTAACATATAGTCTAATCATCTTTCTATCTACATACCAGTGTCTAATGAATAGTCAATATTAGTTTGGTCTTTACCTAAAATCTAAAATCCAATATCAAATTTCTAAAATCTAAAACCAAAATAAAATATAGTATAGAAAACATAATTCCAAGTAATACAAATCCTTATATGTTTTTCTTTAATAATTAGTTACCGAAAATTTAAAGTCATGACATTATGGTTTGATCTTTTCGTACAATCTAAAATGTAAAATGTAAATTCTAAAATCTAAAGTCTAAAATAAAAAACAAATACAAAATCTTACTTGCATTAACTGTATATTGAACCCACACCCAGTCCTCCTTTGTATTTGTAATCCAAGTAATAATTTGAAAAAATATACAAGTGTAATCAGTCTTAAAACATTATCCCTACTTTTTATATGTTTTTGACATGCGTATTAATCTAAAATGGAGCCTCCGTGGCTTAGGCGGCAGCAAGCCGGCCTCTCACCGCTGGGTCCGTGGTTCAAATCCCGGTCACTCCATGTGAGATCTGTGCTGGACAAAACGGAGGCAGACAGGTTTTTCTCCGGGTACTCCGGTTTTCCCTGTCAAAATTTCATTCCAGCAACACTCTCCACTATCATTTCATTTCATCTGTCATTCATTTAATCATTGCCCCAGAGGAGTGCGTCAGGCCTCGGCAGCCGGCACAGTTCATATCCTCGCCGCTAGATGGGGGCTTCATTCATTCCATTCCTGACCCGGTCGGAGACTGGAAGCAGGCTGTGGATTTTCATTTTCATTAATCTAAAATCAAACCCTGGTCTACCTTAGTCAAAGGATAACAGCTTAACCACTGCACCACTATAACCATCTTTCTTAGTTTGGTTCGTTCTAAGCCTCAAAGTTAAATCGAGTTAAGGCCTCTAGTGCAAGAGCCAAAAGTGCTTGCCACTGCAGCACAAAATGGTTAGCAAGTAACATTATACATTCAAAGAGGATTGTATTGGTTCGGTTTGGTTCAGTGTAATCACCATCTTGTTTTCTTAGCTACCCTCTTTAACTAATCAATTAACGATAGTCTACTCTTAGTTCTTGAATCGATAAATTGGATTTTGTACACACCGTTTGTCATGTCATGCCTGAAACCTATACTCCCTATGTACTGCGGTCAGGTTTAAAAACAAGTTTCAATGGTCAAAGACTTGTCAGTCACCATACGTAAAGCCTACAATAATTCTTTCTCTACATAGCTATGTTTCATCACTCACCATAAACATCTAACATTATGGGTTTGCAATATATTAAGAGAAACAAAAGGCCATGACCTTGTTGTTTTCAATCTTTTTGGGAAAATTCATAAGCCATATAAAGAAAGGGTCATATCAAGTTATAGGAAACCTTATGAGTCCAAATCCCATTATTACTTTATAAAACTCAAATCAGTAACCTTGCCGTTTTGGGATATTTAAATAAATGCATGCATCATAGGAAAAATCATAAAAATATTCTTAAAACAAGTCGTCGCATGACCCTCTTCAATCAATGCTTCACAAAATATCGATTCATCCATTGAACATGGCCACAGTGATCGGCGACATGCTCGTTTAAACACAACCGGTACTGTCTCTCTCTACAAAAAAATAAAAATAAAATTAATTCAAAAATTTTAAAAATCTAAATTTTCAAAATGTGTGGTTAGGCCCTTTGTCAAAATTTCAAAAAATAAATAATAAATTCAAGAAAAGATTGTCGCCCTGAGTCTTATAACACCTCATGTGTCCAAATCTGATTATTGGTTCCGCTTTTTTCCCTGTAAAATCTACATGCATTGTTTTCGGGGTAAAATGACCAATCGTGGTAAAAGAGTATTAAATGACCAATTTTTTGAGCTACCACACCTAATTTTAGGTTTCTTAGTTTCCAAGATATCGATTTTTCAATTTTGGGGTAGTTTTTCACCCCCTTACTATTTTTCATCAAAAACAAAAGATCTTAGGTTCATTTATCACTTTTTAGGCGTTTAACACCTTTTTCCCTGTAAAATCACTATTCACTGTTTTAGGGGTGAAATGACCTATCGTGGTATAAACGTATGTCATGACCTATTTTTAAAACTATCTCACTTAATTTTAAGGCTCTTAATTTCCAAGATAACGATTTTTAAATTTTGGGGGTAGTTTTAACCCTCTTACACTTTTTTCATCAAAAACAAATGATCTTAGGTTCATTTATCATTTTTAAGTGTTTAACCGCTTTTTTTCCTGTAACATTACTATTTACTATTTTAGGGGTGAAATGACCTATCGTGGTATAAGCGTATGTCATGACCTATTTTTAAAGCTATCACACTTAATTTTAAGGGTCTTAATTTCCAAGATAACGATTTTTAAATTTGGGAGTGGGGGGATAGTTTCACCCCCAAAGGGAAACATCGCCCCAATTGCTAGGACCCCTCATACAAGTCACTAGCATGATAGGTTCGCGAGATATTAACAAAAGTGTGGTTAGGCCCTTTGCCAAAATGTCAAAAATATATGCTAAAAGGGGGGCTTCATCCCAAGTCCTACAATACCTCATACAAGTTCCTAGCCTTTTTAGTCCGTTAGTTAAGCCCTTTGACATAATTTGGATACATTCATGGGCTAGTCCGTAGGAACCAGGCCAAAGGGACCCGTCCAAAGGGATCATTCCAAAGGGACTCATCAACAAGGACTCGTCCACAAGGACTCGTCCACAAGGACCTGTCATCAATAACCTGTCAACAAGGACTCGTCCACAAGGACCTGTCCACAAGGACTCGTCCTCAAGGACTTGTCCACAAGGACCTGTCAACAAGGACTCGTCCACAAGGACTTGTCCACAAGGACCTGTCAACAATGACCCGTCAACAATGACCTGTCAACAATAACCCATCAACAGGGGCTCGACCACAGGGGCTCATCAACAATAACAGGGGCTCTCGCCTCAAGGTCTAACATGCCCCTCTTTGTTTATCAGTTTGCCTATCGACAAGCACCACTTGGAAAACGTTTTGATCACCCCTCGTTGGTTGGGTTAAGTTAGGTTACACTACAGCCACCATCTTTAAAAACGTTGGAAAACGTTTTTATCACCCCTCGTGGGTTGGGTTAAGTTAGGTTACACTACAGCCACCATCTTTAAAAAGCCCGCCCTCTTACAAAAGCCATGAGTGGGCATGCGTAAAAAACGGAAAACAAGCATGTTCATTCATAGTGGCTTTCCACCGAACACATACACTTTATGTAGAACAACGTTTAATTCCATATTGACATTCAAACTCTCACATGTTGCAATTGGAAAGAGAGATTCTCTAAAAAATTACAATTTCACCCCCCCTAGTAGGGGTAGGTTTTATTTTGGGGTGGAAATATGTTGTCCATTGGAAAGGGAGTGTTAGCCCGAGTTCAATGACACCTCGTACAAGTCTCTAGCCTGATTGGTTCGCGAGATATTGCCATTTTAGTATTCCAGCGGTGGAGCGGTGGCGGTGGCATTAGAACCATCCAAAACACACTACTAATATGTGATTCCTTCTTCAATTTCAGGCCCAACATTCCTCACCATAGAATCACCTATTATTACCGTACGGGCATGTTTACGCTTCGATCGCCGACGGGATTTCCTTTGACTTTCCGAGACCATAGGAAGGTTATATTCTGTGTTTACTACGTCATCTTCTGACCCTAAGATCTGAAATCTATTCGCTGTTGCGATGCCTTTTTGTAAAGTTCCATTGCCTGTTACATGAGGCCTGGTATTCCTAAGATTCTTTGACTTAACCTCTGTATAATCCCTACCATGTTCTCCCGGTATCTTCTAAATCAATTGATATCATCTTGATTATTTCGTCTTTTGAGAATAGCTCGAGCTCCAGAGATTTTATTCTGAACCATAGATGCGATGCGGTCGAAGTTAGGTTATCTGAAACTTCATCGTCTTCCGAATTTGGCACTTCACTTGCGAACACATTCTTAAACACGCATGTTTCACAAACTTCAAGACTGGCCCTACTATCGTTTTTAGATCCATTACACATCACACACACGTTATTTTCGAACTTTTCGCTCGGAGAAAAATCTCGACCGTTATAGTCCGTGGAACTTCTGTAAGAGTGCAGTAGCAATCAGTGGATTTAAAGACAGGGTTCCCTTCTGCTCCTTCGTTCCATTCCGCCTCACGTTCCTCCAGTATTCTATTTCAGAAGTTGACTAAGATGTTTGACCACCTGTATACTCTAAGTATGAGAATAGGCCCAAAGGGTATCCTATTTTTCTGGATCTTAGAAAGTCCATGGGTGCTACTGTTTGAAACCATATGCAACTGGATGGTGTTGCCATGGGTTCACTATTATAACCCGTCGTCACTAATTTTTATATGCAGGATTTTGAGGAGCATTGCCTTCAGTCCTGCAACCTCAAGCCTTCTATTTGGCTGAGGTATTCAATAACACTTTCATTGTGTGGTCCTATGGTAAACACATATTATCCTAGTATCCGTATCATTTGAACAACCAGCATCCAAATATTAGGTTTAATTTGGCGCCAGAACGTGGTGGTTGCTTGCCTTTCTTGGATTTCTTGGTTTCCAAGAAATCTGATGGCAACCTGGAACACACGGTTTACCTATAGCCTACAGATCATTATCTTCATGGGTCCTCTCACCACCATCCTTGCCAGAAACGTACTGCCCTTAACACTCTTGTTAACAGAGCAAGGACAGTGCGTTGTTGTTTCATTTGAGGGGCTTGGACATCGTGGTCATTTAGCCCTGTATAATTGGGTGTATGTGGAAATTTTGTCCAGTAACCTATGTTATTGTGATGGCTGTATTAGTGTATTTGTAATTCAGGAATCGGTAAGGAGGCAGCCATGGCCTTAAGTTAGGAACTATCCCGGCATTCGCCTGGAATTGAAGTGGGAAACCACGGAAAACCTCTTCCAGGATGGCTGATATGGGAATCGAACCCACCTCTTCTCAGTTTTACCTCAAAAATGGCAAACCATGTGACTGTGTACTTGTATGATTTCATGTAGATGTAGCATTAATAAACATGTTGGATGCCAAGATAAATTAATTATTTCATTAAGCATCAGCAATGGTGACCCCGATAAAACAGGGATACAGTGAGCGAGTGAGTGTTAAATTATCGTGCAGATACAGTGCATTAACAACATGTCCGACGCAGAACAGCAAATATCAGGTATGCTTACATCAAACAATAAACCTGAAAATTCATGAGTGTCAATTAAAATCCCACCAATTTGGAGTAAAAATGTTAATGTTTGGCTAGTGCAGATTAAGGCCCAATTTGCTACAGCTAACAACACAAAAGAGCTTACGAAGTTCAACTATGTTATCGGCTTACTGGAACCAGACGTTGCCGAACTCATAAGTGATTTGTTAATAAGACCACTTTCGAATACGCCACTCTTAGACCTGAAGGCCCGGTTAATAGCTGAATTCGAAGAATCAGATGGACGGAAAGTGACGAAATTACTCACAGAGCTTGACCTAGGACACAGAAAGCCAAGCAAGCTTTTGCGAGAAATGCGCGCTCTTGCTGGGACACAGGTCAAGGATGATTTTCTACACACAATCTTTCTGCAACGACTCCCAGTTAATTTAAGATCGATACTAGCATCCTGTAACGATACTCTGGACAATATGGCCGCATTAGCTGATAGAATTTTAGATTTTTAAATCCCTCGCAATTTCTATCGGTGATTCAATCTCATCAACCCGCCGCAGACCCTTCTACACAGCAGGTGGATCGGATTTTCTGCCTAGAGTCGCAATTAGAACAACTTACGCTATCTATAAACAGTCTGATTTCGAATCCAAATACAACCCGTCATCGATCGAGATCTCGATCTTGACCTGGATCACCTGATCGTCAATATCGACCAGATGGTTCATTATGTTGGTACCATTTCACATACCAGGACAAAGCAAGGAAGTGTGTCATCCCATGCTCATATAACACAGCCTCTTCTGCTTCGGGAAATGCTCAGGACCCTCGCTAGAGGCGGCACAAAGTGATGTGGGCCTAGTAACTTCTCGCCGCTTGTTCATTATCAACCCCTCCTCTGGTAAGAAATTCCTAATCGACACAGGGGAAGATATATCTGTGGATCCCCCCACAGCTGAAGATAAAATGCGTACATGTAAACGACTTCTCTATGCTGCTAACAGGACACCAATCAAGACGTACGGCGAGCGCTTAGTACAAATCAACTTAGGTCTGAGAAGAGTATTTTTGTGGCCATTCACAGTTGCTGATGTCCAACAGCCGCTCCTCGGAGCTGACTTTCTGAACAATTATGGACTGTGAGTTGATATCAGGCATAAACGTCTCATTGATGGCACAATCCATGCAACTCCAGCAAATCGCACACCTTTAGAAAGTGTTCATTTACTTGATCCCCAGAACAAGTACTCAAGTTTACCGAAGAATTACCCAAGCTTGTTTCGTGACAACCCAACCTTCTGTACCCAAGATATACAATTTTTTCATAGTATCACGACAGTAGGACACCCAGTTTCAGTAAAAGCAAGACGACTGCCACCTGATAAACTTGTTCAGGCCAAGAGGGAGTTCCAAAAAATGATCGATTTGGGAATATGCAGACCGTCCAAGAGCCCTTGGGCTAGCCCGGTTCATCTTGTCCTAAAAGCAGAGGGTTCATGGCGACCCTGTGGAGATTACATGGCCCTCAATGCCATTACTGTTCCAGACCGGTACCCAACCACACCTACAACACTTCAATAGCCGGTTATCAGGTAAAACTATTTTCTCCAAGATTGACCTGATCCTAGCTTTCCATCACAATCCAATTGCAGAAGAAGATGTGCCCAAAACAGCTGTTATCACCCCATTTGGTTTATTTGAGTTTGTTAAACTCCCATTTGGCCTGAGGAATGCTGTTCAGTCATTTCAATGGTACATTGACTCTATTTGTAGAGATTTGGAGTTTGTGTTTTGCTACTTGGATGGCATTCTTGTTGCATCCCAGAATGAAGAGGAGCATGAGCATCATTTGAGAATCCTGCTTGAACGTTTGCATAAGTATTGTATCAATGTCAATGTTTCCAAATGTGTTTTTGGTGCTTCAGATATTCCCTTCTTAGGTTACTCTGTGTCATCTTCAAGAATTATGCCGCTCTCTGATCGTGTCGATGCTATTGTCTCATTTCCACATCCTCGCACCATTGTTGACTTACGACGATTCCTTGGATTGGTAAATTTTTACCGCCACTCATTGCCCAACACATCTGAAACCCAACACCTACTCTTCAACCTTTGTAAAGACGCGCGCAGGCATGACCGCAGGGAGGTTGAATGGACACCAGAAGCAATTGAAGCTTTTGGGCAACTGAAACAACAAATTGCAAATGCTACTCTTCTAGCACACCCCTCAGGCGATCTGCCATTAACGTTAATGGTTGATGCTTCAGACTTTGCCATAGGAGATACATTACATCAAGTCCGTGATGATCACCTTGAACCTCTAGGATTCTTCTCCTAGAAACTATCTGATACACAAAAGAAGTACAGCATCTATGACCGCGAATTACTGGCAGCCTATTCTGGAGAAAAGTATTTTCGTCACTTACTTGAGGGAAGAAACTTCAGCCTCTACACTGACCACAAATCTCTGACGTATGCCTTTCACCAACGACTTGATAAAGCGTCACCAAGGCAACTTCGTCAACTAGATTTCATTAGCCAGTTCACAACTGATTTGAGGTATCTCCGTGGGACAGAAAACATTCCAGCAGATTTCTGTTCTCGGATCTCATTCATCTCCATACCTTCAAAAATGTCATTCGCTGAAGTCGCAAAAGCCCAAGAATCAGATGAGGAACTTCACCGACTACAACAGTCCACAGAAACAACCCTTCAGTTCAAGACGGTTACCTTATCCACAGGAGCTAAGTTACTGTTGACGCATCCACAGGAGAATTAAGACCATTTTTACCCAGTCAGTTTCGTAAGCCTACATTTCAAGCATTACACGATATGGCTCACCCATTAATGCATCTATCGAGCTTGTCCAACTATGCTATGTATGGCCATCTCTCAAACAAGTTGTCAAGCTTTAGACAAAAACTGTGTTGCTTGCCAACGATCCAAGGGCACACTGCCAGCCCAATTGGAACTTACGAACCAGTGGACCGACGCTTTTCCCACATCAACCTGGACATCGTTGGACCACTTCCTCTGTCCGAAGGACACTCATATCTTCTCACAATCATTGACCGCTTTTCTAGTTGGCCTGAAGCTACTCCTCTGAAGGACATTACGGCTGAAACAGTGGCTTATGCCCTATTTCACTTGTGGATAGCCCGCTTTGGTGTACCATCCACCATAACTACTGATCGAGGCAGACAATTCGACTGTTCACTCTTCAGTAGCTTAAAGAAACTTCTCGGCATCCGCCACATTAAAACAACAGCCTACCATCCTGCTGCTAATGGGAAAATTGAACGTTGGCACCGTCAACTGAAAGCTGCGCTCCGGACACAATTTTCCAGCAACTGGATGCCTCAACTCCCAACAGTGCTCCTTCGAATGCGATCCCTATTTATTCCTCACTTGGACTGAACTCCAGCCACACTCCTTTTTGGAGGACCTGTGAGATTACCAGTGCACTTCATTGAATAATCACCTGTGAAAGATGTACCTTCATTCACTCTGAAGCTAAAGGAACATATCAAATCCCTACGCCCAGTTCACCCAGGTCATCATTCAGCAAATGAGGTATTCGTCCATCCCGAGCTCGCAACGTGTTCTACGCAACAGGCAATCAAATTACAAACCAGAAATCAGATTCAGGGGCCAACTGTTACCGTACTGCAGTATACCAAAATACTTGGGAATAACACTAGATAGGACTCTGCCTTTCCAGCGGCATCTCTCAAATACTGCTGCAAAAATCAAAACCAGAAATAATATTCTTCAGAAACTTGCTGGTACATCATGGGGAGCTAATAATCAAGTTCTAAGATCCACTGCCTTAGCCTTATCATATTCTGTTGCTGAATATTGCTGTCCAACCTGGATCAATAGTGTTCACACTAAGAAGATAGATGTGCAACTCAATCAAGCAATGCGAATAATCACAGGTTGTATTCAGAGCACGAACACTCTTTGGCTGCCTATTCTCAGCAAGATTCCACCTCCAGTCCTAAGAAGATCAGAAGCTCTCCTAAAGGTATGGAAAAACATTCGGCAGAATCCCCAGCTACCCATTCACCAAGATCTTGCACGAGCAGAACACCAATGCTTGAAATCAAGGAAACCATCATGGCGTACAAGCAGTCAACCTTGAAAGATGCTCCTTCCAAGTTAACAACTCATGGAAATTCCAATGGGAGCAGCCTTCAGTGGTAAATGAACATCTAGTTGATAACCCTTTTAACCAGATACAAGGATTCCATCTCCCCAGGCGCCAGTGGAGGTTCATCAACCGGATTCGAACTGGACAAGGCATCCCGGGCTAGCTCTGCAAATTGCGACTGCAGTGCATTATCACAGTCAATCCATCATATTGTTGCTGACTGTCCTCTTCGATCTTTCAAAGGAACAATAATGGACATTCGTCTTACATCAGATGAAGCAGTTGAATGGGTCAAAGAACTAGACCTAGAGTTGTAAGATCGTACGAACTTGTGACTATGCACATTTGTCCAGAAATTATATACAGGGTCGGCATGCGATTCCTCATCCAATTGCAAGACAAAAGTTTCTTTAGCAAAATCGGATCGGGTGCTGTTTAGAAACACAAGTATGAAAACGAGAAGCTGGCAACACTGTCACATCCTGCAGCGCATCGGAATGTACAGAGAATTGTGAATCATCCCGCTCTGCCGTACCAGCCGTCGCAGCTCACAGAGTAGACTGCTGGGTTATCAAACCCACATGCACCATGGAGCTACGGTTCGAATCTACGTCAGTTTTTTTTTGTCACATGACAGTGTGAGTCGCTTCCGTTGCGTAGTGGTCAACGTGATTAGCTGCCACCCTGGAGGTCCGCGGTTCGATTCCTGGCTCTGTCACGAAATTTGAAAAGTGGTATGAGGACTGGTACGGGGTCTACTCAGCCTCGGGTGGTTCAAATGAGTAGAGGGGGTTCGATTTCCACAGAGGTCGTCCAAGGACTAGACGTACTCCACAAACAGAGGACGTAATCCTTGAAAACGTCCACCAATCACCTCGGCGAAGTACCCGTGATATTGCAAGGCAGTTCCAGGTATCTCAAACACTTTTTGTTGACGTGTTGCCCGACGAAGAACTGCATCCATATCTTTTCACGATAACTCAACACCAGCGGCCAGAAGACTGCATTCAACGAGTACAGTTCTGTGAATGGCTTTTGCAACAAGTTGAAGATAACGAACATTTTATCAAAAATGTGATATGGAGTGACGAATGTAGCTTCACTCGGGAAGGTATTTTCAACCATCACAGCAGTCATTATTGGTCTGACCACAACCCACATGTCACCCGTGAACGTGGCTTTCAGGCACGCTTTGGCATAAACCTGTGGGCTAGAATCGTGGGAAGAGTGCTTTTAGGCCCTTCCCTATTGCCGGACAAGTTGAATGCTCTCCTATATCGTACGTTTCTTGGCAATACTTACCCTGACGCTTTAGAAAACGTTCCACTTGGTGTTCGGCGACAGCTATGGTTTCAGCATGATGTTGCACCGCCACACTTTGGAATGACTGTGCGTAACTGTTTAAGTGAAGCGTTTCCAGGGAAATGGATTGGTCGTGGAGGTCCAATGTTCTGGCCTCCACGTTCCACGGACCTTAATCCACTAGATTTTTATTTGTGGGGACACTTAAAGGAACAAGTTTATAGTACTCCACCCATGGATGTACAAGACCTAATAGCTCGCGTGCATGCTGCATTGGCAATGGTGGATGCAGGTGTGTTGCATAGGGTCCAGCAAAGTATGCTCCAACGAGTGGCGAACTGATTGCAAATGCAAGGAGGTCGCTTTGAACATCTGCTGTGAAGTGAAGGCGTTGCTCGTTAATTTGATACATTAACTGGAAAAAAATTGGTGCGAACGTGACTCGAACATCGGCGCGTCCGAACAAACGGCAATTATGGCATTCCCTCGTCTCACTGAGCTAATGAGACAGCTCCGGCAGAGCGCCGAGTTTCTGCGACCTGTTTTTGGCCACGCTGCATGCAGTTAGAGCGTTGCCAGAGCCTCGTTTCTCAACACGTATTTCTGTTAAACCTATTGTTGGGACTAGGTTTTGCAAGATAAACTTTTGTCGTGAATTTCGACGAGGAACCACATGCCGACCTCCAAGTGCGGCATTTTTTGTTCGCCCTGTATATTGTATATATGTATATACATTCTTCGTACGATAAATAAATAAACGTGTTCTCATATATTCATCTTCCACGATACAGTTCGCAAACCCTTACAGCCTACCTATGATGGACCCATCCAAGTGCCTTCACGAACCAATAAACCTTTTGTGATTGAGATGCCTACAAGTGCCAAACAAAAGTTTATCAGTTCCGCCTCGTCAATACAATATATTTAAAACTTCATGAAATAATCACATGTCACACTCTCCTAATGGTACATGTTTCAACGCCTACATATATTGGCGTCATCATCAGCCTTATATCGTATTAGCAGCACTTTAAAATCACTTGGTAAAAACATATGTTACAAGTAAAATATTGACATAAAACACTCAAAACACATATACACTGAACACATTAAAAGTTTCCTTAAAAAGTTTTATATTATGGTCGGCACTCGTTGCAAAAACCCTTAAGGTTTAAAAGCCCATCTTGAGGTATACACAGTTCAGTTCTTGTTGTTGTCACCTAACTTGCTGAAGGGTTTCCATTCGCAACTGGAAAGAAATATCGCTATGAGAAAGAAAATATTTATAACACTCGAAAATTTGGAAAAATATCCTGACCTACTTGTAACACTTACGTAATTTGCTGCTAGAGTCACACATAGCCGTGCTGTGCTATCTGGAGGCTGTGCTACACTGACCTGGCATGTAGCAGCATAAGCGGCCAGCGAGACCGTACTCAGTAGGTGAAGTGAGGGGTGACTAAAGGAGTGGGGCAAGCTAACTATGACCTTCTGAGTTTTATGTCAATATTTTACTTGTAACATATGTTTTTACTAAGTGATTTTAATGTGCTGCTAATACGATATAAGGCTGACGATGACGCCAATATATGTAGGCGTTGAAACATGTACCATTAGGAGAGTGTGACATGTGATTATTTCATGAAGTTTTAAATATATTGTATTGACGAGGCACAACTGATAAACTTTTGTTTGGTATATTAAGTCAATACGGAAAAATGGGTGAAAAAAAGATGCCTGCAAGTGACCAGACAGACTTAAGCCTGCCTTCCTCTTAAGTGAACTGTACCCATCCCAGACTACCAACCAGCAAACCACTCATCACCATCAAGATGATGGACCAATTCTTACATCTCCTAAGTCTGAAAACCACCGTACCCACTCTGGACGAACTGTTCACTTTCCAGCTAAATATCTCCTCGCTGTCACTGGGGCAGGGCCAGCGAGAGGCCGGTGTAGGGGGTGCTACAGCACCGGGGCCCGGCCCGGGCCCAATTATGTAATGTAAAGTTTTGTGGTTGGTACAGAATTCTAGGCCTACCTCATCCAGTTCTATCCGGGAAACTGGAAATGTGTGTGGCTATTAAATTAACTTGACTTTTTATTTATACCATAAAAATCACAAAACAAACTTAAGTTACAAGCTTACTGTTTGAAAAATTGATGTTGGCAATGCTGCACAACAATCTATGAAGCGCGTGCGCGAGGATTCCCACATCGAGGAAGGGTATTCCCCGCTGTCCCCGCACTGGCCTCACTGTGCTGCGTAATTAATGCTTTGTCATCCACTGTCAGTTGATTGTCTAATCCAATAGTAATACGTTGTGTTAGTGATTCGCCACGGTTTGTGTGATTTGTATACGTCAGTTTTAATGGTGTCGGTGTGTAATATGGTTCGATTACGGATTACAATTTAGATGCGTATACTGTAGTGTGTTTTTAGTGAAACTTACTATGAGTTGCAATTACAAACACAAATCAGGTACTCAAAAAACAAAGGAAAGAGAAGACAGGGGGTTGAAGGAAAGAGCATCGAAGAAAGGCCAGCTATCGCTTGGACAGTTTTTAAAATGTCCTCCTTCATCATGGTCAGTTATAGAAAAAGATAACATTACTAATAGGCCCACCGATAGTAATAGTTATAAAGTTGATGTTTTACCTACAAATGAACAACAAAATGAAATCGAATCAAACAAGGAAGAACCAGTTCCCATCACTGAAACAGGGACTCCTAGTCCTATTCAGTCTGTGTCGCCTACGAATATTGAATCTATCAAAGGCCATAAACCGCCTTTACCTTTACCAGACAAATATGTTGATGTAGGTGTCCCTGCTTTCGATAGCAGCTCAGACTTAAAATACCATAATGCTCCTTTGCCTGAACAATTTCCTGTGGATTCGGTAGGCTATTCCGTTCCCGTGTCGGTCTTCCAAAAGAAACTTACAATTGGTGAACTGATTACTCGTGATTGGCTTGTTTGGAGCAAGGTTAGGAAAACGTTTTACTGTTTACCTTGCAGAATATTCAGTACGTTGCCCCAGCCAAAACGATCTTCGTTTGCTCGTTCTGAATGATATTCTGCAGGAAAACACTGGAAAAACTTTTCAATAAAGTGCCAGAACATGAGAGTAGTTCCAGTCATAAAAGCTGCTATGTTGAGTGGAAATCAGTGGTGATCAAATCAAAAAAATATAAATCGCTAACGGACTTAATCTTTCACTCCATTCAACAAGAAAAGGACAAGTGGCGTGATCTTTTAAAGCGACTTCTTAATGTCACTTTATTCCTAGCCGAAAGAGGACTTGCTTTTCGGGGTAGTATTGATAAAATCAGGAACCCCACAAATGGCAATTTTTTTGGAATTTTAGAACTGCTGGCCAATTATGATCCAGTTTTGAATGAACATTTAAATAGAGTCCGCTCGTTTCAAGAAAAGGGAGAAAGAATGCAAGTGAATTATCTGTCTCATGATGTTCAAAATGAGTTTATTACTCTTTGCGCTGCCCAAGTTACGAAGAAATTTTTAGAATAAAGAGAAATGGCAAAATACTATGTCATACTAGCTGAAGCAACACCAGATTCGGCACATGTTGAACAGACTGCGTTTCTTTTGAAATATGTTTATTTGACCTAAAATGAAACTCAGCCTTACCAAGTCGAAAAAAGGCTACTTTGATTTACCGACTGTACCAATAAGAGTGGAGAAGCCATTGCAGAACTTATTTCAGATAAGCTAAAGTAGTTTGACATCCCATTAAAAGACTGTAGGGGTCAAGGCTACGACAATGGGAGTAGCATGAAAGGAGCGTACAAAGGAGTACAGGCAAGAATTCTGTCTGCTAACAGTGAAGCGGTTTACACTGCTTGCACTTGTCATTCCTTGAATCTGTGTGGAGAACAAGCAGCGGAGAGCTGTGTGACTGCAGTAACATTCTTTGGAGTTGTTCACAAGTTGTTTAACATATTTAGCTCCAGACCCCAAAGATGGGCAATTTTGAAAGGAAAGATACCAAGCTCCCTTCACTTGATGTCGAAGACTCGCTGGTCTGCTAGAGTAGACAGCGTTAGACCAGTCACAGCTCACCTTCCAGGGATAATAGAAGCACTGGAGTCATTGACTGAACTGAGCCTCTGAATGTCGTCGAGACCTTGAGGGATTGAAAAAATATTTCGAAACCTTCAACTTCCTTCTTCTTGCATCTATTTGGTTCAAGGTAAGAATACATCATATATATATACTGTATTTATTATTCATTATATACCATATATTCGTTTAGAAAAGAGGCGTGTAGCTACGGTAGTCAAAAATACCTGCGGGATAAATGGTCTTAACTACCAAAGAAAATATTATTTATTTTCCTGGTAAAATAGTATTTCTTTGACCTACAAAGGTATTTCAAGCCACATAAAAATCATAAAAAACAAACACCTGTCACAAAATTACTAACTACAGTAGAACCTCGGTAAGTCGGTCCTCTTTAACGCGCCCGTCTGCGTAACCCGGACTGGGTTTAGTTGTTTTAATTTTTTGTTGTTGTAACATTTACTACTCAGTTAATATCCCAATCGGTAAACTGGCAGTGCGAGTGGACCAGTTTTGTTTGACGGGGCTGAACTGTACTCACTATTGTGACTGCGTAGATGATGAGTCTTCGCCGTTCCCCTCACCCCCGCGCCAATGGAGTAAACCTGTTGTATTCAATCACACCGCATCAACATTAGCCTAGCTGATGAGTGAGAGCGCGCAGTGCAACTACTCTGCTAACCATCACGCACCCTAATAAGATGAAGTCTGTCGGTAATCAGTTGACACGTTTATTAGGTTTTAAAAGTGAATTGCACAAAAGGCAATTTAGTAGTTCATAAACTTTAATAAATAATCTATATGTAGAATAATAAAGACAAACATTTTTTAATTACTCTCAATTTTTTTCAAGCCATGAAGGGGGGGGGAGGTGGGGCCTTAATCCCCATAAGGCCCCCCACCGTGGGTGCGCCACTGATAAGCCACAATAAATGACTTAAAAAAACATATCCTCTTTTAAATATTTTTGTTATTTTAAATTATAGCGATACCGGTTTCATTTAAAAGAACATTGTCAGTTGTTTACCAATAATAAGCGTTAGCGAAGGTCTCGGTCTTGTTATAGTTAAGTGCAATAATCATCCGTGCATTGCAGTATAATGATGGCAATTTAAATATTACTGATGTCATGTTTTAAAAATAAGGAAACAAAAGAATTCTTTCTTTCAGATTTTGAAATTAATAGACATTGCCAACAGAGTTCTTCAACACCGAGGTGAAACTTTGGATGTAGCGGCAAAGAACTTAGGTTCTCTGTTAGAAGACTTGAAAACTACACGTTATGAAGGGTGGGACCGTATATATAGTGAAGCTGAAGTAGTGGCTAAAAATATAGGATGGCCCGAAGATAGTAATGATGCAAAAACTAATTTCAGAAATGATGTGTTCAATGTAATTCTGGACAGTATCATAAGGGATATGACAGTGTGGTTTCGATCATTACAATCTCTTTGTACGGGTTTTCTGTTTTGTGGCAATGCAATGAAATGGCAGATGAATTAATTTCGGAAAAATGAGCTAAGCTTTTAAGGCGCTATTCTAATGACATAGGAAACGACCTTTCTGATGAATTACAAAACCGGAAATTAATTTGCCAAGCTAACTTTGGTAGCAAAACTCTTACGCCCTTGGACCTTCTCAATAAAGTTAAAACTTCAAATTTGGAAACATCAACAACTATAGACCGATAAGTCTGCTGCCAAGTCTATACAAACTGTTCACAAAAATATTAACTAAGAGAATGTCAAAATCACTATAGGAAAACCAACCTATAGAACAAGCAGGTTTCAGATCAGGATTCATAATGACCCGAGTGGCACAAGTAATCGGGGAAGGAAAGATGAAAGCAATGGTGTTTGCAGATGATTTGATGATTTGGGGAAACAAGGAGGAGGTACAGGAACAGTTGGACGTGTGGGAAGGAATAATACAAGGATATGGGATGAAGTTTAGCATAAATAAGAGTGAGATGGTGATCACAACAAGGAAGAAGGAAAGAACCACAACGTGAATAACAATTGGTGGGGAACAGCTGAAGAAAGTAGAGAGTTTCAAGTATCTGGGAAGCCTGATACAAGATAATGGAAGAAACGATAGAGAAATAAATGAGCGGGGGAGACAGGGAGAAGCATTCCGGAGGAGTGTGAGAAGCATGTTATGGAGCAAGGATGTCCCTCAGAACAGCAAAAAGATCATATATCGGACGTACTATGTCCCTATCCTGACGTATGCCTCGGAGACCTGGGTTATGAAAGGAAGGGAGAAGAGCAAAATACAGGCCAGTGAGATGAGGTTCTTGAGAAGCAGTATTGGAGCTAAAAAGATGGACAGAATAAGAAATGAGAGGACCAGAGAATTAATGAAGGAGGAACCATTACAGGATGATATAGAGAAATCTAGACTTAGATGGTATGGACATGTAAAACGAATGGAGGAGAACCCAGGAGGGAGGGTACACGAGACGAAGTGGGAAGGAAAGAGACCGAGAGGGAGACTGAGAGACAGGTGGCTGAAGGGGGTGGAAGAAAGCGTGAAGAAGAGAGGAGATGACCGGACAAGGGTGGAGGCTGAGAGATGGTGGGAAGACAGAAGACGTTGGAGAGGCTTGTGATCCAAACAGACCCGGCCAGTGGCTGGAAACTGTGCAAGTTGATGATGATGATTCAGCACGGTGGACCACTTCCAAACAGTAAACCAACTCATTGAAACACTACAAGAATTCAACCTTAAAGCCTATATTGCATTTATAGACTATAACAAAGCCTTTGACTCCATGGAACACAAATATGTTCTAGAGGCCCTAGAGAACCAAAACATACATACATCAGACTTCTAGAAAAAATCTACGAGGGTAGCCAGGCAAAAATACGGACAGAAATGGAGGGAAAACACTTCGAGCTATAGAGAGGAGTGAAACAAGGAGACCCCCTCTCACCAAAACTATTTACATGCCTGCTAGAAAACCAATTCCGGAAAATGAAATGGAAAACAAGACACGACATCAACATAGATGGACAAAACCTGACACACCTACGGTTTGCAGACGACATCATACTGATGGCAAAATCAGTATCAGACTTAGAACAAATGGTAACAGAATTAAACAACGTCAGCAAAGAAGCTGGCCTAACCATGAACCCGAGGAAAACGAAACTGATGACAAATGCGACAGAAAAACCAGTAAACATTGATGGTGAAACATTAGAGTATGTCCCGGACTATACATACCTAGGCCAAAACAAATCGTTCCATAACAATACGGAGAAGGAAATCAAAAGAAGAATTGGGCAAGCATGGAAAAAATTCTGGTCCTTGAAATTAATTTTAGGAGATACATCTCAGAAACTAAGTCTGAAAACACAAGTTCTAGAGAAATGTGTAATCCCAGTAATGCTGTATGGATGCCAAACATGGTCACAAACTTCGCAGCAAAGAAAAATGCTCCAGATAGTCCAACGCAGGATGGAACGAAAAATCCTCAATGTTACGCTGAAAGACAGAATAAGGAACGAGGAGATACGTAGAAGAACCAGTATTAAAGACGTCATCAACACAGTGGACAGACTAAAATGGAAATGGGGAGGCCACGTAGCGAGGATGGAGCATAGGAGGTGGACGCACAGACTAACGATGTGGGACCCCAGAACCGGTAGGAGAAACGTAGGAAGACAGAGGACACGCTGGGCTGATACATTCAAGAAATTTGCCGGACCACAATGGACTAGAAAAGCAAGAGACAGACAAGAGTGGAAGAGCCTAGAAAAGCTCCTTTTCAAAACATAGTATATGCGAGGAAAGGAAAGGAGCAACTCGGTGCAACATAGTGAACCTTTAAATACAACAGCGATAATGTATTGAGGACAGTTAAAACTCTACTAAAAATAAAGTGAACATGCTAGAAACATTAACAATTTTGCAAATATTAGATATAAGAACAAGAATACATAACCTAGGGAATACTGTAACTAGGTTAGGAATAGATATATCAATAGCTATAAGAACAATTCAAGAACAGAGACTAATATGCCAGAAAAGTGCTCCACTAGGTGCCTCACTACTCTTTAGGACTGCTCACCTAATGAGAGTAATGGAGCAAAATCCCTGACTAGGCAGGAGGCCATTGCCCTTAGGGGATTAAAGGGCTGTATTTATTATTATTATTTCCTAATCTTAATGTAGCATTGAGAATATTTGTTACCATCCCCGCAGCAGTTGCGAGCGCAGAGCGCTCTTTCTCGGTTCTCAATCGCGTAAAAAACGTTTTCCGCTCGACAAGGTGCCAAAATAGATTTTCAAGCTGGGGTGTTTTGGCTGTTGAAACTGAACTTGTGAAGTCTACCAATTTGGACAATATCATAGATGATTTTTCCCATAAAAAGGCCAGAAAGGGGCTCTTAATCTAAGTTAATATAACTGTTTGTATCGTAGGTTTGTTTTGTACATGAACATATACTGTGAGCCATTAAATATGTAAGTTTATAGTGAATTTAGTGTTTTAATATTTTATTTCCAACCTTTCAGTTCAGTTTACAAATAAGGTAAAGAACACTTTAACAAGCGATTTTGAAAACAAATGGATTGGATTTTTAAGTTTTAAAAAATAGTTATATGAACTGCATTGTTATTAAAGAGAATGGGTTACTGTTTATTTGGGCGTGAGAATTATTATAACGAATTGGAGTGCTTACATGACTTGACATTTAAACTTTACAAAAATATGGTTTAAAATCGTGAATGCATTTTATGGAGAGTTATAAATATATGTGTATGTATAATACACTAAATACATGGCTGTGATTAGTGAATTTGGGTTGCACAAAAATGCATAAATGGCAGGGGCCCTGGTGTATTCTTGGAATACACGGTAAGAGAGTATTCTTTTTAATGCTCTTTGCATGTTCATTTTTTCCTTTTTTATCAAACACCAACAGCGATCTTCTAGTTTCTCTTTGGTGGTCATGTCTCTTATGTCTTTGTGAGTCTGTTCTAGATATATATCTTCCATGACCCACCTAGCGTCATCTAGCAGCGAATCTCAGAAGTTCCTCAATTTTTCCCTGCACACGAGGATTTACTTATCAATTTGGCCATCAGATCTCGTCGCCATCGCCAGCTATCATCTCCGTGATCAAGAGAACTTCGTCTACTTTTTCACTCACCATGCTGCGCTAGTATCGCCTACTATCAACTCTTTGAAGACCATTCATCAAGAAGAACATTTATTTTTGATAAGTTGTCTATTTTGTTATGTTCTCCTTTTGTCTCCTACCCCCACTCTTTTTCCTTCCTTGGTCCCTCCACGTTTCGCTGAGCGTGTCTCACTTGCACGTCGGCAGTTGACTCAGTCAGTCAAGGCTCAACTAGAGCCAGTCTCCTCAAACCAAGAGGCACTCTCTACATTCTACGCCATGTTGACACATTAAGTATCCGTCAAAGGGAACTTCACCTTCGGCATGCAACAAAGATGAGTACAAACTTCTGGTTTTAACCTCATCTTCATCAGTTTTATTATCTACATGCTTTTATCGATCATTTATAGGCAGTGTGAGATTAATCATTTGTGGCAATAATCATCCTTCGCGGGATTCTCCATGTTGGGCTTTTGTCTAATTAAGCCAATCTTTGTGAAAAGCAGCATTGCTTATGCTTATTAAATGAGAGAGCTTCTCACAACGGGGGATATCATAGAATACCCACTGTCTATAAATATTAAGCTTGTTCCACCGCTGGAGTAACTTTGGCCCTATTCTTCCATTAGGATCGTTCTGGAACCTTCCAGAATCTGCACTTTATCTACAAGTCACGCCGTCATGTATCTTTCACTCACTTGTGGGAATGCCATTTCAAACTAAGGAATCTTCCTTATAAATCAATGCTCCATAGCTAATTTTCTTTCCTCCGTTGGATTTGCTCAAGCGTATTTAATGATAATCTACAACCTTCTCAAGTAATAGACTTTCGCCTATCTACTGCAACCAGTCATTTTCCACGATTGCAATAACTTTCTTTGCCATAAACTTTTGCGCTACTACAGTGAACTTTCCATCCATTTCAACGAATTATAGTGATAAACAGTGTTCTTTCAGTATTTCTTCCGCGTCGCGCTCGTCCGATTATTATAAACACGGCCATGAACATTTACCTTTCATCCCAATTGCTCTTTCCTGAACCTTTTACTAACAAACCATAATAATAAATTTACTACTTTAAGTTCTTTTTCAATGAGGTGTCAATCTAAAGATGTGCCCTCCCATTTTTTCTTATGTGTAATTAATTAACTTCTGCATAACTACGTGTCTTGTACACGGTTCAAATTATCTTGTTTCTCCCTTCTAATTTAGGGGATACAATTTTTTCAACTTATAAGTGAGTTATTTCTAGGTTTCACGAAAGGGAAACTTGCCCCATTTGTCTCGTTATTCCTATCTAAACATAGGAGGTCTAAAACCTTCCTTTTGACTTTCTCTTCAGGTTTCACAGTAAGTTACCTGCCCTATTTGTGTAACTACTAAAAGTAATGCTGCTTCAATACAAGAAGTTATAGGAACTTCTCTTTCATTCTACCTGCTTTCTTTTTTGTTATTTTTGAAGTTGTAACTTTCTTTAAGATAGGTACTTGGAAATTTTTGAAAGTACACACCTTGTACTCGATTTAATGTCTAAACTTTAATCACTTCATTTGTCTTTTTTAAATCTTACAAAGATTTTTGTACATATAAAGGTTTGAAACCTAAAGAATTGTTAATTGCCTGGAGCAAACGTCAAATGTTTTCTGAGGTCTGTGACCCCAAAATTGTTAACCAAATTGAAAATATATATTTGTTAAAGTTATCAACTTCTTTTGAATTGTTAAATAAATTAAGCGTTTCTTTTCGCATTTTCATTTTTCTAATACAACGGTTAGGCAAGATCCTGTCTTCCTTGGCTTTTCCTACTCAATACCATTAAATCTATTGATAGGGTTTTCACCACTCGTTGCATTTGAGCAAGAACTCTTAGTGGTAATCTCGTTAAAGTTTCTCTTAGCTTTAATAGCTAATTCTAACTGACCAGTAAGGCAAGTACAGCTCGCTACGCCAGCTACCTGCTTGTGGAGATCCTCTCCGAAAACTTATGGTTGGTTTTCCAAAAGATAAGTGTTTCTCTTGGTCTAAACTTTTAGTCGGCTCCTTGCTGAGTAAAAACTTAGCCATTTCCAAATGCAACTATTGGTTCACTTACCAAAATTATTCCCCACGGTATTTTTTTTTATCACTATCCTTCTTGGAAGCACTTGGTCGCTTTTTCAGGAACTCTATAACTTCGAAAACTGGAAATACCAAACCTGATTCAAATTATTGGCATTCTTCGAATTACTTTGCAAAAACGAATTTCTTTGAGCAGACATACAATAAATCTGTTCCTCTCTGTCTTGCCAGACCATCACCCTTCCACATAGTAGGCATATGCATGCTTGAGAGGGAATATACTAAAGCCACTCTCTTGCAAACCGCCCAAGTCCTAGCTGCGTTTCCCGTCAGCTTCGACCAGGTCCTTACCCACTTTAGGTATCAGAGAGCGGATTTGCAGTGGCAACCGCCTCTAAGTGCATTTAAAGTTAAATTCATAACTTTTGTGGGACTCTCCTCCTATTTTTCTATCCTTTTTCTCCAGTCCGAAACCCACCTCCTTTTCTTTATCATCTCCCCTTGGTGGTTAGGTTATTCCTCAGCCAATAATCTACCCAAAAATTGGTCCCGGAAACCCGGGAGAGTCCATTTTCTATTCCTATTCTTTTTGAAAGATCATTTGGCAATACCTTGCAAATTATTAATATCTGCTTTGAATCTTTCAGCTATAACTACATCGAGCAAAGCCTGTGAAGGGGAAAGAGGCCGCTCCTGTCTCCCGTGGTGTGTTCCTTTCTTTCAACTTATTTGCTGCTGCCAGCTTGACAGCATTTCCAAGGTTCCACAGTTTCGTGAGTTACATTTTAATCTATTTTCTTTGACATGGCTCCTACTGAAAAGGATAAGGATGAAAAACTTACTTCTAAACGAGCATCTTATAAAGGGCAAATTACCCGATTCAGAAAGTACATAAAAGAGTTAGATCCCTCAGAAGCTCAATTAGACTTGTTGAAACATCGTGTAAGGGATTTTGAACGTTCTTATGAAAATTATTGCAACATCCAAACTGAAATAGAAACTTGTATGCTCAATCAAACCGAAGATCGAATCGAAGTAGAAAACCAATATTACGAAGGCATAGGTTCTGCTTTCAAAATAATACGCCAACTCGAAGAGGAGCAGAAAAAGGACGCTTCTGTTCTTGGTTCCCTTCACGAACCACAAACTTCTTTCCGTGATGGTACTCACAAGCCCAAACCAATTTTACCTAAAATTGATTTACCCCATTTCTCTGGAGATGAATCTACTTGGGATTCTTTCTATGAATTATTTTGCTCTCTTGTTCATGACAATGAAGAAATTCAAGTCATATACAAGTTTCATTACTTGAGATCTATCCTCCGAGGTCAAGCTTTGCAGTTAGTCGAAGCACTTCCTCTACGTGCCGAAAATTACCCCATTGCCTTTAACTTATTAAAAGAAAGATATGGAAATTTACGGTTACGTATTCAACGCCATATGAAGGCTCTATTGAACCTACCTGCGTCACAGCACAATGACGTCACTAGTTTGCGTACTCTCATTGATACTACTCAGCTTCATGTTAAAGCTTTATCCCAACTAGATCAACCCACTGAACACTGAGACACTTTCCTAATACATTTAGTGGTTTCTAAAGTTGATACTGCTACCCTCAAAGCTTGGGAAATCGAACTTTCTAGAGAAGACGATTACTCTTTCGAGCATTTAGTCACTTTCATAAACGCTAGATGCCAACTCTTAACCGCTCTAGCTAATCAAAGTGAACCCTCTTCCCCGAGTTCCAAATTTGAATTAATGTCTATCAAACCTAAAAGCGAACGCTTAGCGTCTAATACCCAAAAACCCGGGTCCAGCTCATCTAAATTTAAATCAAACACTACTGGTTACCCAACTAGGTCTAGTGAACGTCGTGTTGCTAGCTCTATTGTTTTAAACACTCAAAGCGAACCCCGCAAGAGTTTAAACGAACCTTTAAAGTGCATACTTTGTAAAGATCCCCATGCCCTATACCTCTGTAAATCCTTTAAAGAAATGTCAGTCGACGACAGAAGAAAATTAGTTTCCCAGAACAAACATTGCTTCAATTGCCTAGCGCCTACTCATTCTGCTTCAAATTGCAAGTCCACAAGACTTTGCTTCCATTGTGAAAAGGCTCACCACACTTTGCTACATCGTCATGATCAAGCAAGGTCATCGACAGCACCTACTTCTCAAAAAAGTGATAATGCTAACAGTTCTAATGCTTCATCGTATATTCAAAATGCCAAGTCCATTCGCAGTGCTCAAGTATTGTTGTCTACTGTCCAAATCGAAGTTCAGGATAACTTTGGCAACTGGGTCCGTGCACGCGGTCTTCTTGATTCAGCGGCAACTCATGATTTTGTGTCTAATTCTTTGATTAGAAAACTAGGCCTACCTGTAAACCCCACTTCTATTAACGTATCAGGCTTTAACAGCTTAAAATCACAAGCTTTACAGTTCTCAAAGCTAACCATAAGAGATATTTGTCACAGAAACAACTTTCTCAAACTGAATTGTCTAATTCTCAATAGCATTGGAGAAGACACTCCAAGTCACTCTGTGGATATTTCAGGGTTAAACATTCCCTCGCATTTAAGGCTAGCTGATCCTTTGTTCAACAAGCAAAACCCTATTGACATACTCTTTAGTGCCAATGTTTTCTGGAATTGCCTTCGTAAACAGGTTCGCAAGTTATCCTCAAACGTGGTCGCCAGAGACACTAATTTTGGATGGATCGTCACAGGTCAACTTCCCCATTATTCTCCCCAACGCGCATCGCAATGCTACTTTGCCAATACTGACTTGGAACAGTTCTGGAGGCTTGAAAGCGTTGATCCTCCTAACGTAACCTCTTCAGAAAATGAATTCTGTGAGCAACTTTTTTTGAACACCACCACTCGTTCTTCTGATGGCCGGTTCGTTGTTCAAATGCCAAGATTACATAATCCTCCCAAACTTATTAACTCTCAGCCCAAAGCTCGAAAAGCTCTCTTTGCTATCGAGAGCAAATTCAAGAAAGAACCTCTTGTTAAACAGCAGTACACTGATTTCA
This sequence comes from Meconema thalassinum, assembly GCA_946902985.2. Classification (NCBI taxonomy): domain Eukaryota; kingdom Metazoa; phylum Arthropoda; class Insecta; order Orthoptera; family Tettigoniidae; genus Meconema; species Meconema thalassinum. The sequence goes on along the minus strand of OX336389.2, from coordinate 668,801,995 downwards.
TGGATGAGTATGAAAGCTTAGATCATATGGAAGTTGTTAACAAATCTGATGATGAATCCCACCCTCCAATTGAAACTGTTTATTTAAATCATCATCCCGTATGGAAAAACCCTCTTGTAAAAGATAAAATCCGAGTTGTTTTCAATGGTTCATCACCCGACGTTAATGGCAACAGCCTTAACGACTCCCTTTATTCTGGTCCTGCTATTCAGTCAGATCTATCTGCTATACTCTTAAACTTTCGATTATTCCCCATAGCTGTCATAGCTGATATAAAACAGATGTACCGCCAAGTTTTAATTCAACCGGAACAACGAGATCTCCAAAGAATCTTGTGGCGTGATGAAATCAGTAAGCCCATTAAAGTATTTCGCTTAAAAACGGTTACTTATGGCTTAAAACCCTCTGCTTTCCTTGCTATCCGATCCCTACACTTGCTAGCCTCACAAGATGGTCATTTATTTAATTCCAAAGCTTCTGAAGCGCTAACTACGTCATTCTATGTTGACGATTATTTGCAGTCCTTCCCCACTTTGGAGGAAGCTTCTTTTGTGTCTTTAGAACTTCAGGCATTGCTAAGGAATGGAGGTTTCCCACCTCATAAGTGGAATTCCAACTCCCCTGAGTTTCTCGCCCGGTTTCCCATCGAAGACGTAGATCCTTCTTCTGTCGAAATTTGTGGAAACTCCGAATCCATAAAAACTCTAGGAGTTCATTGGTGCACTAGCACTGACACTCTCATCTATAAAGTTTCGCTCGCAGAAGAGCTTCCTAACACAAAAAGACAAATTTTCTCTGAAATTGCAAAAAAAATTGATCCGCTTCAATTCCTTTCCCCAGTTATCGTTATAGCCAAACTCTTCATGCAAGAGCTGTGGTCGCTCAAATGTGAATGGGATGACACTGTTCCTCTTTCTTTTCTTAATCGTTGGCTCTCGTTTCGCAGCAATTTGCTGGATCTTTCCCTTATTGAAATTCCCAGGAATTTAATTAGCTCTCATTCTAATGCATTTTTTTCCTTCATGTGTTCGCGGACAGTTCCGAAAAAGCTTACGGTTGCTGCGCATATTTAGTTTATCGCGGTTCATTATGTGGATCTTCGGTTTCCAACCTTGTTTGTGCCAAATCGAAGGTCGCTCCTCTTAAAACTATCACTTTGCCTAGGCTTGAATTGTGTGCTGCACTCATGGCCGCAGAACTTGTCAAAAAATTACGGGAAGTATTAAAAGTCGAATTCTCGCAAATCTATCTCTGGAGCGATTCCATGATCACCCTTTCTTGGATCGCCAAGAACCCCTCTCACTGGCAAACTTTTGTTGCAAACAGAGTTTCCAAAATTCAAACTCTTTCTTCTGGATGTCAATGGAGGCATGTGCCCAGCGCTGACAACCCAGCCGATATTATCTCTCGTGGATGTTTACCCTCTCAATTGGCAGCTTCCCAGTTGTACTGGCATGGGCCCTCGTGGTTAATCGAAGACTCTTCTTCTTGGCCTTCTAAACCTCCAGCTACAAACTCCAACTTGCCTGACGCTAAAGTACCTCTATCTATTGCTTCGTGTCTTGTTCCCAACGCTTCTCAGCCCTTGCTGTCCCGCTATTCTTCCTTTCATAAACTAATTCGAATTGTTGCCTATCTCCTTAGATGGAAATATTTTGTGGTTGACCAACCTCTTCTCCCCAAACCACACCTTACCAATCATGAATTGAATCTCGCTACCATTAAGGTTTTACAACTGACACAGCAAGAAGCATTTTCTTCTGAACTGTCTTTGCTTTCTTCTAAAAGGGATCTTCCCAAATCCAGTCGTCTTCGTGCTTTAGCCCCGTTCCTTGATGACCATGGGTTACTCAGGGTAGGTGGAAGGCTCTCGCAATCTTTGCTCTCTGAGGACAAAAAGCATCTCGTTATTTTGCCTTCTAAACATCACGTAACTTTCATTATCGTAATCTGCATGTTGGCACACGCACTCTGCTTTGCCTCTTAAGGGAAAAGTACTGGATTATAAATGGAATTCATGAAGTTTCTTCAGTAATTCACAAGTGCATTCCTTGCTTCAAAGCAAAACCTAAAATCAATACTCAATTAATGAGCGATCTGCCTTCCTTTCGCTCCTCCCCTATACGCCCGTTTGCTCTAACTGGTGTGGACTATATGGGTCCGTTCCAATATCAACGAAATTCCCCTGAAGCTAAACGCAAATTGTTTGGTAAGCTCTACGTTTCTCTCTTTGTTTGCATGGTTACTGGCGCAATCCATTTGGAACTAGTAACGAATGCTTCTACTTCTTACTTTTTATCAGCTGTCTCTCGCTTCACTGCTAGGCGTGGTGTTCCTTCAGAGATGTTCTCTGATAACGCTTCCACTTTTCAGGGCGCAGCTTCCCTGTGGAAGAAAGCTCTCACTTCCTCTCCTGCCATGTAACAAATTTCTAATTTTTCCTACTCAAAGGGTTTCAAATGGCGTTTTATACCTCCCTATGCTCCTCATCACGGTGGTAGATGGGAGTCCTGCGTAAAGCTCACTAAACGTCATTTAAGAAAGGTTTTAGGTAATCGCATTCTGACTTATGAAGAATTTAATTCACTCTCTGTTCTGATTGAAGGAGTTGTTAATTCTCGCCCTTCAACTCCGCATTCCAATGACCCTGATGACCTGCTTCCACTTACACCTGGTCACTTCCTTATCGGCACTTCTCTTTCTGCCCCTCCTCCTCTTCCCAATTCTTACAGGGATTCTAATTTACCTATCGTTTGGCGTAAACTTGAAGCCCTTCGCAATTCTTTTTGGAAGAGGTGGAACTTGGAATATTTAACTTCCTTGCAACGGAGACAGAAGTGGTTTCTTTCCAGTGCCGACATCAAAGTGGGGGACTTGGTCTTGGTTAGGGATGTCTCTCCCCCCCTGGTCTGGATTTCTGGTAGAGTGACCGAGTGTTATCCTGGAAGGGATGGGAGAGTCAGGGTGGCCAAAATCTTGACCACTAATGGTCATATCACAAGACCACTGTCTTTAATTTCTCCATTACCTTTAAATGTTTAACTATTTATTCTGTTCTCTGTTGGTGTTTCCTCCCAGTATGGTGTATTCTTGGAATACACGGTAAGAGAGTATTCTTTTTAATGCTCTTTGCATGTTCATTTTTTCCATTTTTATCAAACACCAACAGCGATCTTCTAGTTTCTCTTTGGTGGTCATGTCTCTTATGTCTTTGTGAGTCTGTTCTAGATATATATCTTCCATGACCCACCTAGCGTCATCTAGCAGCGAATCTCAGAAGTTCCTCAATTGTTCCCTGCACAAGAGGATTTACTTATCAATTTGGCCATCAGATCCCGTCGCCATCGCCAGCTATCATCTCCGTGATCAAGAGAACTTCGTCTACTTTTTCACTCACCATGCTGCGCTAGTATCGCTTACTATCAACTCTTTGAAGACCATTCATCAAGAAGAACATTTATTTTTGATAAGTTGTCTATTCTGTTGTGTTCTCCTTTTGTCTCCTACCCCCACTCTTTTTCCTTCCTTGGTCCCTCCGCGTTTCGCTGAGCGTGTCTCACTTGCACGTCGGCAGTTGACTCAGTCAGTCAAGGCTCAACTAGAGCCAGTCTCCTCAAACCAAGAGGCACTCTCTACATTCTACGCCATGTTGACACATTAAGTATCCGTCAAAGGGAACTTCACCTTCAGCATGCAACAAAGATAAGTACAAACTTCTGGTTTTAACCTCATCTTTATCAGTTTTATTATCTACATGCTTTTATCGATCATTTATAGGCAGTGTGAGATTAATCATTTGTGGCAATAATCATCCTTCGCGGGATTCTCCATGTTGGGCTTTTGTCTAATTAAGCCAATCTTTGTGAAAAGCAGCATTGCTTATGCTTATTAAATGAGAGAGCTTCTCGCAACGGGGGATATCATAGAATACCCACTGTCTATAAATATTAAGCTTGTTCCACCGCTGGAGTAACTTTGGCCCTATTCTTCCATTAGGATCGTTCTGGAACCTTCCAGAATCTGCACTTTATCTACAAGTCACGCCGTCATGTATCTTTCACTCACTTGTGGGAATGCCATTTCAAACTAAGGAATCTTCCTTATAAATCAATGCTCCATAGCTAATTTTCTTTCCTCCGTTGGATTTGCTCAAGCGTATTTAATGATAATCTACAACCTTCTCAAGTAATAGACTTTCGCCTATCTACTGCAACCAGTCATTTTCCACGATTGCAATAACTTTCTTTGCCATAAACTTTTGCGCTACTACAGTGAACTTTCCATCCATTTCAACGAATTATAGTGATAAACAGTGTTCTTTCAGTATTTCTTCCGCGTCGCGCTCGTCCGATTATTATAAACACGGCCATGAACATTTACCTTTCATCCCAATTGCTCTTTCCTGAACCTTTTACTAACAAACCATAATAATAAATTTACTACTTTAAGTTCTTTTTCAATGAGGTGTCAATCTAAAGATGTGCCCTCCCATTTTTTCTTATGTGTAATTAATTAACTTCTGCATAACTACGTGTCTTGTACACGGTTCAAATTATCTTGTTTCTCCCTTCTAATTTAGGGGATACAATTTTTTCAACTTATAAGTGAGTTATTTCTAGGTTTCACGAAAGGGAAACTTGCCCCATTTGTCTCGTTATTCCTATCTAAACATAGGAGGTCTAAAACCTTCCTTTTGACTTTCTCTTCAGGTTTCACAGTAAGTTACCTGCCCTATTTGTGTAACTACTAAAAGTAATGCTGCTTCAATACAAGAAGTTATAGGAACTTCTCTTTCATTCTACCTGCTTTCTTTTTTGTTATTTTTGAAGTTGTAACTTTCTTTAAGATAGGTACTTGGAAATTTTTGAAAGTACACACCTTGTACTCGATTTAATGTCTAAACTTTAATCACTTCATTTGTCTTTTTTAAATCTTACAAAGATTTTAGTACATATAAAGGTTTGAAACCTAAAGAATTGTTAATTGCCTGGAGCAAACGTCAAATGTTTTCTGAGGTCTGTGACCCCAAAATTGTTAACCAAATTGAAAATATATATTTGTTAAAGTTATCAACTTCTTTTGAATTGTTAAATAAATTAAGCGTTTCTTTTCGCTTTTTCATTTTTCTAATACAACGGTTAGGCAAGATCCTGTCTTCCTTGGCTTTTCCTACTCAATGCCATTAAATCTATTGATAGGGTTTTCACCACTCGTTGCATTTGAGCAAGAACTCTTAGTGGTAATCTCGTTAAAGTTTCTCTTAGCTTTAATAGCTAATTCTAACTGGCCAGTAAGGCAAGTACAGCTCGCTACGCCAGCTACCTGCTTGTGGAGATCCTCTCCGAAAACTTATGGTTGGTTTTCCAAAAGATAAGTGTTTCTCTTTGTCTAAACTTTTAGTCGGCTCCTTGCTGAGTAAAAGCTTAGCCATTTCCAAATGCAACTATTGGTTCACTTACCAAAATTATTCCCCACGGTATAATTTTTTTATCACTATCCTTCTTGGAAGCACTTGGTCGCTTTTTCAGGAACTCTATAACTTCGAAAACTGGAAATACCAAACCTGATTCAAATTATTGGCATTCTTCGAATTACTTTGCAAAAACGAATTTCTTTGAGCAGACATACAATAAATCTGTTCCTCTCTGTCTTGCCAGACCATCACCCTTCCACATAGTAGGCATATGCATGCTTGAGAGGGAATATACTAAAGCAACTCTCTTGCAAACCGCCCAAGTCCTAGCTGCGTTTCCCGTCAGCTTCGACCAGGTCCTTACCCACTTTAGGTATCAGAGAGCGGATTTGCAGTGGCAACCGCCTCTAAGTGCATTTAAAGTTAAATTCATAACTTTTGTGGGACTCTCGTCCTATTTTTCTATCCTTTTTCTCCAGTCCGAAACCCACCTCCTTTTCTTTATCATCTTCCCTTGGTGGTTAGGTTATTCCTCAGCCAATAATCTACCCAGGCCCGAAATACTCCCAGCACCGGGGCCCGCGGCCGCTCTCTCTGGCCCTGCACTGGGGAGGGAGTATGTGGCGACTGGTGACTGTTGACCAAAGAGTGAAGTGAAAATTGTTTACTCCTTGTAAAAATGTATATATCCTTGTGTAACATCATGGGAGCATCTTTGTGCTTCCTTCAAAAATGGCAAACCATGTGACTGTGTACTTGTATGATTTCATGTAGATGTAGCATTAATAAACATGTTGGATGCCAAGGTAAATTAATTATTTCATTAAGCATCCACAGTCTTAACTGTGCTTAACAGTAACATATGACCCTGAGTATTGAAGTGATAGAGACCATTTTCCAGTGTTGCCTAGTTCTATCAAAGAAAGTTTTCCAGTGGGTCAACACAAATTGTGCCCAATTACATTAGGCATTGTGCATAAGTGTAATTCATAAACATCGTACATTAACTAAGCCTAAGTGAGCAGGATCTGATCATGATCGCTTGACAATTGAAACATGTCATCCAATCCCCCTCCAGTTTTGTACATAAAAGCCTGTTATTTTGTGATAAATATCTTATGAAATATTTCTTTTAGGCTAAGGTATATAAGTACTTGTTCTCCCACCTAATGTAATTGGACACAGTTTGTGTTGACACACTAGAAAGCTTTCGTTAATAAAAATGACCCCGAGTACACGGTTTCCCTTTGGACTGAATAGAGCTCCTCATTAGCATTGGACATGGTCACGCATAATAACGTTTTAGGAATTATTAGATCAAGATACAACTACTTGCTCTGTTATCAAGTTTAGAATTGAAATGAACAAGGAGGCGAACTATGTTCCTGTAGTATATATTAGCCAGACAATCACAACAAGAGAAATCTGGTGCAGCTGAACATGACATACAGAATGTATGAATGAAACATCTGTCATCTGTATAGAGAAATACTTTTCACCCAGGATCATTCAAGAGGCAGTAGAAATAGCTCAACACCAGCTTATGGCTGTCCTCTATAGTCGTGGAGCAGAAAATTGTTTCGAATGGAGGTGACATGCCATTGCTAGCCTAGTATAACAGTATAAACCCAGCAATTATAACAGTATAAACACCTCAATTCTAAACTTGATAATGGAGCAAGTAGTTGTCCCAAAACACTTGATCTAATAACCCCAAAAACATTATTATGGAAAAAGGGTTATTGAACAGATATCCTATATATGGAAACAGCAACTTACGACCCTGAGCACACGGTTTCTCCTCGGACTGAATAAAAGCTCCTTGTTAGCATTGGATATGACAACATCGCTATTCCATCCACTACTCCACCAAAGAAATAAATATATGTATTTTTCATTCCAAGCTCTACTTGTTTCTTTTCAAATAAATAGGACACAAACAATGCATATGAGGATAAAATAATACATTGGAACTGATGTCAAATTAGTTTTATTTCAGAAGGATAGTTTCACTTCCACAAACCAAGTAGTCACTCCTGACAAAATAATTTATATACAAGTATAGCAACATAAAAAAATATAAAAGATTGTCTTTTGCCTGATTGACTCAAGATTTCAGGAAGGAGATCAGACATCAAATTGCTGTATGGCATGTCAATGTGCATTAACATACCTGGTGTTACTGTCAGCTGAGACAACAAATACATGTACACTTCTGTAGTGAAATCTAATTTTGTTTAATGTATTTTTCATATCAATGGAACTCTGTTTTGTAGGGTTTTAATTTCTGTTAATTAACAATCCCTAACAGAGAGTAAACATGTATATCCCAGATATATGTCTGACCCCAGACATTCATATTCATATTGGAATAAATCAACTTGTTCAAGGGACTTTTGTCCCTTTGACTGATCTCCTATTCGAAATTACTCATTTGCTTACTTAAACTACTTAAAACTTTAAAACTAAAAAACTCACAAGATATAATTGAAGAAATGTAATGGAGGAATGGAAAGAAGTGAGTGTATATTTGTCATCCCACAATAAAAGTAGCCCCTTGCCATTCATCTATTGATTTCTCAACACATCATTGTCAAAATGCCAAAATGTACAAATTAAAACAAAACTGAAGAATATTCATAGCAAGATTTCAGAGTACACAAGAAGGAAATAATATCATGAATAATTATGCATTTTCACATCAACTTCTGACCACCTCATAGTACCATAGTTTCTAATATCCAACTCATATAATACATCTGTGAGTATTGGCTTATATCAGGAATGTAGTGCTATAGTGGTGAGATGGGAGGAACATCCTTATGTGACTGAGTAACCTCCCTACCCTGCTGAGTTGAGGGCAACCGCCCCACGCCTGCAATTACAGTTTTCAGAAACAAATATAAAATTAGAAATATGTCTCATGTACTTTCTTCATCCATTTTAATAACAAATAGTGGAATAAATTGAACTTCCAATTAATTGTTGCGAGTTTGCAATACCAGTAATAACATGCTGTGGGTAAACGCTAAGCATGACATAGACAGCCTGTGTCTAGCTTAGCTGATCTGATCAGACACTGGGCGCTACAAAAGCAAGAGGAGGATGGATGGCGTATCTTTTGTATACCTTTCATCTTTCTTTGTTGATCTGGCAATGAATTAAACACAATTTTTTTAAACATAAACATGTGTTTTTTTTTCTTGTTCCCATATTCAACAATGAATATAGGCTGATTTTTCTTGACTCATATCATGTATCACACATTTTTTAGTTATTAAAAATGTAAGAAAAAAACACTTTTCTGTGTTTTAACTAAACAAATATTTTACAACTTCTAACACGCAAATATTAAACTTTAAAAAAATATTTATTTTCCTTTATTTGTTTGTAATTTTACTGACACTTAGTGCAACTTCCGAGCGAGCATGGGGCAGATTAAGAGCCCCGCACCCAAGATTTGGCCATGGCCCCACAACTTGCTAGACCTCGAGTGGTTGTCAGAAATGTAGTAAAGCATCTAATACACATTAAATGAAACTGAAATTAAACTAAGCATAATTATTGTTCCTTGGCCTAAGTTTCAACATTTATAGCCTATTTTCACCTTATGAAATATAGGCTTAGGACACCTTTTGCCCATGTGAACGTGTGTGATGTTGTTGCTGTTGCTTCATTTGAAGGCCAGGGAAATCCTGGCTATCAGCCACATGTACTGTACTTCTGTGTGAATCAGGAACTGATGAATCTATAGGTTAGGTATAAAAGTTTCCTACCTAACTTAATTTCTGTTGAGACCAAGGCCTACTGATAAACGGCTGCCCTTCTTGGGGCAGCATCGGGGGTCATGTGATCTATGTAGCAAATCCCATCACCATTATTGTCATAATTCTTGACCCGCATCAGTACTCCTCACAAGGTCGAACAAACCCTGTTAAGTAAAAATCTTCAGTAGAATTGGGAATTGAACACAGCACTAGGGCAGGCACCATATATATATTTAAAAATAGGTGGTAAGGAAAGTTCCCAGTTGTTTACAACAATATTGTTACTGTCCCAAATGGCTTTGGCAGGAAAACAAAGTTATTGTAATTTTCGAGTTTAGATTAGATCTGCTCTTTTAAACATAAAGAGTTTAATATTAACCTATAATAGAATTTGGTGAATCCTCTATACCATCGGCCTAATTAGGTAAGCTTTCAGTAAGTTATCCTCAATATTTCACAATACTGATACCCGTATTGAAAATCTGGGTTTGTTGATGTATTTCACATCATTATTGTTATTTAATAACTCTGATATTTAACTACACTAGCGCCATATGTGAGAATCTTTTTATCTTCTTTGATCCTACAATAATACTATTCAGTCGCCTTTTTGAATAAGAACAAATATCGTTTTTCAAAGTTTATTCATTCATGTTTATTAATTTATTTCAAATAAACCAACAGGTTATGGGTTCAGTCACGCATTGAGATAAAGTTCGTAATTAGACGAAATAAAAAACAAAGTATTTTGTGCGCGATATTTTGACGTAAACTCCGAGAAGCCAATCTTGAGGTTAGGACCAAGTGCTCACACAATGGATTCAACTAGGATAATCAACGTTGGCCTTCTGGAAGGAAAAGCGAACATAGTCGTAATTGAAGGCAGGTTATTGAAGCCAACCTCACTTTCTGTGGACGCAACCACTGAAGCAAAGGCGGCGTATCAGAGTAAGCTTGATGTTTTTGATAAGGCGGATAGCCACACATTGATTGTATTAACCACTAAAATGTCAGAAGAGACGTTACAAAAAATCATGCGTCTCACGTCAGCTCGTGAAGTGTGGTTAGAACTCCACAAACTATTTGACGGTGTCTCAGAAGATAAAGTTTACAACTTATGCCTGCAATTCTTCAGCTACAAAAAGGCAAATGAGGATGACATCGCAACGCACGTTTCAAAATTAAAGAATCTGTGGAGCGAACTAAAGCAGGAAATGTCCAGAGATGCCGAAATCAACTCTGATCTGCCAGATGTATTTAAGATTTGTAAAATTCTAGGTACACTGCCAGAAGAATATTTTTCGTTCAAGTCTAGCTGGATGTTGATGTCAAACTTTTTGACAGGACTGTCGACAACCTGACCAATCAGCTGTGTGCGTACGAGAGGGCGCTCAGAGGCAAAGGAGAATCACCTCAACAAGAAGCACTCTACTCGGATTCGTCCAAACAAAAACCCAGCAGCAGCACTCTTCGCAAAACTATCTCCAAAAGAGCAACAAAAAGAAAATATTCTGTCCTTACTGCAGGAGACCTAACCACACTATCAAACAGTGTAGGAAGTGGATCGCCGATGGAAGACCGCCCAAGCCCAGCAACTCAGGAACATCAGAAAGCGGTACCAACATGATTTTGGTCGCTATAACCTCGACTGTGATGAACTCAGAATGCAATTCTGACGACTGGTTTGTAGATAATGGAGCAACGAACCATGTTTCTAATAACAGGAACATTTTTAGGACATTTGAACCATTTTCTACGGAACACTCAGTGACCACAGCGAACGGTGTGAAGGTTGTGGCCATTGGAAAAGGTGACATCGAAGCAGTAGTTAACGGCAAGTGGCACAAGCTCACGTTGGCCGATGTATGGTGCGTTCCTGGGATCAAGAGAAATCTATTCTCAGTCCTTGCAGCCCAAGACAGAAACAAGGACAGCAGGTTCGTCTCGTCAAGAGAGGTCTGCAATTTCGTCGTCAACGGCGAAGTGAGATTAATTGGCGTTCGTGAGCGGTTCGGTGGACTCTATAAGCTGAGAGTGAGGAGCGTGAACAACACTGCATTCAAGGAAGTCAACGCAACAGAAAAGGACAACCTTCTCCAACTTTACCATGAACGATTCGGACATCAGAACAAGCGACACGTGAGATCCCTCCTGAACAATGAGCTGGGAATCCGCGTTGAGGTGGACAGCGAACTGTGTGAAGGCTGCGTCTACGGCAAGGCTCATCGTCTGCCTTTCGGAACGAGGTCTGGAACTACGAAACCGGGAGAGCGGATTCACACAGATGTCTGCGGCCAATTCGGCGAGTCGATGTCAGGATACAAGTATTTCGTCCTCTTCAATGATGATTTCACGAAGTTCAGGACTATTTACTTTATCAGAGAAAAGTCTGAAGTTCCAGAGAAATTAGCCCAATTCTTTGCAGAAGCTAAGACTCTCGGACACAACATCAGGGAGCTGCTGAGTGACAATGGCAAAGAATTCGACAACCAGTATGTCAGAAACATCTTGCAGAAAGAAGGAATTGTTCAACGACTCGTCACGCCATACACTCCGGAACAAAATGGATCCAGCGAAAGAGAGAACCGCACCGTGGTCGAATCTGCTCGAGCAATGATGTATGCTCATGGAAAACTTCCACAAAAACTTTGGGCTGAGATGATCCAGACAGCAGCCTACGTCCTTAATAGGACTGGACCTTCCCACGCTGAGGGAACATCTCCCTACGAGCTATGGTACGGCAGGAAACCCGGTCTGAAGCATCTTCGGGTGATCGGGTCTACCTGCTATGCGCATGTTCCCAAGCAGCAAAGAAAGAAGATGGATCCCAAGGCCACCAAAGGAATTCTCTTCGGATACGACAACGATGACGGTTACAGGATCGTTTGTGAAGAGGAAGGTAAACTAATTCGATCGAGAGATGTCACCTTCGATGAGAAAGTATTGTTGCACAAGAACGATGTCAATCTTCCGGGAAGCTTAGACTCCTCTGTTCAACCAGAACAAGATTCGATCCCTGAAGAATATCAAGCTGACGACGAAACGCAGAGCGAAGAGGAGGAAGATGAATTCTGGGACCTGAATAATGAAGACGAAGCTGGTCAACCAGAACAAAAAGGTACACCATCTCAGATGAAACCATCGTTCGACGACTTCGTGAGCGTTCGTCTCTCAATCCTCCATCAAAGTATCAAGACTTCGTGATGTATCTCTCAAGCCCTCAACAAGAACCTGAATCCTACAGTGAAGCCATGAGATCAGATCAACAGGACCAGTGGAAGGAAGCCATGGGTCGTGAGATGAAAGCTCTTGAAGAGAACAAAACTTGGGAACTGGTTGAACTGCCTCCAGGAAAAAGAGCCATTTCAAACAAATGGGTCTACCGAGTTAAAACGAACGCCGATGGATCGGTCGATAAATTCAAAGCCAGATTGGTCATCAAAGGCTATTCACAGCGGAAATGAGTAGATTATAATCAAACCTTCAGTCCAGTGGCCAGGACATCAACCATCAGAACATTGCTCAGTGTTGCTGCAAAAGAGAAAATGAAACTAGCACAGATCGACGTTTCAACGGCATTTCTCTATGGTGACCTCCAGGAAACTATATATATGCAACAACCTGAAGGATATGGTGATGGATCTGCCAGGGTATGCCGTCTGAAGAAAAGCTTGTATGGACTGAAGCAAGCTCCTCGATGCTGGAATGAGAAGTTCAGCAACTACATCGTCAGCCTGGGATTTCGGCGAAGTGAAGCGGATCCTTGTCTCTTCGTGAGGCAAAAAGGACGAAAGAAGATGTTCTTCGTTCTCTACGTTGACGATGGAATGATTGCAGCTGAAGATGAGCAGGAACTCCATAAATGTATCGACAATCTGAAACGGGAGTTTAAAATCACCTCTAAGCCAGCATCGTACTACCTAGGATTGGAAATCAACCAAGGAAAAGATGGGTCAATACGTGTGAGTCAAGCTCATTACACGGAAACCATACTGGAGAGATTCAACATGAGTAGTTGCAAGGCTGTGACTACTCCAATCACCAAGGACAACGATACAGAAGAGAGCCCTCAGATCTTCGAGTTTCCATACAGACAAGCTGTTGGAGCACTCATGTTTCTCATGTGCGGGACTCGACCAGACATCGCGTATGCTGTCAGCGTGGCCTCCAGGAACCTTGACAAACCAACCGAACGAGACGTGATCAGAGTGAAGAGGATCCTGCGGTACTTGAGAGGTACAACAGATCTTGGACTGTTCTACAAAGCCAACCTGGGAGAGGAGGCTTTTGATTGTTTCAGTGATGCAGATCACGGTGGTGAATTCAGTACGGGTCGCTCAACCTCAGGGGTCCTGTGTCTGTACTCTGGATCGCCTATCTCGTGGATGAGCCAGAGACAACCCTCTGTTGCCATATCCACAACCGAAGCTGAAATCGTGGCTGCCAGTGAAGCCGCAAGAGAGATCATCTGGATCAAGTGGCTTCTGACTGAACTAGGCCAGTTGAAGTCGACGCCCATTCTGCAAGTCGACAACGAAGCAGCCATCCGGCTAGCACAAAATCCTGTGTTTCATCGGAGAACGAAACACATTCGTATCAGACATTTCTTTGTTCGCGAATTGGTCACAGCAGGAGAAATAGACATTTCAAGAGTTGACACACAAAATCAGCTCGCGGATATTTTGACCAAACCTTTGTTTTCAATTCGTTTTCGAAAATTATGTAACGACATGGGGGTCTGTAAAGTTATTAAATAAGGGAGAGTGTTGATGTATTTCACATCATTATTGTTATTTAATAACTTTGATATTTAACTACACTAGCGCCATATGTGAGAACACCCACTCACAAAAGCTGGAGTAATCACTCTTATCTTTTTATCTTCTTTGATCCTACAATAATACTATTCAGTCGCCTTTTTTGAATAAAAACAAATATCGTTTTTCAAAGTTTATTCATTCATGTTTGTTAATTTATTTCAAATAAACCAACAGGTTTAATTATTTCCTGGAGGACACACTAGTTTTTATATTTAATTGGCATGGTAAAATTATTTTTGCTACTATCAGCAACATAACACTTTATTGTTCTTCAACACAGGATGATGTCCAAATGTAAATAAGAAATTTAAAAGGTTGAATTTTAGTTTGTTAATTATGCTGAAAATCTATAAAAATCCACCGGCAAATATTAACTAATAGCATGACTTTTCAAGTGTCTTCTAGGATAATGGATTTGTGAAGAATTAAAATATTTTATTAGTGAGTTACAACACCTAATACTTGGAAAAGTCACACTTCAAAAGTCATGCTAATATTTGTTTTACTATCCACGTCAGTTGGTACAGATTTATTCAGAACAGTGGTCAGTTAACCACTCACAGCTCATAACAAACCAAAACCATTGAGGCATATGGGTTGATTTAAAGCAATGAAAGTCCATGATCAGGTACTGCACATGACTTCTAATGTATCAGATCTTGATGAAACAATAAATAATAGCATGACTTTTCAAGTGTGTTCTAGGACAATGGATATGTGAAGAATTAAAATATTTATAATGCCAATATATGAGAGAGACCGTCAGCCTGGCCACTGGTAGTGCTGTTGTTGGCAGAAGTGTGGCAGAATGCTTGCTTGCAAATATTCTCCAATCCTTGTCATTACCGTACTTCTTACTTTACGTTGATACATTGATTGTTAGCCCATACAGAAACTGTGTACCGTGCTGTGTAACACGTTATTGAAGCAACTGCATGACTTGGCCAACACATTGCTATATTCCAGGCTGAAAATGGGTCATAAGACCAAATAAAAGAAGAGTCTTTAATTGGCTGATTATTTGCACCCCAAGACAGGCTACTGTAAATTACACTTGTATGCTATTGGAGGTACGTATTATCTGAACTAATTTTTCATTGCACGACTCTTGTTTCGTTTGTATAGTCATGATGGTGAACGGATACTAAGTCGCAAGACTTTCATACCCATAATCCTATGCTAAATTCCACCCAAGTACTGTAATTATGAAGGTCCTGTTTCGGCTTCCTTTCTCTCGACATCAGATGTCCTGACCGTTCCCTCGTTGTTTAAAGGGACTGTGGCTACTTGGAGAATAGAAACTTAAGAGTGGCTACCACTTAAAGCCTATTACCCTCATAAAACCGCTCCCCTGCTAGGCGAGAAAAAATTGTAAAGGTTAACCCTTTATAGGTGTTTAGGATAATATCTTCCCACCATGTATTTATAGAACGGTGTTAGGGAGAGAATCTTCCCACCTCTTTCATTTCAAGCGGTTCTACATGCATCTACAAGCTAGCTGGACAGAAATATTGAAAACCCATTAATTTGCATATACCTTCACCAGAAACCAAAGGTGGGAAGCATACCGTATATCCCAGTGGTCTCCACTGTGCATGTGCTCGCCAGTTCGGTTGTGTTGAGTGAATGCAATGCATTGTTTTACAGAAGAAGGTGTCTTTATTGAAGATAGGAGATTTGTAAAAGTTAGTATATAATTGAAATATAATGTTAATAATGGTTTTGGTCACTTGAGTAAATATATTTCAGCTAGAAATGATATAATTATCCTGTTTAGGGTGTTTGCCATAGAATAGAAGATTTTTTAAAATAACTTTTAAAACACAAATATGTAACAACTGACAGGTTTTGGACAAATTTCACATTTAATTCTAGCTACAGTTTGTTGAAATTTCTGTGTTTTTAATAAATACTATTTTGAAATTATTGAATTATATTCGAATATACTAACTTTTAACATTCCAAAATCACTTTTATATTTTTTGTGCTGTTTTGGGCAAAGATGTTATAGGTCAATGAACGCGTGTTGCGTGGGAGTTACGCTTTTTAAAATTATAGAACGTGATGTGTGTTTTGTATACACTATATATATATATCATGTTAAATAAACCTCATTATTGAGTGATAAACACAGTATCATCATAATTTGGAGGTGGGAAATTATTACCCCATTACTCATTTAAGAAAACATACTGTCGGTTACGGGCAGTGGGATAATAATTTCCCACCCCATATTTCATAAAATAGAATCCACACCTATAAAATTATTGCATATTCCTACTCATCTATCGACCCCAACTACAAATGTGCAAAAAATAATTATTATTTTATACTCCCAGTCTTTTGTCCTATAAAGGTTAAGGATCAAATGCAAGCCGAAACATTTGTTCCCCATTGCGTACACCTTGAACGTCGCGACTGTAGCAAAGAGCTGAGGAAGGACATTTAAGTGTATAAATACACGTTAAATGCACGTTAAATCGCACACTACGACTGCGATGGGCAATCCCGGCTATCTTCAGTGTGGTTTTTCTCACACTCCTCCCAGGCAAATGCTGGGATAGTAATCTATTTCAAGTCCCAGGGCACCTATTACATCTCTGTCCCTAACACAGCTACTTGCACTACTACAGTCTTCACAGAAACACAGGTTATCATACAAGTACATGGGGCTGATGACCAAGATGTATTTACAACAAGGCCTCAAAAACTAACTAAGTGCTTACCAAATTCAGGTAAGATTTGACATTAAACTTATCCATGTTATGTTATTGTACACCTGTACCATACAGTGGCTTGGGAACCAAGGAAGCCATTCAACCTGAACCACAAACAAAGCTTACGTTTTAGTTGTTCGCATTTTGAAAGATTACAAACCATTTTTCAGTGTTGCCTAGTAATCAATTAGTAGAATCACTTTTCACTAATGCAAAGAAAGAACCCTTTTGTATGAGAGGTGTTTTATTAAGTGTATAAATAATTAAAGTATTTATTTCAGGCACTAGGCCCTATCTAATTGGACATACTCATGTTGACCAACTGGAAAACAATTCCACTAATAGATTTTGTAAGGGAACACAATCATGAGTAAATAAATAAGACAAGACACCGAGGACACCAAATATACCATGTTATTATATAATATGCTAAGGTGTTTGTTTCACAAAACTCAAGCTCCTAAACCAGAGGGAGTTAGAAGGTGTGGTTTGTACCAAAATCTTCCAAATCGTCTCAATAGTCATATATCAGTCATTTTATTTCTCTTACCTAGGGGCTCATATTACCAGCAGAAAACAATTTACCAACAAAATGACATGCTTTGAATTTATTTCTTTTTAATATGCCTAAAGTTACCGTAAAAGGTTCTTATTTTAAAAGTATGTGTATAAGATGTTTTAGTTAACGCTATGAACGAATATTGCACAAAACCTTTATAGGCAATTGAAAAAAAATCAAATAACAAATTGGGGGCTCATAATAACACCTTTTCCTCTACAGGAAAATCTTGCATTTCATGAAAAGTCAACGGAATTATATTTATTTGTTTATAAAGTGCTTTTAAACAAATAAACAAGACGATAGCCCCTGGCAGAACTGTGTGGCGTACAGCCGCACAGCACTAGGGCCGGGCAGGTAGTCTGTACACATGGGATGCACACAACCCATTATGCGCGAGTTCTTGCACGGGTCTGCTAGTAGTCAATTAAATGTCTACACTCCTAACTTATTGGCACAACACAGCAGGGACCAGCAATGTATTAACAAGCCACAAGTTCTCCATCTCAATACAAATAACAGACAATTTGGAGCTCCATACCACAGATGGCATTCAGCTACTTACCTACTCATATTATACACAGATTTGATCTGGGTTAGTATCTTCATACATATATACAGTACATATATACATGCATACATATACACATACATATACATATACACAGGGGCGCACCCAGACTTTTGGTTTGGAGGGGGCTTTCCTCAATAACATGATTTCAGCTATGGAAAGAGAATGTGTCCATTATTAGTCTTGTATGTAAATATGTATATTTGAGATCATATGCATAAAGAGATATTCTATAAGATCAAACATACTGTAGGATGCTCTGTTAAAACCAATATAAAAGATGCTATTGGACTGGAGATTATTTAAACAAAATGTTCATTGGTTTTATACAAATTTTAGTTACAGTACCATTGAGCTAAGGTTATACAAGTAATAAAAAGGAACTGCATGATTTTTATCAAGAATTAACTTTTGATCACGATCAGAGTGATAACGACTGGATTGCTCTGCTCACTATTATCATAACTAGGCCTATATATCCAGCTACCAAGATCGTCAGATTGATGTGTAACATCAATTATCTGCAATCATTTACTAAGTTTTGAGTTGTTTATACCAAGAACTAGTATAGGCTTTAGGAAATTAATAATAACATTTTGATTTTGAATATGTAAATTTAATTGGAACTAAAAATTACATTTAAAAAATTACGAGATGTAATTGTATACCATAGTGTTATGGATTGTAACAAATATTTTATGTACTGTACGTGAAAATATATAAGTTATTTTAATTTTTCTTAATAACTAACATTATAATAAAAAATCTTAAACATTTCTAGAATTTCAAGTTGAACTTAATTACACAGGCTGAATATAAGTTTAATCAAATAGTTGAATACAAATCATGTATTAATGAATTAACATTAACGTTGTTTGAATAAAGTGGACACTCAAATTTCACAGAACAAAATCCAGCCGCCTAGCAGATTTTTTCAAAACGGAAACTACCTCTGTACTGGTGACTTCAATTTCCCGGTGAATATTCAGTGCTGCTAGTCCAGTCAGCCTGTCTGCACCCATGGTATTCCTAAGATATGTTTTCAGCCGATGTAGAGTAGAAAATGACCTCTCAGCAGTGCTTGTAGTCACAGGGATGGTACACAAAATTCTCAATAATGTGTGGATATTAGGAAACAAGTCCAAGTCACATAGATTCAACACATCGATTGCGTTTTTAGGAATATTAGCGTGGGTCTTGAAGCTCTTGTGCCACAGTTCAAACTCAGCCATAAGCGGGCCTTTGTTGTTTCCTCCACTTTCAATTACCGGTATGTCATTCTTATAAAAATTACACAGCTGTAAGAAATCAAGTTGCATTTTTTCTTGGAAGGTTTCTTTATGGTATGTGATGCATTGGCTGATGGCAGTAAGCACTCAACACTCTTTATTAAGTCTTTATGCTTGATGAATCGAGATTCCAATGAAATAATGAAAGAGTCAATCCAAGGGATGAAAACAGATCTTTTATAGTATAATTCTGGAGTTTCTGCTGGTATGTTGCTTCTGTTCAGTTGTCTTCCAACTGTTCGAGGTATCGAAATTATTGAACCGCAGTTATTAGCAATTTTGGTAGCTTCTTCAAACAACGAGTGAAATTCTTGATCTGCATTTTTTCTTAGAGATTTTAAGCTTTCAATCACAGTTTCAGCGTGTGTAATTGCAGACGATAAATCTAAATGAGTTCCCTGAAGCTTTTTGCTTAGGTTTACTGTGTAACCAAGCAGTTTTTCTGATGCCATGAGAGAAATTATACATTCACCTTGACTTTAGGAGTTTAGTAGTATTAGAGCCCCTGAAGAAGATTCCCTATCATTCTAGTTTTTAATCTCCTCTAACGCTACTTCAAGAGGTTGCAGCAGTTCTTTCATAACAAAAATAGCATCGTGCCTCTGTACCCATCTCGTTGGACAAAGCGGCAGGAGTTTCTTTTTTGTTTTTTTGTTGGTTTCAAGATTTACCTCAGATTCAATGCACGGTTTTAAAACTGCCTGTCTTTCAGGAGTGTTAATAAAATCCCACAACTTCTCCACTATTCCAAAGCCGTTCCTGATTGATACAACCTCAGACGCGGTCGACAATGCCAGGTTAAGGCTATGAGAAGCACAATGCACGTATATTGCTGTGGGGTGAGCTTCTTGGATGCACGTTTGAGCCCCTTTAAACTTTGCATGGCAGCCGCCCCATCGTACCCTTGGCCACGTAGGTTATTTATGTCTATATTACTGTCTTCAAGACTAAACATTCTGGAGCCCGTTATGCAATCAATTTTCTTGAAAGATATCATCAATGTTTTTAAAGTGTTCCCAGGTTTTTCTCTGTGCGGGGGGGGGGCTTAAGCCCCCAAAGCCCCCCCCCCTGGGTGCGCCCCTGCATATACATACATTACATACATTTTGCTATATATTATGTACAACACTAAAGACATATTTTTGTTCCCACTGAATCACAATTCACCAACATTACTGATCACCAAAACCTTTATCCTCCCAAACTTGCATATGCCTGAATGGTAACTGCTGAATGCCTCTAAGGAACAATCTTGAGATAGAATATCAACACTTTGCTGCAATGACATTTCCATAAATTTTAATATACTGTAGTTCATATTTAAATTTTACTTTTTACTGAAATGGAAACTTGAAAAACATGGAAGGAAAATGAAGATGGGGAAGACTTCCAGTCTTTCCATAAACATAGTGTATGGAGAGGTCTGACCAGGTTTCATCACTGGAACTTGAATATGGAAGTTTTCTTCCATATTTATCATTGTAATGACTGTTGATTATATATGGTGGATAAATCTTGCAACATGCATCATCTTCTGATCCATCACAGGCTTGGTTGCACCCATTTGTATGATCCATAATACTTGAAGTTATTTTTTGCGCACATTTCATCAGCTTCCTTTGGGCCACGGGAGCCATACCTGTAAGGAGAAATGATACACATTTGAGTAATAACACAAATTGAGCTTATGGTATACAGCAATTCAGAATCAAAATATAATATTTTGTAGCACTTAAGCTTTTCGAATTCTACATTTTGTTGCAAACAGATTGAAAATGAAAATGAGGATAATGTACAATATTTCATGGAACATTTGGGATAAGAAATTGTTCTAACTTTCATGAAGGAATGTTTTCTTTTTATTATTATTATTATTATTTTTTCTTATTTTTTATTTTAGGAAACGAAAACATTGCATTTATTTTGAAGAGAACCCCTAATTTTGACCATAGGTAGACTGTTTTGCGATCTTTTTTTGTTTTTTTTATGTTTCTCGTCTGAAATGACAACAGTGTTTCGACATTGAGTTTTGAGTTTGAAACTGTTGCTCTGTTCTTTATCACAGTGTAGGTCATGTACCAAAAGCTACTTAGTTCATCACATGGAAAATCCATTTAATATTCTGGATAGTTTATAAATGGATAATAACAGTAGAACATATGAAAATAGTCTATTTATGAAGCATGTTTTTTAAGTAAGTACCGATATTAAATATGACCGCTACAGAGCTGCAGTTGTCGTTCAGCGCATGTACACTCAGTATGTTCATCTGTTGGCTAGCCATGGACACCATTTGTCCATATTTAAGTTTATTTGTGCATATTGTAAATGCCTCTGACAATTAGCCAAGTGTGAAGTACGTGCTTTCTCAATGCAGAAGATGTGAAAGCAATTGAAATTCATCGGCTGATTAGTGATGAGTGATGAGTGTGATGAGTGAAGGTAGAGCATTTAAAGAAGGCCATACTAACGACTATGATGAGGAGTGTAGTGGGCGATAGTCTGCCATGACTGAAGCCTTGGCGCACAAAGTTGATGTAGTCTAATGGTTCGAGAAAGCTGACGCATTATGATTTCATCATTATATTATGAGCTTCCTGAAATTTCAAGGAGTGTTCTTTATGAAATTGTGGCAGGATTCTTAAATTATCGGAAGCTGTGCTCATGATCGATACTAAAGATGCTGATGGGAGTGCACAAAAACAAGTGCAAAGGCAGTGCTTTGACCTTCTTTGAGTGGCACAGTAAAGAATTGTTACACCGGATTCGGAAAAGCAATCCATTAAATGGAGACACTCAACATCACCCTTGAAAGTGAAATTCATACAAACAATTTCAGCTCGCAAAATCATGTGCACTGTGGAGAAAGTGAACTAAAGCTCGTTCGAGCAATCGACTTCCTGTAGAAAATAGACAGTGTTTTGATTTACAAAGTTTTGGTTTAGTTATCTTTGAGTGTAGTGTCTTTGGAATGTCTTTGGATGCGATGTTGAGTTGTGCTAATAAAATATTGATTAAGTTACTGTATATTAAAATGATTTGGTATGGTATATAACTGGCGACCGTGACAGGACTACTGGCAATTCAACATCAAATAAATCAGAACAACGATGGCCGAACGTCGAGTATTACGCGG
This sequence comes from Meconema thalassinum, assembly GCA_946902985.2. Classification (NCBI taxonomy): domain Eukaryota; kingdom Metazoa; phylum Arthropoda; class Insecta; order Orthoptera; family Tettigoniidae; genus Meconema; species Meconema thalassinum. The sequence continues at coordinate 668,779,723 of OX336389.2, read as the reverse complement.
CGTATTTACACGTGAAGTGAATAAGCTTGAAGAACTGTTGGCGCTTGCTGATTGTGACCACGTGGAGATTCGTAGCAGATATGCTTCACTTGTGAAACGCTACGAGAAGTTAAAACGTCTAGATGATGAAGTATACAATAAGCTGCTGCAAAAGGAAGACCTTGAAGACATCGTGCTTGAAACAGAGATCAACAATTGCAGTGAGTACGACCTGAAATATTTTAAGGTTAGGGAAAAAGTGCAGGCCTTACAAGTTGGAGATCAAGCCGTTTCTGAAGCTAATACGAGTAACTGTTCACATACTTCTAATCAGAGACTACTAAGACTACCAAAACTAGAACTGAAAAAAATTGATGGAAACGTTAAGTGCTGGATTGGGTTTTGGGTGCAATTTTCTAAAATACATGAAGATAGCAGCCTTAAAGATGAAGACAAATTTGTTTATTTGATTCAGTGTATGGAACCTGGTTCGTGTGCTCAGAAGTTGGTAGAAAACTTTCCTCCTCCAAAGGAAAACTACAAAAAGGCTATAGAATTGATGAAGTTTAGGTATGGGAAGGATGAGTTACTCATTGAGTACTATGTTAGGGAACTTTTATCCTTGGTTTTAAAGAAGGATAGTTTAAGATCCATAGCCCAACTGTATGACAGTCTCGAGGGGCAGTTGAGAGCACTTGATTCCTTGGGAGTAACAAAGGAGAAATACGCTGCAATGTTATTTCAATTAGTAGAGTGCCTTGCCAGAGGTTATGTTTAGAACTTGGGACAGGTATCGTGTATCAAAAGAAACGTCTACCAAGGAACCTGACTGTTGCTTGATTGAATTGTTAGCCTTCTTAAAGACTGAGGTAGAAGGTGAAGAACGGCTTTTTAAGCTAAGACATAGTTCTTTTGAAGTTAATGAGAGGACGGATCGAGTTAAGCAAGACGATAGGACCAAGACTAAGAAGAGGGACGTACCTTCAGTGGCTTCTTTAATTTCAATAGAGGATGTTTCAGTTAGTCAGGGAAACAGAAATAACAAAGATACGGCTTGTATATTCTGTGGCAGAACCTCACATCTTTCTCAAGACTGTGTTGTGGCTATTGATTATTCTCTAGAAGAACGCCAAGGAACGTTAAAGAAAATGGGAGCTTGTTTTAGGTGTCTACGACCGGGACATGTCAGTGTTAAGTGTAAGATGTTTGTGAAGTGCCCATTTTGCAAGAGAAAACATTACGCTTTGATGTGTGCTAAGACAGCCTCAGATGAACCAAAAGGTGATTCGGTTCCAAAAACAGTTAGCATGATGGCAGGTAGTAATAAAGGACATGTGACCTATCTGCAGACTTTAGTTGCTAGAGTAGTTTTTGGTGGATCCACGCGCTGAGTAAGAGTTCTGTGATAGTGGGTCGCAGAGAAGCTACATAAAGAAAGCTAGTGCTAAGAAATTAGAGTTGGAACAAACTGGAAAGGTAACACTAAGTCAAGAATTATTTGGAGGTAGGAAAACAGCACCAGTTTCAGTCCTATCAAATAACTTTGCTGGGTATGAACGAGGAAAACAGATGTGAGGTTGCAGTGTTAGGCTCTGATAGCATCTGTGGAGGTGCTCCCCTAGTTAATGCTGACTTGTTTAATTTACTGAGGGACAAGGGAGTTGAACTTAGTGATGTTGGCCAAGATAATGGTGGCAACAGTAGTGACATACAGGTATTGTTAGGAGCTGACGTGTGGGCTCAGATAATCACGCCAGACTTTGTACATGTATCGTGAGTCTAGTAGCTGTGAGAACTTGTCTAGGCTGGACACTTATGGGCTCTTCTGAGATCACCTCAACTACTGCCTCATCTTACACTCTACTTACTTTAACCCAATCAACAAGAGTGGCGGATTTGTGGGAAATTGAGACTTTGGGTATAAAAGATCCTGGCGAACAGATAAAAAGGAAGAAAGGGAACAACAAATTCAGATGTTCTTCGATAAGACTGTGAAGAGAGAAGAGGAATCTGGGCGCTACATTGTCAAACTACTCTGGATTGATGGTTGTACTTCTCTGGAAACGAATCGTGAAATTTCGCAGAAACGATTATTGAACACTTCAAGAAAGTTACGAGGGATGCAGAAATTTCAGGATTATGATGAAGTGTTACAGGAATGGGTAAACAAAGGGCTTATCGAAGGTGTTGAAAACGAGGTTTTGGATGGACCTACACATTATTTGCCTCATAGAGCTGTGCTGAAAGATGGTGGCACTAGAAAGATAAGGCCGGTGTTCGATGCTTCCAACAAAGACAGAAATGGTCATTCCTTGAATGATTGCCTCGAGTCCGGACCCAACCTCATCGACCTTGTTCCATCAGTGATGACCAATTTTCGAACCTATCATATAGGTCTAATAGCTGATATAGAAAAGGCATTCCTGCAGATTATAATTGATCCTGAAGACAGGGATATGCTTCGTTTTCTCTGGTGGGATAATGATAAGATCACCACTTTTTGACATTGCAGGGTGGTTTTTAGTGTTTGTTCCAGTCCCTTCCTATTGGTTTCCGTACTGAACAACATTCTGGATGACCCCCCAACTCATTTGAAGGAAGTAGCTACAAAAATGAAACCTGCATTTTATGTGGACAACTGTCTTACTGGAGTTGCTTCAAAGGAAGAAATTGGACCCTTTATTTCAAAGGCACAAGAATTGATGTTATCCGCAGGTTTCAATTTGAGGGGATGGGTGAATTCCTTTGATTGTAGTGTTGGTAAAACTGAGAATGTCTTAGGACTTCGTTGGTATTGCGACGTAGATGAACTTGGATGTAATTTCAGCCCGACTACAGCTTTAGTAACCCGAAGAGTGGTACTATCCAGAGTGCAAAAAATATTTGATCCGATTGGATTTTCGGCCCCAGTAACTGTGATTCCCAAGCTCATTCTACAGAAGACATGGCAGAAAAGTATAGGAAGGGATGAGGTTTTACCAGGAGACATTTGTGAGGAATTCTGTCGATGGACCCAGCAGTTGAAATACCTACATGACTGTCGGATACCTAGAAGGATATTCCTGAACAACAACAGCACTTTACATGTATTTGTCACGCTAGCAAAAGAGCGTTTGGTTGTTGCATATTTCTGAGAACAGTAGACGAAAGTAAGATCAAACTGAGTCTTCTGATAGCTCAAAGAACTAACACTACCCCACCTTGAACTGATGGGAGCGCTCCTTGGAGTTAGAATGTCTTGGTTGAGCCTTCGATGCTTACACCGGAATGACATACACACAGTATTTTGGACCGATTCAACAGTAGTCTTGGCTTGGATTGCTAATAAAGGGCTTTGGTCGGTGTTTGTAGAGAATCGGGTAAAGGAAATTCATGAGTACAGTAAGGCTAGTTCATGGAGAGACATACCGGGCAGCCTCAATCCAGCAGATCTCCTGTCTAGAGGGTGTTCACCAACACAACTTTGGAGATCCAGATGGTGGGAGGGTTCGACTTGGCTTAGATGTAAAGAAGAAGAATGGGTATTTAATCATCCTGAACCATCGTTGGAAGAAGTCGACAGGGAGAGGAGGAAAACATTTTTAGCTGCTAAGAACACTGTTGTGGAAACGATTTTACTGCAATTAAGTTCACGATTCTCTGGATACATTAAAATCGTTAGGACCATTGCTTGGATTTTGAGATTGAAACAAAGGAATCGTAGAGACCACATATCTACGAAAACTGATAGCGAAGAGTTTCTCAATGCTGAGAAGAAACTGTACTTTCTTATCCAGAATGAAACGCTTTATGAAGAAGAGAGAAAGGCACAATTGAAGAATCTGGAGGTGTTCACAGACGAAGGAATTCTACGCATGAAGTCAAGAGTCATTGATTCTGACGACACTCCTCCTGAGTCTACCTATCCAGTTGTACTTCCATCAAAACATGTGATGGTTGAAAGAATGATTGAACAATTTCATCGATTCCATAGCCATGGTAGGACGCACACACTACTTGTTTTGTTGCGCCAAAGAGTTTGGATAATTAGAGTAAGAAGGACGGTGGCAGCAGTTGTTCGGAAATGTGTGATCTGTCGTCATAACTCTGCTAAGGGTTTTGAGGTACCTTTTCCTCCGTTGCCACAGGATCGAATCAAGGCATCGAGTGTTTTCCAGATCACGGGCACAGACTTGGCCGGCCCTGTGTTTCTACGAGGAGGAGAAACGGAATGGATTGTGATATTCACTTGTGCGGTTTATCGGGCTGTACATCTGGAATTGATCACTTCACTTAGTACGGTAGCATATATACAAGCACTACGCCGATTTGTGGCAAGAAGAGGAAGAGTGAATACCATGTATTCGGACAATGGGACGAATTTCACAGGATTTCGCAGAACCATGGAGCAATTGGATTGGAGTGAAATAGAGAGGACGTGCATCCTTCTGAAGATTAAATGGAAGCAGATCCCTCCAACTGCAGCCTGGTGGGGAGGATTCTGGGAAAGGTTGATTAAGATTCTAAAGGATTTGCTTCGCCGTAATTTGGGTAAAGCTTGCCTAAATTATGAGGAAATGTGTACTCTTCTGTGCGATTGTGAGAACCTGATGAACAACCGACCTTTGACTTATCTTTCGGAAGAAGATGAACTCAAGCCACTCAGACCCTCCATATTCCTACAGAGCCTAGAGGGTAATGATGTAACCGACCTAGACCAAATTCAAACCAGCAGTTTAAACGACAGATGGCGTTATCTACAAGCTGTTCGGGAGAGCCTGAGAAATCGCTTCAAAAAGGAATACCTGGGATTTCTCCGATCGCGGAGCAAAAAGCAACAGGGATCCATACAAGTAGGAGACATAGTACTGGTGGAGAGCGACAACAAGAAACGGATCAACTGGCCCTTAGGAAGAGTGGTGGAGCTGTTACCTGGAAAAGACAATGTGACTCGTCTGGTTAAAATTTAGACAGCAACTGGCATTCTACTTCGTCCAGTACAGCGACTTTATTCGCTAGAGATAAACTGTCTTAACAAAGGTGATTCTATCAACACTTCACAACACCGACTAAGTGAGCCGGTCCTTAATAAAGATATTCCCTGCAGTAACTCTGGAACGAGAGTGAATTCAAGACTCATTGTGGTAGAACTGTTAGGCAACTCACGAAACTAGACTTATAGTGGTTCACATTCAGTGGCATAGCCAAGGGGGGGGGGGGTAGGGGGGTTTAGGGGGGGGGGGGGTTAGAACCCCCCCCCTCCATTGGAAAATCGGCAGGTTGTGATATGTGGCTGTGGTGATGTACTGTAGTCGCCCGGGTCCCCATTTGTGGCAACACACGTCTTCATGACAACGTATAACCACAGTCTACCTACAGATCGCGAAGCTTGGCTCATATTTTTCTACCGCCAGACAATCAGACAATAATGCTCTCATGCAGCCAGCAAGAATGTGCCGACTGCGCTATGTTGGTGTATGTTATTGTTGCTGGATTTATTGTACCGTATGTGAGCATTGTGTAAAGTTTATGTCTTTAATTTAACATGTGCTTTACAAGAGGAGATATGCGGTTCAATAAACAGATGTAATATTAGAAGCAATATTTCATTATTGCTATGTAACCTATATGATCGCTTTTCAGTCGGTAAACACGAGTGTACGGTACCCAATAGATTAGGTGGGCAGTGACAATTTATCTCCAAATGCCTGAAATAAAAACACATGAATCGTTTATACACTTAATAAAACACTTCTCTGTATGAGAAGCGTTTTATTAAATATATAAATAATTATTGTATTATGAATTACACAGGAAAATTAATTGTTACCCCTCGCCCAATCTAATTGGGTGAATTGGTGTTGACCAACTGGAAAGTCAGACTGTTCAAATAGCAAGACGATACCCGAGTTTCCAAAGGACCCTAAAATGTAAGATTTGATCTATGGATTTTAGGCTAGTATTATAAAGCTTTTCAAGAGGAGCGTGATGGTGCTGTGGCTTAGCTGCTCGTCAATCACCCGGACGGCCGGAGTTCCAATCCCGGTGACAGTGGGGTGGAATTTTCACCTGAAAAATTACGTGGCGTCAGGAAGGATATCCGGCCTTAAATCCCCGGCCAAAACCAAAATGAGCCTGATTGGCTCCGGCGACCCCAATTAGCCTAATTGGGACACGCAGTAGAAAGTATTATAAAGCTTTTCAATCAAACAACGGAACTAGGTCTTTAACTGGTTATAAATCAATAATAATGTTATTGGTTTTAGGTTCCTTTTAACTACTGTGGCTTTTAGAGACACCGTGGTGCCGGAATTTTGCCCTGAAAGGGATCTTTAACGTGCCAGTAAATCTACCGGCACGGTTCCCTCGCATTTATGCACCCTTAAATGCCAGCTGACTGCGCCAGGATTAAATCCTGCAACCTTGGGAACAGCAGGCGAGAGGGTTACCGCTGAGCCACGGAGCCAGTCGGTTATAAATCAGAAGCATGTCTCGGTAGGATATCTATGCATGGCTATGGTGGAGTAGTTGGTAGCATGCTGAACTGCTATGCCCAAGTTCGCGGGTTCAAACCCAGTCGAAGTCGTCGGGCCCATGTCATAGATTTATGGCACGTAAAAGAACTTACAACTACAATTGGTAGCGTATAGTCAAAATTTGTAGGCTATTGGGTTAGACACGCTCTATCAGGTTCAAACGTACGCCGTTGGGTTTCAGTGACAGTGGCGTCTGGTAGCTTCAGTTGGATCTACTTAACATTGAAATTGGGGAACCTACGAGCGTTCATTGAAATGCCCTGCTATGACCATTGGCTGCAAATCAAATATAAATATCTATGCATTTTGAAAATTAAAACATACGGTAGGCTAAGTAGACGTAAAAGATGTCATCTCAAACGCGTGCAGACATTTTAATTTTCAGATGTAGATAATGGCTTTTTAATAGTCAGAGAGCTGATTTAATGAATAAATATTTTGTAAAATAATATAAACTTATTCTCGAATACTTTGGAAGCAAGCCAATTTATGTCGTCAGGATAATGCTCACAAACTTAGATGTGGTACACTTTTTTTGTTAATTATCTTATGAAATACCTGGTCTCCCACATGGCTGCTGTGAAGGTACGGTACACAATTGTAATTGCCGATATTTTGTAAAATTGGCATTGTATTATTTTGTCAAATTCAGGAATGAAAGGTTTTAAACCCACAGAAAAAATACGAAGTACCTACAATTGAGCCATTTAAGACCTTAAGGTCTTGATATACGTTTCGTTTCACAAATCACACTGGTATTTTTACTAATCTACTATAATGTTTCCGGTACTCAATTTTACGGAATAACTAGCTTTTGATACGGTTAATAATTTGATATTATATTATATCCATAGTACTATCAATCCGCCCCGGCTTCGCCTGGTATCTTAAAGGGGTCACTCAGCGTAAGCTTAAAAGGCGCACGGACGGTAGGTCTTAGACGCAATTCAGAAAAGCCGAGGTGAACAGCGAAACACCAAGCACTTATAATCTACTCTTCTCTGAAGTATTAACTCGACACGACTCGACAGTTAATGCTGGCTGAAGCTGGGGTGATGGGCTCGCTCTTAAACTCGCTCCGAAGCCAGTAATTTAAATTTCCACTGAATGGAGATTGTTGGAAGAAATTAAAACGTAAAATCACTTATAGTCGACGATGTATTAAAGATAATGATATGCTGACGGGGACTTCTTTGTAGAACTTTTCATGTTGACCAATTCTTACACTCATGGTATGTGGATATTTTTAATGGTTTACCAAGCGTAAGCTTAAAAGGCGCAAGGACGGCAGATTTTCCTTCGACACGATTCACTGAAATCGTTACTGCTCGGCTTCCTTTGGTCAAAAATGAATGTTTTCCTACAGAAACCATCCTCGAGAAATTATTTACTGAATGGTGAAAACCGCATCAAAATCCATTCAGTGGATTTAGAGATTACCCGTTACATCCAGGAATCGTGGACTTGGTTTTATGTAGAGATGCCAGCGACTATCATTAAAACAAATACATGAATTTATAACTAGTATGGACTATGAATTCTACGTAAGACGCATTAAATACGTCATACAACTGTACCTACGGATACTTATAGAGGACTCAACTAATAAAAACACAGCATTCTTTTTATGTTTCTATGAATTAAAAGTGTACAGTATATCAACATTGTGGCTTTTTTCTGTAGTAGTTGGTGATTTAACGTGACTTATGTTCACAATGGAAATAATCACTCATGTGAGTTAAAATTCAAAAAACCCTTGCAAAAGTGAAATCATCTGTTCCGCGAATAACGTGCTCAAGGCAGTTGCCAGATTGGTGGTCGCCGCGAGCGCTAGTGTCGCTTCACCTACGAGGTAAACGATGGGCATGAATATAGTGACAAGCCTGGCGTATAGCAAAGAGTTCAGCTGTAAAGATTGTAAGATGAGGGGGGAGGCAATAAGTGCGAATAACCTGTAAGTCAGGAGAGTAAAAAGCCGACCCCACGCGATCCGGTCGAACCATCTTTGAACCATCCGTATAAAAAATCGTATAATTGGAATACAAATCCTGAATATCTCGAAATGCACGAGGAATGATATTCGGAATATTTGAAATAGCAATGGAAAGGAATTATGCCGAATCTTAGGTTGGGTATGCAAAACCCTGTATGGGATTGTATATGGAAGTGCTAACCGAGTTAGTAACACATCCTTCCTGAAGGGTTGTAAAATCTCATAAGCCATGACAAGTGCAGGTTTATGTGAGCGATCTAAACGATTTTGTGGGTAATATACCGTCAGAAGTTGTAATTTATAGATAATCGGAGACGCAATTAACGACAATTTGTAGACTAAATATTTGCCCGCTATAAATGTGCGTCGATGTGATAAAGGTAACTCACCGGCTTCCACCAACAATGCACTCGTGGGGGTGGAGGCCAAAGCCCCTAGACTTATGCGGATGGCTTTATATTGTAGTCTATCTAACATTAACAAGCGACTGTTCGCCATTACATCGTAAAAAAACTGCCGTAATCTAATTGTGAATGAATAATGTTCTTGTACACTGCCAATAATAATGCGAGGTCTGCTCCCCAACGACGCCGTGTCAAAGCTCGAAGAACCTGTAACCGTTTTTCGATTTTAAATTCAAGATATTGAACCTGCCGTGTCCACCGGAGTTTATCGTCAATATAAATGCCTAAATATTTGATATTGCGCACAACATCTATGGTAACCTGTCGAAATAAAATAGGGGTCCGATCGTACCGCCGTTGATGCGTGATAATTATAGCAGAGTTCTTACCCGAAGATGTTTCCAAGCCATGATTAAATAGCCATTCATGGGCTAGAGTTAAAGCAAGATATAAATCTGTTCGACATTGATGTAAAGTGTCACGGGAACAATAAATCATAAAATCATCCGCATATTGTATGATACGGGCATAAGGCAAAATCACCGCTTCTAATTGTTGAGTATAGATGGAAAACAGAAACCCACTAAGTATGTCGCCTTGCGGCAAGCCCTGAGACGTCTGACGGTGGTCCAGCATCCCTTTGGGGGTACGTAATATGAGACGCCGTTGAGTAAAAAAAAATATGAACAATACAAAGAAATGGAGAGGGGAACTGAAGCTCCTGCAGTTTCCGTTGTAAAATCATGGGATCTAAGGCATCGTACGCCCCCTTGATATCCAGACAAACAACAATGGTGTGATGTTTGCGTCCTTTAGCTAATAAGACATCAGTTAAGAAAATAGAAAGAGCATCTACAGTACTGCTACGTTTACGAAATGCGAATTGATACTTAGAGAATAAGTTGTAATATTCCATACACCATTGCAAACGTTGCAATAATACTTTTTGAAATATCTTCCTTACACAGGAGCCTAAATTGATCCCACGATAATTCTGAGGGTCACGTGCGTCCTTCGAAATTTTTAAGATACGAAGGACCTCAAAGATATTCCACTCAGTGGGAAACGTGCCAAACCGTAAAACTTCATTATATACAGAAATAAGCATCTCCAGTGCCTTATCGGGAAGATAGGCAACCATCTGATATGTTATGGAATCCACACCCGGACTAGTCGATTTCGTACCTCATAGGGCAGATTGAATTTCCACGTGCGTTATAGGTTGCAGTAAAACGTTGAAATGATCTGAAGCTGTATAAGACGGAAGCGGGCCCTTATTGATAACTGTATCTGGCGTGAGATTTATATAGAATTCTTGAAAACCCTTCCGGCTAAGTCCTGTAGACGGCCCCATATAACGCGTATTGGACAAACTTTTGATGGTAGACCATAACTTAGATAATGAGCTGATGTGATTCTTCCATGCATCGCGTCTCTTTTCATTAAATACTCGTTGGATCGTGGCTGTGACGCGCTTATACAAGATATAATTGTCAAGTGTACCATGTTTCCGATATTTTCGTAAACACGCCTTCCGTCTTTTTACTAGTAAGGCGCACTCTGCATCCCACCACTCTATAGTCCCAGGGCGTTGGAACCTACTATACGGAATTGGACGCTTCGGGTGATAACAATCCAAATATTGCTGAATAAGGTGATACAAAAGAGAGTATTTCTGACGTGGGAGGGGTGGGATGCGGCCCAGATTATCCTGAATGAATGTCTGAAAGAAGTCGAAATCAAAGTATTTTAAGGAACGAGTTATTTTAGTGCCCCGGTGTATCGATGGTGCTACCCCTGTGTGATCATACAAAATTAAAATAGGGAAGTGATTACTCTGATGCGTGTCCCCGATCGTGCTCGAATCTAATTTATGCGATAAGTCCGGCGTATTGAGAGTTAAATCTACCACACTTTTTGGACTGCCCGGGGGTGTCAATCGCGTAGGAGAACCGTCATTTAACACATTTAAGGAAAATGTGGAAATCGCATGAGCAATATGTCTACCTTTGGCATTGGTTCGTTCACTGCCCCAGAGTCCATGGTGTGCATTAAAATCTCCTAGAATCAAATGATTAGATCTTTGAGACACATATTTAAAATACATGTGCCACTGTTGTTGCGTGCCCTGAACACGTGGTGGGCAATAGATATGACTGACATATATATCTCCCACCCGAAAAAATTGATGATAACAAAAAGGGAGTTGATAAGGCAAGGACACCGGAGTTATTTATAAATCCGTATTACAGAGGGTTATTAAGCCTCCGTATCCCGGACCATCTTCACGAAAGACCGTATAATTGGGAATTTGAAAACGATAATGTGGGTATAGACATGTTTCTTGTATAAATACGATCTCAGGGTGATATGTCGATATTAAATGAAGCAATTCATGCTTCTTATTTACCACACTCCGACAGTTCCATTGGAGCAGCCACATCCTTCACCTATGAACGACATGAGGTGAAGAAAGAGACTAAACGAATACAACCCAAAAAAGAAAAGGAAAGAAACTATTGACAAACTGCACCAGTGCCCTTTGGTAGTTGTTTTTCGAGGGGTGGAAGTAATGGCAGTATGTTATCTAATAACTTTTTAACACAGTGTGCCCACTGTGCATTGTGGCCTAAAAGATCCATGAGTTCTGTAAATTCGTCGAGGATGATTTGAGTAGGAGCAGACTTATCGCGCCCCGAATCGGGCTCCAGGCGCCGGACACCGGATGTGCCCGGTTCGCTGGGCTTCTCAAGGGGTGATATCCGTACCACGGTTGGGGTTTTTATCAGTTGCAGATATGCCGACCTATCATATCCCAAGGGTGTAATCAATTTCGGAGCCGGATTTACCAACTCAGTAAATTTACGCTTGCGTGGAGGTTCAGATCGTTGCCCACTAAACGAAGCTGCCAAAGGGGGGAATTGTTGGGGGGAGTGCTAAAGGGTGAAAAGGGGTACTTGTCTGGCGCTTCACAATTTCATTGTATGATTTGTTCTCAGTACACATCAGCCTCTTTATCTCCATTTGCTGCTGATGCACCTCACAGCGCACCGCCCCTGCCATATGATTTCCTTGACTATTAACGCACTTGAATATCACTTCTTTACAGCCACTCGTTAAATGCTCCTGCGCACATTGTCCACATCTAGGGCCCCGGGCCCGACAGGGAAGTTGCACATGCCCGTACCTCTAGCACTTATGACATCGAAGAGGTGAAAAAATGTACAAGCTTACTTCCAAAAGAACATTGAAGATGCAGACATGAGTCGGCAAGTTTTGAGTTTCGAAAAAAAAAAATCACGGTGCCCGTTGCTATTTTTTCCGATTTTCCATCTAAGGTTCTAGTACGAAAAAAACGTTGTAAGCGAACGATAGGTACGGGAGAGTCAATGAAACGCATTAGTTCCTCCTGCGTAAAGGAGGTATCTACCCCCCGAATGAGTACCACCCGTTGTATGCTTGACGATGGAATAAAGGCCATTAGATTTCTATCCTTTGTAACGTGTTTTTCGAGGGTATGAAGCCATTCAATGTTTGTTTACGCGGCAACTTGTTCAGCCAAGATAATTTTCATTTAACTTATTATTGTTATTAATGCTTCTTGGAGCGTTTTCTTTAAAGATTATAACTATACAGATAGGTTTTCGATTTTATAGAAAACACTATCAAGCGAAGTATTACGAACAACATTATCACGGTAAATTATTTGATTGCGGAGATTTACGGATTTTATTCAGTAAAGGGCTTATGGAGAGAGAGATGAGTCATCGGGAATTCGGCTACAGGAATAATCTTGTCGTGAAGCGATGATGCAACCGAGGAACATTTACAACTGGCTGTTTCAAGAAAAGGCGAATTGGAGTGGAACGGAAAATTTACAGTAGGCAATGAACTTTATAGCGGGAAATATCGCGTGGGGCCACAGCCAATCAGAGGAGACCGGACCACAGGGAGGTGGTACACTGGAGGGGAACGGCCGGCGAGTGCATATAGTGAGCGCGCGCAGTGAAGAGGGGACCATTAACATTGTAAAACTTGTCCGAGGTGGGTGCTCGTTTCGTAGGTTCCGTTGTGTTCCGACCGTAACTTGAACATTGTATTTTTGCATAGTCTACGGACTTCGTACTCGTGTTCGATGGCGAACATTTCAGTACTGCTACTCTCAACTGACAAATTAGTCATGAGAAATACGCGATCTCTTGTGAACAGGGAGTCAGCGTAGGTGGCTAACGGATTTTGGATCCACAACTATCAAGCATTTAACTTCATCATTTTAACACCGATCTCCGCAAGAAACGAAGAAGATGGCCACGTCCAAGAGGCTGATGGAAGCTCTCTTGATTCATCATGTACGAGGGAAATGCTACTGCTATTTCCAATGGTAAGCGCGACTGACGCAGAACTACGTAATCTCCCTTTTCATGGTATCAGAATCAGAATTTCAGTAACTTTTTAAGTTGGAAATAATAGTAAATTCAATAATTCATCCGTCTCCAACGTCACGTAACTTTCCAGTGGTAAAATTAAAATCGTTATGATCCATTTAAAATTTTTATTATCATTATTAAAATTTGCCACTACTTGTTTTATATATATATATATATATATATATATATATATATATATATATATAATAAATTCATTTCTTATACTATGCAATCTTTGCTTTCAGTAGGTAGCACTAGATATAGACCTAATTCCTTCTCCGGATACAATTGTTAGTTGGGTTAATGATCCAATCATACCACGGTCCGAGTGTCAAGATTCTTAAATGAGTTATGCCCGAGCTATGGGTTTATAATTATAAATTTAGATTTCAACGTAGTGTTGAGGTCTTGGCGCCCATTAATACAACTTATCTTAGTCAGAATAAACGTTAATTTGTCACCCAACAGTGGGTACACTAGTAAAACAGTTACACGTGCCCGCAAAACGTGGGACTTGTTGTGGTTTAGCATCACTCACCCCAGTAAAAGCGTTATATTTGGCGTCCAACGTGGGGACGAAAACCTAATAACATTTGTGGAAGGAGAAGGGTATATATTTCTGTGCCCGTATTTGGGGGGTTTTTATTTGTCGGTGTGTATCAGCATGGGTAGTGTTGAGGAAGAGATGAAGTTGCGTAGTGGTCACCAGTTGGATAGTGAAGATACGAGCAGTATGGCTAGTCTTGAGAATGAAAGCAGCACAGGGATGTCGGAGGTAAATCCCGATACTGAGGGGGGGTAATCATAACAGTCAAGCAGGGTTAGAGAGTTTGCTTCTTCAGTTCATGCAACAAAATAAAATTAGCACAGACGCTTTAAACGCTAAACCTGAACAGAATAATGCTAAACTTGAACAAAATAGTAAGGAAAATAAAGAAAGTACAGATAGTTTAAATGCTAAACTTGAACAAAATAGTAAGGAAAATAAAGAGAGTACAGATGCTTTAAACGCTAAATTGGATCAAAACAGTAGGGAAATTAGTGATAAATTTGAGCTGATTAGAGGTGAGATCAAAGGGGTGATGGAAGAGAAAGCTAAAGAGATTATTGCAGATGTAGATAGAAAGTTAGGAAAGGTACAGGAGGAGTTGAAAATTAGAATCAGTACACAGGCTGAAAATTTAAAAGAACTGGTGCAACTTGAAACACAGCAGGTCAAAAAGCAATTGGGGGGAGAAATTGATAAAATTCAGGTAGCAACTAAGGAGGTTAAAGAACAGCTGGGGGGTAGAATTGATAAAGTACATGCAGAAATAATTACTGAAAAGAATGATTTAAAGCTGAAGAATAATCAAAGTATTAGAAAGATTGAGGAGAAACAGGCTAAATTAAGTGATAAAGTTGAAGCATCGGAAGGGAGCATTAGGTTAACTGTAACTAGTATTGAGAGAAAAGCTGATGAAAAAATTGCTGAATTAGAACAGAAGTTGAAAGCTAGAATTAGGCAGGAAAATAGCCAGAGTAGGCCAGTTTATGTGAATAGCACACACAGGGAGATAGAGTTATGGAAATTAAGCAATCGACATGGGTGTCCCGTGGAATTTATTATCGCTATAGAAAACAAATTCAAGGAGAGGTTGGATGATGGTAGCATTGAGTGGTGTCAGGTAGTTGAGATTTTAGAGCAGGCGCTTGTAGGGGAGACGAGGAACTGGTTTGCTGTCTATAGAGACAATTTTGTGGACATTTCGGATTTCAAAGTCAAGTTTTGTGAAAAGTTTTGGAATGAGGTAATTCAGTCTCAGCATCGTGAGGGAATTGTGTGTGGGAAACATAACCCGAAAGGAAGTTACACTATGACAGAATACTTTTTAGGACAGGTATTGACGTGTAAATATCTGGATGGTTTGAGGGAGGAGAGTGATGTAGTCAGACTATTACTAAGACATTTTCTATATTGAATCAAAGAAGCTGCCTGTATACAAAATGTTAAATCTATTTCGCAAGTGGAAAATCTATTAAGTACATTTGATGCTCTGGGAAGAGGTTGTTACGAGGAGAATTTCAGTAGGAACCAGGGGAACCATAATAATAGGCCTAATGAGAATAGGAATCAGGATGTTCAGGGGAACAGTGGCGAAGGAGCCAATATCCAAAATAGGGGGAACCAAAATCATAATAACAACCAGCAAAATCAGTAGAGGAAATGGATATGGTACGCAGTACCAAGGTAGAAATAATGATTTCAGGGGAAATCAAGGCCGAAATAATTATTTCAGGGGTAACCAAGGGAGGAATTATAATAATAATAATTATAATCAGAACAGGGGTCAAGGAAGGGATCAGCCCAATGGTAATAACGAACAGAGAAATACCGTTAACACAGCCCAGAACACCCAGACCAGTGCAGTAGTGAGTAGTACTACACCAAGCAGTAGCGGTACTTTAAACGCGAACCAGGCTGCGATGTAAGGTCAGAATCTCAGTCTGTAACGTGCCCGGTCCATACACTTATACAGGAACCCTATGACCTAAATGTAAGAAGTGAATTATTACGTGAACTAACTGATGAAAGTATTATTCAGGAGGTGGCTAGTAAGAGTCCCATTGTTAAACTTAACGTGTCCGAGGCGTACACGGATGTTTAATTGATAGTGGTCGCATGAAGAGTTGCATAAGTAATGCATTTTACGATAAAATGAAAGGAACTGGAATAAATTTTGTGAAGATGCTAATTAAAAACACTTTTGTTATTACAGCTGTTGGTAAGAGGTCTAAAGTAATTTCTAAGCAAGTTTTAGTAGACATTAAAATTAATAATCATGTAGAAAAGCAGATTTGTCTTGTAATTCCAAATTTAGTATTCAGTGATATTTTGGGTTCAGATTGGCTAAGTAGAGTGTCTGGTAACATATGTTATGAGGTGGGAAGTTTGAAATTTAAATGGGATGATTCTGAAGTAGAAGTAGCGTTCAATGACAATGTTCAGAGAAGTAGTGTTGTAGGTGTGAGTTGTACTTTGAATGAGATATCGCCAGCCGTAGAGCGGGATTCTCCAAGTTCTGTGGGCAGTGTGATTACGAACGGTAGTCTAAATGACTCGTTACGTGAAGCTGCATTTCAGGGAAATATAGAGGAAGAACAGTGTGTTCTGCTCTATGATGTGTTATTGTGTAATAGGAGAGTGTTTGAGGATCGCATTGGTATGGCCAATTGCTATACATATTCGTTGAACGTTATTGATAGATCAGTATTCACAGGACATAGATATCCTGTACCTTCTGCTTATCAGAGTGCAGTTGAGGCACAAATTAACCAGATGCTTGAAGATGGCATTATTGAGCACTCCAACAGTCCATATGTTAATTCTTTGATCACCGTGCCGAAGGTAGATGGCACAGTCCGTATTTGTTTAGACGCTCGTTTAGTTAACAGTAGAATCAGTTCAGACCAGCTGAAGTTCATGTCTATAGAGGAGTTGATATAGACATTTGAGGGTAAGAAGTATTTCACTTTTGTAGATTTGAGTTCCAGTTTCTGGCAAGTGCCACTTATGTATGAAGATAGACCATTTACAGCTTTTAGTCATAAATATAACCTTTATCAATTTTGTAGAACACCTTATGGTTTAAAGAGTAGTTCAGCTGCTTTAATTAGAGCAATAAACATCGCATTAGGTGATGACACAGGATAGTTTTTAACCATTTACATTGATGATATGGTAATTAGTTCATGCAGTTTTGAGGAGCATCTACGTCATTTAGATATTGTTTTTCAGAAGTTAGATTAGGCAGGGTTCACTTTGCAACTGTCTAAGTCGTCATTCTGTCACTCAGAAGTGACATTTTTAGGTCATAGAGTGTCCAGAAGAGGTGTGACACCAGAGGAAAGTAGGGTTAATAAGATACTTAACGCAGAGGTGCCACAGAATGTTAAACAGTTAAAAACATACATGGGAATTTGCAACTTTTTCAGAAGGTTCGTTCTTAAATATTCAGGGTTAGTAGAACCATTCAGGGATTTGCTTAAAAGTGGTAATCGGTGGAGATGGGAGCCCAAGCATGATCAGGCTTTTAGAGCGCTGAAGGAAGGTTTCGAGAAGGCTGTAGTGCTGAAATATCCTTTGAAAGATAAGGAATATGTGGTTATGACGGATGCTTCGCATATAGGTATTGCTTAGGTATTGTGTCAGAGAGATGAAGAGGGCAATCTGTGCATTGTATCTTTAGCCTCGCGAGGACTTACGGCAGCAGAGAAAAGATCACTATTACTGAGTTAGAACTTTTAGGTATTGTTTTCAGTTTAGATAAATTTAGAATTTATTTAGTAGGGGGGAAATTTGAGATTCATACAGATCACCATGCATTTCTGTATATGAGGACTTGTAAACTCAGTTCTAACAGAGTTAGTAGATGGATTCTTGCACTGCAGGAATACGAATTCACAGTTAAATATATTAAAGGTAAAGAAAACATTCTTGCAGATATGCTATCAAGGGACACTAATTTATGTAGGGATTATCCTGTTGTCAAAGCAGAGGACGGTATTTTATTATGTGCATGTGTGGACAGTAGCAACAGGGCATCGTTACAGACACTGAGAAACATGTTAGTAGAGCAACGCGATGACGTTAATTTAAGGGAGCCACTGGCTATATTGGAATCAGGTGAAGAAGAGTGTGAAAGTAGGGAGGTTCACGTACAAGATGCAGGATGGGCTTCTTGCACAGAAATGTAGGAAGAATCGCTGGGCAATATGTGTTCCTGCCACTTTACGGGAGGAACTAATTTGGTTCATTCATAGGGAACTAGGACACTATGGTACTACCAAAGTCTTCTATGAAATTGGTCGTGACTTTATTTGGAATAAAATGGGAAGGGATGTTAGGAGGATTTTAGCTAAGTGTGACACCTGTCAAAGGAGCAAGTATCCAGTTAAATATTTAGTGGGGGAGAGATCTGCATTTCTCACCAGTAGTCCCGGTGAACTACTGTGTGTGGATTTATTTGGCCCGATCATTAAAGGACAGTACGGCTACGAGTCCATTTTTATAGTTATTGACGCTTTTAGTAAGTATGTCAAGCTATATCCGCTAAGGAAAGCCACGGGACTAGCGTGTAGCCGTCTGATCATTAATAAGTATATACCTGAGTTTGGCCTTCCTCTCAGGATACTATCTGACAGTGGACCACAGTTTACTGCAAGGAAATGGAGAACCAGTATGCAGGAAGCTGGTATTTCACACGTTCATTCCTCTGTAAGGTACCCTCAGGGTAATTCTGCAGAGCGTCCATTAAAGGAAGTGGCCCGTCTTTTTTGGACTCTAGTGCAGGACAAGCATTCGGCCTGGGTTGGACATCTTCCCAAAGTCGAGACTTGGCTGAATTCTGTCCAGCATGAGAGCACGAAATTGACGCCATACGAAGTTCACTTCGGAAAGAGACCACAAAATGAACTAGCGAGAGTATTGGGTTTAAATGACGAAAACAACCGGGGATGGATTACATTGTCCAGTTGGCGAAACAGAATTTATCTAAGTCAGCACAAAAGAGAATTCGCCAACAAAAAGGAACTAAATTTGACCAATTCAAGCCGGGAGACAGAGTCTTACTTAGAGTGCCGAAACAGTCGAACAAGCTAGAGAAAATCATGTCCAAGTTCTTCTATCTCTACGAGGGCCCATTTATAGTTTCCAAACGTATTGGCAAAACAGCATATGTGCTGGAGGATGGTAAGGAAAACAGATTATACGGGACGTATAATATACATAGTCTACGAAAATATGTGTCTTAAAGTGGGTGTGTTTAGCTGGCGAGCCAGCCTATCAAATGAGCAAGGGAGGTATTTGGTGCGTGGGAGAGCTGGTCTTCCAGGCAGGCGTATCAGAGGTCACAAAGGGGGTAGAATATATGTAATTGAGAGCTTAAGGTACAGGGAAATATGACGGGATTGTCGGATGCTGTTGAGCACTAAAATGTCTCGATACAGCAAGGCCAGAGTTTGGTAGCGCTGGTGAATTCCCATTTGTCTCCAAGAGATGGGTGAGCGCTTGTACAGGGCATGTTTGCTTAAGGCGTCCACGAGACAAAATATGGGCCACCAGAATGCGAGACAGTCCTTCATGAAACTCATACATAACAGCACACGTGATTTCTGTTTACGGCCTCGCCATGTCAGATCTGAATGTGTGAATTTAAGGTAAATAGTACATAGGTATTATTTGAGGGTGGTGGCAACTAGGTCAGGATCGTGGAGAACTGGTCTGGGTTGTGCGCTGATGAAGGTGTGAGGCATGGTGGGTGATGAACTAGTATTAAGTAGAATATGGTCGACGGGAACTCAGTAAGACAGGGCAATTACGGCACAGAAATATTTGGTGTTATATGTAATGCGCACGTACTGTAACATTTTTAATGAGTTAACAAAACGTGGTGATGACTATTGTGGTTCAATAAAACAAACATGATATGAATAAATAATATACACTGTGGTGTGACCTTACCTGTGATAGTGTAATATAATAAGTTGTTGAGCGCCAGATTCCTATTTAAGATAGTGAATCGAAATTTATTGATTTAACCTCGGCTATCAGCAGTAGAGTCGAGAACCACTTACCCGGGCCGTAGTGAGACAAAGTCATCTAACCAATCCGTATTTAATCAAGGAGTATGATTGCCTTAATGTACCAACTACAATGAAAGAAATAGGCATTACGTTAAAGGAAATGAATTTATTTACTCAAGAACAAAATACTAATAAAACAGAATAGTGATAGTCACACAATTGAATTTAAAATTACTCAATGCGGCAATTAATTATTTAAAAGAAAATGAATATTAAAATGAATTGAAAGTTAAATGAAGTTAAATTATAATAGAGACGATAGTTTTATTGAATTGTTGGCTCACCCAGTCGAAGATTCGTCATATTTAAGAAATGATCGATGATCTCCATGTTACGTCGCTTATGTTTAAAAAAATGATGTGATATCTCATTTACTATGAAATATCCTCATTAAGTACGTTGCCATCTGTAGAAAGACTCTTGATCAGGGATATAACCCATTATGTATTGATATAGATGTCGGCAAGACATCGTTCAGTGTCGACTCTCGGTGCTCAGTCCATTAGGACCCAGAAAGCAAGGTTACAACTTCCTTCCTTCATTAAGAGCTGTAGATTAATGCCATTCTTGTCCGATGTTGCAGGTACAAATACTAATGACTTCCTTGTCACGTGGTGTCACAGCTTCCCTCTCTCTTAGCCTTCTCCATTCTTGACTCATAACTTGCAATATATATTGACGCGTATATACCGTAGAAAATGGCGTGTTGGTTACACCATTGTGGGTTTCTTAACATCTCAGGAAAATGACGCAGTTAGCCGTGGTGTAATTCTTACTACGTCGTTCAGTTTGTGACGCACAGGGTTAGTCCATATCGCCAGTCTTGTTGCAATATATAATACTTCGTCTCTTTACAAGTAATTGTTAATAAAAATCTAATTGAATATAATAATCAAAACCGCTTACAATTATCTGATATAAAAATCATCTTATGGATGTACTAGTTAATAATAATAATAATAACATGATAATAAATGAATAACCCTTTAAATATAACAGCTATGGGATCGAATCGTTACAATCGCCCCTGATATAAATAATTTAAAATAAAATGTAACATTATTTATATCACTACACATCCTACACAAATGAATACAAATTTAAATATTAATACCCCCATAACGACAACATACAAATAATACCCTTCAACAATACATAAAGATATACAAGAACATACTCTTTTCACTTTACATATTTGTACTATCATTTCTCATTCTTCCAAATGTTCATAATGTTCATTCTTCTTTATATATGTTGTAAAAAAAATATACATAAATGTATTCTTCACAAAAAAATCATATTTTAACTTTCATTCATCTCATTCTTCCAAATGTTCATAATGTTCATTCTTCTTTATGTATTAAACGAGCTGTAAAAAATATACATATAAAATGCCCTTCACTTTTATTTTTGACATATATGTCAACGCTGCACTCGTTTATATTTCGGTGATCGTATGCATGACATACAATTTTGGCTTCATCTCTTTTGAACGTAGTTTTTGTATATCAGTCTGGCGTAGAAGTACATTGTTGTAATACCAGCTGATTAACCCATAATAACTATTACAGCACACGATAATAGGATGCAAACAATACAATATTCCTTTCGTCTTTATAAAGGGATTACTCAAATGCAGTAAAATTTCAATAATTGAAGAAAAAAATAACTTAGCAAGATATTCAAGGCAATTCCAATTTCAGTGCATATGTCATACATGTAAATATTTCCCCAAATACATAATGACATCGAAATACCTCAAAGCAGTTATTAAACAGTTCATTTAAATATCCAAGTTACTACTCACCTGCCTTCGTGGCTTAATTCTTTCTTAGGCCACGGCCGCCTCCTTCCAAATTAATACTTCCTAAGTCTCCACGACTTCTTAACTTCACATAAAACCATAATTCCTCTTTACTACTTCTCGAAAACAATAACTTGAATTTTCAAAATCACCAATAAACATAAAATCTGACTTCTTGTTCCCTTTATAAAATTTAACTTAGCGTCAAGATATAACTTTACCGTAACGTCATTCCTTACTTACCATAACAAAATGATTAAGACTTGGACAAAATACTACTCAATACCTGAATTACGTATATCACTAAACTATTTCACAAAAACACATGACAAACTCCTCGGAATAAATATTTCGTTCCACAAAATATTAATGCTCTTATACTTTGAACTTAGTCTATTCATGATTTGACTTTTTGCTGAATGCTTAAAAACCCCCCTTAGTTTTCTCTCAAAACTCTTAATTAAGTACCGTGTCCTCCAAACACCACTTCCTACTTGTTCTGACCGCCTGGACTATAGCTCACTCTTGCTATACCAGAATCTCTCAAAACTCATCGTGACATCACACGTCACATACAAAAAAAACTCCCCTATTCGTGGTATAATCCCACATCTTCGTATTGTTACAGGTCACCTCTTACTGACCAATAACACATTAAATTTCAGCTAAAAAAAATCGTACATGCTTCGACTAATTCCTTGGAATAATAACATCACACTATGCTTTCCTAGCTATTGTCTTCCTAAAATAATGACAGTGTTCCTGTTGATAGTTAATAACACCGACACTCCTAATTAGCAAATATTCTCCCATAATCACTTCATAAAGCAAGTTCTGAGTTCTAACACAGTTCAGATACTTTCTTCTCTATCAAATTAAATGCGTAAATTACACCTGCCTTTAATTGAAACTTCATTATTACCCCTTAGGTATACACTTATCTTACCAACTTATTCTTCCTTCAAAATATTAACTTATCTTTACTAACTCCGTATGACATAAATAAAACTTTAATTTCCTGTCTACTAAAAAAAATGATTTACTTTTAAAATCCTCAAAACGTCGAATTATAACAAATTCCTTTCACTTCTAGAAAATATTATGCCAACCATATAATTATTATTATTATCATCTTTATTTTAACCTGTGTGTAGGACAACGATCTACCACATCATTAATTCGTTATTAGTCATCAGTAACTTTTTACTACAAAGTGGTTTAGCTCAATAACAAGCCTTGTAATATCTTTAAAACGTGCGTAACTGTAACAAAAACTTGGACAATCTTACCTTTGTAATCTCTTATTACCTTGTGTGCATACATCCATATATACTTAAAAAAAAACTCCCTTATTAACTTCACGTAGTCCCGTAGATACCATAAAAAACTCATAACTCAACGGAATATACCTCGCTGACCTACTTCATCCTCCAAAAACTTCTTAAAACTCCATTTGGCATCTTACCAAAAACTTCCTCAAAAAACAACTTCATTTGGCATCTTACCAAAAACTTCCTCAAAAAACAACTTCATTTGGTATCTTACCAAAACTTCCTCCTTAAAAAACTTCATTTGGCATCTTACCAAAACTTTAAAACCACATTGCTCAACGGCATTACCTTCGTTGGCCTACTTCTTCAAACTCACGTCCATTTACGTGAAAATACACACATACACACACACATATCTGTCAACAAGTACCAGATGTCCTAATTAGTTACTACTTCCTCATTTCAACCCGATGTTGGTTAATTCATACAACGCATTACCATTAACAATTCTAAACCACTTAAATTTCTCAACATATATCCGCTGATAACCTCGCTGTCCTCAACTGAAACTTCTTTATTAAATCAATACTTAATTCTTCAACTCACTAGTTTTATTACCACTGTATCATCTTATCTTCACTCACTTTTGAATTAAATCTTTATTACCATTATATTCTTAATTATGGTTGCCATAATAATTATTACTTTCTTTCGATTACTTACCTATGTAATAACCTTCCTATTTTTAAAATTTAATTCTCACTTCATCCAACTTACCTGCAGTTTAAGGACCTACATTCAACTTACCTGAATTGCTCAGTAGCACGACAACCTCTGTCTTCCAAATTAAATGATTTTAGTCAATCTAAATCAATAAGCGTAGGCACTACGCGCCCCTTACCATCCTAACTTCACGACTGAATTAAAATTACACACAGCAGGTTTCTTATCTACCTCTTTTAAGTCATATTAAACTTCATTACTTAATATTTAAGTCATACGGAAGAGTAACTATCGGTAATATAAATTTACATCACTACTTTCTCTGGCATTTCACCGTTCTTACCATCTTCATCTTCAATTCTATCTCTTTCTAGGGTTCCATTTTCCTCTTTTCTTATAACATTACTTTCTACTTCCTCTGTACTACATTCATCCATAGTAACACAGTACTTCGGCTTTCCCCCTCTCACATCCCCAAGTCTGGCTAATTCAGTACGCCACTGCACGTCATATGCTTTCTTTCTCTCTCTCATCCTGATTTCTTTTTCCTCTAACAACTTAATTCTCTTTTCTTTCATTTTACTTCTAAAATATCTACCTTTAGGTTTCATTTTCATTTCTCCGTTACTATCACTTAATGCTCTCTTTAGCCGTGGACTACTGCTTCTGCTCTTATCTATCTCTCTCCTCCTCTTAACCTGTTTACTAATTATGTTCTTCTGACTATGACTTAACGCACGCTTCTCTGCCACTAATAATTTCATATTAACTTCCTCTATCACAGGACTAAATTCTTCCCTAGTTTGCCTATCTAATTTATCTATGATTGTCTGCATCTTAATCTCTTGGGTGCTTAGTACTTTCTTTATCTTACCTACTTCTATCCCTATCTTTTCTCTCATCTTCTTCACTTCTTTTTCGCTACATTCTATAGTCTCTTCTACAGCTATCCTGCGTTCATCTAAAATCTCCTTCAACTCTACTATGCTTTCTCCTACTATCTCCTCTGACGCTAATCTATTTTCACCTAAAATCTCGTCTGACTCTAATCTGATTTCACCTAAAATCTCCGCTATTTGCCGTTCCTCACCTAAGATCTCCTCCGATTCCAATCTGCTTTCACCTACAATCTCCAATGACTCTAATCTATTTTCAATTACAGTCTCCACTAATTCCAATTTGCTTTCACCTAAAATTTCATCTGACTCTAATCTGATTTCACCTAAAATCTCCGCTAATTCCAATTTGCTTTCACCTAAAATCTCGTCTGACTCTAATCTGATTTCACCTAAAATCTCCGCTATTTGCCGTTCCTCACCTAAGATCTCCTCCGATTCCAATCTGCTTTCACCTACAATCTCCAATGACTCTAATCTACTTTCAATTACAGTCTCCACTAATTCCAATTTGCTTTCACCTAAAATCTCGTCTGACTCTAATCTGATTTCACCTAAAATCTCCGCTAATTCCAATTTGCTTTCACCTAAAATCTCGTCTGACTCCATTCTACTTTCAATTATAGTCTCCTTACAGGCTGTCTTTACTGATTCTACTGCAGTTTCCCCTAAAGTCTCTACCACCTGCCTAGTTTCCACTTCTACCAATTTGCTAAAACTTTCACCTTGAGTTGCTATTTTCTCTTCAATCACAGTTACTATTCTTTCCTGAATCCTACTTTCTGCTGCTTCTAATTTCTTATCTACTGTCTTAATAATATCTTTAGCCTTCATCTCTACCTCCTCCTTAATTTCACCTCTGATTTCCTGTTTCACCCCCTGAATACTCTCCTGTAGTACCTCATACTTCTTACTCAACCCTTCATTGACTTTAACCACACTGTCTAGTTTTACATTATTCTCTTCCAGCTTCTGATTTATTTTACTCATATCTTGATTTAGCCTACCCATCTCTTCTCTCATCTCCTTACTATTTTTATTCATATCTTTATCTAATTTCTCAAATTTACCATTGAATTCCAAATAATTTCTTTTATTCTCTTCACTATTTTTATTCATATCTTTATCTAATTTCTCAAATTTACCATTGAATTCCAAATAATTTCTTTTATTCTCTTCACTATTTTTATTCATATCTTTATCTAATTTCTCAAATTTATCATTGAATTCCTTCCTACTTTCTAAATTATCTTTCTTACTCTCATCAAATTTCGCACTTAAATCTCGACTCATCTGCCTTATGAGCGCAGTTAATGGATCTTCAGGAATCTCTATAGACTTTTCTTTCTCTAGACTACCACTAGTCTCAGGATGTACCTCTGTATTCGTATCGAGATTTTCCTCTGAATTCGTGTCAGGGTTAAACTCAGGATTATTTTCAGGATTACTCTCAGGATTATTCTCAAGATTTACCTCCGACATCTTGGTATTATTCTCTACGCTCTCAACATCGCTACCGCTATCAACCTCCTTATAATTAACTTTCTTGACTGCATCCCTACTTCTCAACTGCCTCTGTTCCTCTTCCGACATCTCGAAGTACACCGTATAACAATTGCCCTTCCAAAATTTCACTTCACTTCACTGTCCCCCAAAAGCACTGACAATTTGCACTGAAATTATACACTCCTCTGACTAAATACCGAATGGTTTTCGTGCCCTACTTTGTGGCGCCAAATGTAACATTTTTAATGAGTTAACAAAACGTGGTGATGACTATTGTGGTTCAATAAAACAAACATGATATGAATAAATAATATACACTGTGGTGTGACCTTACCTGTGATAGTGTAATATAATAAGTTGTTGAGCGCCAGATTCCTATTTAAGATAGTGAATCGAAATTTATTGATTTAACCTCGGCTATCAGCAGTAGAGTCGAGAACCACTTACCCGGGCCGTAGTGAGACAAAGTCATCTAACCAATCCGTATTTAATCAAGGAGTATGATTGCCTTAATGTACCAACTACAATGAAAGAAATAGGCATTACGTTAAAGGAAATGAATTTATTTACTCAAGAACAAAATACTAATAAAACAGAATAGTGATAGTCACACAATTGAATTTAAAATTACTCAATGCGGCAATTAATTATTTAAAAGAAAATGAATATTAAAATGAATTGAAAGTTAAATGAAGTTAAATTATAATAGAGACGATAGTTTTATTGAATTGTTGGCTCACCCAGTCGAAGATTCGTCATATTTAAGAAATGATCGATGATCTCCATGTTACGTCGCTTATGTTTAAAAAAATGATGTGATATCTCATTTACTATGAAATATCCTCATTAAGTACGTTGCCATCTGTAGAAAGACTCTTGATCAGGGATATAACCCATTATGTATTGATATAGATGTCGGCAAGACATCGTTCAGTGTCGACTCTCGGTGCTCAGTCCATTAGGACCCAGAAAGCAAGGTTACAACTTCCTTCCTTCATTAAGAGCTGTAGATTAATGCCATTCTTGTCCGATGTTGCAGGTACAAATACTAATGACTTCCTTGTCACGTGGTGTCACAGCTTCCCTCTCTCTTAGCCTTCTCCATTCTTGACTCATAACTTGCAATATATATTGACGCGTATATACCGTAGAAAATGGCGTGTTGGTTACACCATTGTGGGTTTCTTAACATCTCAGGAAAATGACGCAGTTAGCCGTGGTGTAATTCTTACTACGTCGTTCAGTTTGTGACGCACAGGGTTAGTCCATATCGCCAGTCTTGTTGCAATATATAATACTTCGTCTCTTTACAAGTAATTGTTAATAAAAATCTAATTGAATATAATAATCAAAACCGCTTACAATTATCTGATATAAAAATCATCTCATGGATGTACTAGTTAATAATAATAATAATAACATGATAATAAATGAATAACCCTTTAAATATAACAGCTATGGGATCGAATCGTTACAGTACTGGTTTTTTTTTCAGAAGTCAATAGTAATTTTATCTAATACACAGAGAGTTTAACTATTATGGTCACGATGCGCAGCCACAATAGTGTGATCGTGTGCTCGTGTGATCAGTGAAATTAAGTTACACCAGAAGAAAGCGACAACCATTGATATCAGGAGGTTCTGTGGTGGTATATGTATCAGAACACCTGTGATGCGTGTGAAGTGACATCATGTATACACAGTGCTCACACATTATTTATGTATATATCTTTCCCAACGTAGAGATATTTGAGAGGCGGAAATATCCGTGGAACATTTATTGGAATGAAAAAACATTGGACTGATTGCCTAGGGCAATCCAATATTACAACAGACTTTGACGTAAGGTGCGTGAAGAAAATTATGAGTGTATATATATATATATGTAATTTAGGGTGATGTAATTTGTGTAATATGTATTTTGGATGGGGATTTTATGAACGTGTCTGGGATAATCACATGATGTACCGTGGTCACGGTAAATCACTTGATGATCCGAGGCGAATATGTTACGTGTTTTTCGAGGGTATGAAGCCATTCAATGTTTGTTTACGCGGCAACTTGTTCAGCCAAGATAATTTTCATTTAACTTATTATTATTATTAATGTTTTTGGAGCGTTTTCTTTAAAGAGTATAACTATACAGATAGGTTTTCGATTTTATAGAAAACACTATCAAGCGAAGTATTACGAACAACATTATCACGGTAAATTACTTGATTGCGGAGATTTACGGATTTTATTCAGTTAAGGGCTTATGGAGAGAGAGAGATGAGTCATCGGGAATTCGGCTACAGGAATAACCTTGTCGTGAAGCGAAGGAAGCTTGTAGTTTAACGTGACCGTTAATCTCGCGATCATAAGCCACGGGACCTCCGTTTTACGTGGAATCCGAACCACAGGACATGGCATTTCACATCGAAAATCTCACATGCATTGACCGGGAATCGAACCCGGACCGCCTTGGTGAGAGGCATACAGCTTTACCGCTGCGCCACCACGCCCCCCATGTCGTGAAGCGATGATGCAACCGAGGAACATTTACAACTGGCTGTTTCAAGAAAAGGCGAATTGGAGTGGAACGGAAAATTTACAGTAGGCAATGAACTTTATAGCGGGAAATATCGCGTGGGGCCACAGCCAATCAGAGGAGACCGGACCACAGGGAGGTGGTACACTGGAGGGGAACGGCCGGCGAGTGCATATAGTGAGCGCGCGCAGTGAAGAGGGGACCATTAACATTGTAAAACTTGTCCGAGGTGGACGCTCGTTTCGTAGGTTCCGTTGTGTTCGGACCGTAACTTGAACATTGTATTTTTGCATAGTCTGCGGACTTCGTACTCGTGTTCGATGGCGAACATTTCAGTACTGCTACTCTCAACTGACAAATTAGTCATGAGAAATACGCGATCTCTTGTGAACAGGGAGTCAGCGTAGGTGGCTAACGGATTTTGGATCCACAACTATCAAGCATTTAACTTCATCATTTTAACACCGATCTCCGCAAGAAACGAAGAAGATGGCCACGTCCATGAGGCTGATGGAAGCTCTCTTGATTCATCATGTACGAGGGAAATGCTACTGCTATTTCCAATGGTAAGCGCGACTGACGCAGAACTACGTAATCTCTCTTTTCATGGTCTCAGAATCAGAATTTCAGTAACTTCTTAAGTTGGAAATAATAGTAAATTCAATAATTCATCCGTCTCCAACGTCACGTAATTTTCCAGTGGTAAAATTAAAATCGTTATGCTCCATTTAAAATTATTATTATCATTATTAAAATTTGCCACTACTTGTTTATATATATATATATATATATATATAATAAATTCATTTCTTATACTATGCAATCTTTGCTTTCAGTAGGTAGCACTAGATATAGACCTAATTCCTTCTCCGGATACAATTGTTATTTGGGTTAATGATCCAATCATACCACGGTCTGAGTGTCAAGATTCTTAAATGTGTTCTGCCCGAGCTAGGTGTTTATAAATATAAATTTAGATTTCAACATAGTGTTGAGGTCTTGGCGCCCATTAATACAACTTATCTTAGTCAGAATAAACGTTAATTTGTCACCCAACAGTGGGGACACTAGTAAAACAGTTACACGTGTCCGCAAAACGTGGGTCTTGTTGTGGTTTAGCATCACTCACCCCAGTAAAAGCGTTACACCTTTAATACCGGATGTTCCAAAAATGAATTGGCATCTCGAAGTGACTTAAATTGAATTTGAACCCGATTGCGCCCTTTTCGTTGGATTTCTTGAATTCCTGGGAGTTTACGTTCGTAAAACAAACGTCCCAAATCCATTGGATGCAGATGTCCAATCGCTTGAGGCTCAACGCCTTGAACAAAGACTATATACGGTCCCGTATGATTTGGGGAGTAGCAATAGTCACTGGGAGGGGTACGAGGTTGTACAGGGGTTTGCACCACAGGAGTAGCCCGAACTTCCGATGTTGTAGTGTTCTCATGTTCATCCACAATATTCATTGATTCAATGTTGGCGTAACCATCAATAATAACCGCAGACGAAATATCCGGTGGGAGGCCTATTTGACCTCCCCCACTCTTCTCCGACATTGCGGCGAAGAATTTCCGAATGTATAGTACTTACATAAATCGTAACCAAGCACTAGGAAATAAAGACGAAAAAACACACTTAAATATGGATAGCAAATCGCACACCACACCGCTCACCGCACACGCAAACACCAGACTAAAGCGACGGATATGTTACTGCGTTCACAGCGGACGAGCGACTGCGGCAATGAGTTCTTGATCTTTTACTCATCAGCCATGTTTGTTTTTAACCAAGGAGTACGTAACTTTTAAGCCTTTTCAGTTAACGGCCTGCTCGATTACGCCAAAGAATAAACAAATACCGCCTCAATCATCATTTTTCAATGAGTTTTGTACAGCCCTTTAACATAACGCTTCGTTTGCTAATGCCAATCGGTGAATGTGCTGGTGAAACGCCAACGAGCTTAATGCCGATGTTAAAGTTAACAACGCATTTACTGATGGCCTGTTAACACTGCGTTGGTGAATCCGGCCCTTACCATTGAAGTGAGACTATTCCGTCAAAAATTAACTTAATGTTTTAAAGAACTGATTTGTTTTTGTCTTTTGAGCATATTGTAAGTTATTACCCGAAAAATTCGGGATCAAAATACATGATACATTTCTTGTGTAATAATATCTCATAGAGAAATGGAAATGCTTGTACACTTGTTGTTAATTCATTTGATGTGCTTGAGACACCTTGGTCATCAGCCCCGTGTAGTTGGGAGTGTGTTGAAGTTGTCTGGCAACCTGTATTGCTGTGATGATTGTAGTTGTGTGTGTAAATGTATCTGGGACAGGGATGGAGTAGACGCTCCGGGACTTGAGCAAGGCACTATCCCGGCAATTTCCCGTAGGGAGTGTGGCAAAAGCCGGGGAAAACACACTCAGGATAACCGCTGTCAGCACCGGGATTCAAACCTACAATATCCGTACTTACCACAGCTGCCCTCGCGACCATGGTGCACGTTTGACGAAGGCGGCCACGCCGCGGGACGAAATGCTTGTAGAATTTGGCTTGAGTACCCATAACCCCTCCCATTGGTCGATCCTGGCTACGCTACTGTTCACATTCCTAAGCTCAATGTTCAACTATAATTTTGGAATGTTTACTTCAGTTTATGAGTGTGTGTTACAAAACTACCTTTTGCAAGGTGGGAGAATGTGGAGAAAGTGAACTAAAGCTCGTTCGAGCAATCAACTTCCTGTAGAAAATAGACAGTGTTTTGATTTACATAGTTTTGGTTTTGTTATCTTTGAGTGTAGTGTCTTTGGAATGTCTTTGGATGCAATGTTGAGTTGTGTTAATAAAATATTGATTACTGTATATTAAAATGATTGGGCATGGAATGATTTGGTATGGTATATGCACTGTGTTTTAGAATATGCAGGGTTGTGGATTTTTTGCGATGGGGTGACGCAATAAATGCAGAGACTTATTGTGAGACTTTACACAAACACCGTCATGCAATCCAAATCAAATGATGTGACATGCTCAAAAAGGGGATTCTTTACTTCATAACAATGTCCGCTTTCACACGGCTAATTGAACCCGAGACCTATCACTTCATTAGGTTGGGAACAATTTGATAAGCTACCATATAGCCCTGACCTTGGACCTCACGAACTTCCCTACCAGGTTCTCTTGTTTTCAGAAGTCCCTGTAAATTGCATCCATCAAACGGTCGTGGAATGAATTAAAGGACACTTCTAGGTGCAAATAAATTATATTGTTAAAACATTTTTTTTAAATTTGTCATCTTTTGTATTTTACCACGGGAAACTTGAAGCTGCAATATCTGACTCGAGTTCAAAACTTCGTAAGTAACTTTTTTTTGTCAAAAGCCACACATATCAAAACATCACCACAGAGCTCTCTGCAAGTGACCTAAACATGTGCATTATCACAAACCTATTGGGCTCTTAAACCGTACAAGGTCTGTTAAAAAAGAAATCAAACTTTCAATTATTAATATAATCAATCAAACAAACAAAATGCTTTAATGAGCTCCTGGTGATGCATTGATGGTACATTGATATTCTCCTGATTTTTTCACAGTAACACTATGTTTAATGGAGGTATTGAGAAAGAAGGGGACTGGAACAAGGCATGTGCACTCATGGCTCCTTCTCTATAACATTTGTACGGTAGCACAGCCTTTTGTGGCCTATAGTTCCATAGCATAAGAAAGTTCTATGTCAGGGCATAAATCAAGCCTTTAGGGGAAGAAACCTTTGAGAATTCCTTAACCTATTTATCTTATCTGTAGAGAACACAGAGCAAATGAACCATTCTGGTTCACATTTTGGGCATGTTGGGATTCGTATCGTGGATAAATTGCTGGTCGTGAAACATAGTATGTCTTAGAGAGCAGCCATCTTTATTACACTATTTACAAAGAGTAAACGAAAAACATGAAGAAGAAATACATGGAAATAAATTAAAGATGTTCAGCTTCTCAGTCCTCCACATCCTGCCCACCCTGATCCAGGGGCGTGGCGCCCATTAGGGCGCTGAGGCTCAGCCTATCCGTAAAAAAAAGTTAAATTAGTTTTCTTCGGCTGTTATTGGTGTTTTTCGATTGATATTTCGAATATTATATATTTGAACTCGCGCTGCCTGGCGTCGTGTCTGCTCACAACCAAATCAACCAATAGCTATTCACCTCAACTCAGCCTCACGCGCGCAGACGCAGTAGCAACTACTTGGTGGGCGGGGTGAAGAGGGGGTGTATCTTGTAAACTTGTGCGTTAAGGCTTGCCCAAGGACTCCTGGAGATAGAAACGCCACAACGATAACTGCTGCAATCTAGGGGTGTTTGGCAGAACTAAGACAGCACAGCACTGGTTACAGGGTTGTCAACTATATTAAATGCAAGATAGCATAATTTTCTGACATGAAAAATTATTGAACATGGACATAAATCTGAACAGGACCCAGACATACGCAAAAAAATGAATTTAAGATAAATCTCATTATGTGTTACTTTAAAATACATAACTTAACTTGCAGAATGGTTTTTTAATGTGCTCTTTTGACATGTTGGCAGTCCTGGCTACACGGTGAATGATACCAATCTGTGCAGCCTATTGCCAGTGTGGAATGTTAAGTGCAGTGAAGTGTGTTTCTATTAATATATTTGTATCTTACTGTGTGGGGTGTTTGTGTTACAGTGTAGTTGAAAACAAATAGTAGGCATAAGTACGCTAATCTACACGACACATGCGTTTCAACGGATGCGTTCAATACATCTCATGATCCATTGAATTTTCTTATTGAAAATCCAACATTTTTTTCTCAACTCTCTTTGGAGGAAAAATTCCAGGTGAAAGAACGGAAGCCCACGCCAAGCTTGTCACTTCAGAAAACCGATGGAAAGTTTGTAAGACGGTTTCAGAGACAATGGTACGAGTCGAAACCATGGTTGAGTGGTAGTGCTACCCGAAATAGATTATTTTGTTTTTATTGTGTGCTTTTTGCTAAAGACAATTTAGAATGGGGCAAAAGAGGGGTTGGTGAGGAAAGTCTTAAAAATTTTCTTTCTAAGGCAAAAAAAAAAATGAATGTTCAATTTCACACATCACAGCAGTTGTTAAATATAATCATTTAGGTACCGCTAGAATTGATCATGCACTTTCTGAGGCGATGCGTCTTGCAGCTTTGAAACACAATGAAAAAGTCGAGCGAAATAGGAATATAATGAAAAGACTGATTTCAACTCTCTGTTTCCTGGCGCGGCAAGAGGTCACGATGAATCTGAGACGTCTTTAAACAAAGGCAATTATTTAGAATTATTGGATTTCTTGGCAGAGGAAGAACCGTATATGAAAGATCATTTATCATCCGATGGGGTATATAAAGGCACTTCCTCTGACACACAAAATGAACTACTCGAATGTATTACGGAAGTAGTTAAAGAACAGATTTTTAGTGAATTTGAAAATAGTCCGTTTATTTCCATACAGGCTGATGAAACCACGGATGTCTCAACTACAAGTCCAATGAACGTTATTTTCCGTTATGCCAATAACGAATCGGGAGAAATTGAAGAGAGATTCGTCGGATTTTATGACGTTTCATAAGAAAGTTTGTAAGACGGTTTCAGAGACAATGGTACGAGTCGAAACCATGGTTGAGTGGTAGTGCTACCCGAAATAGATTATTTTGTTTTTATTGTGTGCTTTTTGCTAAAGACAATTTAGAATGGGGCAAAAGAGGGGTTGGTGAGGAAAGTGCTCAAGGTATAGCCGCTGTTTTGCTTGACGTCCTCAAAACCTGGAAGATCTCGAAAGGGAAATTAATATCCCAAACGTACGATGGATGCAGTGCAATGGCAGGTAAAAATGCTGGTGTTCACTGTATTGTAAAACAAGAATATCCTCATGCCCTTTTCATCCATTGCTACGCGCATCAATTAAATTTGGTTCTGCTTTATGCTTGTAAAACAATTACGCAAGTTAAGATTTTTGTAGCAAACCTCGCAGGATTCCATACTTTCTTGAGCCGTTCTAGTAAAATAAGCGATCTTCTTAGAGAAAGGGGTTTCAAATTGCCAAGCTCATGTGAAACAAGTTGGAACTTTCATTCGCGCGCTGTTGCAACAATTATCATTCACTATGCGGAACTAAAAGCCGCATTTCATGATATTATAGACAATGATGGATGGGATGATAATTCCTTACATCAGGCAATTGGACTCGGCAATATATTGAATGATCTGACGTTTCCTTTTTTGCTGCAGCTTTATCATTTGATTTTTCAGCATACGGGTGTATTGTTTGTCATCCTGCAAAGCAAAACCGTAGATATAAGACGTTGCAAGTACGAAATTGAAAATTGCACCAAGGCGGTTGATAAACTAAGATGTGAAGAAGTATTTCTTGCCTGCATTGAGAAAGCTAACTCTCTCCTAAATTCAACAGGTGAACTTTAAACTACTCTAAATGAAGCAGGATCACAGAAATTGAAGAGACTTGCGTTTGAAATAGTTGACACTATAGTAGTGAATATGGAAACCAGATTCCAGGACTTTCAGAAGGTAGATTTTACGGAATTGGTAGATCAGGAAGAATTTTTGTATTACAGTAGGCCAAATAAATTCCCGACATTTATTCTCGAAAAATTGTTTAAAGTGTATCCATTCTTCGATCATGAAAAACTGACAGGAGAACTTATGTTCGTTTATAGTAGTGAGGATAAACACCTATCGCCTAGGGATTTGTTCAAATACATTATACACAATGGATTAAAAAATGTGCTCCCCGAGTGCGTGAAGCTACTTTCCTTGGTACTTTCAGTTCCGGCGACCACTGCTCCATGCGAAAGAAGCATGAGTACATTGAAACGTGTTAAAACGTACCTCCGCAACACAATGACGAACGATAGACTATCGAATTTGGCAATTTTGGCTACAGAAAAGAGAACTGTTAAATCTTCTTCCAAACGTCAAAAATTCATTTCCCGAGTTATCGAGGTCTACGCCCAGAAAAAGGACAGAAGGATCGAACTTATCTACAAAAAAATTAATGGTGAGTGATAATGTATTAATTTGCTGATGCTCCTTGTCGAATTAGATTTAATTATTTGAAATAACACATCTGCTTTATTATGACTGTGAAAGTGAAGAATACAATTTAGTTGAGATAATTGTTCTATTTTTTTTTTCATACATGGTATGAGTAACTGTGTGTGCCCCATTAAAGTAAAAAAAGGCCTGACCTCTGATGAGTTATGGGACACTGGGGGTGAGGACACAGCCTTTCCAGTAGACTAAAGCTGTGAATTTTGAGGAGTTGAGCACGTTTGTTACTTTCGGGATTCATTCAACTTCAGCCTACCCTACAAAAAATATCACGCTTCGCCACTGCCCTGGTCTATCTCGAGAGGGAAGACCAGCTTCACAGGCCGACTGATCTTGGTCCCGTTGGTCATCTGAAGGATGAGGGTTCGTATCTTGTCGTCTCTGCCTGGTCGCCTTTCAGTGATTCTCGCCTTCTGCCACGCAGGTCGTCCTGCAGTAGTACAATGTCTCCTACTCGGCACTCCTTCGTCTGTCCATTTGGGCGGTGTACTTCGTGGTAGCTTCTCAGATCAAGAAGATACTCATTCCATCATCTCTTGACGAAGTCCTCCTGAATTTTATCTGTTAGTCTCCTCTCTTTCCTCGGGTTGTGGGTTCGGAGATGTTGAGCAGGGTAGTCAGACGTGCACCAGTCAGGAAATGACTCGGAGTCAGTGTCTCAGAGCCATCTTGGATTATAGGTCGTGAGTTAATGGCGGCTCCTACTTTCACCAATAGAGTTCTGAATGCTACCTCGCTAATTAGAGCCTTTCCCAGTACCTTTCTTAGGCATCTTTTAGTCGTCCCCACCATTCTCTCCCACAAGCCTCCCCACCAAGCCACCCGTGGTGCTATAAATTTCCACTGGACTCCGTTGTGGGCTAAGTTCTGGCTCGTTCGTGGGCCAGTGAGGACTTGGCTGAGTTGTGTCATTTCTTTGTGTGCTGCCTGGAACATTCTAGCGTTGTCCGAGTAAATTGTGTTTGGAAGTCCTCTTCGTCCCACAAATCGTCTGAAGCCATCAAAAACGTCTCCGTAGTCATGTCCAAAGCCAATTCAAGGGGAAGGGCCCTTGTGGTCGCACATGTGAAAAGCACAATATACGATTTCTGTACGAGGTTCCTCACCTTAACGAGTAGTGGTCCTGCGAAATCCACACCAGTAACCGCAAATGGCATAGTATGTCGCACATGTTCTGGAGGCAACGCGGCCTCGATCTCGTTACCTTGTTGGCATCTGACAATCTTACACGGTAAGCATGTGTGGATAACCTTCTTGACAGCCCGCCGTGTCTTGAGGATCCAAAATTCTTCGCGTAGTACAGAGAGAACGATTCGTACTCCAAGGTGGTGTAGCCGTATATGAGTCTGGAGGATCAACAACTTAGTGAAGTGGTGTGCACCAACGAGTACTAGATGATGTTTCTGCTGCATTGGCAGGTCTGCATAGTGGAGTCGAATAAGGCCGTCCTGTAAGAAGGGGTTGTAGCGGGCAATCCTGAACTTCCCAGACAAGTTTTTTTCTTTTGTCATAGTGTTGTACTCTTCGGAAAAGCACTCGCGTTGGACTGTGCGTATCCAGCACAAGCACAATCGGGAAGCCTCTAATTCACGTGCAGTGAAATTACCGTAATTTTTCTCTGACTGTCTGATGTTGTTCAAGAAGTGTAAAATCCAACCCATGATGTGAAGTATTTTCCAGTAACTGCTGAATATGGAAGCAATGATGAAAGGTTCCATTTTAACGACATTAAGTGTTTGCTGATGCGTCTTTTGAGTCTCTAGAAGTGAGGCGTTAGGCATACTGCTGTGGGGCCAAGAGCTAGGATGATTCGGCTAGCCATAGAGGCCCATGCCACCAAAGTGAAGAAGACTGTAGTGCTTTTGAGGATAATCCTCGTGACAAGAGGTCGTCTGGATTAACTTTCCAACGATTTGCATCGCTTTTAATCCCACCTAGAGCGACCATGGAGTCACTCCACAGAATAGATATGGTGACATTAAAGTATGTTGCTTGGCAGAAATACCTCAGAAGACGGCAACCCACTAAGATGGCCAGTAGTTCTAGGCGTGGGAGTGTTACCTTCCTGACTGGAGACGGTCTATTCTTAGTGCAGACTAGAGTAGGGGGATGAGGAGAATTTAAACTCATAGCGTCAGCAGGTTTTAAATTGCGTGCGCTTGAGACAAGTTAGATGGTCGATATCTCGTGAACCCATGGTCGTATTTGGATGTGTGACGTGTCAAATGACTTGTCTCGAAGCCCTCTTTATTTGGTAATAGGTTGAAGTTTTTGAGAATGAGGGAAACATAATTTTTTGAGGTAAAACCATGATTTTAGACTATTTATCATATCTCGCAAACCAATAAAACTAGAAACGTGTACGAGGGGTGGTAGGACTCGGGGTAACGCCCGCTTTTTGAATGTCGTATTTATGTTTCCAAAACAATTGTTAAAGGGCCTAACTACACTTTTGTTGAAAAAATAATAATTTTTAAAACTTTTTTTTAATCTGTTAAAAATGTTCATGAAGAGAGGTTGTAGAGCGAGAGAGACGACACTGCTGGGCATGTGTTTAAACGAGGCCATTACCGGTCACGGTGGCCGTGCTTAATAGAATAA
This sequence comes from Meconema thalassinum, assembly GCA_946902985.2. Classification (NCBI taxonomy): domain Eukaryota; kingdom Metazoa; phylum Arthropoda; class Insecta; order Orthoptera; family Tettigoniidae; genus Meconema; species Meconema thalassinum. The sequence continues at coordinate 668,741,327 of OX336389.2, read as the reverse complement.
TCGATATTTCGACGGGACGGTTTATAACAGGGCGAGGGTTCCTTTTTTCCGATATTTTACCTCTTCGTCGTTCCTATATACACCTGCCCACAGGAACACGGGATTCTGTAGACACCGCCAAAATCCGGGACTTGCTGCAATCCGCTAAAGACAAGCGCCATCCACACTCCACTGCAGGTGTCTACAGAATCCCGTGTTCCTGTGGGCAGGTGCACATAGGAACGACGAAGGTGAGCGTGACCACCAGACTCAAGGAACATAACAGACACAGCCGCCTGGGTCAAACTGAGAAATCATCAGTCGCTGAGCATTCTCTCTTGCCCGGTCACGATGTACAGTACGGGGACACGGAGATACTCTCCACGACCACACACTACCACGCCAGGCTGCAACGGGAAGCCATAGAAATATCAAACACCCCGACAATTTCAATCGAAAGGAAGAAATTGAACGTGTGCGTAATACATGGATCCCGGCCCTTGGGAACACCAAGGCCAAGATATCACGCACACGTCAACCTGAAGAACCTTCCCGCTACAGCCCGGCAGTCGCCCAGGGAACACCTGACCCCCACAAGCTCGGGCGCCGAAGCCGGAGCACGCACAGCACCCCGCAACATGTACGCGAGACCAGACGAGCCGGAATGCGAAGAAAACGCTCGGCTCACCATGCTAATTTGAAGATCCAAAACTACCTTCCAGCCGTTAGTTCATCGCCAAGATCCACCCAACCAACAGTCATATTCAAACAACAATACCCCACTACAAACCGTTACCCATTATTTCAAGCCTCTTCCTCATTCCACTGCTGACCAAGGAAAGGAGCGGAACCCTTGATAATGCCGGACGCAGTTTCCGGTGAAACGTCGGGAGATATCCTGTCTGGACCACGGCCTACAAGCCCGAAAAACTTGTAATTAATTATGAACGCCGGCCGTGAAAACCTAAGCAGTTATATCTACACATGTTAGTTCTGAAACTTAGTGGTTAATTGTATATTGAATTTAAATTCACAGCTTATACAAGCACGTTTTGAACGCTGTCAAACTTTGCGAAATAGTCACATGGAACACAAAAAGTAAGTTACCTCTACCTAGCGGTGGATATACAGTACAGTATGTAATCACTCAACTACTAGCATGCTACCTAGCGGTGGATATGAGCACTCACTGAACTACTCGCATGCTTGTCAATAATGGGCGCAATTGTTCTTAGCACTAGTAGCACACACGGCGGGTTTGCATTATCGTTTATTACAAATATATCTTGTTTAAATAATGTAACAAAACAGTTAAATGACGCAATAGTATGAGCAATGTTGTATTGCCTAAAATGTAATACTATGCAAGTGTTTAACATTTTACAATTGCATTAGTAAACAGGTTGTAACATGTAAAAGTGCATGGGCATTGAGAAAACCAAGGCGTAAAAATTTGTCTAAGAATGCTATTTAAGCCTAGGTCATAAAGTACTAATGTAAATAAACAATATCCTTACTTTCACAACTTAACGAACCAAACCAAACTATAGAGAACCAAAGCCAAATCAAAACTGAACCAAAACATAGTCGCGCCCATGACAAATTGCTCCTACTATCAATCGCGCCTACTATCAATCACGCCTACTATAAATCGCGTCTACAATCAATTGCGTCTACTATAAATTACGCCTAATATGAATCACGCCTACTATCAATTGCGCCTACTATAAATCAGCCTACTATCAATTGCGCCTATTATAAATCGCGCCTACTATTAATCGCGCCTACTATCATTTGCTACTACAGTGTAACCCCTCAAATCCGAACCCCGGAAATCCGAAATCCAGGGTAATCCGAACGAGCTTTTTCGACAATTTTAAGTTATTAAAAACACTCAAAAAAGAGAAATATATATTTAGTGATATAACAATTATGCATTCTACATTATAAACTTATTTTGCATATTTAGTTGAAAAATTAACAAAGAAGTACAGATAGCATACCTATATAACATAGTGTTGATGTGCCTACATACGTATCTCATCCAGGATTGAAAAACGAAATAGTTGGTTATTGTAATTCCTTACGTTAATCACTTTGCAAAAACAATGAAATGACAACAGAAACACACAAAATATCACGTAATCTTTCACTGGAAATCAGTTGTCTTCAATTGTCGAAGTGACGAAAACTTTCCCGCGGACACAATTGCGCGCCACAGTCGCATGTAGGCCTACATGACATCGTTTGGCGTGGGTGCTGCGTGTTATTCTACGAAGTGCAATGCGATGTCAAGAGCAGATGCAGCTTCAGTATAAGTCACATTGCCTGTCGAAGTTCTTCTTCCTCACTGTCACTAGCTATATTTCTGTCATGTTGACTTTGGACCAGGCTCACTATTTCGTGTTTGCTGCGTTCTTCATTGATATCATCTGCTGCCGACTATAGACAACCTTGTATATAGATATTTTTCGGCTAATCCGAACAAATTGAAATCCGAACAGGCTACAGCCCCAATTAGTTCGGATTTGAGGGGTTTCACTGTACTCTAAATTGCGACTACTATCAATCACACTTTTTGTCTACCTGCTTTTGCACTCTACTTTTGATCTTATATTTTACACTCACTTGTTGACTTATTTGGTCTTGGAAAGTATATCAGCCCTTTTAATAGCAGCATAATGCTTACCACTGGTCCTTTTTATGACAACGTAATGCTTACTGTTCTGTTTGTGAGCAACAACAACACACTAAAATTCAAAAAAATCCAAATTACTCTTAAGGTTAATCATTGACTCTAAACTCTTACTCTTATCTCTATTCCAACGCCTAGTTAAAAACACTATATTTTTTAAATTTTCCAAAAAGTTGAATTGGGAAAGTAGGCTATATGTTTAAACTAAATAATCATATAAAGTCATCTGTTAACTGTTACAACTACCCCTCCCACTCTCAGTCAAAAAAATAATATTGTATTTTCAATTGTTTTCTATGGTTAATGATTGACTAAGAGTGAGATAGTGGTAGCTATCTAACTTGTTTGATGAAAAATAATGTTCAGCCTCCCACTCCCATCCATCTGTGACGTCATATCCAGTCTCAAGGCAAGTCTAAACTTGTAGAACATGTCACGTGACAACCCAGAAATATCTCAAGCATTAATCCCTAATGAGTAAATTTAAAGATTTTATCACACCTGATGGATAGAATTCATGGTTCCTTAGGGTCTTTACACTCACATATCGGCTACCCAAGTCTTGTTCGCAGCGTCTCGAGGCACTCCTCCGTTGTAATGGGCATCCCCATCATCTATCTCAAAGACATATTATTTGAACCTAACCCTTTTAAAGTTATTGCATGTGCTAATGATCCATAATCTTGAAAACACTCCTTGTAACCCTTTACCTAAATCCTAGGACATTTTAACAACATTTAGAATGATTCTGTCAACATTTTAGAAAATTTTGCTGAATTTGTACATCATTTTTAGAGGAAATTTGATAAAGTGTGAAATAACACTATATTCCTCACATGTTTCCCCATGTTCCCTCAGAGTTAAATGTTAGCATGTGAGTTGAATGTTAGCGATCAAACCTGTGCTAGGAAATATGTATTGTACTGTACCAATTTGATGGGGACAGGAGTCGAACCCTTGATAGTCAAGTCATGAAAAGATAGGAATATTCATAAGACTTTAAGTTACATACAGGCTAGCCGTGAGGCAATGTGAAGCAACTCACGCATGACTCAAAGCAGTTAATGTCCCTCATCTAAGTTATAGGATGCAAGCCGCGTCTGAGTCATAAGCATACACACGCAGTGGAAAAGTTGGGTAGGGTAGGCAGGCAGGGGATTGATCGCCGGAGCCGATTTAGCACTTTATTGGCAACATTGGATTGCAGTCCAACACCGCAATGTTGTGAAATAGTCTAATTTCTTGGAAGCCACGAAAAATTATATAAGTTTTGGCACGCTTATCTGAATAACTCGGGGAGTTAGGAATTTAGCGAATATAAAAATCTTTAATAAATGCACAGGAGAAAAGTGCTGACTAAGGCTACGTAATGCATGGGAGGAGCAAACTGGTCGCTAGTAGTAGGAGGTAAAAAGAAATCTCGCCCACGCACTACAGGGGCTCTTTTTAATTTTTATAGAAATTTGCTGTGATCGATTTTTGAAAAATAAAGAGGAATTGTAACGTTTAGATCCTCAGGAACCCATAGATAATTTTTATACCAAAGTAGGACAGCTGGTTCAAAAGATAGTTTTGAGAAGGACGGCAAAGTAATTTTTTTATGAATTATGAATAAATAGCGAGGCCGTGAGCCAGAAAGTATTCAGTCTTCAGTGTCCGTTGTGACGGGACACGCTGGATCAGTCTTCAGCAAGCCGGAGGGCGTTGCGCTGTTTCGCCGAGTATACAGTATACGGATCCCTCTGAGGAGATACCGCATCACATCGCCAGTTCGCCATAATACGCTGTGTCGTCAGCGAGATTAAGCCTTCAATTCTAGTCAGTCCAAGTAGGACTTGACGCCGCGCCATAAGAACACTAAATCGAACGTGGAAGTCTCAAGGGAGGGCCACGGAGTTCGATCCAGAAATAAGTATTCGAAGCAGAACAGAAACGATAATTCGAAACCACAGGAAGGCGCCGAGTGCGTAGAACTATTCGAACGAAATGTCGTATCAGCGAACAAGTACGCCACAGAAGTTCGCAGTTAGGTCCAGTCGAAACACGTTAGACGAAACATTATCGCTAGCGTCAGGACAGTTACAGGATCTCATGGTCTTTGAAGGATAGCCATGAAGAAATAGGACCGAGTGGCGTAAGTAAAGTGAAAAATACGCGCTCAAAGTAAAAGTATACGCGCTCAAAGTATAAAGTATACGCGCTCAAAGTATAAAGAAAAGTGCAGAACATTGGAAACGAACAATACGAACTTTGTTATAGCAATAACAGTTCGAAAGTAATAAATTCCGCAACCAGTCGTTGCCCACATAAAGAAGCAACGTTAAGTTATTAAACTAGGGTGTTTAAACGTTGGAAAAGGACGATAGAACTTTTGAGTCGAGACCACGGGTCAAAATCAGGAGTAGTCGCAGAGATAGAACGTGTAACCAACACGAGAAAAGGAACAAGACCGTCGTCTAGGAACGTTTTGGAAAAACCACCATTAGCGTCCTGAGATACGGCATAGACAATTACACTAGGTGTAATACATTGTAATTTCATAGGAAAAAATAGGACTAAACCCTAGAAGGTTTTTAAACACGTGTGAAGTGTAAAGTAGTGAATAATCAAAAGGTTTAATTTACGTGAGAAGTGTATTTAGTGATTTTTGAAAAGTGTTATATATTTTGTGTGTAAGTGTCCCAAACAATGGGAAAAATTATGTCTATTTTTGTAAAGAATATGTTCAAAGTGAAAGCCACGTGTGTTATGTTGTGCCATATTGGTCGTAAAATGTTTTGAATTACGACAATATGTGCGGAATCTTTCACGAAGCAGATCCATAACTACAAGATGGGGTGAGTACAGATGAATTGTATTATGTGATCATTGTGTAACCAAATTTGAAAGCACCATTGTGAAATATTATGTGCAAAGTGATTATACTAAAAATGTCAGTGATGAAATTGCAATTTGTAAAGTTCGGCCAGAATGATAAGAGCCGCGTAGATGAAATACTTGCTTTTATAAAGAAAGAGTAAAACCCGAAGGCATGCAAGCCATTATAATGTTAATGAGGAGGGAAGGGACCAAATAAAATTGTTGTTAATAGAACAAATTAATAATTAATAAAGATCAGTGACGGCTGCCTCCGTGGCTTAGGCGGCAGCACGCTGGCCTCTCACCGCTGGGTCCGTGGTTCAAATCCCGGTCACTCCATGTGAGATCTGTGCTGGACAAAACGGAGGCAGACAGGTTTTTCTCCGGGTACTCCGGTTTTCCCTGTCAAAAATTTCATTCCAGCAACACTCTCCACTATCATTTCATTTGTCATTCATTTAATCATTGCCCCAGAGGAGTGCGTCAGGCCTCGGCAGCCGGCACAGTTCATATCCTCGCCGCTAGTTGGGGGCTTCATTCATTCCATTCCTGACCCGGTCGGAGACTGGAAGCAGGCTGTGGATTTTTTTTCAGTGACGGCTAATGTACGAGAAATAGTAAAAGGAAATAAAGTTGAGTATAACGTAATAATACGCAAGTGAGCTAGTAAGCTAATAAATAAAGTCAGTTGAAAGATACCGTAACGAATTTTTAAAAGTTGAAATAAATGGTTAAAGTTGTTAACAAACCAAGAACGGTTAATATATGTTAAAGTAATATGAAGGCATTGTCACCTTAGTAAATAAATCAGTGGAGGCGTTCAGGCCTAATAAATATAAAGTAAACAGGGACGGACCACAGTAATTGAAGTAATGAGTAAAATAAGTAGGTTCGCTATTCTTGAGAGGATACCGAACTGAAAAGTGATTGAAATATTTGAAGATCCAAGTTGAAAATATATGTGGTGTCGCCAAATAAAGGCTGAAATAAATGGATAAAGTTACATGCAGAAGGACGATACGTTAAGACTGTGGGGAAATCGTCGGATAACCGGGGCGGGTTTATACGCCATTATTATTGTTGAATCAGAGTGACGGAGCTTCTCACTACTGAAATGTATGATTCTCACGTAGCCAGGATGCGCGTGATGGAATAAGTTGTCGTAAGACTGGATGGATGATTGTGTGTTAGGCAGATAGCCGGATTGCGGTGGAATTGATTCACAATCGTGCGCTACTCTAGCCTAGCAACCAGACAGGGCATGGCGTTCCTGGGTTGGTTAGCTATATATTTGTATTCCCATGGCAGCAGAGTTATAATTGTATCCACTACGGGCTGAAAATACGTACATGTTAAAAACCCTAACAGCATAGAACGATCCTCCAAGTACTGCATTAGTAAACTTAAATGATAATTAGACTGTGCGCAGTCAGTACAATGAGAATAGGTAATGAAATCCTTGGATATTCAATGTTAAATAGTGGCCGTCGTAGAGAAAGCGAAACATATGGTTTCTGAATGAATGTGCAGGTCGTTATTGTTGTGGTAGGTCCGACCGCTAGCCGCCCTCTTGAGGCAGAGAGAGCTGATTTATTACGGTCAGGCGAGGAGCCGGTAGACTCGTAAAAATCCGTCACTGAGTCAGTAAAAGCAGTAAGATAAGAGCTAGGTTTGAAACTTGTTTAAATGAACTGTATGAAGCAGAAGTATTTGTCTGCTAATGTAGTTATTATACGTGGATAGATCCTCCCGCCTAATAGCCTTAATGATAAAAATAAATGCTTTTAAATGTGAGAATTGGTTCCTTACCCTAAAGAATAAAACGGGTTAAGAAAAATCATAAGAATTGAGCTCCAGGGAATGCGGGTTCCATGAAGCTAAATTCATAGGTACACAATGGTTACATTACAATAAACAGTAGATACAAATGGATGGTACTCGTAGTAGTGTATGTATAGTTATGTGTGAGGGAACACTTGTGTTTTGAAAATATGTGGAGAAGAAAAGAGATTAATTCAAGTAAGGTAGAATGATATTGAAGCCTAGAATGTATGGCTAAATGAAGGCATTAGTTGTGAAATGTAAATGTCCTGATGTCGAAGCCCGACAGGGTGGAGACTCAGTGAAGAATATGTTAAAGAACCCCAGATTAGAAGGGTTCAAAGATTTAAAATGCCAATAAAGTAATATAATAATATCATGAAATGGATAATAAAATAAATCCAAAATCGTAAAGCAAGATGTAATGATGAACATTAGGGTCATTTGTGTATTGAAGTTGTAGTACATGTTTACCATTGTTTGAATGTTGTGTTGTAATTTTGTTGTTTTTGAGTTCTTTTAATGAATTAAAGTAATAGTATAGTAGACTTTGTTCTAGTTTTCTTTATAGATTGTGCATAGTTGTGTTCACATTCTAAATACTTGGTCAGATAGTGGGAATGAACGGCACACACCCTCATCTGAGCTAGACTTGTCTCTAGCGTTATTGGTTTGCGAGATATGACAAAAAGTCTAAAATCATGGTTTTACCCCAAACAATTCTGTTTCCCTCATTCTCAAAACTTCAACCTATTAACAAACTAAAGAGGGCTTTGAGACAAGTCATTTGACACTTCACACATCCAAATCCGACCATGGGTTCGCGAGATATCGACCATCTAACTTGGCTCAAGCGCGCACAATTTAAAAACTTCTGCCGCCATGAGTTTAAATTCTCCTCATCCTCATGAATCTAATTCTGTGTCCCATCGTACACCTAGCACTCCGGTTTCTCTTTTCGTTTCGCATCCTTCGGCTCTCCATATGTCTGTCAATGGTCCAGAATTTGTTGCCCATTTTGCCATCGGCATCCGTATCTGTCATAGTAGACCAGTCACCTCATAATATAAGGTGATAACTCTTGTCATCTTCAGCTCCCGCAACAAAGTCGTCCATGAAAGTGCTTTGATCCATAAGTGCTGCTGCTGTCGGAAACTGATCCTTGAATCTCGTTGCTAGTTCACAGAGAGTTACAGACAGAAGAAAGGGACTGCTTGCAAGGCTGAATGGTAGGCGAGTGTATCTATAGACGGCTATATCATCTCTTGCCTGCCATTTTCAAAGTTCGTCCTTCTCGATGTTGAACCTGAAGAATCTTGTTAAATCTCGGTCTTCCGTATCCAGGCGTAATTGAAGGAAAGCCTGAGTTCCATCTCCTACTATGGCTTTGCGGTAAGTCCAGAAGCGGATCAACGAGGACAGTATTTCTGGTAACAGATTACGGCCTGTTTCCAGAACATCATTGAGGGACAGTGCATCTCTCTCGTGGGATGATTCGTCAAAGACGATCCTCCATTTCTCTGTGCCATTTCTCTCTTTTTTGATGGGGTGATGAGGCAAATAGTATACATCATTTGTGGTTTCCTCTGTAGCGATCAGCTGAACCTGTCCCATTTTTATGGGGTCCATCATCTGTGAGTGGTACATTTCATTGTACTGAACATTAACGGCAAGTTTTTTCTGCAATGTGTTTAAATGATTTAGAGCATTCATATGGTTTGAGGGTAAGACCAGATCTTCTTTCTTCGGTAGGGATACTACCCTCCGCCCGTCTTGTATGTGAAACGAATCGTGGAATTCTCGAAGAATGGTGGCGTCTTTCGTTGTGAGGGTTCTTTTCTGATCTTCCCTAGGGACACTAGATCCCAAAATCGTCGCATATCATCGCCCTCGGCAGATGGGTCCTTAGCAGTATGAATGTGGTTCACGTTTACGCTGTGGACTGTAATTCCTGACCTATTTCCACTCAGAATCCATACAAATCTAGAAGGAAGCAGTACTAACATGTCTATGAGGCGTATTGGCTTGTTGTCAAATATCACCTTCCAATAATTGTCTCCACCTATTAGAAGTTTTATAGGAAGTTCGTTGTTGTCATCCTTGGGATAAGCAAGTCTCAATTTTCGTAAGCGTGACAGGGACTGTACGTCGAGTGGAACAGTCGGATGTGGCGAGTAAACATTGTCACTCTCAAATGCAGAAATACGCAGAGCAGCCTCCGTGCATAGTCCTCTGATGTAGAGGTCAATGAGTCTGCGAAAGATGTGTGACGAGATGATTCGAATCTGGTAACTGTCAAATCCTTGTATACCACGATATTCAGTTGAAGCTGATCCACCAGACTTCGGCTCACGAAGGTTGATTGACTGCCAGCATCCAAAATGCATCGCGTACATTTCCACAGACCGGTGGGCCCTGTGATCCAAATATTCGCCGTTTGAAGATAAGTGAACTGCGGCATAGTAACGTCAATCTTACCCACGGATGTTGATGCGGGCTGTTCTCCAGTGCTGTTGGAAATATGATGGGATTTTTGCACTTCTTCATGCAGGCCTTCACACTGTGACCTTTATTGAGGCACAAGAAGCATCGGTTGGCAGTTTTTAACTTTTCAATCCGCTCAGCTACATTGCGGATCTTCACACAGTTCTGCGCCCAGTGACCTTGAGTCTCACAGAACACACAGAATTCAGAATACAGTTTCTTTGCTTTCATTTCCATCCGTTTTGACTTTGTGTTTACGTGGAGTGTCGCGGCCGTGCCTGAGAAAGAATCCAGCGAAGTGATATCTCCTCTGATTTTCTGTGTGATCACAGCTCCCTCTACCTCCTCATTCTGGAACTCCATCAACTTGGTAATGTGACTCTCGGGAATGCTCTCTCGCTTGGAATAAATTATCCAACGGCGGACAATACCGTGAGGGAATGCTCGGAGAATTTTAGGGCATAACATCCGCCCGTAATTATCTACATTCTCCCCTAAGGCCCGTAAGGCTTGTACGCGTCTATTGCATTCGATGTACATGGCATTTAAAATAGGAGGAGTATCGTATGAAATTGGTTGTAAGGCTACGAGATAGTCAAGATGGGCCTGAATGATGCGGTCAGTGTTTCCGTAGCGAGATATAAATATCCGTTTTGTTTCTTCATAAGCATTAGCCGTTATCGGTATTCCATCAACTAGATTCTTCGGCTCACCATCCAGATATCCACGGAGAAAGACGTGCTTGTCAATGTGAGTGAGAGATTGATTGTTGTCTACAGAAGACTGGAATTGCTCACAAAAATGTGCCCAATTTTCAATGTCACCTGCGAATTTGTCTAATTTTACGGCAAGGAGCTTCACTGTGTGTGTGTGTGTGTGTGTGTGTGTGACGGGTGTTGGGACTGGAGATCCTGGCTTGGTTGCATACTCATTCCGGCGACCTATGTTGTCAAACTGGAGAGTGACGTAGATTTCTTCTTGGCGTGTGATGCTTTTAGAATAGCTCTCTTCGCAATGTCTATGTATTCTTCACATTTCTCGACATCGGCCTCGTATTCTGCGTCAGTCAAACATTCCTGTATAGTATCGTCCAGGACTGAGAGATGATCTAAAGCATCTTGGAGTCTAGTGAGATTATATTCGTATTCTGAGATGTCTCTCACCGTAGCGCTATTTATTATCGTACTGAATTTGGTTCCAGTTGCTCGTTCCGTCTTCCGCTTTCTTTTCAAATACGCTAGTTTACTTTTAACATTGTCGTCTTGCATCTTGAAGAATGGGTGACAAAATAAATAAATAGTACCGTGCTGCTGACTAGTGAATGTGATTGTCTGATGTCAAGGAATGCGTAATAATCGTGAGATCGTCTTGTAGTGTCCGTGATGGCTACCAGGTATTTAGTTCAGGATCTACCGCTAGATGGCAGCACTTGCTGCGTGGATTCAGTTACGTAGTGTAATTATATTACAATTCATGCACAGTTTAGTCGTAGTAATGTCACTTTTGCAATAATATGAAAAAACTGTAATATCACGTAGTGTCAGGCGCGTGTAGAAGAAGTTCCACTATCTTCTTACCTCGTAATCCGGCATGGCGTTACGTGGCTGCTTGTACGCAACGTGATTGCTGTTCTATAGTGAGAGCATCACCAGTTTACTTTTTACACAAGTAAAACACAACTGCCCGTAATCTAATATATAACTCTACGTAATCTAAAGTTTTCAGCACCAATGTTGGGATTCGTATCGTGGATAAATTACTGGTCATGAAACACAGTACGTCTTAGAGAGCAAGTATCTTTATTACACTATTTCCAAAGAGTAAAAGGAAAACATGAAGAAGAAATACATGGAAGTAAACCAAAGATGTTCAGCTTCTCAGTCCTCCACAGGGCAACACTGTCTTTTAAAGGAACATCCATGATGGAGAACAACATTATGCACGTTTTGGGAACTAGCACAATCAGAATTGTCACAACCCAGTGCTTCAAAATGCTACATTTTCAACTTCATGGTGTTAGATTATATTTTTAAAGCCAAATCTCTACAATATCAATTTTGTAACTCTCATTACATATAGCCTACTGTATCTTAAGACCACCTTATTCCACTGTACTTACACATATGGGATAGGTTTCATTTTGTGCTGTTCAATGTGGTGTAGAAGAGGGGTAAATATCCTCCATGCTTCTGATAGCTCATCTGATCGAACGAAATGCATCTGAGACCCACAAAACACATCCAGTAGAAGTCGTTCATATGCATCAGGCATCTTTACTTCCTGAAACAACACAATGAACATGACATTACGTAACAACACCACCACCACCACCATCACAGCAACTGTCGAGTATGATGAAAACGGGACCAAAGTCGAGATTCCAGGCAGACTCATTAGCCTCATTTCCACATCTGACAGCAAGAGGGCACTGGAGAGCAACGATATAACCTAGATACACCAAAGCTCCCTATGTGACATGGTTGGAACCTAACATAGGATTTTTGTGAATCATAGGAATGACTTAGAATATAGCTCCACTTCGAGCAATTAGCAAGTCAAGGTTGCAACGTCGGTCCAGAACTAACAACTGAGAGTTTGTCACCGAAAACAGAGCTTACCCCAGGGCCCAAATATATGATCTACTTCTCTGCTTTCTACACTGGCCTCACATCTACCTACACAGTACCTACTCGATCCCATAATGCCACCTTTGGCGAGTGTTTCACTGTTATAGTTATCAAAAGATTAGAAACTCAGAAATTTCACACCAGTTCATCTAGATTATAGAACTGATCCTGAGTTTTAGATAGCTCTGATGCAACCCTTTCCTCAATCCCCATCTTCTCTCACGCGAACACCGACAATGACTTGACATCCTGCTGTACCAAGCGTGTCTATCATAAATCGCTCTTCCTTTCTAGCTTACAAAAAAAGCCTTGTAATTCTCATCGGGAAAAAAACAAGGAAGTGTGTGTGAATAGCAATGTTAATTTTGTTTGCGCTTATTTTCTTTTGTTGTTTTCGAACAAGAAGAAGGCCTTCAAAATATTTTTGTTTTCCCAATTCAGGTGAATATTATTTTGACTGATACATCTGATCTGTTTGCATTCAATCGAAAGTATTTTTTGTAATAGCAGTAAAATTTAGTTTGTATTGCCCTATGCAGGATTTCTTTAAACTTCTGCTTGAAGTAGGATCTGAGGCACTGCTCCTGCCTTTCTTGTTTCAATGAGAATACAAAAATACTACAAATAACTTATACGGTACATTTTGACACTCGATACCATACTAGAATGAAAGAACAGTGCAAATGTACAAATGGAAATTTTTTATTCTGAAGCAACCAGAAAATTGATCCTATTAAGGTAGATACAGTTATTTTCTATTGAAATAACATGAACAGGTATGAAAGGGAGTCTGAACAAGGGATTACGACCATGAAAATAAATAGATTAAAAATAAGATGTCTTCTCACATTTTTGAAAAATCTTCCCACTGCTCATTATGACATTGTAACATATCAAAATGTAATGTTTTTCAGTCGGTCAACACGATTATACTCAATTGTATTGGGTGTTTCCCTAATCCTGAAAACAATTTACACGAGATTCATAACTAATAATAATAATCGATGTAACTACTGCTGCTATGAAATAAATAGTATTTATTAGTCTCATGTAATTTTTTTTCAGGATCAGTTAAACACTAAATACAAAAGTTCGGTGCTTTTCAGTCGGTCAACACGAATGTACCCAAATGAGTTTGGTTATACCCTAATCCTGAAAAGAATTCCATTAGGTTAATAAATACCCAATACAATTGGGTACAATCGTGTTGATCAACTGAAAAACATTAAATTTCGATTACTAAATCAACACTGAAAAATAGCTTCAAACACCATAATTGTAACATATTGAAACGGTTTGCCTTTGCTCCACGTTGAGCGTCAAATGTAACGCTTTTTATAGCCCTCACTGTTGGGTGACAAGTGTAACGGTTTTACTCGCCCTTCCTTGCACTTTGAAATATTAATGTATTGTTTACTCTGACTAAGATATGTTGTATTAATGGGCGCCAAGACCTCAACGCTATGTTGAAATCTAAATTTATATTTAACAACACCTAGCTCTGGTAGAACACCTTCAAGAATCCTTACACTCAGATCGTGGTATGATTTGATCATTAACCCAACTAACAATTGTATCAGGAGAAGGAATTGGTTTATATCTAATGCTACCTACTGAAAGCAAAGATTGCATGGTTAAAAGAAATGAATTTATTATATAAAACAAGGATAGCAAAATTAATAATAATAATAATATATTCTGAATTTAAATTGGAGCGTTGCGATTTGAATATTACCGCTAGAAAATTACGTGAAAACGGAGTCGGATAAATTAGTGATTTTACTCTTATTCCCAAGCTATGAAGTTACTGAAATACTGAAAATGAAAAAAAAGGACGAGAGATTACGTAGTTCTGAGTCATTCGCGCTTACCACTGGAAACTGACGAAGCATTTCCCTCGTACTGGATGTTGAAGAGAGCTTCCCACAGCCTCCTGGACGTCGTCATCTTCTTCGTTAGTTGATGAGATACTTGTAGATATGATAACTTTACGGTCCGAACATCGGAACCAACACTCGAGCAACCACAACGGTCAAGTTTTACAAAGATAATCGCCTAGCCTCCACGGCGCGCAAACCATATATGCCCTCGTCGCCTCCCCTCTCTGGATCCGGCTTCTTCTCGCCCGCTCTCCTCTGATTGGCTGAGCCACCACGCGCTACCCCCCCCCCTCAGGGTCATTACACTCAGCGCGAGGATGATGTCGATTACCGTTCCAGACTATTTCGCCTTTTCTTGAAGCAGCAACCCAGGCTTGCGTCATGCTTCTTGACAAGCATAAGCCTGTAGCCGAATTCCCCGTGACTCATCTCTCTCATAATACCCTAACTGACAAAACTCCGTAAAATTCCGTAATCATATAATTTTCTATGATAATGTTGTTCGTAATAATTTGCTTGATAGTGTTTTCTATGACATAGAAAACCTATCTGTATGCTTATAATTTTATAAAAATGCTCCAAAAAATACCTTAATAATAATAGTAAGTTAATAATAATAATAATAATAAATTAACATGAAAACTTCTCTTGGCTGAACAATTTGCCGGGTTAATAAATATAGAATGGCTTCCTACTGACTTATGTCAGTGGCAAAAGATCCCCTCGAAAAACACGTTACATATTCGCCTCGGATCATCGGATGATTTACCGTGACGACGGTCCATTATCCGATTATCCCAGACACGTTAATAATCCCCATCCAAAATACATATTACATAAATGAATTCACCCTAAATTACATATATATACACTTATAACTTTTCTTTACGCACTTTGCGTCAAAGTTTGTTGTCACTATGGATTGCACTTTGCAACCAGTCCAATGTTTTTCATATAGGATAATATCCCACGGATATTTCCGCCTCTCAAATTTCTCTATGTTGGAAAAATAGACATAAATAACGTGTGAGCACTATGTATATAAGATGTCACATCTCACGCATCAAAGGTGTTCTGATATATTTATCACCACAGAACTTCCTAATTTCACTGGAGGTCCCTTCCTTATGGTGAAATTTAATCTCACTGAGCACACGATCACACTATTGTGGCAGCGCATCGTGACCATAATACTTAATCTCTCTGTATATAATACAAAATTAATATTGACTTCTGAAAAAAAAACAGTAAGTGCGCATTACATATAACACCAAATATTTCTGTGCCGTAATCGCCCTGTCTTCTTAAGTTCCCGTAGACCATATTCTACTTAAGACTAGTTCTCAACTCAGACCAGTTCTCCTCACTCAAATAATACCTTTGTACTAATTACCTTAAATTACACACTTACAACTCTTACATGGCGAGGCCGTAAACATAAATCACGTGTGCTGTTATGTATGAGTTTCATGAAGGACTGTCTCGCCTTCTGATGGCCCATCTTTTGTCTCGTGGACGCCTTAAGCAAAAATACCCTGTTCAAGCGCTCACCCATCTCTAGGAGACAAATGGGAATTCACCAGCGCTACCAAATTCTGGCCTTGGTGTATCGAGACATTTTAGTGCTCAAGAGCATCCGAGACCAGATCTTCCACGCACCAAACACCACACTTACTCATTTGATAGGCTGGCTCGCCAGCTAAACACACTTGCTTTATGACACATAATTAATGTCCTCACGTTGCTCCCCTAGCATATTTCTCAGTGTCTGTAACGATGCCCTGTTTCTACTGTCCACACATGCACATATTAAAATACCGTCCTCTGCTTTAACCACAGGATAATCCCTACATAAATTAGTGTCCCTCGATAACATGTCTGCAAGAATGTTATCTTTACCTTTAATATATTTTACTGTGAATTCGCATTCCTGCAGAGCAAAAATCCACCTACTAACTCTGTTAGAACTGAGTTTACAAGTCCTCATATACAGTAATGCATGGTGATCTGTATGGATCTCAAATTTCACCCCTACTAAATACATTCTAAATTTCCCTAAACTGAAAACAATACCTAAAAGCTCTAACTCAGTAATCGTGTATCTTTTCTCTGCTGCTGTCAGTCCTCGCGAGGCCAAAGATACAATGCATAGATTACCCTCATCATCTTTCTGACATAATACTCCAGCAATGCCTATATGTGAAGCATCTGTCATAACCACATATTCCTTATCTTTTAAAGGATATTTCAGCACTACAGCTTTCTCAAAACCTTCCTTCAGCGCTCTAAAAGCCTGTTCATGCTTGGACTCCCATCTCCACCGAGTCCCACTTTTAAGCAATTCCCTAAATGGTTCTACCAACCCTGAGTGTTTAAGAACGAACCTCCTGAAAAAGTTGCAAATTCCCAGGTATGTTTTTAACTGTTTAACATTATGTGGCATCTCTGCGTTAAGTATCTTATTAACCCTACTTTCTTCTGGTGTAACACCTCTACTCGACACTCTATGACCTAAAAATGTCACTTCTGACTGACAGAATGACGACTTAGACAGCTTCAAAGTGAACCCTGCCTGATCAAACTTCTGAAAAACTATATCTAAATGGCGTAGATGCTCCTCAAAACTGCGTGAACTAATTACCATATCATCAATGTAAATGGTTACAAACTCTCCTGTGTCATCCCCTAATGCGATGTTTAAAGCCCTAATTAATGCTGCTGAACTACTCTTTAACCCATAAGGTACCCTACAAAACTGATAAAGGTTATATTTATGACTAAAAGCAGTAAATGAAAAGGAAAGGAAGCTTGTAGTTTAACGTGACCGTTAATCTCGAGATCATGAGCCACGGGACCTCCTTTTTACGTGGAATCCGAACCACAGGACATGGCATTTCACTTCGAAAATCTCACATGCATTGACCGGGAATCGAACCCGGACCGCCTTGGTGAGAGGCATACAGCTAGACCGCTGAGCCACCACGCCCCCAAAAGCTGTAAATGGTCTATCTTCGTACATAACTGGCACTTGCCAAAAACTGGAACTCAAATCTACACAAGTGAAATACTTCTTCCCCTCAAATGTTTGCATTAATTCCTCTAATTACATAGATTTCAGCTGATCTGAACTAATTCTACTGTTAACCAAACGAGCGTCTAAACAAATACGAACTGTGCCGTCGGCCTTGGATACCGTAATCAAAAAATTAACATATGGACTGTTAGAGTGCTCAATAATCCCATCTTCAAGCATCTGGTTAATTTGTGCCTCAACTGCACTCTGATAAGCGAAAGGTACAGGATATCTATGTCCTGTGAATACTGACCTATCATTAACGTTCAATGAGTGTGTATAGCAATTGACCATACCAATGCGATCCTCAAAAACTCTCCTATTACACAATAACACATCATAGAGCCGAACACACTGTTCCACCTCTATATTTCCTTGAAATGCAGCATCACGTAACGAGTCCTCTAGACTACCGTTCGTAATCACACTGCCCACAAAACATGGAGAACCCCGCTCTACGGCTGGCGATATCTCATTTAAAGTACAAATCACACCTACAACACTACTTCTCTGAATATGGTCATTGAACGCTACTTCTACTTCAGAATTACCCCATTTAAATTTCAAACTCCCTACATCATAACATAAGTTACCAGACACTCTACTTAGCCACTCTGAACCCAAGATAACACTGAATAC
Source organism: Meconema thalassinum (assembly GCA_946902985.2). Lineage (NCBI taxonomy): Eukaryota > Metazoa > Arthropoda > Insecta > Orthoptera > Tettigoniidae > Meconema > Meconema thalassinum. The sequence goes on along the minus strand of OX336389.2, from coordinate 668,723,270 downwards.
TAAATTTGGAATTACAAGACAAATCTGCTTCTCTACATGATTATTAATTTTAATGTCTACTAAAACTTGCTTAGAAATTACTTTAGACCTCTTCCCAACAGCTGTGATAACAAAAGTGCTTTTAATTGGCATCTCCTCAAAGTTTACTCCAGTTCCTTTCATTTTATCATAAAATGCACTACATATGCAACTCTTCATACAACCACTATCAATCAATACATCTGTGTACGCCTCGGACACGTTAAATTTAACTATGGGGCTCTTACTAACCACCTCCTGAATAATACCTTCATCATTTAGTTCACGTAATAATTCATTTCTTACATTTAGGTCATAGGGTTCCTGTATAAGTGTATGGACAGGGCATGTTATAGACTGAGATTCTGACCTTACATCGCAGCCTGGTTCGTGTTTAAAGCATTACTACCGCTTGGTGTAGTACTACTCACTACTGCACTGGTCTGGTTGTTCTGGGTTGCGTTAACGGTATCTCTCTGTCCGTTATTACCATTGGGCTGATTCCCTCCTTGACCCCTGTTCTGGTTATAATTATTATTGTTATTATACCTCCCTTGGTTACCCCTAAAATCATTATTTCGGCCTTGATTTCCCCTGAAATCATTATTTCTACCTTCGTAGTTTGTACCATACCCATTTCGTCTATACTGGTTTTGCTGATTATTATTATTATTATTATTTTGGTTCCCCCTATTTTGAACGCTGGCCCCTTCGCCACTGTTCCCTTGAACTTCCTGATTCCTATTCTCATTAGGCCTGTTATTATTGTTACCCTGGTTCCTACCGAAATTCTCCTCGTAACCACCTCTTCCCAGAGCTTCGAATTTACTTAATGAATTTTCCACTTGTGAAATAGATTAAACGTTTTGGATACAGGCAGCTTCTTTGATTCTATATGGAAAATGTCTTAGTAATAGCCTGACTACATCACTTTCCTCCTTCAAACCATCCAGATATTTACACGTCAATACCTGTCCTAAAAAGTACTCGGTCATAGCGTAGTTTCCTCTCGGGTTATATTTCCCACACACAATTCCCTCACGATGCTGAGACTGAATTACCTCATTCCAAAATTTCTCACAAAATTTAACTTTAAAATCTGTAATATTCTCGAAATTGTCTCTGTAGACAGCAAACCAGTTTCTTGTCTCCCCTACAAACGCTTGCTCTAAAATCTCAACTACCTGGCACCACTCAATACTACCATCTTCCAACCTCTCCCCGAATTTATTTTCTATTGTCTTCATGAACTCCATTGGACAACCCTGCCGATTACTGAATTTGCCTAGTTCTATTTCCCTGTGTGTGCTATTCACATAAACTGGCCTACTCTGACTATTTTCCTGCCTAATTCTAGCTTTCAACTTCTGTTCTAATACAGCAATTTTCTCCTCAGCTTTTCTTTCAATATTAGTTACAGTTAACCTAATACTCCCTTCCGATGCTTCAACTTTACCACTTAATTTAGCTTGTTTCTCATTAATCTCATTAATGCTTTCCTTATTCCTCTCTCTTAAAGCATTAACTTCAGTGATTATTTCTGCATGTACTTTATCAATTCTTCCCCCAGCTGTTCTTTAACCTCATTAGTTGCTTCCTGAATTTTGTAAATTTCTCCCCCCAATTGCTTTTTGACCTGCTGTGTTTCAAGTTGCACTAGTTCTTTTAAATTTTCAGCCTGTGTACTGATTCTAATTTCTAACTCCTCCTGTACTTTTCCTAATTTTCTATCTACATCTGCAATAATCTCTTAAGCCTTCTCTTCCATCACCCCTCTGATTTCTCCTCTAATCTGCTCAAATTTTTTATCTAATTTTAAATTGTTCTCCTCAAATTTCTAACTTAATTTATTGCTCATTTGTTTACTGTCTTATTCTAATTTAGCATTTAAACTATCACTCAGCTCCCTATAACTCTCTTTATTTTCCCTACTATTTTGTTCAAGTTTAGCGTTTAAAGCGTCTGTGCTAATTTTATTTTGTTGCATAAACTCAAGAAGCAAACTCTCTAACCCTGCTTGACTGTTTTGATTACCCCTCTCAGTATCGGGATTTACCTCCGACATCCCTGTACTGCTTTCATTTCCAAGACTAGCCATACTGCTCGTATCTTCACTATCCAACTGGTGACCACTACGCAACTTCATTTCTTCCTCAACACAACCCATGCTGATACACACCGATAAATGAAAAACCCCAAAATACAGGCACAGAAATATATACCCTTCTCCTTCCACAAATGTTATTAGGTTTTCGGTCTCACGTTGGTAGCGACAAGTGTAACGGTTTCGCTTGCTCCACGTTGAGCGTTAAGTGTAACGGTTTTCTTTTTCCCCACGTTGGGCGCCAAGTGAAGCGGTTTGCCTTTGCTCTACGTTGAGCGTCAAATGTAACGCTTTTTATAGCCCTCACTGTTGGGTGACAAGCGTAACGCTTTTTATAGCCCTCATTGTTGGGTGAAAAGTGAAACGGTTTTACTCGCCCTTCCTTGCACTTTGAAATATTAATGTATTGTTTACTCTGACTAAGATATGTTGTATTAATGGGCGCCAAGACCTCAACGCTATGTTGAAATCTAAATATATATTTAACAACACCTAGCTCTGGTAGAACACCTTCAAGAATCCTTACACTCAGATCGTGGTATGATTTGATCATTAACCCAACTAACAATTGTATCAGGAGAAGGAATTGGTCTATATCTAATGCTACCTACTGAAAGAAAAGATTGCATGGTTAAAAGAAATGAATTTATTATATAAAACAAGTATAGCAAAATTAATAATAATAATAATATATTCTGAATTTAAATTGGAGCGTTGCGATTTGAATATTACCGCTAGAAAATTACGTGAAAACGGAGTCGGATAAATTACTGATTTTACTCTTATTCCCAAGCTATGAAGTTACTGAAATACTGAAAATGAAAAAAAAGGACGAGAGATTACGTAGTTCTGAGTCATTCGCGCTTACCACTGGAAATTGACGAAGCATTTCCCTCGTACTGGATGTTGAAGAGAGCTTCCCACAGCCTCCTGGACGTCGTCAACTTCTTCGTTAGTTGATGAGAAACTTGTAGATATGATAACTTTATGGTCCGAACATCGGAACCAACACTCGAGCAACCACAACGGTCAAGTTTTACAAAGATAATCGCCTAGCCTCCACGGCGCGCAAACCATATATGCCCTCGTCGCCTCCCCTCTCTGGACCCGGCTTCTTCTCGCCCGCTCTCCTCTGATTGGCTGAGCCACCACGCGCTACCCCCCCCCCCCCCTCAGGGTCATTACACTCGGCGCGAGGATGATGTCGATTACCTTTCCAGACTATTTCGCCTTTTCTTGAAGCAGCAACCCAGGCTTGCGTCATGCTTCTTGACAAGCATAAGCCTGTAGCCTAATTCCCCGTGACTCATCTCTCTCATAATACCCTAACTGACAAAACTCCGTAAAATTCCGTAATCATATAATTTTCTATGATAATGTTGTTAGTAATAATTTGCTTGATAGAGTTTTCTAAGACATAGAAAACCTATCTGTATGCATATAATTTTATAAAAATGCTCCAAAAAATACCTTAATAATAATAATAAGTTAATAATAATAAATTAACATGAAAACTTCTCTTGGCTGAACAATTTGCCGCGTAAATAAATATAGAATGGCTTCCTACTGACTTATGTCAGTGGCATAAGATCCCCTCAAAAAACACGTTACAATATGACACATTGCACAATATTAATCCCAATAATTGCAGCTAAACTGCACATAATTCTTATTTTGAATCACTTTCCCATTAAGTACTAATTTTGGGATGCCACAAAATGTTCGAATTTCTAAATGCTACAAACCATGAACTCTGGTAATCATTGACGTAACTACAGCTACTAACAAAAAAATGTTGCAACTATCAGTACAGTACACAGGCACGACCATCATTTCATCATGTAAATATAAATGCTTTAAAGAAGGGTTTTACACATTTCATTCATATTGTGTTCATTTTTTCATACATATTTGCTCATTTTTAGCCTATTTTCATTTTATGAAAAAAAATAGGCTTATGAGATCACCTTTTGTCCGTATGTGTCCCCCCTAATAACTTCTAAACGGCTGGAGCGACTTCAATGAAACTCGGTAAGGTCATAGAACCATTTTGGTCGACCCCGAACGCGCCCTTCAAATTTTACTACGTCTCACCAATCCAACATGGCGGCTGTGCGAAATATTTAACCAGCATTCAATATCTCCGAAACTATTACCAATATCACCCTGAAATTTTGTACGGTGATAAAGAGTACTACTAGAAGTTCACCTATGGCACTTTCAAAAACCTGGTCAACATGGCGGCCAAGCAAAGTTGCGACTTTTAAATAGACTTTTCTCGCCATTTAACCATTCAAACGCAATGAAACTTGGTACATCAAATGTTCATACACATTGTAATGCACTGGCATTTAATTTAGTTCAATTGTTTACATAACCTCAAGATGGCGGCTGTGCAAAATATTTCACTGGCATTCTATATGTCCGAAACTATAACTGATATCACCCTGACGATGATAAAGGGCACTACTGCACGTTTATCTATGTAACTTTCAAAAACCTGTAAAGTACAAAACGAACATGGCGGCCAAGCGAAGATGAAACGTCTTAATAGATTTTTCTCGCAATTTAACCATCTGAGCGCAGTGAAATATGGTACAGTATATGATTACACATATTGTAATGCACTGGCATCTAATTTAGTTCAATTGTTTACTCAAAGATGGCGGCTGTGCAAAATTTTGAAATTAAGTTTTAATTTCTTGTGTCGTAATCAGGCGATCGAAGTGAAAGTTTGCATAATGAAGCTACGCAATAATTTCCCTTTAATGTTACATAACTCTATGGCCTATACATATGACAATCCAAAATGGCGACCATACGAAATATTTAGACGGTTCTTAATATCTACAAATCTTTTACAGCAATCAAACTGATTTTTTTTTATGTTCATAGAGGCTATGAACATAAGTTCACCTATAAGACTTTCAATAACCTGGTGGGCACAAATCCAACATGGCGGTGACGCAAAGTATATATATTTAATTGGATGTTTCTCGCGATTTAACCACCGAGTACGGTGAAACTTGGTATGGTAAATGCTTATACAAATGTTAATCTACTGGCATCTAATTTATTTCAGTTGTTTTCATAACCACAAGATGACAGCCGTGCGAAATTTTAAAATCTCGTTTTTACGTCTTGTGTCCTAATCATGCGATTGATGTTTGAATACTACACGTACACAATAATCTTCATGTAATAACACATAAGTCTAAGACCTACATATATAAAAATCCAACATGGCGACCAACCGTAATATTAGAAGGTTCTCAATATCTATGAATCTATTACAGCAATCGAACTGAAATTTTGTATGTTGATAGAGGCAATTAACATAAGTAGGATATATGAAAATAGGCTTTAGTTCTTCACGGAACTACTTGTTCCTTCATATAATTCCATGCATTCAGAGTAACACATGCTTGGTAAACATACATTATGTAGTCTGAAATATGTTGATCAATGGAAAGAAATGTACAAGTCTCTTCCAGTGTTGTTGGAGGATACCATACCTTGTATCTGCTGCCATATGTCAAATCCAGCTCTGTCTCCTCCAGATCAAAGGTCATGCCTGGAGTTTTGTTCATCAGCTTAACATACACAGCTTCTCCTGGCTGGACTCGGATAACAAGTTCATTTCTCTTGGCTTTGCCACAGAAGATATCCCCAGGAACATCTTGGTACTGGATACGCACCTCTGCTTTCCGCTCATTCAGTGCTAAAAACAAGCCAGAGAAATTGTTTGTCAACTTGAGGTTTCTAGTTTTTGTTTTAAGTACATCTACATTTTAGATATCTATTTCACAAAAGAAACATATTACTTCTTAAATATACACCTACCGATTCAATTTCATGAAGACTGGTGTCCCTTGCCCAAACCTTGGGTTCACAATATCAGAAACATGTTTTTCATGTAATGTTCTATCAAAACTTTAAATAAAACTGGCTAATCAAATTCTTAACAGGTTGTAATTTAATATTGCTTGTGCGTTTTTAAAGAAAAATGAAATGAAAGATAAGAAAAAGTGTGCTTTTTCTGTGTAAATTGGATTTGTATCACTGCTGTTGCTTGGTTTTCTTTTGCACTCATGTGACCTCACTTGGCAGAACCGAGGCATACAGTTCTAATACACACAACCTCTGTGCATTCAACCTACAAAGATTCCCAAGTACTTTACCACTGAAGATGGGGTTATTGTTTATCTCCAGCCACTTTATACCAAATCTTAAATGTAAGCACGATTGACCGACCCTGCAAACCAACTGTCTACTTACTGAGGTATATCATACAGCTTGAGTACTGGATTCAACTGACGGACAACCCTGGGGAGTCGTGTCAAGCTGATGTTCCTTTCCTAGTTGGTGTGTGGTCAAGGGGACTTGGACTATGCTAGTCCCCGATCTTTTCTAAACTATTTCATTTGTATTGTATATTTTAAAATAATATAAGTACATTATTATCACCCCTATCCGAGTCTCAATTTGCAAAAAAATAGTGAAAGCTTTTCTCACATTTCACACCTGACAACTTTGAGACAACTGTCACCCTCATAGCCTGGCACGCTGATGTTGTGAGGCACATACTGATGCTCAGGCATTCTGTAACTCTCATTGATAGTTAATAAAGTCATGCTTTATGAAAGAGTTGATTGTCAATATAGTTGGGATTTGGGTCCCTGCACAGCAGGACTTGGTGAAGACAAGCAGCTGTAGGCTGTATTGCTTCATTTTGCAGAATGGCAGCAAGCAATAACGAAAAGTTTGCTGCGTAATTACATTGTAGTTGATCAAAATGACCAACTACATTCAAATTATTGATTCAATGTGTTGTTCCAGTCAGAGAGGCGAATGTGAAACATTTCTTTATTATTAAAAAAAATCAAGTCGTGCTGTTAAAAGTTGTTACAGTTGCTTATTTTAGGGGCTGCGACATTGCAGTCATATAGCCCTGTGTATTTTTGGGTGCGTATGGAATTTGTCTGATAACCTGTGTTGTTGTGATGGCTGTATTAGTGTGTATATTTGTAAATTCGGGATAGGATTGGGAAGGAGGCGGCCATGGCCTTAAGTTAGGAACCATGCAAGCATTAGCCTGGAGAAGAAGTGGGAAACCAAGGAAAACCACTTCCAGGATGGCTGAGGTGGGAATTGAACCCTCCTCTTCTCAGTTTTGCCTCATTAGGCTGAGTGTAGCCCGTTCCAGCCCTCACACCAGAATCAAAATTTCTCAGCAGGGCTGGGAATTGAATCCAGACCTCTGGAGCAGAGCCAAGAACATTAGCCGCTACACCATGCGATGTCTTCCTCACACCTGTCATTCCGAAGCTACATAATTATGTTATATATGAAGGAAGAAAGGAAGATGTGTAGGAATTGATCCCAGTCCACCTGGGTGAGAGGTCAGCAGCTTGACCATTATGTTATCATGCCCCTCTCTAGTCTCTTAAAAATGATGTTCCTGAAGTCTTTGGAAAAGTCACTGCATACTACAGAGTGGAAATCACAAAACTAAGTTAATGACAGTAAATATATTAATAAAATGTAAGGGAGAAGTGTTTGCACATAAATATATAAAATCTCTTATTTTCATTGAAACAAAAATGATTTTATGTTTCCTCCAAATGTTGTCTCTCACAAAAGTAAATTAACTGTTATGATGAAAGTTTTGTGAAACTAAATCCAACTAAATGCTGATCATCTATAAATATAAGCTTGGAAATCAGATATATGACATCTAGGAGTAACAGCTGACAGCTCAGTCTGTGCCACACTCTGAGGTAGGCTACTTGTACTGCACAACGTTAGACCTATTCTTGTAGTAATTTGACAGTTTGGTGTCCACACTAGGCTATAAGATGCACGAAGAGTAAGTCCAAACGGTATAAGAGCGCTTTATTCACAAGGTTGGCATAAAACATGGCTATGCATGTAAGGATGTGCCCATTCAAGACCCTGAATATGTGTTGTGGCTAATGAACTGGAATACAGCTAAAGCTGGCAAATATGATGTTCCTATTCAAAATGCTAAATGATTTTGTTGACTGTCCCGAACTAAACTTTGAGTCTTGCATGGTACACGATCTCAGCAGTTGTTTGGAGGACCAACTATGACTATTATGGGTCTATATCCCACCTAGTGCAGCTGTCTCCACACAGCTTGATTTCTTTAGTATTCGGAAGTGATCTCTTGTATATGATGAACAACATATTCATTATTTCTAGGATTCTCTTCATCAAAATACTGTTTAGTTTTGTAATTTTGTGTTATACCTACTGGTTAGTTAGGCCTAATTCTTCATGATTTCGTTATATGTTACATTTCTGCTTAGTTTAGTTTTATTCATTTTGATTCAATATTAATATTTACTGTTTATCCTTTCATTTTACAGTATTTATATGTTGTATTTACTTATTTTTTACAAATATGATTTTATATTAAATACGCATGAAAATGTTTGAACCATTATGAATGAATGAATGAACAAGCATACAAACAAATAATGAATACCGTACAACATCCTTGAAGTTCATAAAGTAATATAATGAGCTTGATGCTGATGCAACTCAATTCTTTATGAGAAAAATATATAGGCCTATATAGACAGCTGTGACCAGGGGTGGATTTACGTATAGGCTGTATAGGCGACAGCCTAGGGCGTCAGATTTTAGGGGGCGGCAAATTTTGACTAAAATTCGTTAAATTAAAAAAATAAATTAATATATATTTTATTTAAAAAATAAAAATTTGAAATCTGAATATGTTCATGCATCTACAAGAGTAATGAGCGCCCCTTAGAGACAATCCAATACCACCCATGTGACATATTATAAGATTGAGAAATAGTGGGTCTTCTGTTTCCGTCTCTGTGTGCTGCGCGTTTGTGGTCGAAGCCTCGTTTAGATGGAGACTGGTCTGATTATCTTGGAGGGGTGGAGGGGGGGGGGGCGCTCTGGTTGTTTTGCGTGGCTGGTACTTCTACCATGTTTTGTGTGGCTGGTGACTTTATCGTGGTAGCGTTGCTAATTTCTTTTGTTGCGTCTGCATGGAGGGCTCCTGTTTTCTATGGTCGTCCAGCTTATTGTGGCTGCTGTTTTTGGTTCTTGCTGGGGGGGGGGGGGGGGAGAGGCTTTTCCCATCTCTCTGGCTACCGCTTCTTGTACTCTTTCAATGAGTGTGGTTTCCATGTTCTGTTTCATTTGCTCTATGGATGCTTGCATGGATTCTATAGAGCTTAATAAGCTTTGTATGAGGTCATCTTGTTTCCCTGCATTCCGCAGCATTGGTTTGAATTCTTTGCATAGCCACGTGAGTCTGCAGTTAGCCCTCGTAAGTGTGTCTAGTTCGCCTTGCGTCAGACCCGCACATTTCTTATGTTCCCTTATTTCGCATCCCTCGCATGTAGCTGAGTGCCCATCTTCTTCTGTGCTGTGTTTGCATTTTCTGCAGAGCTCTGTAGGGTCCTTTTCCTGCATTCTCGGTGACAAGAGGATGGGCAGACTTTTTAATGAAACAGGTGATTGGTACTGTACCCTTATATCTGGATGATCCACCAATATCCTCCGGCTGGAAATAATCTGGGATTGTAGCATCTTGACGCCCCGGCTAAAAACGACATGGTGCCACTTGGCGAAAACACTCAGAATAAGGGACAGGTATTTTCTCAACGGAATGTGCTGCAGTATCTAACTACAGAACAGTAGGGTCATCTAACTACTTAGGATAATAAAATTACTCTATAAAAATCTCGGGCGTAAGGATACGGATTAGGTCCCTCGGGAACTTCCACCCTACAGCACATTCCTCTACCGTCTAACTACAAGTATAATGCCAGTTTCCTATAAAACAATCAGGAAATCGTCAACACGAATCCGTCTATTTATTAAAAAAGACAATACACATCTCGTGTCAGCGAGCTTTGATTAAATGCTCTCGAAAATAAACCATTAATCCATATACAAGTACAAATTGTTTCACTAAGAAACCGTAAAATTTGTTACGTGTAAGCTTAGATAAGCTTCTATACAGCGAACAACTGCTGTGCCCTAGGTAACGGGAGTTTATAACAAGAAAAATGTTATAAGTTAAAAATTTAAATAATCACAAAAATAAATGACGTTACCCATGACGTAGATCTCCGTCATTACAAATACTAATCATTACTCTATACAATTCATCTCCCTCACCCTAACATTAATATTTCTTCCTCTAAGAAGCGCAAAATCTCTACACAAAGTTTTAAGGTTTAACCTTAAAATATAAAACACTCCTAAATCTATTTACGAATTTATCTGAAATACATTTAATATAACATTCTATACAATGAAAATAATCACGTCGTAGTTCGTCAATTACTTACTTAGAAATAAAATATATACAACACGTTCGTTCCTTTCTCCCGACAATACAACATGTAAATGTCCTTCCACATTACTTCTAAATCTCAACGGGCTTCAGAAAAATATTACCGTACTTCACTCTACTTAGTCTTATTCGTGTTTTACGTTAACATCTGGGATTCCATAATCCATACAATTAAGTAGAGACTAGTTCAAAAACCTCCTACAACTTATCTGTTCATGTAATAAAAATACTTATTAAAAATACACATTTCCACTCGTTGAATAATTACCATAAATGACAAACATTAGGATAAGAACCATTTAATAGATCTCAGTTTACTCTCAGCTTCAACAAAGATCCATTAAACCCTATAATTTCTATCAGATTTAACTTCATCCAGGATCCGCTGTCCTGTGAATTTCAAGGAGTTTCAACTCTATTGAGACTATTTCAATAACATCCACAATTTATAAAACTTTCCACTACTTGTATAATTTTCTGTCTCGTCTCCCCAAACGCTTACAATCCTCACTCAACTTTTCATTGCAAAAGCGTGGAACAAAGCTTTTGAAATGTCTTCTTTTACATTGAATTAGACCATAGTTAACTCATTATTCTACTCTCCTGTAGTAGCGTTTTAAATTCTTAGCGTTGTAATTTCCCACAACTTGATTGTCATGAATGTTCACAATCTTGTAACAATTATTACCATAACTTTCCATTACTTTGAAGGGACCATAATATGCCTTAGCAAATCTGGGGTATATCTGCTTTGACACATCAGCCTTTGTGGGTCTTTTAATAACCACTAATTCGTCTGGTCTCAGCGGTGTATCGTAACGTTTTCCTAACGTGCGTCTTTCTCGTCTCTCCGCTGCTGTGATTAGATTCTGGTGGGCTCTCTCAATTCTTCTTTCCCTCGTGGGTTGGTGATCCTTAAGTATATCTCTTTACCGTGATTTCTTTAGTAGGTGAAGGTTTTCTCTGCCGTTTATTGCTGCTGTCTTTCTGACGTTTTTCTTCTCTCAGAGGTTTCCTCGTTTTTACCTCTGCTTTCCTGTCTATTCGTTCCTGGTTTCGGTTCGTCCTCTCTCAGTCTCTCTTCTCTACTTCTCCGATTTTCCTCCTGTTGATCTAGGATATAATCTCTGTTCTCTTGATTTCTCCTCTGCTGGAAATTCTGGCGATTGTGATTATCGTCATTCCAGTTCTTGTACCGGGAATATCCTTGGCGATTATTGTAATTTTCGTTGTTATTACCTCTCTGGTAATAATTATTCTGGCGATAATTATTATTATACTGATAACCCGATCTTCTGGTTTGAGTATTATTTCTGGCGTATCTCTGATATGGCCTGTTATCCTGTTGCCTTCGGTTCTGATACTCGTTTCTCTGATTCTGAATATAAGCATTTCTTACCGGTCCTCCTCTCCTATTATCAGCGATATTTTCTTCCGTTTGCTGTACTTCGTCAATCATTATAGTGTTGACTTCTCGAATGTCTGTTCTTGGGCTACGAAAATTAGAATTCGTTACACTTGAAGTGTAGTCAAGCTGTCTCAGTAAATCATCCATTTCTTGGAGACTTGATACTCTAGATGCAATTATGTTTCTCCTAACATCCGCTGGAAATTGCCGTGATATAGTTTGTATCATTTCTACGTCTGACGGTGCTGGTTGCAAATATTGAAGACGTGCTAATTGTGTCGCGAAGTAGTTAGCATAGCGTGTGTTGTGCGAACCCACGTACTTTCGTGAGTATGCTTCTGCTCTAACATTGTGCTGTTCATCTACCGACCAAAATCGTTTTATGAGGGCATTACAAAGTCCTCAAAACTTAGGAAAGTCCATCGGAATGCTCTGAACCACTGAAGTGCGATATTGCTTAGATAGCGCTCTACCAGTCGTAACTTTCTTTCTTCTCGAACATTATTCTCCAAAAAGTACTCTGAGATGTCATTAATAAACTCAATTGGTGTTATTCCATCATTTCCTGGAAACGTGCGTGGTTTCTGGTCAATATTCCGAATTATCATAACGTTTGGAATGTTTGGTGGTGTGTTTCCACGTGACATGTTTTCTATAGGTGTCGAAAATCGTACTTGATTCTCCCTTGCTTGCGGTGTATTTAACCTCCTAGCTTGGAATAATTCCTCCTCTAATTTCTCGAATCTTTCTTGCAAAATTCTCCGTTCTTCTCTGATGCTACTATTTTCTGTTCGTTCTGGCATTGACGTATTTTCGTTAGTTAACTCAGTAGTCCGACCTTTAATCACATCCTCCACAATGCGAGAATTGCCTACTTCTAACTCCTGCATTTTACTTTTCATCGCTTCGATTTCGTTATTTAAATGGGAGATTTTATCTTTCAATCCAACATCTATATGTTCTTTAATCTTATCACTTAGATCTGGTTCTAAATCTACTGACAATACGTTCTGTAAACTATGAATTCTCTCTATAAAGTCTTTCCTAATTTCTTCCACGTCTGACATTACAAGTTTTTTAGAGAAATCATCTTCTAAACTTTTAACAGTTATGCCTGAGGCTTCAATTAACTCAGTTTTGAGTTTATCAACACTTTCACTTACCACATGTTTAATATCAATTTCAATGTCAGCCCTTACAAGATCAGCTGTCTGATTCACCTGTACCTGTAGCATTGCCACAGTTGTTTTCAACTCATCCAGGTTCGAGTTGATGCTTGTGTTCTCAGATTGGAGCTTGCCTAACTGGAGGGTTATGTTATCCTGAAATTCATTTAATCTTTCACTGTTATCTTCTGATTGAATTTCTAAGGCTACCAAAGATGTTTGGGTCCTAACTAAAGTATCCTTGGTTTCAATGGACTGGGTTTGCAAGGTAGCAAAAGTAGCTTTGGTTTCATTGGAGTTCGTTTGCAAAGTAGCTAAAGTTTCATTGGTTTCATTGCTCTGAGTTTGCAGGGTAGTTAATGTAACTTGGGTGTTAGCTAATGTGGCTTGGGAAGTATTTACAATGGCTTGGGTCTCAGCTAACCTTCTTTGGGTCTCGATAGCACTAGTTTGACATTCCCTAGCTATCCTATCTGCGTCAGCTTTCGCTTCTTTCCTATTATCTTCTGCACTTTTCTTAATGTCTCTCTCTCTAACTTTTTCTGGTTTTGGTGGGTGGCTTGGTGTAAGGCTTCTAAATCCTCATCTAATTTGCCCTGGGTCTCCTGCAACGTAGCAAACATTGCCCTAATAGCATCCAGATCTCCTGGCATCTTCTTTCTTGAAAAATAGGGAACATATACTATGACAACAATCAAGAATATCCGAAACAACTACCATTTATACCACTATATTAAAATGAAGGAGATTTTACCGTTTATCAGTTACTTAATTTATTTCAATAATGTCTTACTCTCTATTTGGCAAATTATCATTTGTAGTCAACGGACTACGACAAATAAAATAAACTCACAACAGTCCTACATGACGATATTAATCTAACATGACTTATGGCTTCAAAATAACCATAGAAAACCGGTAAATTAAATAAATAAGACCTAGCCATGACCTCTCTAAGGTTATTCCTTCGGACTAGTCTTCTTTAAAACACAATATATGGTTAATTATTCAGGTTAGATTTATTTCGGAAATTCATTTCTTACCTCAATAAATATTGGTTGACCTTTATTACAAATTTTAAGTCTTCCTCCATCTATCTCACACTCTCGTGTATAATCAACAATGTTCCTGAGGCGATCACATCATGTCAAGGATCCATAATGCGTCTCCCTTCTCCTAATCATCCAAATGAGTTGCTTGCCAACAAACTATTGGACTTACCAGTAACTAACATATGGTTAATCCCATAAAAACAGACTTGACACTGAATCTGGGTTAAAATCACTAACCAACATATTCACAGTGCTATGAAAAAACTCTATGCACTAATCCATGGGCCAAAATCACTAGCCATACACGTTGGCAGCGCCATTAAAATATTCTGTACCCTTATATCTGGATGATCCACCAATATCCTCCGGCTGGAAATAATCTGGGATTGTAGCATCTTGACGCCCCGGCTAAAAACGACATGGTGCCAATTGGCGAAAACACTCAGAATAAGGGAAAGGTATTTTCTCAACGGAATGTGCTGCAGTATCTAACTACAGAATAGTAGGGTCATCTACTTAGGATAAAAAAATAACTCTATAAAAATCTCGGGCGTAAGGATACGGATTAGGTCCCTCGGGAACTTCCACCCTACAGCACATTCCTCTACCGTCTAACTACAAGTATAATGCCAGTTTCCTATAAAACAATCAGGAAATCGTCAACACGAATCCGTCTATTTATTAAAAAAGACAATACACATCTCGTGTCAGCGAGCTTTGATTAAATGCTCTCGAAAATAAACCATTAATCCATATACAAGTACAAATTGTTTCGCTAAGAAACCGTAAAATTTGTTACGTGTAAGCTTAGATAAGCTTCTATACAGCGAACAACTGCTGTGCCCTAGGTGACGGGAGTTTATAACAAGACAAATGTTATAAGTTAAAAATTTAAATAATCCCAAAAATAAATGACGTTACTCATGACGTAGATCTCCGTCATTACAAATACTAATCATTACTCTATGCAATTCATCTCCCGCACCCTAACATTAATATTTCTTCCTCTAAGAAGCGCAAAATCTCTACACAAATTTTTAAGGTTTAACCTTAAAATATAAAACACTCCTAAATCTATTTACGAATTTATCTGAAATACATTTAATATAACATTCTATACAATGAAAATAATCACGTCGTAGTTCGTCAATTACTTACTTAGAAATAAAATATATACAACACGTTCGTTCCTTTCGCCCGACAATACAACATGTAAATGTCCTTCCACATTACTTCTAAATCTCAACGGGCTTCAGAAAAATATTACCGTACTTCACTCTACTTAGTCTTATTCGTGTTTTACGTTAACATCTGGGATTCCATAATCCATACAATTAAGTAGAGACTAGTTCAAAAACCTCCTACAACTTATCTGTTCATGTAATAAAAATACTTAATAAAAATACACATTTCCACTCGTTGAATAATTACCATAAATGACAAACATTAGGATAATAACCATTTAATAGATCTCAGTTTACTCTCAGCTTCAACAAAGATCCATTAAACCCTATAATTTCTATCAGATTTAACTTCATCCAGAATCCGCTGTCCTGTGAATTTCAAGGAGTTTCAACTCTATTGAGACTATTTCAATAACATCCACAATTAATAAACTTCCGTAACAATTCTCTTATAACTTCTTACTTTCATGAAATACATGCGTCTGTCCCTACAGACATTTCCTCAAAAATAGATCAATGGCTACACACTGGCTCATTGTCTCACAACAAATACCTCCGTCTACAACGGGAATAATAAATCTCATCCATCGAGATACTTCGCAAACTTCCATAACATTTCTTTCTCTATACTTTACAATAATAAACTCTTCTTTCAGTCATCACAATCTTAATGAACATATAATAAAAATACTGGTTCTCTCCCTGCCTCAATTTAATAGGTAATGCGATAAAATGATAATTTTTAAATAAAATCTTATTTCTTTACTTCACTCACATTTCTCAAAATTCTTTCAACAAACTGTAACATTTCTTCCATTTCATCATTTCATTATTTCTTACTTCAAAATATGCTCTCGTTCGCATCTGTTAATTCCACATTATAATACTTCACAAATTCTTTCTTTACTGTCTGTTCAACAAATTCTAATACTTAAAAAAACATTACTTACAAACTTTCTTCACTATATCCGTTTCACTATTTCTCAGTTCGTGACTTTCTCTAGATCTCTACAATAGATCTTTCGTAATTACGTTCTTTGACATATACTTCCTTTCACATACTTGGAAAATATTTCCATTAACACATTTATTGATAAAACATAGATATCGTTCGATTTAATACACGTTTGAACTTTACAATAACAATTCTGAACAAACTATAAATCCTGAGCTAAAGTATAACATCTGAATTAAACTATAAAATCTCCCTTCAAATTTCGAATATCGCAAAAATCGAAATGAAAAATCCCTAAAATTCCGAAGTCGTCGAAAAATACTATCAAACATCCGCATGATGTTTTTACGAATATAGCATTGAAAACTGCAATAAACTAATAAACAATATAGAAAAATGACATTCAGCAATAGTTGTCGGATATTCAAGATCTACAATTCTACATAGTGGAATATTTAACGTTGGTCCTTGGACTCCCTTGTGCTGGGTTTGAGTTGACATGAAGTGGACTCCCTTTGGTTACCCATTAGAAACGGAATGTTTCTAGCGGCTTAAGACTGCGTGGTGGTCAGCATTCTTGTCCAATTCTCCCTCCGAATATCTCGTGCGGTCAGGTACTGGGATTCGAACTCGATCATCATCGTGCTGTCTCCTCCTTCCGCCGATGACTCTTCTGATTGAGATGGGATAGCCCTTTCTCTCTTCGGCACCGGGTAATTCCCTGGTCGCCCGCGTACATGAATAACTTGCAGTCTTCTTCCCCCATAGTTCCCTGTAGATCGTCATTTGAGATGGTAAAATGACTGATGATTGTAGACTTTCTATTACGGGAGAGATGAGATGTTAATCTCCCCCGAGATGTTGATGTTAAGTCATTTCGGATGTTCTTGATGCCATCATAGCGTTGTTCCCATAATTGGTTAAGCGTTCATCACGACGCCTGTAGAATCTTTACGAATTTCCTCCCTCAACTTTTGAATTTTTATCATCTTGAAGCTGTAGCTTTGTCGTATAAATTTAATATTGTTTTCTCGCTGAATGTCTATGTTAATATTACATGCACATAACTGAGTGCCTTCGATGAATAATTCTATCTCTTTCGTTCAACTTGGAGACTAGTTCGTTGTAACGTCCTTCTACATCGAAGTCGTGGTTGATAAGAGCCTCGCTTCCTCTCGTCTTTTCTCCGCGTCTCTTTTCCAAAAACCGCGTCCTTTTCAATCCATGGCTCTGATTGGTTGCTTATATAAATTGTTCAAACTCTTCTTTAATAACTTAAGAACTCGGCTGTAATTATATTCAATCGTTCTTAATTATCATTTAACACTCTTCATGATGGTTTAATGTAATGACTTTGTCCTAGTAATTATATATGTTAATTACTCTGTTGGTGTTAATTTTAATAGGTGGCTTCCCATTGGTCATGGTCGCGTGTCGGTCTCGCGTCGGCTCCCCTCTTCTCTTCCATGCCACAAGCTCTGTTCCTTTCACTCGGGCGTCCTCGTGACTGCTCGGGCTCTTTGTCATCCTAGCGAAGCTTGTTCCGAGTCCCCTTGCGACTACTAATTTGCTATTGGCTAACCAAACCAGTTTTGTGTTCGCTTCCAGCATCGATAAATTTTAACATGGGCTAATTTATAAAACTTTCCACTACTTGTATAATTTTCTGTCTCGTCTCCCCAAACGCGTACAGTACGGTCCAGTGTGGATTTACTTCGTGTGAGGCTTGTAAAAGCCTTGTTCTGTTTGTAACAGAAGACTGGGTTCGTCCGGTACGGTTATGTTTCATACGGAGCTAGACTGCTATGTATGCATCTTTTGTGTGATGGCGTTCACAGAAATTGTTCCCCGGTATGGTTATGTTTCATACAAAGCTGGACTGCTGTGTGTGCGTCTTGTGTGCGTCTTGTGTACGAGGGCATTCACAGAAATTGTTCTGCAAGTGTTCGAGTTGTTAATTGCTGTAGTTTGGTCTATCTAACCTCATCAAATTCTTTGTGAAGACTGGTCTTTGTTTCCTGCTTATAAACTATTACTCACCTTCTTTGTTGCGAGTCTCTTGACGTCTTTTTGATGTTGATCTCTTTTGTCAATTTATCTAATAGATTGCACATCATTGAACTACAGTTAGCTGTCCATAATTCGAATTATATGAGAGCTAAAATTTGGCGCGTCACAACACATTCGTTTCTCGTTTAAAAATTGAAAATGGATAGGTGTAAAAGATTAAGTGTTGCTCGAAAGCAAGCATCTGAAAAGGCACAAAAACAAGAAAATATTTTGGCTAAAACGCCAAAAATGGATACATTTTTAAACCTTCGACAAGTAAGTTGCTCAAAATAATAATTGAATAATGTAAGAAATCAGTCTTTCAAATGCAATGAACTGACGTTTTTATGTGCAAATGTATAGGTCAACAACCATCTTCAGATGTTCCTCCTCCTTGCCCTTCCTCTACTTCTGCCATCCTGACTGCTACTGACTCTGTACCTGAGCATGTTGATGTTGAAGAAAATGTACCAGATACAGCTCACTCAGATTTACCTACATTTTCTGATGAGAAAGCAGAAGCGAGTGAAATTGAGAAAAATGTGTGTATTCAACAGTGATCCGGCTACTTGGATTGCGAATGAATTTTACCAAGAGTACGTTGCATTGAATGGTAACAATCAGAATAAAGATTCTGATTTTAAAGAATCCAAATGTGTGTACCCTGAATATAATAGGTACTTGAACCACTCAGTGTTTAAAAGAAAACTTCAGAACGGGGAAATAAGGTATCGTAAGTGGCTTGTTTATTCCAAGAGTAAAGATTCTGTTTTTTTTTTTGTGCACCTTGTTTGTTCTTTGGAGACACAACTGACGAATTAGCGTTCAGACACGGATTGAATGATTGGAGAAAAAAAAACATGACTTGTCTTCTGCCCACGAAAATTCAGATCATCATAAACAATCTTTCCTTAAATTGTTTGAAAGAGCTAATATACGTGGAAGAGTAGATCATGGGTTAGTACAACAACTTCAAGAAGAAATTTCGTACTGGAAAGAAGTTCTTAATAGAGTTGTTGCTACTGTCCAAACCTTGGCAAGTCGTGGATTCTCATTTAGGGGCACAGGCAGCAATGAGCATTTCGGCGTTCCTAACAATGGAAATTTTCTGATGTTAATAGAATATTAAAGACAATTCGCTCCATTTATAGATGAGCATATTCATAATTATGGAGATAAAGGCAGCGGTAGTACAAGCTACCTATCCAAAACTATTTATGAAGAAGTCATCGAAAATGTGGCTAAAAAGTGACGTCTAAAATAGTTGAAGAAATCAAAACTGCGAAGTACTATTCTATCATTGTGGATTCGACCCCAGACATCTCTCGCATAGACCAACTTTCATTCATTTCACGATATGTAAAACCAGACGGCACTGTTACTGAATGTTTTTTAACTTCACTAGACATTCCTGGTCACAAAGGTGAAGACGTAATTTACATGATGCAGTCACATCTACTTTGAAATCTCATGGCATAGAAATTCTTGATATGAGAGGGCAATCTTACGACAACGCTGCCAACATGAAGGGCATATATTCGGGACTTCAAGCTAGAATAAAAAACGACAATCCTCTCGCAGAGTACACACCATGCACTGCACATTCGTTGAATTTGGTTGGTACACACGCTGCAGAAAGTTGGACAGAAGCGAGTAAGTTTTTTGAATTGGTCCAGGAGTTGTATAATTTTTTTTCAGATTCGACAGAAAGATGATCTGTTTTGCAGCATTTTCCTGATTCAAAATTTGCGAAACTAAAATCATTGCCTACAACTCGTTGGTCTGCACGTGCTGATACGGTTTCTGTTCTGGTTGAATTTTGGAACGAAATAATAAATGCTTTATCAGCTTTTGAAGAAAATCCCAACGAAAAAGCAATAGTTCGAAATAAAGCTACAGGCCTTCGGAATAATATGGAACGACTAGAAAGTGCATTTATGCTAAGTATTTGGAATGTTTTACTTCAATGATTCGATGCTACAAGTCAGAAATAGCAAGTCATGGATACCAGCATATCAGATATTTTGGATTTGTACAAATCGTTGGTTGGTTTTGTAGAAGATGCTCGGAAAAATGTTGAACTTTATGAAGAACCAGCATGGAAAATTTCTACCACCCAGGAGTTTGAAAAAGACGTTCGGAGGAAGAAACGAAGAAAATTAATGTCTGATGAATTGTATGAAGATGATGTTGAGATAGGTGGAAGAGAGAATTTCAGAGTAAATACTTTGAATATAATTTTGGATAGACTCTATACAGATTCGAAGGACAAATGCACCGATTATGAAAGAATTTTTCAAAAATTTATCGCGCGTATCGAATTTGGCACATTGAATTAACCTGAATGAAGGAAACATGCGGCAACATTACAAGAATATTTTTGAAATTATATAGAACAAATATTTATAAACGAGTTGTGCCACTTTCAAAAATATTGCCAAGTCAAGAAAATGAAAATAAACCACCTTTAGATATATTAAAATTTATTCGACAGAATGATCTACAACGAGTATTTCCAAATGCTGAAATAGCCTACCGCTTGTTGAACTGGACAGCAGTTACCAACTGCAGTGCCGAACGCTTGTTTTCATGTTTAAAGTACATAAAAGACTATTAGAACTCAACCACGAGCCACGACCGTTTGGTGTGTTATATGATTTTGTCAATTGAAGCAGAATTAATGTCAGATATGGAATTTGACCACATTATCAAAACTTCTGCTGAAAAAAAAGCACGGAGAAAGATTTTTGATAGCACACCTAGATCTTAAGTTATAGGCTACCTACATATAAAATTTAATTATACGTGTAAAATAAACTCGAATTTTTAATAGGTTGCCTTACTAACTACCACTTAATTTCCACACAAACCTAAAAAAAAAGGGGGGGGCGGCAATTTTAATTTTGCCTAGGGGTGCCAAAAAGTTAAATCCGCCCCTGGCTGTGACTAAATGAAATGCTTTCTTCATAACAGTAGGTATCCTATCTGCTGTGTGATAAGCTTGGAAAGAGAGATTTAGAGACAATGAGCATAATTCCCTTCTCCAATGTTGGAAAATCAACATTTGAAGTGATCAAAGATCAAAGTTGAATTATGAGAGTTATCAGCTAATTCTATACTACAAACAATAAAGCTACAATTTACTGGCTGGGTTGGTCCCTCATAAAACAATGGAAACAGTTTCAAAATTGGGACTATAAAAAGAAAGGTTCAAACATCATTAAAACTTAACAAGTGGATTATTACAAACAACAAGTGCTCCCAACATGAACTGACTTGATTGGAGGGGCATGGTGAAGTGGTCAAACTGCTTGCTTCTTACCAAGTCAATTCCTGGTCAATACATGTGAGATTTTCGAAGTGAAATATCACGTCCTGTGGTTCGGATTTCACGTAAAAATGGAGGTCCCATGGCGAGATTAACAGTCACGTAAAACTAAAAGGTTGATTGACTTGATTGGAAACAAAGACCAAATACAAACCAGCCACAGAATTGTGTATGTGCTCATAAGGAGTTAGCAACTAATAAGGTGAATTCATGGAGTTCAATGTGAGAAAACTGTTCCCGTAGCCTGAGATCATCAGCTTTTCTCTCCTGCACTATGTTCCTTGGTATTGATTTGTTCTTGCTAACAACAATCAGCTGACTGCAAACTCCGACAGGAAGTTCTCAGTTGAGAAAAATTAGTTATCACTAGGGTCAGGATGTTGATGCAGTAAAATGTGCAAAAATATACCAAATCAAACCAGAAATATGCAAACATCTAGTATTTGTCTTTAAACCATGAGAATAGTCTATTAGGATTATCTTATTCTTCTTAATGGCTACATGGTGTAGTGGTAACGTTCTTGCCTGCTGTTCCCAAGATTGCAGGATCAAATCCTGGCGAAGTCATTTGGCATTTGAGGGTGCGCAAATGCAAAGGAGCCATGTCAATATATTTACTGGCACGTTAGAGATCCCCTTCGGGCCAAAATTTTAGCACCCCGACTTCTCTAAAAGCCTCAGTAGTTAAAAAAGGGATATAAAAACCAAGAACATTATTATTATTATTATTATCTTCTTCTATCATCCATATTCCTAAGTTTCTCCATTTTCTTGGGTATTTTCCTGAGGCAAGCCTATATTTCCATCAGACTGAGCTGGGATTAAACCCACTACCCGGGGTTTTGAAGGCCAACTCTTAAACAACTGTGCCACTCAGCCCGACATAGCTATTGACCACCTTACTTAAGTGACTGATACATAATAAAGCAATATTCCCAATACAAATTTCTGCTACCCCTCAATGTATCCCTCAACTAAGAAGCACTGACCATATATGCAATTGTGACGATAAAATAGATATTATACCTTTCCCACATCTCAGGATGAATGGTACCCCATCCCATCTCTCGTTATTAATTTTGAGAACAGCCATGGCATATGTTGGAGTCGTTGAGGTACCATCGACAGTCTTGTCATCCAAGTAGCCCAGTTTTGCTTCCCCGTCGCCATTGGGATCACCGACATACTGCCCCAGGACGACATCCTCGATGCTCAGCTCTGGTATGAAGCGCAGCACTTTCACCTTGAGAATGAGACATGATGGGTAACATTTAGTTCTCACACGAGGGTGATATGTCACTATGTTGGAGGTAGAGGCATGAAATATGGGAATTCTAACAGTGATGCTCAATTGATCTTCATGTAGCAGGTGAATACCAAGCCGAATCTGCTAACTTGTTTATGTTATCATCATGGGAAGTGGACATCTGCAATGAAGAAGGCTTGAATCGCATGCTAGCTTCCAGGCAGGAGTCAAGCATTACTGTCTTTGCCTGTAAAATATACTCTTAATGGTTATTGGGCAACTGGTGAAGCCAAGAGCTTTTGAACATGTCAATATGAACAGTCTTCCCACTTACGACAGCAACGAAGAAAAGGTGTGGGTGGATGGCAGGGGCATGTAGTGACTTTTAATCTGGGGAAAGCACTCGAAGCTACAGTCGAACTTCCATAAGTCGAACTTCTATATCTCGAATTTTCGATAACTCGAAGTAATTCATTTCCTGGCGGTATCGTATCTAATTCACATGTTACATTTGTTCTATAATTCGAAGTTCTATTACTCGAATATTTCGATAACTCAAGGAATATTTCATTCCCCAGGAGTAAAATATTTTTCTATACCTCGAAGTTGGGGTGAAAATACAATTGCCTTGAAGACTGGAGTTGTGACTTAGGACTTGGAATATGAGATTTTTGTTCACCTTGGGTATGGTACGGTACTTGGAAAAGTTATTTCTGTCAGTATTGTGTGGTCTGCTACATTCCAGAGCAGCCTGAGGGCAAGGAGGCGGGTTCGCGTCAATGTGCACCTCAGACAATAACAGTAAGAGGGGAAACTCCGGCTATTTATGGCATGCCCGCACCCTTCGTGTCCTTGACTGATAAGCCTGGTGAGAGAGCACTGGCCTGTAGTTTCTGACCTACTGTGTAAATCAGTAATGCAAACACCATGGAGAATAAACTTGTTGTGAAATGTTTAAGTGCAAGTGAAAAATTGAAGTTAATTCACGAAGTGGAAAAGGGTGTGAGAAGGAAGAAAGATATTGCGGCGGAATTCGGCATTCCAGCTAACACACTGTCAACGATCACGAAAAATAAAGAAAAGATTGCTAGTGCTATTCAGGAGTCACGTATTTCTTTGGAGAGGAAACGTCTTAAGAGCTCAAGTTACCCTCAGTTGGAGGAAGCTATGTTTAAGTGGGTAAAGTGTACGAGGGACAAAAATATTCAACTTCAAGGCTCCATACTTCGTGAAAAAGCACATAAATTTTCTGAGGAGTTCCAGGCTAGTACAGGATGGCTAGATAAATTTAAACATCGAAACGGAATTGTGCAGAAAGTTATGTCAGGTGAAAATGCTAGTATATCTGAGGTTGACTGTGAAGACTATCGACGAGACGTTCTACCAACTCTATTGGCAGATTACGACCCTCGTGATGTTTTCAATGCCGATGAAACTGGTCTGTTTTTTAAATGATTGCCAGAAAAACCCTCGCATTTAAAGGGGCAACGTGTCACGGTGGGAAAAGAAGCAAGGAAAGAGTGACAGTAATGGTTAGAAAACTTCGTGGAGAACCAGGTGTTGCAGAAAAGGAAGCACAAGAAACTGACGGACTTCTTTTCAAAGATTTGAATTTGTAAGTACTGTAAAATGAAAATGTACTAGTAATACTGTATAACTGAGTAGTAGTTTAACAAAATAGACACAATGTAGTAGAATGGATTGAAACTTGTAAATAATTAATACGATAGCATTAAACCGTAGCTGGTAGGCCCTTGGGAGAAGTTCTGGTAACAATAATATTAGAAGTAGCAACAGTTGTCTATTCATATGTTTATAATACTGTAATGGTATACCTCCCTCTTTTTTTCTTTCTTTTTGAAAAAATTCGATATCTCGAAGCAATTTTTATCTCCGAAGACACTTCGAGATATTGAAGTTCGACTGTACATATAGCAAGTAGAATGTTCCTCGCTTGAATCATCTCTTACAACCCCAAGGGGAGTAAGGTCAGTCATACTGCCCTCATGTGCTACGCACCACTCAGTCATGTTGTACTGGTCTGGTCTCATTGAGAATGCCAGCAGCACAAATTACCATACATAAATACAGAAGAACAGTAATGTAATACAATAGTGCACGATGAAAACATGAGAAGAAAAAAAGCATGGAACAACAAAATTAAAAGAAATGTACAGTACAACCTGTGCCCAGAATCTAGCTACACTTACAGCATCGCCCTTACCCAGTACCAGTCCATAACTCATAAATCGGGATAACTGGGCTGGACAGATGTTGTCTGGTTTGTTGTTCACAATCACAGAAACTGTCCATTTTGTAGGATGCACCACTTGCCCTTCGATCTTGTGACACCTGTCCACAGTCTGTTGTCCACCTCTATTCATGATCAAGGGGTGGTTTCTCTTCAGTTGTTAAGCATTCCAGGTGATTGGGATATTTACAATATGTTACTTTGAATCTGCTTTGGGTGGTGTAGTTGATTGAAGGAAACTATTCCTGGATTTCAATCGAGCTGGTGCTGGCTGATGTCCAAAACGAGGGTGAGCCATTTGCTTTTATAAGTTAGCAGGCACTTCATGGCAATCAGTCTATTGGGTGGAGCTATACCAGCAAGTATACCAGCAAGAGGTGTTGGTTGGTCCCTGACATGTCTCATTGTGTGAATGAGCAGACTGGCATACTCAGCAGTTGAGTTCCAAAGAGCACCCCATCACTTGCAAAGTCAGGAAATCTTTGCCTTGCTTTTACAGCAATGTGTCTTATATGTCTACGAATGATCAGAAGTTACACCAAGGTATACAGGAGTATTATTATGTTCCAACATGCTTTTTTCAGAAGCACAAAAAAGAAAAGAAGAAAAATAAAAAACAATTACACAGCAATCTGTAATAATAAATGAAAGTCAACGTGGAGTGTTGTGTGTATGTATGAAGGTAAAAGCATGGACATATAGCCCAGGCATTTAAGTCAAAATATCGCCTTAACCTCAAAAAAATGTTATAAAGCTATTTATTTCAAAATCCATTAATTCGACCAGAGGGAATAACATATCAAAATACTCGGCCGTACATGTGCCGGCTTCCTTGATTTTCAAGCCTGGAAACCTGGAATTCCAGGAATTTTTCATCGCTGTCCTGGAACGCCCGTAAAAATCGAACGACCTGGCCTAGGTAGACAAAAGTGGTGTCAAATGAAAGAGAGAAGCATGCAGACTCCAGATATAAGGCTTTAGGCAATGTTTTACTCATTTCGGAGTAGATTGTAACAAAAAAAAACGCGCGAAATTCAAAATGTTTGTAAGTTTGATTTCATTTGCACGTTTATTAGAGACTAAGACGGAAGCTCATGCAAAACATGCACCTGAAATAAGAAAGAGCATCATTTTAGATTTGCAGATGTGGTATTATTTTTGTTTTACGTCTATTAATTCAACAGTTACAGACGAAACAAATTTAACCCGGATGGAAACACCAAATAACTCTGCGTAGGTAAACAAAAGTGGTATCAAGTAAACGATAAAAGCATGCAGATTCCATTTCAACAGTGGCTTGAAATGCCCGTTCCTAGCTTCAGAAAATCTCCATTCCCTTGGTACTGGCGTCGTTGCAGATAACAAAGTAAACTGCAACATGGCGCTTGAAATCGGCGCAACAGGAGTTAGCACCATAATGGCAAGTCTTTCGCTGAAGTGAAAATTTCTAGAAAGTTAAAGGTTGTCCCCCTATCAGCTATGAACGGTACTGTGACGATCAGAAATGAAGTAACGCCCGTAAACTAGAGTCAGCTATTTATGAGGATAGTGTGTGTTTTAAAAGACGAAACAGAAAAAGCGGAGTACTTTCATTATGAGCTGGCGCCAACTCCACCCTCTCTTTTTGACGGATGTTCAATACTCAAAACGGACAAGTCAGCGTTTGCTTCTCTCTTTAAGCACTCAGAAATTGGCGGTCAACTTTGTCCAGAGACCATGTATGTCATTGACGGAGGCTATCTCATGTACGCTGTTAGTTGGCCTCGACTGGCAACATACAGAGACATTTGCGACCTTTACGTCGGACACGTTATGACTCGATACCCATCTGCAGTTGTTGTTTTCGACGGATACAATGGCGAGCCAACTACGAAAGAAGCGGAGCAAAGGCGGCGCGCTGCAAGAAGGACCTGTTTTGATATAGATTTTACCGAACATTCGCCATCGACAGCATCACAGGCGGACTTTCTGACGAACAGGAGAAACAAATCTCACTTATTGATGTACTTGTTTCACGATTTGAAGCTGTAAAAGTCCTAGTATACCAGGCAACTGGGAACGCCAATCCTCTCATCGTGCACACTGCTTTGGAGATAGAGAGCTTGGGGAAGTCTTTAGTTGTAGTCGGCAATGATACCGATCTTCTGACAATGCTGATTGCTGGGCGTCAGACGGGCGATGTATTCATGCTGCACCCAGGGACTTCCAAGTGCCTCGGAAAGCTGTACGATATTGGTGCTATTCAAGATGAAATAGGTGACATGAAAAACTGCGTGCTGTACTCCCATGCTGTCTCAGGTGGTGATAAAACATCTGCAATCTACGGGAAGGGGAAGAAGAAGGCTTACAAATTGCTTCAAAAAAGTGTGGATCTTCGGGAAGAAATTGTCAAAACATACACAAATCCATCCGCGAGTCGCGAAGAAGTTTGCACTGTTGGAGAAAAGTTCATATGGGCACTGTATCCTGGAGGAAATGAATTGGAGAATATCGATTATCTTCGACATCGTCTGTACCAGATGACCACTGCGCGCCAAGCTCTGACTTCTCATTTTGAACTTGTGACTCTTCCTCCAACAAGGGAAGCTCTACGACAGCACTCAATGCGGACTTACTTGCAGGTAACTTTCATTGTTTTCCTTTACACTACCCGTATACAATATTTTTCTAGCATTTCTCAGGAGAGTTAAATATGTTGAGTTTGATTTTAGGTTCAAGAATGACTGGGAAGAAACCTCAATCCAACAAACTGGGACTGGCAAGCCATTGACAACTCTCTTTTGCCCGTTCCCACAACCCTGTCATCAGCTCCTGACTCTCTTCTGCTCCTAATTGCCTGCGATTGCAAGACGGACTGCGGAGTGCGTTGTGGATGTAGACGATCCGGCCAAGAGTGCTCAGAAATGTGCTCTCAATGTCACGGACAAAACTGTGATAACGCAGTACATCGTTATGAAACAGATCAGGATCTAGATACACCCGATGTCACTTTAACTACCAGTTTCCTGTATTACACCTTTTCATCCAATGCCTTTTTACTATGATTTCGAAGGCTTAACTCATACTTAATTATTATGTGTGTAAGTAAAAATTTCATCTAGTGTTGCTTCCGTAGATAAAAAAAAATCATTAGCTCAACCTTTACTTTCCAGGTGCTAACCGACTAGGCTAACCCCCCGACGACACAACGCAATCCTGCACTGTCAACTGACAGCTACTACACGTTTAATTTTCGCGATAAAATTTTTCAATAATAAACGTAAGGCAAACATGACAGATGGTCTGAAAAGCTAAAAATGTGGTCTTTGTTATATCACGCATGATTTTTTGGTATATACTTCATTTTCAGTCATTGCTGTACCTGCAGCAAAAATCAAACCTCAAAAAGTTTCAATTTCGCGCTTTTTTTTTTTTTGTACAATCTACCCCGAAAGGAGAAAAACATTGCCTAAAGTCTTATATATGGCATCTGCAAGCTTTTGTCTTTCATTTTATACTACTTTTGTCTACATAGGCTGAGTCGTTCGGTTTTTACAGGCGTTCCAGGACGGCGATGAAGAATTCCTGGAATTTCAGGTTTCCAGGCCTGGAAATCAAGGAAGCCGGCAAATGTACGCTCGAGTATTTTGATATGTTGTTTCCTAGGGTCAAATTGATGGGTTCTAAAAAAAATAGCTTTATAACATTTTTTTGGACCTAAAAACCTCATTTTCCTGGGCTAATAGACATGAATTGATGAGACACTTTCCGACACCTAAAAACGTAAAATGTTGTACTAAGGAAACTAATTCCCCCAAATATCCCTGGATAAAACTTACATTTCCAAACCTCCTGGAGAGGATAAGTTTTTTTCTAAATTTTGTTGAAACTTTTTTTTACAAAGCAATGACCTATAGTTTTTGTGGGCTTAAAAGTTTCCTGAAAGTCCAAATTAATTTTTTAACATCAAATCCAAAGAAGGTGAAGAGGGAACTTTTTGACACTTTCAGGTGGCAGCAATGCATAATGAAGGTAGGTATAAAACGAGACACATGTATCAATGACACTTGAGAAGCTGGAGTAACTGGTCACGGACAGTCACTCTGGTTGCTCGTAGCCACAGGGTGGGGGGATTACCTGTCTTTCCCACGTACTGCCTGGCAGATGAGTACAGCATACTAATACAAGAAAAAGTTTGAAATACCCAATTAAATTTTGGCTAAAAATCTACAAAAAAAAATACCGTATCTGTTTTTGAAATGTGAGTACTGCTTATGAATGTGAACTAGTGAATTGTATTGATGATTCATTTTTATACATTTACTATTAGAAGGTACTACTACGGTAAATATTATAGGAGAGAGTATTCCTCAGGAATCACAGTATGACAGATATTTTCTTTACTGAGGAAGAAGCACAAAGAAGGAACTGAATGTGCTGATTGAGACTGCTATTGTATAAGGTGCGTTCAAAAAGTAATGAGCCGGAGGCATAATTACAGAAACCAGTACCTGTATGTTAGAAGTATTGGCCCTGGCTGTTGAGGCACTTGTCCCACTGTGACACGAGGCGGTGAATGGCTGTCTCATAAAATTCCCTGGGCTGTGATGTGAACCAGTTCCGCACGTACAGCTGGACGTCGGCATCCGAGGTGAATCGTTGGCCCCGCAGAGCCCTTTTCAGGGGGCCAAACATGGCGTAATCACAGGGAGAGAGGTCTGGACTGTATGGAGGGTGGCCGAGGACCTCCCATTTGAATTTCTGCAGAAGTGCCGCGACTGTGTTGGCCGTATGAGGTCGTGCATTGTCGTGGAGCGACCACGGCTGCTATGGCGTTCACTGTCACTCGGCGGTCCTGGGTAATGAGTGCATCAACCAGCTGGACGTTGTCATCGGTAATGCAAGGGGGTGCCCCAGACCGGGCATCATCGGCTAACGACACCCGTCCTTCCCTGAAGCGCTTGTGCCACGCCTTGACCCTTGCAAGGGACATGCAGTGTTCGCAGTACACTTGTGACATTCGGCGATGAATGTCCGTTCCCCTATGCCTTCCGCTATCAGAAACCGAACAACACCTCTTTGCTCTTCGGTTGACGGCTCCATGTCACTGTTTGCAATGCGACTGGCAGCGTTGGACAATTAATGCATGCTGCTGCTCGCTTTGTATAGTCACGTGACGTGCACGCGTGCCCTCTAGCAACGGGCTGTGACCTTCCACGCTCTGGTCGGAACCACACCACGTTACACACGCCACGATTAGCCGATGTCGTCACTGGTTTACGCATTCCAGCCTCCGGCTCGTTATTTTTTGAACGCACCTTATATTACAAGTGACAGTTGGATTGTAAGGTTTTCATGGTTTGCTTCTGGACCGAGCAGTGGCAGATTTAAGGCAAGATTATAGCGGGTGGGACACCGGGGGTCTGGAATACCCCCCAGCCCATAGGGGGTGCGAGAAAACTACCCCAGAAAATTTTGCAAAATTTAGGCCCATTTTTTGGGTAAAAATAAATGCTAACCATTTAAAATAAAGAAACAATCAAACATTATATGAAAGTGTTTTGTGAATTTGGAAATATTTGTGTGATATTAGCCATTTTAAGTGAAATATTTATTGTATTCTAAATTATCTTAGTTTTGGAAGTCCTAATATTTACTGTCATAGCTCTAATATGAATGGTTTAAAACCTTTTTTTAGCGAGGTTTTAGAATTTGTAGTACTCTTTCAAACACAATGTTCGAAATATTAGGCTATTGTAAACTTTACATTTTGGTAGCCTATATACAGTAATTAAGTGTGAAAAAATTGTGTGAAGCTAATGTTCTCCTCAGGAACTTAAGTATGTTTTAATGTATAACAGCAAGGTGAATCAAATTATTTAAAAGTTCATAGCTTTGATGTTTTGAAATCTGAGGAATTACAACAACAACAAAAACACAAATTTTCTTGACATACCGTACATTATTTAATCAAAAACATTATATTTATATTTAACATAAATACAGACTGCTCGCTTATTAAAGTTCATCTTACAATAAGCTTGTGGAATCTTTTTTTTGCTCTTGTCCAAACCTATCAATGATTTTATTGCGATCAATTGGAATGTCTCTATGGATGAACATTAGAGCCAATCTGTTGAGTCTGGTTTCTGTAGTCCTCGATCTTAAGTATGTTTTCAGGAGACGAAGAATCGAAAATGACCGTTCAGCACTTGCGATGGTTACAGGAAGTGTCAGTATTACTTTGAGCATCGTCTTCACCAATGGAAAAAATCTGGGTGGCAAGCCTCGAACGCACTAGCTACAGTTGATGGGATGATGCCCCATTGTCCATTTCCATATACCATATTGTTGACCACTGGAGATATTCAGCTTTTAGTTTCGAATAAAACACTTATTCTTGTGGTATACAGTATTGGCTTTCATGGCCAGTGAATTAAAACTCAACAATTTTTCTATGTTTGTGCCGTGTCTTGTGTGGGGGTTTCACCTAGGACACCAAGCTGGCTCATCAGCGGGCTCTTGGAGGTCCGGGCGGGGACCCCACAACTAAGCCATAGCTGGCATAAAAGTCAGTGAATACCGTAGTTCCCCATTTTCATTTAATTCGCCAACACCATGTGCCCCCAGAATTTGTTCTAGGTCCTTGTTGTTAGAACCAAGCTTGGCGTTCAAATCTCCCATCACCATAATAACACTTTCTTTATAGTCTCATTTAACTGGCCGTAAAAATCTTCCTTTTTCTCCGTATCAGACGTATTTGTGGGAGCATAACACTGTACAACAGTTACATTCCGAACACGTGTTTTAAATGTAGCCATCATTAGTCTATCCAAGATGGGCTTCCAGCTTAAAAGGCTCTTCCATGCAGTTTTGTTCAATGGCAATCCGACTCCCTCTCTATGCTCAGCGTCTTCCCCATTTGTCCAGGGTAAAGGAATGTGCTCCTATTTAGAGTTTGTACCTCTCCATAATCTGGCCACCGTACTTCACTTACTCCAAGAATGTCCAGCCTGTATGATTCCATCAGCTTTGCCAATTGTCTCAATCTACTGCTCTCTCTCAAAGTTCTGATGTTCCAAAAACCAATTCTCGTTTTCCATTTCATGCAAAAGGTTGTCAACTTGTTTACGTCTGATTTTGTTTCACTTCAGTTTGTTTAATAATGGTTGAATTTAAGGCTGTGCGAGTTATTAGTCCACAGCAGCCCAATCTTGGTGGTTGAGCTGCCACCTAAAGCCTCCAAGCTTGCTGTTTTTCTGTTGAGGTTGTCTCCCTTAGCCTCTGTAGGTCCCCCTACAACTGCAAGGCAGCAGTTTAGAGTGTTTGGTCCGAGAGAGCTATTTTATTTCATACAAGCCCGCCGGTAAACTGATGAGGACTCCTTATCCGCCACCTGGGACGCACCACATAGGAGTTCACCTCTCCTCCTGTTACAACACCATAACAGGTTCGTGGCAGCCACTGGAACTGTTGATAAAAAATGTTTTTAGATGGGTAGTAGCGCTGTCGGCGCACCTTAAATTTCTCATTACTTCCTATGTAACAGAGTTGGGAGGCGTGGTTAAGAAAGCTCCATTCATTTCCATTGTAACTCTGAAGGCTCAGACGACCAGAGTCTAAGCCAAGCTCGCCATCACCAAAAGGATTTTTGTATTTAGTACAATACATTCAAACTTGATCAAGAAGACTTGAAACTTTCTCCTTTCTCACTTTCACTCCCCTTGAAGGACCATTAGTTGACAAGTTACTGGAAACACTCTTAGAAAACTAGTAAGTGATATTCATTATCGACAACTGAAATGGTATCCCTTGAAGTGTAATTAAAATATTTTTGCCATCTACCGAGACTTAAGGGAAGTGTTCAGGTGTTCAGTTTAAAATCTAGCCATGCTTTGTGTGTT
The DNA here is from genome assembly GCA_946902985.2 of Meconema thalassinum. NCBI lineage: Eukaryota > Metazoa > Arthropoda > Insecta > Orthoptera > Tettigoniidae > Meconema > Meconema thalassinum. Next base: position 668,690,261 of record OX336389.2, on the reverse strand, counting down.
TTCTTCCATATGTCCCTCAAGTTCGGTTTCACTCTCAGATTATGTCTTGTTCAGCTCTAGCAGGTAGTGCTTTGGAGGTAAATTACGATTGTATCATAGCGTACAACTGTGAAACAGACAACCTCTGATTGGGTCCCATTAGGCTGGGGAGCAGGTAAATTAGAAAAGGAATTCATTGCTCCTTCCTAAATTTCAAAGCAATTTGTTTTAAATGGAAAATTAAAAATCTATCAGTTCATAAAATAACATAATATGACCAATCTAGTTGTCAACAAGAAGTTTATTCTGGACTTTCCCTCACCCGGAAATATATTCCCTATTAAAAATCCTGCAAACGCATGTGTGCGTGCCGTAAAAGAAATGCATACCAGTGTTGTAGTTAGGTTGTATTAGACAGTGCCGAATTGTTAATGTTAACAGATATTTAATTTGAATACACAGACACTGATACACTGGCACACTCCATTATTACAACGGTTCGCAACACATCGCCGAACAAGAACGTGTGGTAGCGCCACAGTCGCACCAACGGGCCAATCACAATAAGTAAAACAAAAGAACATCAAAGCACTGAAATTGCTGACAACCTACCGGCAATAACAACACCTCCCCTTTGGCAGTCATTTCAGTGCTCAAACTGCACACCAATACACAGAAGAACAACACATTTAAATTACTAAATTCAACCAATCAAACAAACATAAATCAACACTTCCAAACACTAATCAGACATGCCAAGCATTCCAACACATTCTGCAGTCGTTGGTCCACTCAAAAAGATTTTGTAAATAAATCGGCCAAATTCTCATTTGATGGAACATACTAGAACAGAATCATCCCACTCTTAACATAGTGCTGTAAAAAACATAACTTGACATCTATGTGTTTGGATCGCTCTGAATCCAAACCATTTTCACTCAGAAATATCAAACCTTGATTGTCGCACTTAATAACAATTAGTTTACTCATAAACTTGCATTGTCCTAACTCTTTCAGGATCATGTCTAACCATAACACCTCTCGAGTTACGGTACCTCACGCATGGCATTGTACTCCGCTTCAACTGTAGAGAGTGCAGGACACGTTTGTTTCTTAGTACGCCAAATAATTGGACCATTAGCAAATTTAATTACATATCCTGTAATTGACAGCCTCTCTGATTTGGTATTAGCATAATCTGCATCACAAAATATTTCCACTTTACAATCACTTTGGTCTCTAGTAGAATATACAATTTTCATTTCCTCTGTATTTCTTAAATATCTCATGATATGCGTTACATTATTCCAGTCTTGTTTATTAGGCTCCTTACATCTCTGACTTACTTTACATACCACAAAACTGAGATCACAGTCAGTACTAAACATGACAAGACTACACTTTGAACATTCCTTTCTCTTTCTTATTCTCTGTGATCTACGCGACTCCGTCTCATCTGTCAACAGGTAAATTCACATGCATAACATTTTCCAACCCGTTACTATCCTAACCTAGGAATGGTTCATTATCGCTACTCTCAGTAATGCTACTCATATCAAAGTTTTCATCAATGTCTTCTTCCTCAAATAACTCATTATGAAAATCAAAATTTGGGGTTTCATCACCAACATTAATGGGTACATTATCATTCAATGGTACTTTAGATCTGGCTCTAAGATCTAAAAGAGATGGGGTTGTCTCGCTAACACTATACTGAACGTAGGGGAACACCTTTTCTTCAAATTTCACACTGTGTGCTATCTGGAACTTTCTTTGTGATGGAATCCACATTTTATAACCCTTAACATTGTCCCCATACCCAACAAATACACTTTCAACAGCTCTCTCATCAAACTTTGATGCCTTATTACAGTAGATCCACCCTCTACATCCAAATGGCTTAAGATAATCATAGTCTTTTACATTCACTGGAGTGCCCCTCCATAGGGCAAGTGGTACCTGATTACCTACAGCCCTAGAAGGAGACAGGTTCCTAACATGACATGCTACATTCATTGCCTCTGCCCAGAAACTGATTGGAAGATTAGAATGAATTAGCATACACCTCACACTATTGGTCAATGTTCTATTCTGCCTCTCTGCTATGCCATTTTGAGCAGGTGAGTAACTTACAGTTTTTCTATGAGTAATACCATGCTTGCTCAAAAATTCATCTAACTCCTTGCTCATATATTCTCCTCCTCCATCTGTCTGCAAAGCCTTTATTTTCCTTTCATGAAACACTTCTACCTTTTCTTTGAATCGTTTAAAGACTTCAAACACATCACTTTTCTTACTCAAGAAATACACATACAAATCGAGAATAATCGTCAATAAAAGTGACTACATATTGTGAACCTCCCAGCGAAACTGGTAGTTTGCCCATCACATCACTATGGTTTGCTGGACACCCTATCACTAGCCTTTCTCTGCTGACTTCCCTTTAAAACATGCTATACAAGGCTCTTCCAAGCTACCTTGAACTTTGATAGGAATTATTTTCTTTATTGCTTCTTCATGCAGGTGCCCTAGTTTCAAATGCCAATCTGACACACTCTTAAGAGCTACAGAATCTACAACAGTGTTTAAATCACTTTCAGTCACAACACAAGAAGCATTTATGTCTTCAACAGTATCCAAAAAATATAATCCCTCTCTTACATAACCTCTGAAGATTATTTCTTTCCAATTATTCTCATCTGTGGCAACACAACTCTCTTTACGAAACTCACACACAACTCCTTTGGAACTAAGTCTTGAACATGAAATCAAATTACATCTAAATGAGGGTACTGTGCCCAACTCTAGGAATGGGTATTCCAAGATTCAGACACCTAGATATCAAGGGAAAGGCTACAGCCGCTTTTGAAAGTTGAGATATTTGAATATCGCGCTCCATTCCTTCCAGAAGGGAATGGAAACTTTATGCAGCCAAGAGCATGTCAAGTGACGTAGCGAGTAGTAGCAGAGGTCGAGACTATTTGTTGATTAAATAGTTAGCCATGGAGTAGAGACTTGAGACTTGGATCAGATTACTGGCACGGCCAAATGAAAGAGAATGCACTTAGTATCAAGTAAATCGGACCAGGGATACCAGAGATATGAGGATTTCCATATTTCAGCGTGATGCAGCGTGGACCTGACCGTTTTGAATAAAAGCCGGCCGGCCCAAGCAACATCAGCTCACTTCGAACCAAGCTCTTGCATGACAAGGTGCTGCCACGTTGAGCCAAGGCACATGGTTGCCGGATCTACGCAGAAGATATCTTTAAATTGTGATAGTCACAAAAGTGCTGCGATACATGTGGAACTTAGTAAGTTTCCGGCAGAGAGAATCACTAAGGTGATTGTTATTTTTCTACGGACACTGGTGAAATATTTTATTTCTATATGGACATATGCTAGACTTTGTCTAGAAAGTACTTTGTCACAGTCCAGTAATAATCATTCAATACTTGGATATTTCAGTCCAATTAGTCAGTTTCATAAATCGTAACTTAATAACCACTCCGATCTTTCAGTATATTGAAGGCCAGTCTATCACGGTGTTGTTCATTAGCCAACGAAGGGAAACTATATGTTGCTTCGCGCATGATAGATGGTGATAAGCCAAGCCCAGGGAACGATCTTCAGAACAGCCGTTGATTGGTTTAGACTGTCAGTGTTTTTCTTGTACTGAAAAGATTACCGTGAGTTATGTTACAACTGACATATTTGAGAATAGATCACTTAGATCTGACCCCATTTAAGCAAACTGCTATGGACTTAACAGAAGTCAATATTAAAATGGATCAGCAGTTACTTCAAACTTCAAGAAATATCTCCACTATGTCGTGTTAGACAGATTGTGGGTATATAATGGTGGCCGATACAAGGATTAGACGTGCGTGTCCGATAGGACATGTATCTGGATAAATCTGGTACAGACCAGGTTCACTACGCTTCAAGACCAACGAGAAATGTAAGCCACATTTTGACTTTATATTATGCCTAGCTAATTGGAACAAACTCATTTTCTGCAGATGACCATCACATTTATTTTTCTTCGTATTTAAATCTTGCAATGATTTACGCAAGACATATTGGAGTTATTCTGAGTATTTTCAGCACTCAGAACAGTTTAGGATCGATGACCGAGCAGAACGAGTATTTATTTGAATGTTTCATATTTTTTGATAATCACGGTAATCAGCCGATGTAACTGTAAAAGTTAATAATTATTTTTGTTGAGAGATGGATATTTTATCCATATTCGAAGAATCGAACATGTGGATTCTCACATAATGAAATAATAATTAAACACATTTACAATAATATAAATAATAATAATAATAATAATAATCCACTAATAATAATAATAATGATTTTCATAACTTTTCTAAATAATTCTTGGATCTTATATTTTCTAATAATCACATTTATTGAGAGAGAGCCTATGAAGTAGTTTAATCATTTCTAGTTTGGAACAGGTGATTTTCCGAAGGAGAGTGGTTAGCGCAAGCCCGCATTCAACCAACATCACAGTTCTGGTTGAACAGTTAATATTTGCAATGAGCAAAGTATATTTTTCAGATAACACGGAGAGGCCTGAAACGGGAAGCAAATGATATTTGTATCAATTAGGATATTTTTGTATTTATATAAAATCATGACGTAAATACACATTCGAAAGTGAAATAAAGATTATCATAAGTATGGTAACTTCACGGGTTGAACTGAATGGTAAAATAAAATAAACTTGTAAGTTTATTAATCTTCCAGTGTTGATAACAAGCAGAGGCTTGATTTATTGTATAAATTTTGGGAAGAAAATTTATGTGTGTGGAGTAGTTGAAATGCCATTCCCAGGTGCGCATGTTTAAGTCGCAGGAATGAGGAGGTTTTTATTTGAGCATCAATCAAATAGCAGGTTCGATGACTCAGTGTTAAAGAAGGAGTATTGGAACTACACATTGCGTCGTATGAATGACCAAAAGGTTATTTCTTAAAAACCATCAGTTCTTATTTCAACCTTGTTTACGGATTCCATTAAGACTTTGATTTTGCTAGAACCCGGATTTGTCATGATAGTATTTTATTCTTATTCAGAGGAAGACCTTTGCCGTTGTTGTTGGAATGTTGTGTTCTTATAAAAATAATAGAATGGGCCACTGCCAATTAAAAATAATTCTATAACCACGAATAATTTGAAGGATGTTTTCAATCCTAGTGCCATGAACTAAATGAATTTATTATGAAGCTACAATTCTTATTTCCGCATTCTGTCGAAGAATTGCAAGTTGTGAAAGTTACTAAAATGGCCACAAATATAAATATTTTTCTTAATAATGATTCCAAGTGGAGAATCGAATAATTGAATGGTCCAACAATGTATTGATCAAGTTGATGATTCAGAAATCATATATTTTGTTAGGAATTTGAAGTTCATAATCGAGTCACTTCTCGAAACGTTTAATGTCAGAAGAACAATTAATTTTGTTGTGCTTCTCACAGTTCTTCGATGCTATGCTCAAAGGTCAAATACTTTTCAGATGTTGTTATTAATATGTGTACATAATTTGTGTTGATTCAGAGATAATAATATTTTTTGACAATATTTTTTTTTTTGAAACTGGAAAAATAAGTGAAAGTTTAAAATTCTATGAACAATTATTCTACGAGTGTTAATATTATGTAAAAATTCAACCAGTGAGCTACAGTATTTCCAGTAAAGACAATTAAATTTCAACTGGATTTAATCATAAATAATCGATATAATTTTGGAACACAGTCTACAGGACTGATAATCAGACTTGTGTCTCCAAAGATAATTGTCCAATGTGTTGGAAAATTTCTGTACATTGTGTAAATAATAATATGGGTCGCCACACGTGAATGATGCTGCTTTGAGCATTTTATTTTTGCAGTCAATTTTAAATTCAGAATAAAATGAGATAATTTTACATGATGTGTTATGCCCAGTTGAATCTCCTTCTATCCTTATTGTTGCATTGAGCCAAAAATCAGTAAAGCATTTTTTTCATTTGATGTCGTTTTTGCGATTAGCTTTAACCCATCTGGCGCCCCGGGATATTTTGACTCTCGAGCTGACTGATTCTTGGTAAAATGCATATGTGGTCGTGCGGACTCCGGTCTAAACGGGCACAGTACATATAATACATCTGATAAGCCCAATGTCCATCCTCCACACTTGTCTTTCATTTTAATCTCTACTGTGCCAATACCTAGGACTTCTACATTGCCCACTCCCATTTCTACTTTACCACTTGAAATGAAAATCCACAGCCTGCTTCCAGTCTCCGACCGGGTCAGGAATGGAATGAATGAAGCCCCCATCTAGCGGCTGCCGAGGCCTGACGCACTCCTCTGGGGCAATGATTAAATGAATGACAGACGAAATGAAATGTTAGTGGAGAGTGTTGCTGGAATGAAATTTTGACAGGGAAAACCGGAGCACCCGGAGAAAACCTGTCTGCCTCCATTTTGTCCAGCACAGATCTCACATGGAGTGACCGGGATTTGAACCACGGACCCAGCGGTGAGAGGCCGGCGTGCTGCCGCCTAAGCACCGGAGGCTTCTACTTTACCACTTGCAGGGTGTAAACTTTAAAACTTCTCTTTCTCCACACAAATGTGATCACAAGCTCCTGAATCTATAACCCATTCTTGCATTGACGAAGTAATGAATGATTTAGCTCCAACACATGCTCTGTAATTATTCTGGCTTTGACTAATCTTACCTTTGTCTGTTCTACTTTCACTTATCTGCTCTGTCCAATCTCGTGCTAGGTGTCCTGGCTTCGTACACCGGTAACATCGCATCTTCTCACACATCTTGGCTATGTGACCCCACTAATCACATCTGTAGCTCTTCTGTTGATCTTATTGATGAACAGCCGCCTCCCCTGGAGTAGCATTCCCTGCTTGGTTACTGCCGCTGTTACCGCCTCGTCCTCTGTCGCCACATCGACCTCCTCGTCCACGGAAAACTTCTCTGTAATCGCCGCGTCCTCGGCCAGCTCCCGATGATGACGTAAGCGCCCCGCTTACTGATCCAGGCGTTGGAACAAAATCTTCTCTCAGGAGAGCAGCCTTCACTCTTTCGGTCGTTAGTCCCTCCTCACCACCGAGCAGCGCTATTGTTACTTTATATTTATCTATGGGTAAACCATTGAGCAATTGTCCAGCAAGTTGAGTGTCGTTAAATTCAAGTCCACAGTTTGCACTCTTAATCACTCTGTTGAGGGATTGTACTTTAGCCATGTTTTGATGCATAGACATGTCACTCGTCTTCACCACGTTCACCATTTCCTTCAATTTATCCAAACACTGAGGTAGGGTATATGTGGAATGAATGTTCTTCAATTTTATCCATGCTGCTCTTGCTGTTGTTTCCTCTCCAATGTCTTCCAAGTACGCATCAGTCACATACTTCAGAAGAAATGCCAAAGCTTTTCTGTTCGTTCTCGCTTGAATTTCATTATAGTTCTCCACTTCCACGTTGAAACCAGGTTCTATGGCATTCCAGCAATTTCTTTCGATAAGTTCAGCTTGCGCTCTTCTTGACCCTGCATAGTAATTATCACTTCTCAATCGCGGCACACCATCACTTCGTTTGTCGTCTGCCATTTTGGGTCTAGGCCTACTTCACACTCACTGCTATGGACTTTCTTCATTCAACTTTCACTTCTCTTCATTATTCGGACTTTAACTGTGGTCTGGGCTCCATAACCTGTAGTTAGGTTGTATTAGACAGTGAAATAAAGACCGAATTGTTAATGTCAACAGATATTTAATTTGAATAAACAGACACTGATACACTGGCACACTCCATCATCACAACGGTTCGCAACACATCACCGAACAAGAACGTGTGGTAGCGCCACAGTCGCACCAACGGGCCAATCACAATAAGTAAAACAAAAGAACATCAAAGCATTGAAATTGCTGACAACCTACCAGCAATAACAACAAGTGTTTGCTACCACACGCTGAGCTAAGCTGGTCAGTTTCTACCTAGCTATAAATAATTACACCATCTCCATGAAGCTCCAAACTACCTTCAGGTTTTTGCTTATGTGCAGCCTTTCCCAACTCCAACACCACAACCCACGACTGGAGAAAACTTGTTTGTTCATACCAGGTTCAGGGGAGTTGAAAAAATTCAAAAATATCTACAGTGAAACCTCTCCTAAAGACCATCCCTGTAAGTGACTGGTTTTTCCAAGAGCCAATTTAAAAATTCCCAAGGCAATGTATTTTGTGCCTCTATTTAACCCCCTTGCCACGTGCCAGTGAAAAATACCCTATTATGCCAAGCTGGAGAGAAACCAGCACAGCTTCTTGAATTTTTATGACAATTGGTTGGGAATTTCACATTGACATTAAAGATTGTTCATTGAAGAGAAGTCCCAAAGAATGGAAAATACTTGTATTAGCACTTTCTAATGTTAATTAAAGAGTACATTTTGCATTAAAATTTGACAAATTTTAAAATTTTAAAAATTCTACTTCAGAAGTGGTAAAATTCATGATTATAACATTTGTATTTCATGATAACTTGCCTTGTTGTTAGTCACCGTAGAAGAGTTCACTATCTTCTATTATATATTTTTTGTGCAGAAAAACAAATTCAGAATTCACGAATTCCCACAATTGGGCCACACAATCACTGTCCATGCCACTATCTAAGAAACTATCCCTATTGTTCCCAATATCATCATCTGATAACACATAATTGCTGTCATCACCCAGAGAATTTAGACAGACGTTTGCAATTGCAGCACCAGCGTTATTTGTTGGGAAAACACTGCGAGAACAAAATTTTATAGGATCAAAATAAGGCAATACAGGAGACATCTGGCAATAAATTTGGAAACTAACATGCTTTCTTTTTCATTTTGTAAACGGTTTGTGCTGTTATTACTATTTTAGAATGCCTACCCCTCTATAAGACTATTGCTGATCAGTTATTACAGGTTTTACATTGCATGACTCTGAAATACGAAGCGCAAGTTGTCCATGGGTTTCAACTTGAAAGATCTGTCCTACATCGCACACCATTGTAAAATAAAATGACAGAAGAGTGAAAACATTGATATTGGGTTCTGCAGAAGTGGGCGTAGGAGGCGATGCTTCTTACTAACGAGCACTTTGAGGTGTGGTTAGTTAGTTAGTGTTTTTTTAAGGGGCAGAACAGCGAGGAATATTTTCTCTCCTGGATGAAAGTCAGAAGAATACATTGATTTTATGCTTCATGAACAGTTATCTATCTATATAAAGCTCAATGTCAGTCTGTCTGTTTGTCTGTTATTTAAACAAATCTACACCATTTCACCGATCTGAACCAAAATTTGTATACTTACCCTTTGGAACCCTGCGGGTAACCCTGTCTACATTAAATTTCGGACAGACCACTCCATTCCCTGCATTTTGGCCCTTTAGAAAAATTCTACACCGTTTCACCGATCTGAACCAAAATGTGTATAGCTACCCTATGAAACCCTGCGGGTAACACTGTCTAATTTAACATTCAGACAGACCACACCTTTCCCTGCATTCAGGCCCGTTGGCACAAATCTGCACAGCTTCACCGATCTGAACGAAAATTTGTATATTTACCCTTTGGAACCCAGCGAGTAACACTGTCCACTGATAATTTTCGGACAGACGACTCCATTCCCTGCAATTAGGCCCTTTGGCACAAATCTATGCCGTTTCACCAATCTGAATCAAAATGTGTATACTTACCCTTTGGAATCCTGCGGGTAACACTGTGCACTCGAAATTTTGGACAGACAACTCCATTCCCTGCGTTTAGGCCCTTTGGCACAAATCTACACCGTTTCACCGATCTGAACCAAAATTTGTATAGTTACCCTTTGGAACCGTGCGGGTAACACTGCCCACATTAAATATTGGACAGACCACTCCATTCCCTGCATTTAGGCCCTTTAGTTCAAATCTGCACCATTTCACCTAATTGCATCAAATTTTACATAACCTGTGAAATCCCGCTGGTAACACTGTCCACTTGATATTTTGGAGAACCTTCTCCATTCCCTACATTTAGAATAACAGGCAAGAGGAACTTAAAAACCACGTTTTAAGGCCCTAGAACCATTCATGACCATAGTAGTGTAACTGTAAGAATATTTTAATAAGTCTATTGTTGGCTGGCAATGCGGGCTGCATCACACCACCCCTACCCGTGTTCTAGTGCAGAATAGCAAAAATAGTTACATCTTGCGCTACTTATAAATTGCAGTCACGTGGAGTAATTAGTGCAAAAAGATTTCTTAGGCCCCGTAAAACAGTTATCATAATGAAAATATTATGCCTTTGTATAAGTGTGCGGTGTTGGTGCAGTACATTGAGGTTATCAAATGCAATAAGCGTTGGTGCTTTCAAATTTACTTTCATTTATTCCGATCATAAATAACACTATTGCTACCTCAGGAGCTCGGGACAGCCGAAGTTTTCCAAAGTGCTCTGATTATTTTTCTATGGCGCTATGTGACAAATGACACTATTGGTCTCTACTTTTCTAACAGCCAAGAGATATAGGCCCTAGGCAGAGTCCTTTATTTCACTTACTCCTCTTTCTCATCATATTTTCAATTCGTTTTTAAATTACATGCGTCAGTTCTGTAGTTAGTAAATAGCCGTTTCACTGTTCATTATTATCATTATCATTACAGGAAAAAGACCTGGATGTTACGTCCATTATACTGTACTACTTATCACCCGCACTACCACCGCCACAAAAAGTTATATTTTTGAAATATTTTTTTTCTGTTAGTTGAAGTATCATGTGCCACTTCTGTAGTAGTATTCATTATCATCCATAAAACAAATAAATCCACCGGGCAAAGCCGGGCACTACTGCTAGTAGTATTATATGAAGCTCAATGTTTGTCCTTTTGTCTGTCTGTTATTTATACAAATCTACACCGTTTCACAGATCTGAACCAAAATTTGTATACTTACCCTTTGGAACTATGCGGGTAACCCTGTCCACCTTAAATTTCGGAGAGACCACTCCATTCCCTGCATTTAGGCCCTTTGGCACAAATCTACACCGTTTCACTGAACTGAACCAAAATTTGTATACAGTACTTACCCTTTGGTACCCTGCGGGTAACACTGTCCACTTTAAATTTCGGAGAGACCACTCCATTCCCTGCATGTAGGCCCTTTGGCACAAATCTACACCGTTTCACCCATCTGAACCAAATTTTTCATACCGCACTTACACTTTGGAACCCGATAAGTAATACTGTCTACTTTAAATTTCAGACAGACCACTCCATTCCTGCATTTAGGCCCTTTGGCACAAATCTACACCGTTTTGCCGATCTGAACCAAATTTTGCGTACTTACCATTTGGAACCCGACGAGTAACACTGTCTGCATGAAATTTCGGACAAATCACTCCATTTCCTGCATTTAGGCCCTTTGGCACAAATCTACATTGTTTCACCGATCTGAACCAAACTATATGTTCTCACCTTTTGGAACCCTGCGGGTAAGACTGACCGCTTTAAATTTCGGACAGACCACTCCATTCCCAGCATTTAAGCCCTTTGGCACAAATCTACACTGTTTCACCCATCTGAACCAAATTTTGCATACCGTACTTACCCTTTGGAGCCCAACGAGTAACACTGTCTACTTTAAGTTTCGGGCAGACTACTCCATTCTCTGCATTTAGTCCCTTTGGCACAAATCTACACCGTTTCACCGATCTGAACCAAATGTTACATACTTACACTTTGGTACCTGACGAGTAACACTGTCTACTTGAAATTTTGGTCAGACCATTCCATTCCCTGCATTTAGGCCCTATGGCACAAATCCACACTGTGTGTACAATCTGAACCAAACTTTACGTACTTACCCTTTGGAACCCGACGAGTAACACTGTCTGCATGAAATTTCGGACAGACCACTCCATTCCCTGCATTTAAGCCCTTTGGCACAAATCTACATTGTTTCACCTATCTGAACCAAACTATAGGTACTCACTCTTTGGAACCCTGCGGGTTAAGACTGTCCACTTTAAATTTCGGACAGACCACTCCATTCCCTGCATTTAGGCCCTTGAGCACAAATCTACACCATTTCACCTAATTGCACCAAATTTTACATACTGTGACCTTTATGCATTTGTGATGGCATAAATTTCACATGTTATTTTCGATAAAATTTTGTTCATGCTAAGACTGGAAGAAGGGAGGCATTGCTCGCAACCAGTGTGGTGACAAAGAAGCGACTTGTATGTGCTTATTTGAAACTTTCACCGCGCGCTGACAATAGAGAGGAACGCAGGGACCAACATCTGGAGACCAGACATGGATAGACAAAGAAATAGGTCGTTCAACCTGGCGGGTAGAGGCCAGAGTTTTAACGATAAATCTACAGGATAAGCTCCGCCTACTTGAAGGAAATTAGAGCAGCAATTAAAAGTCAGGAACGCAAGTTATGTCATCATGTATAGGACGATCTCAGCCTCTCGAAAGTATTTTTAAAATTTAAATTAAGCCAATGTATGATTTTATCCTGAAGCAAAACCAAAATGAGGGGTGAATTTGAAAACAACCAATCGCAGCCGAGGACGCGAGACGCGGCCAACTCGCGCGAAAATTGAGCAACAATGAGCTAATTCATGGAGCCAATTATCTGAGGACCTAACGATCCGATTTTGAATTAATAAGGATCACTGAGACATTGAAAATGAACGCATTCGAATGAGCTACTTTGCATATCCATGCGGATGATATTATAGAATTAAATATTGGAAGTTCCCCACTCCTGCGAATTTCTTCGCAAATTATATAAATAGTAGCCGGGCTTGCAGCCAAATCAGTCAACTTTGGGCATTTCAGGAGGCGTGAGCCCTTGCCCGAGACGGTCAGAAATTGCCGCGAAATTCTAAGTCCGATCAGTCGACTTAACACAGTTAACAATCATAATTATTCGCAAGTGCGAAACGGAACAGTATTACGCGAAGTGTGCGTACCATTGTCAGTGAAAGACGGGATATAAGTTTGAGATAGCCATCCGTGCTATTAGCATAAATGTCAGTGAGGCAGGAAGGTATGAACTGTCAGCCGAATTGAGTAGGTTGATACAATAGCTTAGAAGTTAGGAGCTCCATACACACACCGTGCATTGTGTTAAAGAATAAAGTCACAGTGGGCCTTTGCTTTGGTGATTTTTGGAACCGTGTGTAAGATCATCCTCCCACTGCAAGATGGAAAAGAAGGACCAGCAGAATGAACTCATGGAACTGAGCCTTGGCCAATATGAGATAAGTAAATATAAGGCGGGTGCACGCTTAACGCTACCCATCCTGGGAATTGGATACATTTTCTCCATTATAAGCAATTATAATAAAATAGGTGTTTTCGGGCGCAGCAGGAAATTTGTGCAAGTTTGTATATATTTTTCATGTAAGATTTATTTGTGTTTTGTAAGATAGGGTTTTACCATGGTCATCAAATTTGTGTGTTATATTTTGTGTAAGGGTTTCAGTAACGTTTTGTTTGAATGAACATTAAGGGATAATGGGATGACTGCTTATGCACGACCCTTAAAGTAAAAGGTAGTTATGGGGGGAAAAACAGTAAGATATTGTGACAGACCAGGATGATACAGCCATATTGAGCATAACTGAGGTAAGGTGCCGATGACCATATCCAAGGAGAGGTAAGACAATGGCTAGATGACAATATAAATTCAGGTGAGAGCGAGAGTGGATTCTTGGTTGAGTTGCAAATAAGCGGAAGGTAAAATGCCCGCAGTTCTTCGATGATATTGTTACGTGCCCCCCCCCCCCAGTGACACTTTTGTTAACTGGATTACGGTGGGTTGAAGCACAACACAGATTGTTCCTTTAAAGAAATAATTAACTTTATTGCGGCCAGAAAGATACGCTACTCAACAGCAAATGCAAGCAATTAGAACCTTACTCCAGTTTCCTCTAGTCTCTTCCTTGAGCGCTCTTGCCCCTTTCACTTGTCAACAAACCACAGAAGTTAAACCGTCTTAATGAGTCCGGTGGCCTTGACAGAAGCTACCTGCACCTCTTCCTCATGTACACAAACTACAGTTACTTACGATAACCTGCTACACGCTGTTTCGCTGTCCACAAGCTGGGGAAACAATGTCACTGGATTTCGTAACTCGCACGGCACTTCGTCACCACACTTCTGTCGCTCAGGAAAACACGCACTAGCTCAGAAACACTGTCCTCAAAAACTCGGTCCCCTCACTGTTGAGGCCGCTTATATAGCAGGCTGGTGACTCAATGAATTCTAGAATAGTCCAGGACACACGGCTTCTCAAGATTTCCTTCACTGGCTGGGTCACGAATATTCTGGACCATCCCTTTCACTTCGCAGCCCGTTGCGTAACGCGCACGTAATACACTGAGGCAGAGTACACACAGCCCGGGGCAGCTGTGACTCAACGCGGCGAGGCGACAAAACAAACTCACAGCCGTAACACCATAAATGGTAACTTGATAAAGTACGCGGAGGGTCCATGCCCGCGGTTCTACGATGATATAAGTGGTAAATAATTGGTAAGTGATGATTGATTTCATTAGCTGATGAGAGCCTGTGTTAGCTTCGTCAGAAAAAGGGAAAGGTAATGTGCAACTCAAGTCCCAAGGCAGTCAAACGAGAGATCAGGTATAAAGCCTTGGCCGAGTGTCTGAATCTTAGGGGTAGCGAAGGTCATTGTCTACGAGGCTGGTTTGTTTTGAAAGGGAACGGATGTCACAATATGAGAAGCACCACGTGCGTGGTAATGTTGTCTTTGTAGAGGGAAGGCGAGGTCGCACTTTCCAGGGTCTTGTTTTGTTCTTGCCGCTTTAGAAGCGATGTCAGATAATATTAGTGTTTTAGTGCATTCATTGTAATTATTGATTATTTAATTGACGGAGCACAGGGTACCGTGGTGTTTATTTTGATGACTCATGTTATTTTGACTTATATTTGATGGATTTATTTTAGCTTGGCAGAGCTACGGCTCTGAGTGGAGTTAACTGTTCTTGTAGTGTAAAAAGTGATGCACGCATGCCTGCAGCCGAAAATAAGCCTATGCCTTCATTCCCGGACTCTTGAGAGGATGGTGATGATTGTAGGAGAGAATTTGTCCAAAACCCTAAAACCACTATAATTATAAATAAAGAGTGCGCGTTTGATAGAATGGCTGGACTTTTTAGGCCATAGTTTGTTTAATTAAGTCTGTTGACATTTTTAGAACTTGAAGCAGTGGACTGCTATATTAGATTATTTTCTTTCCTGGTTTCAGCCAGTGTGTTTTAATATTCAATTTTGTTGATCAGCTCTTTAGAATCCTTAGTTTGTGTTTGTAAAGTAATATTAACGGAGTTGTTGTTTTTGTTGATGTGGACGGGAGTAAGAGGGAAGATGTGCTTTTCTTGAATAAATTATTTTGCATTAGGATTCCTCTGGCATATTGACTTAGTTTTAAGCTTCCTGTGATCCTTCATAAAATCCCTAGGATGTACAATTAAGTTAGAGCCACCCGAACAGACCATTACCCCGAGATAGAATCTGCATCCTAGAAGACCTGAAAAGGGTACAATACTTACCCTTTGAAACCCTGCCGGTAACACTGTCCACTTTAAATTTCGGACAGACCATTCCATTCCCTGCATTTAGGCCCTTTAACACAAATCCATACCATTTCACCTAATTGCACCTAATTTTATATACCGTACTTACCCTTTGAAACCCTGCTGGTAACACTGTCCACTTGATATTTTGGACAACCCTCTCCATTACCTAAATTTTGGAATAACAGACAAAAGGAACTTGAAAACCACGTTTTAAGGCCCTAGAACCATTCATGTCCGTAGTAGTGTAACTGTAAGAATATTTTAATAAGTCTATTGTTGGCTGGCAATGCGGACTGCATCATGTCGCCCCTACCAGTGTTCTGGTGCAGAATTGCGAAAATGATTACATCTTGCACTGCTTATAAATTGCAGTCACGGGGAGTAATTAGTGCAAAAAGATTTCTTAGTTCTCTTAAAACAGTTATCATCATGAACTATTATGCCTCTGTATAAGTTATAGATAGATAGATAGATTTTTATTAATTCCATTTGATCAAATACATGCATTCAATACATTTTGATATAGGACACGTCAGAATTTACATGCATAAAATAAAAGAACTAACAGGTATATATTACTAAGATTATAACTATTTATAACTTATTATAATAGCAAATCTTAATAGATACAATCTTATTGCACAACTATTTACACCTCACTCTATTATCATAATATGAAAACTTAATTCTATAAATACAACAACATACAGCTAGGTATTAAAATTAAATTAAAAAAGTAAAATATAGTTATAGATTCCATCACTCCTATACGCTAAAATATTCAACTACTGAGTAAAAACAATGGCACTGCAGATAAGCTTTCAACATTCTATCAAAGGTTTTTATTTTTGGGGCCAGTTTTATATACTGGGGTAGTTTATTGTATAATTTAACTCCAGTGTGAAAAGTTCCTTTTTGATATATGCTTGTGTGTGTGTGTGAAATATGAATGTTTTGATTTTGTCTTGTGTTATGCCTATGAACATCATTGTTTGTTTTAAGAAAAACATCTTTATTCATTAAATTCTTTTTAAAAAACATAATACTTTCAAAGATATATATGCAGGGCAGTGGGAGAATGTTTAAATCTTTAAACGGAGGTCTACATGATTCTCTCGAGTTTACATTTGCCATAATTCTAATCGCTCTCTTTTGTATCCTAAACGTGCTTGGTACATCTGGCGACATACCCCAAAATATGATCCCATATCTTAAGTATGAATGGAAATAAGCAAAATAAGTATTTCTTAATGTGTGCATGCTAGTGCAGGTTTTCAAAATACGTAACGCAAAGCACATCGAGTTCAGTTTAGTATTCAGATATTGTATATGTTTATTCCATTTCAAGTCTTGTTGTATCCATAGTCCTAAAAACTTTGTTTCTGATTTATTTTCTATTTGATGACCATTTAATGTTATATTGGGCATCGCAGGATTCCTATTCTGTATAGTGTGGAAATTTAGACATACTGTCTTTTTATAGTTTATTATGAGGCGATTATCTTGTGACCATTTGGTTAACTCTCCTGTAACGGAGTCAGCAGACTGCTGTATGACCTGTTTAGTTTCACCTTTTATTACGAGTGTTGTATCGTCCGCAAACAAAATTTCCTTATGTGAATGAACGTTCTGTGTTATATCATAAGTGTCATAGTGTTGGTGCAGTACATTGAGGTTATCAGCTGCAATAAGCGTTGGTGCTTTCAAATTTACTTTTTTTTTTAGCGTATGGCTTTTAGTGCCGGAAGTGTCCGAGGACATGTTCGGCTCGCCAGTTTTGTAGCTGCTTCGAGACGGACACCCAATGGGTGAGCTACAAGTACCGTTGGGGAGGAAAGTTGGAAGGGAAGGTCGAGGAGTTGGAAGGTAGCGGCTGTGGCCTATAGTTAGGGACCAACCCCGGCATTTGCCTGGAAGGAAGATGGGAAACCACAGAAGACCATCTTCAAGGTTGCCGGCGGGGGGATTCGAACCTCCTCGCCTCCCGGATGTGAGCGACTGCCAGCAGTCATGCCGTAACGACCACGGCTAACTCACCCGGTAAATTTACTTTAATTTATTCCGATCCATATCCCTGAGCGCTATGCCGAAGTTTTCCAAAGTGCTCTAATTATTTTCCTACGGCGCTATGTGACTTTTCTAACAGCCAATGAGATATAGGCCCTATGCAGTGTCTTTTATTTCACTTACTCCTCTTTCTAATCATATATTTCAATTCGTTTGTAAATTACATGTGTCAGTACTGTAGTTAGTAAATAGCCATTTCCTTATTCATTATTATCATTATCATTACGGGAATATGACCTTAATGTTACGTCCATTATACTGTACTACTTATCACCCCCACTACCGCCACTGCCACAAAAAGTTATGTTTTTAAATATATTTTTTCTGCTTGTTTAAGTATCATGTGCCAGTTCGGTATTAGTATTCATTATCATCCATAAAACAAATGAATCCACCAGGCAAAGCCTGGCACAACTGCTAGTCAACTATAAAATCAACACATGAACAACCCAAACAAAATTTATTAAATGGTTAGTTACTGTCCGTCCACCAGCTTAAGGTCCGTGGCAGGAATGCAATGAGTCAGCTGGAGACAGCTGGCCTCTGCGCGAACGACAATAGTGCCAACCTACTACTGACCCGTACGATTTCACAATTGGAACTAAACAAAAGTAGCAGTGAGTAACCATAGCGTGAATAACATTGGTGCTGAGTTGGCAATACCTGCAGCGGCACGTCCACTCAATCAACGCAGCTAGAATGTCTCTCCTCTCCTCTGCAGTCCCCAAAGACCATAAGCTGGTGGACGGACAGTAGCACAGCAAACATTTTCTTTTCGACAAAAGACAAAATCAAATCCTTGAACTTCTTTAACTGGAACAAATTCAAGGAAATCTTCACTAATTATGAAATTATCCTTGTCTTCATCAATATATCGAGCATCAAGTGCAAACTACTCTGTCCTTGAAATATCAGCAACTTACTGAAATCCCATATTAACAATGGGAAACTATCTGCATTTAATAGACTGAATGCCTTGTTTCTGATGTGAAAGTAAGGATGCATCGGTAAGGATGAAATTAAAGATACCTGTGACTTGGTTCTTCGGTCAGTATCAAAAGTGATGGACACATTTAACACAGCACATTCTTCTTCGACAACATGCAAGCTGACTTCAATATCATCAGTCAAGATTAACAAGAAGAAATAACACCGAACAGTCAGCACCACTGGATCCCTCTCAGCCAAAATGGTCAATATTTCCAAGTGATGCTAGTAATAGATTCTCTCAAGGGCAAAAGAAACAGTAAAGTTGTCTAGGAACTTATTTTCGAGGTTTCATAAAAGCTGCCTTTAGGATTAGCCTATACCACTTTTGTGGAGGAGCAGATGACCTCGCTGTTCCACCCCTTAAAACCTCAATAACTAACCACTTTTGTGATCAAATTGAATCACATTGGCATGAATAGTGCTTACTAATTATCGACCACTACAGAACTGATGTACCTCGCACTTTGTATTGTTTTACTGCTCGATACAATTTTGTAATGAAAACTGGCTAGATGATGTCGGGATTTGACCATGCTCTACTCACTTGTGTAATGATTCACAGATTTGGTCAGATTACAAGTTAAGAAGGTAATAACTAGGGGGATCGAAGAATGTTGCTGTAAGGGGCTGAACATGGAAGTTGTCTATTGTGTGATAGCAAGATACAACCAAACTCACAAGGGCAGGGCAGCCTACCCATGTTCCTATTTTCAACATTTTGCTTTTGTTTATATAAAATGAAATTTACATCCATGATAAAAGAAGCATTGTACACTGATGAGCCATTACATATGACCACCTATTTAATACTGTTGTAGGATGAGGTTGCCAGAATTCCGGACCTGAAAACATGCACACCACTTTCTGTAAACTCATAAAAGAGATTATGACTATGTACCTAATCACTGTAATACCACTATACATTTCATAATAATAAGTTTCAATTCATAGCTAATCTGATGGATTTTTTAAACACACAAGGAGCCAATTAAGATTCTCTGATGAATGTTCAGTACTTGCTTCAGAAAAAAGTGTTTCCTTATGAAATCATAAAAATCTGCACATAAGAATTCTGAATTCACCTTGTAGCAACGTCTACTGTATTTCTATCGGGTATCTAGATAATATTCATCACAGAAAACACTCTCGTTACAGGAGCAAAAGTACCTGGGGGACAGTAAACAATTCCAAAACTCTCTAAATGATTGATGTTTGAACCACTTGTTTTCAATTTCTTTGTAAGTTTAACACACAGACTTACTCCCTTCAGCTTTCTATTCTCAACATATGTTTCATGTTTTTAAGCACAAGAGTCTCAACCATTTCTTCATTAACTAGTTGGTCAATGTTCATGGCACTCAGCCGACTTGTCAACACTGCATTCTATTTCATGCACCATCAAACCCAGCTGAAGATATGAAGTGCTCTGAAATGATTTCTCCGCATGTCACCTTCATGGAGCAATGTTTAATGGTCTGAGGGATGAATTTAAGTTTCTTCCTGGAAATGGGCTTCTATTTTAATTACTGAGCCATAACTAAACTCGCTAGGGTTGCCAGATGTCCATGGTTTGTATGGATAGCTTGTATTTTAAGAGCAGTGTCCATGTTCATAAACAAGCAGTTCTATGAAGAACTAAATTAACAAGTTTTCATATATTCTACTGGTTATTCACATCACAAAACACTCATGTCAGAATTGTTTGGGTTTTCTTTGGATTATACATTCTCAATGCAAACTTTCAGTAATAGCCTATATGACAGTGGCGTGTGGTGACCCTCGAGAAGCACTGTATTGAAGTGTAGAGTAACGAATTTGATACTCACTATAACAATAATGATAATAACATCATCATTACAAAATAAATATTTTGTAGTCATCTTCATACAGTACAATTCAGTACTGCACATACAGTAGGCTGTAATTTATTATTATAATAACAATTGTCATTCATTTTAATATAATAAAATGATATATTTTTGAAGACACGTCCATGCAGTGCACCGCCACAATTTTAGGATATATCTGTTTAAAAATGAGATGAAAATATAAGTTTAAACATAAACTGCCTACTATAAAAGTATGGGGGAGACAATAAAGCTATTTTCATGTGAATTTATATTTAATAGCTTTTGCAAAATAAATCTTCCGACTGAGATGATAGCATGGCCCTTGCACTCACAGAAGGTTAGTGTGGATGTGGAATATGCTATCTCCTGTTGACATCTAAAATATAAATGACATTTTGTATGTTCACCTCTATGCTGTCCGGAGTGGCCTATTAGTGGGGTTCGATGTGAAAGGCTCCTCACCCTCTATTCAGTGTTATTCTCGCACTCAGACTATGCCTGCTGCTATCTGTTAGATATGAAAGGAACTAGGAGGTATTAGAAATGAGATGATGCATGCTTCAGTTCGACCTGCTGGAATACAAGGCAGTGCTTTGCGGGTGTAGGACTTTTAGGAGAACACGCTATACAGTCAGTACCTTCTCTGTGTAACCTCTAGTGTATTTCTTTATAGCTGAAGCAGAGCTTCTACTCGCAGACGAGAGGAAAACTGACCGCTCAAACAAGAGGAAATTAATAGAATATAGACTAATTTACGGGGAATTTCGGTTACTGAAGCAGTGCTTCCCTTACTGCATGCCACTGATATATGATTTGCTACTAATATTACTTCGAAACTTGTGAGTTTTCCTTATCTTTTCAAAGAATGATTGCAATCTAGCGAGGATGGCTGACTTCAAGGTTCTATACCATAACATTACAAAGTAGAGTACTGGTACATGTGAAGATGGATGAGGAGCCATGACATTTGTGTTTAAATGAAGAGATAACCGGACAGGGTTATGAAGGAAGACAAGGAAAGGCTGGTTTCAACATTTTTGTTTGGAAAATGTTGTCATTAATAAAGATACAGACGTACAATGCTGGAAAGACTATTCTACAACAGGACATATTCAGTAACTTAAACTATGCTCATCCCTGTACTTACCTTTTCATTACGAATATCATCTGGATGTACAGAGGAAGGCTTTTCCATAGCAACTAAGCTCAAAATCTGAAGGAGATGGTTCTGCATAACATCACGGATAATACCAAATTGATCGAAATAACCACCACGCCCTTGTGTTCCGAATGGTTCCTTGAAGGAAATCAGTACAGAGGAGACACATTCTCTGTTCCATGTGGGGCCAAAAATACGGTTTCCAAATCTGAAAATAGGCAATAATGAAAGTCACATTATCAATTGGTGTCGTTTTATTGTGGTTATCAGTCGACTGTAAGTCTGATAACCTGTGTTATTATCATTGGCAGCCGGTGGAGGGGAGCTACAGTTCAAAGTTAATAAACTGTGTTAAGTTCTGCAACTTTAATGAGTTAGCACTACATGGGCATGATGAGAAGGCCGGCTCAGACAATAAGGGCGTGTTTCTAAATTTAGTACAATACACGAGTGAATTAGATTCCTGTTTTCAGAGTCATTTAGAAAGCTCGACAGCATTCCAAGGAACATAGAAAAGGATACAAAGTGACTTGCTTAGTTGCATGCTGGAAGTATGTTGGGAAAAAATATTAGCTGAAATTGAGGACGTAGAGTTCTTTTTTCTTCTTGCCGATGAAACTACCGAGTTGCAGTGCAAATTTTTTAAATTTTTTTATTGTTAGCTTGACCAGTACCACCAGCTTTTCTGAGACCTTGAATTCTCTCAACTAAGTGTCAGAACAACCGCTGACAATCAATCAATATTTGCACGACATCAATGCTAACTATCCCAACACTACTCTGAATTGCTTCATTGGGAATATCTATCTATTCTGAAACCTACCTGATACTGTATGTATCCCCCCTGTGATTTCTTCTGTCAAGAATGTTAAATTCTCTTTCATATTGTATGGTAAACAGAGCTGTTGCTATGTACCAAATTATCGCCTTACTTGTTCCCATACAGTGCAAATTATATTTTACTGCTTGACATGAATTGATTACCGTATTCCATACTTCAAAGATTAGAATATATGAGGCTTCCACCACACTTCCAAAATTCTGCTGGGATTTCATCAATACCAGGGGGCTTATTGTTTTCAAGCCAGTGGATAGCAACTGATACTTTATTCAGATTGTGATTCTACTTTTCTATCATTTATTTCCACATTAATCCTTGGAGGTTGATTCAAAGTATTCAGTCAATTTAACCTTGTTGCCCACTTTGCTTTGAAGCTAAATTTAAAGTCTTGCACTTCTTTATACACCATAGTGATATTAGACTTAAAATGCTTGCTGATTATGGTCATATTCTCATAAATGTGCACCTTTCTCTTCCTCTAAGAGATAAATCATCCAGCTCATCTTGCTTCATTCTTGTTGGTCGATCATCTGTGTTCTTAGCAACTTTTTGAACATTTTTCTTCACCTGCCAAGTCTTTTTATTCTGTTCTGATTTGCAAGGGACCTAAATCCCTCTCCAAGTTTCTTTGCTCATTAAGTATTTGTCAATAGATGTCCATGTGCAAAGTTTTAGTTGCTGATAGGCACTAGAAGTTGCTTTAAAAATCTAATTAAAAGTGCTAATTTTCTGTTTTGCAGAAGGGATTTCGACCTGGCAAGGCTGTCAGAATATTGTAAATTATACTACTCAGGCACCTCTGTTCCATCTGGTGAAACCCATGTTTTCTTGTGTGGAAAACAGGCCGAGGCAGAAGCGTAGCCAGGATTTTAGTTTGGAGGGGGGGGGACTAGGTCCTCATCTATTACTGCAGAAGTTCGTATAGTTTTCTGATTATAAGTTAAATCAATGCAAGAGTGAACTGTTAGTGTAATCTTGGAACTATTGTAGTCTAATATTCTTGTCTAGAATAAAGGATGGCGGTATAATATTGTTAACTTTAATAATGTTTAGCTTATGTGACATTGATAAGCTATGAGCATGTTGACATCTTATACTAATAATATAGTGAGGAAATATATACATATAGGTACCAGTCAGTAAATTGTTAACCCTTTATAGGATAGTGGTCTCTATATTAGCCACCCCTCATAAGGACAGTTTATGCTTTCAAAGATGTTGATAGTTGAATCTTTAAGCCAAATTTTGGAGAATCTTCATGTTGAAGTTAAAAGGCAAATATTATATAAGTTACGTATCTACTTGACGTAATGTGAATAAAATGAAATTTAAAAAAAAAAAAAACATTAACAATTGAAGTGCAGAAATAAAATATAAATATAGAAATGAAAATCATAAAAATAAAATTACAATTATAAAAGAAATATAAAAATTAAAATAATAAACATAACTATAAAAGAATTATGAAAATAATTGTAAAAATCAATTCGAAAATAGTTAATTAATTCAATAAAAATATCAATATTGAATCTATAAGAACATAATTGAAAATTAAAAATAAATATATAAACATGAAAATTAGAGAAACAAAAAATAACATTATTAATAATTATAATAATTAAAATAAATTAAAATGTAAAAACACATAAAAGTAACACATTGTTTTGCCCTATAAAGGGTTAAAGAAAGGGCAGGTTACTGTACCCTTAAGAAAGAGTCAGTCTTCGAGCTCTATGTCCATAATGTTTGACAATCTCACCAATATCCACAATGATGTCTCTATGAACTGCCATGAGTGCAAGAGCCGTCAGCCTTTCCTCAGCAGTTTTACTTCTCAAGTATGTCGTTAGCCTCTTCAGCGTGGAGAAGCTTCTCTCTACAGAGGCTGTAGTTACTGGAATAATAGCCAGGATTGTAAGGAGTGTAGCAATGTTTGAAAAGGAGGTCTTGTCGATATTTTTGAGAACTTCAATCACAGTCTTTGGTGACTTTCTGTTGAGATTCTGCAGTTCAGCTTCCACAAATGCCACTCTGCCTCCAGAATGTCTTTGTTTGTGGTTTGAAGATCACCTTTGTAAAATTCAATCACATTCCCAATGTCACCAAAATCTTTCTTAACTGCATTATGTGGCAGCAGACACTCCAAGCCCTGTAGCGTTTCCTTGTTTCTTGAAAACTTGCTTTTAAGATGACTGGATATCTCATCCAGGTATGGAATGAAAACTGATCGTCTGTAGTAGTCCTCAGGTGAGGTGGCCTCCACGTTGTTTCGAAATTTCTGTGTTCCTGGTGTCCTTGGAATTGATGCAGAAACCCCAACATATGATGCAATCTCCTTGGATTATCGGTACAAAGCAGAGTAGGACCTACTCTTCCCCAGCCTGTTCTCGTATTTCCATGAACAGTTCCTCAACTTGTTCTACTTTGGTCATGGCCATAGTGAGATCTAAAGATTCTGTTTGAAGGAACTTAGACAACTTGTAAGTTATCGAAAGAAATTTACTCATTGTGAGTAGAGTTGTGATGAATTGAAAGCTGCACAAACTAGAGAGAAGACCTGTTGCCTTGGTTTTCGAGGAGTGATCGTGACCTGTTGCTATTATTTCCTCCAAGGCGCGAACAATGCACAGGAATGACTCAGAAAATACAGAGACGGCATCATGTCGTTCCACCCATCTAGTGTCACAGTAATTGTGAATAACAGAGTTAGCTTTACCATCAACTTCAAGCTCTTTCCTTAAGACGTGTGTTCGTTTTGTTGAACCTCCGAAAAACACTGTAGTTTCTGACATCGTGGAAAAGCAGTTACGAATAAAATCAGTCCGTGCAGCGTAACTGAGGCACAAGTTCAGACAATGGGAAAAACAGTATGTGTAAGAAGCTTTGGGGTAATCTTCACGAATAAGCACCTGAACTCCGTTGAAGGTCCCACTCATCGCTGCAGAGCCATCATACCCTTGACCACATAAGTTTTCCAACTCTAAGCCGTGTCTTTTAAGTTCTTGTTTGATGACAGATGCTAATCCAGCCCTAGTCACATCATATACAGGAACAAATGACAAAAAATCTTCTCTAATATCTTTAACAGTGTCAAAATATCTGACGCACACAGAAAGCTGCTCCACCTGGCTAACATCTGCAGTTTCATCTGCAAGTACAGTGAAGAACTTTGCTTTCATCACTCTTTCAACAAATCGAATAACTTTACATTCTATCAGTGAGCAATGCGTCTTTCTCGTGCAGAGAAAATTATTTGTAAAAGCTGTACCTATATAATGAAATGCGGGCCTCAATTTGCTACACATAACAATAAAAACTTGCATTAACTTACCAAAGATTTATCCAGTTTTGGCTTCTTTATGACAAAGCGGTCCATTTTTAAACACTCGCTAATGTGACAAAAAGAAAAGAGCAACTATCAAAGAACTTGCGACTCTTCCTCAACACTACCACTAACAGACTGTACATCGCCTCTCGCAGAGACACAAAACCGTCGTAAATCCTGACAATGGCGACAATCAACCATGCAGCGTCAGTATTGTAGCCATTATTGATCACTGCTATTTCTGGGAAATGGTAATTAAGAGCTGACAAGAGAGTGTAAGCAGACAAGCTATAACTGGCCCCCTGCAGAGAGGTCTTTTGCTAATTGGCAATCCTAATCTCTTGGCAGACTTTTGTCTCAATCACCTGGTTGTATCCCCAGTACCAAGGCCCATACTGTAGGCCTACTTGGAAAATCCCCTCACGTCACAATCCTAATTGCTACCCTGTTATTTCAGCTCTTTCAAGCAGCGCAGCCATGGAAAATGATGTCTGGCCGTGCTGAGAGTGTTAGTACATTCTTTGTCATTGCATTTACTGTACGGTATTTAACATTTCGTTTAGGTTCTAAATTTGTTCGAGCCGTTGGAAAATATAAAGGCTCATGCCCACCCCAATTTCTGGATTTATTTTGGGGTGGGGGGCCGGCCCATCTCCCCCCCCCCCCCCCCTGGCTATGCCACTGGGCTGAGGTCAGTTAATCAATAAACTATGCAGCCCTATTGTGCCAAGATATATTATCTTCTTTTCGTTCCAGCCCACTGTCATCCAAGGATCATTTGAAGAATACCATCCAATACCTGTTCCAACTTGGTGTAGAACTGATCAGTCACTATTTCTTCCTTGTCTTCCTTAATTGTGAAGTTATTGGATCTGATTTTCACCCCCAGGGTACCAAAGCTAGCTTTCCATTTGCTGCTGCAATGTGTGAAATGTGTCTTCTTGACGAGACATCAATTATAACTCCTCCTACCATGGCATTCCTTGATTTTCTTCTACTGCAATATCCACTTCACAAACTG
Source organism: Meconema thalassinum (assembly GCA_946902985.2). Taxonomy (NCBI): domain Eukaryota; kingdom Metazoa; phylum Arthropoda; class Insecta; order Orthoptera; family Tettigoniidae; genus Meconema; species Meconema thalassinum. The sequence continues at coordinate 668,663,377 of OX336389.2, read as the reverse complement.
AAAGTTCTTGAATGCCCCATCACATAGTTCATGTTCTTTAGCCTATGTTTTCTAGAGTACGGTTGTCAACTCCCATCAATCCTGCCTCTTAATCTGGACTCTCCACTGACTGGCTAGTATGGGAAAGTCATTGAGCCATGCTCACTCCTCCTCCAATACCAAGTTCATGCAACCTTAAGAAGGAATCAATAAGGGCCATGACTCAAAATGTGTCCGAGATGCCTACTCCTATCCCATACTAACTGGAGTCTGAAATGTAAGGACTGCTTACTAGGGCACTCAGCTGTTGCAAGCTTGGTACAAAATTAATTCACTTCACTTCAAGTACTTCCCATCCAGTCCATGTCTTCAACTGAATGATTCCTCCTGAAATCCCTAGCAAATGAATTTTTCAAAGGTTATTTCCTATGAAATCTGGCATGTTCTTTAGGCTGTCGTTATATGACTGCACAACAACTGAGGTCAAGCAGCAACCATGTACATTGGACACTTCATATAATCAAATGTAAATGCACTTACCTCAGAGCCATTAAATTCTGTACCATTTCTTTTCCAAGATAGTGATCAATACGGTACATCTGCTCCTCCTTGAACAAGGAAGCAAGGTGTGATGATAACTGCTTAGATGTTTCAGCATCACGTCCAAATGGTTTCTCAATGATGATTCGAGTCCATCCTCTTCAGAGGAGAATAACAAATCTATTAGCATAAAATATGGAATACAGGCAAAATGAGATATATACTTGTTTACAAATTAGACTTACTTTTCACCCATGCAGGAATTTCGAATAAAAACGGTGACTTGCTCAAACACAGAAGGGGGTAGAGCTAGGTAAAAGAGACGATGTGCCACTGGACCAGTCTCTCGAGCATTGAGAGTTTGATTCAACAGTTCAAAGTCACGACGACTGTCATAATTCCCAGAAATATAGAAATTCAGCTTCCAGAATTCTTCATAACGTTCCTGCTCGTTGGCCTTCACCTGGAAAACCCGAATGATTCAGTGTTGAGGAAACCTTTCGAGAAACAGTTCAACAATTCATTTCAACTCTACAAGACACATATTTTATAGAGTAAATAGAGCAACTTGTAATCTAAAGGCCTATACTAAATACAGAAATGTACTTGTAGCAGCACTGCACTGACTAACTGAGCTAGTGTCAGTGAACTTCAAAGCTGGTGGTAAAGAAAGAATCTCTGCCCCATGGGGATAGGAACTTCAGGAAGAAATAGTGGATTCCTTCACACAAAATCAGAGGCAATCTGTTTAACAGATTCTAACCTTGGTCTACCCCTACAGTTCTTGTCCTCGACCCTTCCTTCCATAACTAAGCTTGCTATTCCTGGGTGTCTTAGTATGTGTCCTATCAACCTGTCTCTTCACTTCATTAGCAGTTGCCAGAAACATCTCTCCTCTCCCACTCATCTTAATACCTCTTCGTTTGTAACCCTATCTACCCATCTGATCTTCATCATTCTCCTGTAACACCACATTTCAAAAGCTTCAATTCTCCTCTTTTCTGCTGCACCAATAGTCCAAGTTTCACTTCCATAGAGTGCCATGCTCCAGACAAAGGCTTTCAAAAATGACTTCCTAATACCTAAATCTATATTAGATGTCAACAGATTCCATTTTTGTAGAAATGCTTTCCTTGCCTGAGCCAACCAACTTTTTATATCCTCTTTGCTTCGTCCATCACTGGTTATTTTGCTTCCTAAGTAACAGAAGTCTCCTACTTCCTTTAGCTTTTCACCTGCCAATTTGATGTCCATAGAGGTTTCTGATTTATTTCGGCTGCATTCAAAAAATTTTGTTTTACATTTATTAATTTTCATCATGAATTCTTTCCTCAAGAGGGAGTTCATACCATTCAAAAACTCATTCAAATCCTCAGGTATGTCGGCCAAAATGACGATGTCATCAGCAAATCTCAGAGTTGAAATTATTTCTCCTTGAATCTTCACTCGCACTTTAAATTTCTCTCCAATTACCTTCATTGCTTCTTCAATGTAAAGATCGAAAAGTATGGGTGATAAGTTGCAACCTTGCCTTACAGCTTTCTGAATACCTGTTTCTCTCTCATGTCCTTCAGCTCGAATGTCTGCCGTCTGGTTTCTGTATAGATTGTAGATCACCCTCCTACCCCTGTACTTTATTCCAATCGTTTTCAAAAAGTCAAACAATTTAGCCCAATCAATGTTATCAAAAGCCATTTCTAAGACTACAAATGCCATGAACATTCTCTTATCTTTCCTTATTCTACCTTCCAAAATCGGCCTAAGACTTAGTACAGCTTCCCTTGTTCCTACATTTCTCCTGAAACCAAACTGGTCTTCACCCAACTCCGTTTCTATCTGGCTTTCCATCCTCTTATAAATTATTCTAGACAGGATCTTTGAAGCATGAGTAATCAAGCTGATTGTACAGTAATCTTCACATCTGACAGCTCCTACTTTCTTTGGTATAGGGATGATAACATTCTTCTTGAAATCAGAGGGTACCTCACCTGTCTCATAAATTCTACACACCAAGTGAAATAACCTGACCAGACCATCATAACCTATGCAGCGTAGCAACTCAATCGGTATATCATATATGCCTGGTGCTTTGTTCCTACTTTAAGTCTTCCAATGCTCTGTCAAATTCTGATCTCAATATTAAATCTCCTTTCGCATCCTCATTAATTTCCTCTTCCCTTTCCATTACATGATTCTCAATCTCCTTTCCTGATACATACTCTCTATGAAGCTTTCCATCTCCCAACCTTTTCTTCCCTATCTGTTAGAGGCTTTCCATTTGTGTCCTTAATATTATAGCACTTAGTCTTCTTTTCCCCAAATGTATTCTTAATCCTTCGATAAGCTGTGTCTACTTTTCCTAATTTCAGACAATTTTCTATACCTACACATTTCTCTTTCAACCATTCTTCTTTCGCTTCCTTGCATTTCTTGTTAACCTCATTACTCAGACGTCAGTATTCTGCTTTCCCCTTTTCATCTCTTACATTCTTGTGCATCCGCGTTTCATCCATTAATTCTAGTATATCCTGAGTGATCCACGGTTTTCTACCTATTCTCTCTTTCCTATTAATTTTTCCTTCTGCGGATTTTGTTATTTCATTCTTCAAAAGTGCCCATTCGTCTGCAATTGAAGTTTGTTTAGGGTTTTTCATTAGTCCTTCCTTTATACTCTTCTTGATTCTTTTCTGTACATCCTTCTCTTTCAGTCTGTCTATTGCCCACCATTTTGGCTTTTGACTTTTCTTCAGTTTCTTCAATTTTAATCTGCTTTTCATAACAACCAGATTGTGGTCAGAGTTTATGTCAGCACCAGGATATGTTTTACAATCCAAAATCTGGTTTCGAAACCTCTGCTTGACCATAATGAAGTCGATTTGGTAATGCCCTGTATCTCCTGGTCTCATCCATGTGTATATTCTTCTATTGTGGTTATTGAGTAAGGTGTTAGCTATGACTAACTCATGCTCGGTGCAGAACTCCATCAGCCTGCTTCCTCGATCATTCCTTTCTCCTAATCCGAAATCTCCTACTATCTTCCCTTCTCTCCCTTTTCCTACCACAGCATTCCAATCTCCCATTACTATAACATTTTCATCACCCTTGCCATACCTTAGAATTTCATCTATTTCTTCGTAGACCTTTTCAACATCTTCATCATCAGCTTGACTGGTAGGCATATAGACTTGTACCACTGTGGTGCACGTAGGTTTTGTATTGATTCTAGCTACAATAACCCGTTCACTATACTGCTCATAATATTCCACCCGCTGTCCAAGTTTCCTACCCCCGCATAGCCGTTGTTTGATTTAGTCCTAATGATCCTATAGTCTCCTGACTAAAAGTCCCGTTCTTCTTGCGAACGCATTCACTAATCCCAACCAAATCCAACCTCAGCCTATCCATTCCCCTTTCTAAGTTTTCTAACCTTCCACTGCATAGCAGACTTCTAACATTCCACGCTCCGATCCGTAGAATGTCAGATTTCCTCTTTTTCACTTCAGTGATGTTAACCCACTCTTGAGTAGTCCCCACCCGGAGTTCCGAACGGGTGACTAGTTTACCTCCGGATTGGAATTTTACAAGGGAGGAGGCCATCATCACATGTAATTGTGCATAGAGATGTGCATATCCTCGGGAGGAGCAATACGGCTGTATTTTCCCGTTGCTTTCAGCCATGCAGAAGAACGCAGTGTAGCCATTAGTTGGCTAATGTTATCAATATCTTAACCGTCTATAAGAAAAGTAAAGAATTGATTTATTCTGAGAGGCTGCTACTCCCTTTCAGAATAAAGTAATAGAGCAATTCTACTAACAAATATACTAACCTTCTACTAACAACTAAATACCGAAATTCTACTAACGAAAAATACTAAAAGTTCTACCAACAACAAAATATACTACCACTAAAACGGTCTGTCACCAGGCACACTCACATGGACACTCGCACAGCTCAGTCAAATGAACTATATCTAATAAACAAAACATAAGTTATATTCAAAATACTCACAAAATGCAATTGAGAATTAAAATACTTACAAAATGCCCACCACACAAACTGCAATTTAAATTGAAAATACTTGTAAAATGCGGTATAGGTTGAAAATACTTACAAAATGCAATTGAAATACAAAATATTCACAAAACTGCCTTCACCTACATTGAAAGACTTACTAAAAAGCAAGTAAGATTGTCAACCCTTACAAAATGCAATTGAGGTTGAAAATACTCGCAAAATGCAATTTACATCGAAAATGCTTACAAAATGCAACGTAGATTGAAAATGCCTACAAAATGTTGTGTAGATTCAAAAAATTCGCTAAAGGTTATTTTGATACAAGAGCAGCCAATTTAAAAAAAAAGTGCGCGAATCTTAAAGAGAAAAGGAAATAGAATGAAAAGAAAACAAGAGGTCTGACCCCTCGAAGAATGAGGGATCAGGAAAGATGAGACAAGGGCCAATTAAGGCGAGAAAGTGAAAGACTCCCTAGGTTTCGGATATCCTAATACCGTCGGGGACGGAAAAGAACAAGAGTTGACCAAGGGAGGTCGACAGGAAAGATGATGATGATGATGATGATGATAATTGTTGTTTTAAGGGGTCTCACATCTAGGTTATCGGCCCCTAATGGTCTGTGTGATAGCAAAAATGACAATGAAATGTAAACCATAACGAAAATTATGCTTGACGAAAAATACTTACAAAATGGAACTCAGATTGAAATGACTCACAAAATGTAGTGGAAACACTTACAAAAGATAATTTAGTAGGAAAATACACACAAAAGGAATTAAGATTGAAAAATACGCACGAAATGTAGTTTAAGTTCAAAATACTTACAATGTTACGTAGATTAGAAATACTCACAAAATGCAATTGAAATTCAAAATGCCGGTACTTACAAAATGCAATTGAAAGTGAAAATGCGTAGCCTACAAAATGCAATTGGGGTTCAAAATACAGTACTTACAAAATGCAATTGAAATTGAAAATACACAATGCAAGTGAGATTGAAAAAAGGCCGGTTCAGATTCAAAATACTCACAAAGTGCAATTAAAATTCAAAATACTTACAAAATGTTTGGTAGATTCAAAATACTCAAGGTATGTGGAAGCCCGCGATTCAAAATACTGTACTGACAAAATGCAATTTAGATTGAAAATACTTACAAAATGGAGTTTAGATCGAAAATACTCACAAAATGCAATGTAGAATGAAAATACTTACAAAATATGGTTGAGATTTAAAAATGTAATTTAGAGAAACCGGGAGCCAATTCATAAAAACAGGGCGGGAATCTTAAAGAGAAAAGGAACTAGGCCTATAATGAAAAGAAAAAAAGGCCGATCCCTTGAAGAATGAGGGATCAGGAAAAATGAAGGCGGGGAAGGAAGATACTCCCGAGGCCTCGGATACCCGAATACCGTCGGGGTCGGAAGAGAACAAGAGTTGACCAAGAAAGGTCGACATGAAAGAAGACGGAGAGGAGCCTGGCACAAATAAGTGGAAGCAATGCCGGACTCAGCTGGGGTCCCGTGGTCGTCAACCCACGTCCCACTGGATGTGAGCCCCTGTACAGAAGAAATTTCCATACAATGCAGCTTTTAAATTGGACGTTATACAATAGCCTAATCAGAGGAACATGGAAACAAAGCAGCACTCAGATATTTTGGACCACTGCCTACGAAAAAAAATCGTTGAGAATGTCAAAAATTCAAGAAACTAACTTGTTAAATACAGGAAGAAATATACTGTGGGCCTACATTCGTTTTTGCAAACATGCCAACATGCCCTGGTTTGAAGCATAAATGAAGCAGTAGGTGACAAACCTGCTAACTGATCCTAGACGAGGGCTGGGCCAGGAATGAAAGTCTATCAAGCGCCAAGGAAGGGCAAGGTCTGTCACACGCCTTCATGTGTTTTTGTAATAAAGTATATTATTATTCCCTTTAAAAGGTGGTTGTAAACTAAATATATATCTTATTATTAAATATAGCTTTCCAATCGGTCAATACAAATTGTACCCAATTACATTAGGCGGGAAACAAGTATTTATACAGCCTAACCTGAAACAAATATTACACGAGTTATCACAAAATAACACGCTTTTATGTACAAAAACGGAAGGGAGGGGGCTGACCGACTGAAAGGCTTTCTATAATAGAACTAAGCAGCACTGAAAAATGGCATGTAATACTTCAATACATAATCTTTCCATAAATCTCCAAACTAAAACCAAGAACTACAGTACCGTACTTAAACAGTAGCCTATGGTATCTAATGCAGGTATCCTGAGATTACGGTACTCTTGAAGATTCTGAATACTTTTCTCTAAATGGGAAATTCTAACAGTTATAATTGTTGTGATGCACAGTATGAACAGTGACAATCCTGGGCTGGCAACTAGCAACAAGTGTCTGACAGCACAGTGGGAGGAAGGAAGTAACAGACTGATTTGGAGAAGAACCTACATAAATGTGAATTACTTACCAATGGTGGATTTCTATTTGCTGGGATTAGTTGTTTCAAATGTACTGCTTAATCACAATAAATATTCACCATTAAGTAAGGGAAGACGTGCATATTAGAATAATACCGGTACCTGATATATTGTACGGACTTCAAATTGAACAAGACTGAACACAAGACACACAAAACGCATACATGCTTCAGCAACATTTTAAGTCCTGAAAGCAATGGTTGCAGTGAGGAGTGTCAAACTGTCTTGGAAATTACATACTTTCATGTACTGATGGCAATTATTCCTTAACTCCGTCACAGTCAACTTGGAGCGGGCGTAGCCATAGAAGGTGGTGTTGTTGGGAAGAAGATTGTCTCGGAACAGCCACCACAGCGTAGGATAGATCTTCTTCTTTGCTAAATCACCCTAGGAAACAAACACATCACTGAGTGTACAGTCACTGTACAGTTACACAAACAAAATAGATCAAAGGCTTATTATGTGGCATATAAATTGAAAAATGATGTTGGTTTAGAGAGAGAGAGTTACTTGGAGCTTAGGAAGTAACAAGAGTTATGCAATTTAATGCTCTCCTCATCTATATAATCCAAATTATTTCTCTCTCAACATTTGGAATTTTTGGAAAATCCTTTTATTCAATTATTATTTTATTTATCAGCAATTTAGGCACAACACCCAGGTGGCAAGATACCTACAGCGGTAGCTACGCTCGCTAACGCGCAGCGCTAGGCCATGGGGCCAAGCGCTCTGCGGACTCGGCAGACGTGGGTTCGAGCTCCACCGTCGGCCGTCCTTGAATTGGTTTTCCATTTTCAATTCCATGCAAATGCTGGGATGGTACCTTCTAACAGGCCACGGCTGCTTCCTTCCACATCCTTGCCCAATTTCAGGCATCTTCATTCATTTCATCTCATTAACTCCTCTCATGAGTTTGGCGTCAGTAAGGGCATCCGGCCGTAAACACCATCCGCCACAAAGAATTTCATCACATCTCATCCCCGACCCCGTTGGAAACGGGAATAATTAGGAGTAGACTACATAGGGTGATACCGAGCTCCGCTGATGAGTTCTCTCCACGGGGGTCAATTAGGAAAATCCTAACAGGGGAAGTTGCCTGAGGCGTGTTTTACTGCCCCCCACTCCAAACTGCACGTGAAGGTAGTAATATCAACGGAATGTGTCAACCTGCGATGATCTTCACTATCTACTCTTGTTATCTCAAACACGTAGTCCATACCACTCATTAGAAATTCTAGGCGTACTATACAAATCAGTCGCCTCCTTAGCGTAGCGGTCAGCATGGTTAGCTGCCGCCCCGGAGGTTTGAAAAGTGGTATGAGGACTGGAACGGGGTCTACTCAGCCTCGGGTGTTCCAAATGAGTACAGGGGGTTCGATTCCCACCTCAGCCATCCTCGAAGTGGTTTTCCGTGGGTTCCTACTTCGTCTTCGGGCAAATGCCGGGATAGTACCTTCTTCAAGGCCACGGCCGCCTCCTTCCCTCTTCCTTGCCTATCCCTCCTAACCATCCATTACCTCCCCTCATGAGGCCCCTGTTCGCTTTGCAGGTGAGGCCGCCTGGGCGAGGTGCCAATCACACCTCACCAGTTGTATCCACTCCGATTAGATGTTCCCAGCTCTAGGACACTGCCCGTAGAGGCGGTAGTGGTGAGTTCCCTCGCTGAGTCCGTGGGTTCCACCAACCTGGAGGGTAAACGACTAAGAAAAGAAAAGAAGAAACTATACAAATCAATATGCACATTTTAATTTGTATGTTGTAGCTTTGTAAAAATGTTATCATATGAAAGTCATAACCAGCAGTATGAGCATTACAACGATATTCTGCTACAAGGTGCAAAACTGCAGACAAAAGCTTTACTTCCTCTGACAGTTCGTGGAGTTAACGTTAAAACATTGACGGTATGAAAATAATTCATCTTCTTAGTATTTTCATTCAATCAAGACGAAGTACTGGTATAAGAACAAAATTGAATGTAGAAATTTTATGGCAAATCGTTTAAGTCTTAAGAGAATAAAAATAACCTTTACCACAAGGTGATTTCTTAAAGTCTGCAAATGTGTAAATTGGGGGATCAAAGTGAAACGATCATGGTGGGGGGGAATTGTGTTTAAATGTACCTCCTGTATTAGTCCAATAACTAACCAAAATACTCATTCTACTAATATTTAATATAACAACCGCTTTTTCTTGGTGGGGTGTGAAATTTGTCACCGCACTGGTAGCCCCACTAAACTACATTTAGTGGCAATATACCTAAATGAAACCTTGTTATTGTCACATTGCATTACATTTCATTTGCATATTCCTTGTTGGTGCACACTGTTTCTTGAAGATACTTAGTTGAGTTTATTCTCGACTTATCCATATATTTTGGCCTATCAATGTCCAAGTATTTCATTCAACCTATAAATATACTTGGCAAATTGAATTATGATATGAAATAAATCACCCGTTTGGACAGCTAGTTCTACAGAGCTAACCTAGAAGTAGGATCCTCTGGTTTTATTCGAGGTTGGTTAGTTAGATGGTTTTATCATTTATAAAAAATATTTACGGTGTTCGACCATCTGGAAACAACATATTGTAACCACAAATATAGTTCAACAGGACTCTTTATAAGGTTAGATGACTTCAAAAATCTTACGCATTGTTCCATATCAGTATGCCTGGCTGGAAACAACATCCCATAGCATCCTCAGCGACATCCGTTTCAATATATAATAATAATAATAATAATAATAATAATAATAATAATAATAATAATAATAATATATGGCCTCGGCTGCCAGGTGCAAGCTTTGTTATTTGACACCCAGAGGGTAGCTTGCATGTCGAATTTTGTTGTTCCTTGAAGCACTATGAAAGCCAAGGAGGTTAGATATCTAAGCTCCTTGACACTATAGCGCTTTCTAGTAGAGAAATGAGGAACTTTGTGTTGACGGAAAATCCCGAGATTAATTTTGTCATTATGAACACGGCCTACTGAATTCAAATGGGTTCTTTGACATGCCAATATCGTATGCCATGTCGTAATTATTGCCGCTTTTCAAAAATCACTTACCCCGGCCAGGAGCGAACCTGCAAGCTATATCTTATTATTATTATTATTATTATTATTATTATTATTATTATTATTATTATTATTATTATTTAGCCGTATTGAAGAAATCTAGTCTAATATAGGCCTAATATAGAAAGTTTGGGTTCAACCAGAACGTTTTTCAAGGTTAGAGGACTTTATCAGTAAAAAATTGTTACGCATTTCACCAATTCTTTATACGTGGAAACAACACCTTTTTGCAATCAACAGGAGATCCGATTCATTATATTGAACCATAATGAATAAGTAAGTTATAATGTAGACAATCTATTAAGGTAAATTTATATTAACTTTAGTCTTGTTTCGTTTATGTATTTTTCTTGTTTTTTGTGACCTTTCATTTTATTCAAATTTTAAAGTGTTCTTTGTAAAGATATCCATTTTCACTTTGGCATTAATTGTTAACATAGTGTTTAAGATTCTTTTATTATTTCAATCTACGCTGACGATCATCATTGTATACCGAAGCATGTACGTATTAATTTAAATATTAAACGTCTTTTAAGTGTTTGACAAGGCGGCTATTATAATTTGAGATTAATATAATGAAAACCAAAATGTTAATGTATAGTCTGTATCATTTTAAAGCTTATAAAACAGGTTACAATGTTAATACTGAGAGCTCTCCGTTATTTTTTTGACGGAGGTCCATGTTTTATTCCCGGCTCTGCCAAGAAATTTAATTCTGGTCTATAGGTTGGAACGGGGTACACTCAGCCTCGCGAGGAAACACTGAGAAGAGATGGATTCAATTCCCACCTCAGCCATCCAGGAAGTTGTTTTCTGTGGTTTCCCCACTTCTACTCCAGGCAAATGCTGGAAGGTTCCTAACTTAAGGTCACGGCCACCTCCTTCCCAATCCTCCAGTCTAGTCTGCAAGCCTCTGTTTGTGGACAAGTCACCTCCATGATCCCCTATTAGCAGTTAGCACTGCGGCCTCCTCTGCTTCTACACCTCTACATTGAAATCGTTCAACACTGAATCTAACCATCGCCTCCTAGGTCTACCCCTACTTCTCTTACCCGGTACAGCCGAACTCATTAATCTCTTAGGTAATCTCTCCTCCCCCTTTCTCTTCACATGACCCCACCATCTGAGTCGGCTCATACGAACATCTGGCGTGTTTTATTTGTAACTTATCCTGTTTCTCTTCATTTACATACAACAATACTTAAATGTTCCGTCTATAAAAATAGTTTCTCTTTTACACAAGTATTTCAAATTTGATGCAGTAGAAAACATAATAATGTTATTCTCTCTGCCTTTTACCAGAAGCATATTTTCTTTTAGTCGTCCCCGTGGTGTGCGATAGCGCGTCTGCCTCTCACCTGGAGGCCCCGGGTTCGATTCCCGGCTCCGTCAGGGATTTTAGAAACTGACGTTTGGGCTGGAACGGGGTTCACTCAGCCAATATTAACGGCCGAGGGGACCCGATGCGCTGATCATGCGTCACCCCAATATCCGCAGGCCAAATGGCAGGGCAGCGGTCTCTTCGTAAGCCTAGGCCCTTCACGGGCTGTAGTGCCAGGGGTAATTATTATATTTTCTTCTAAGTTCGATCTAATGTCCATAATGGCTAGAGTATCATGAACTTCTTGCTTATTTTGAGGCAGAGGTGGTAAGTTTCTCAGTCGCAATATTATTTTAAATCCTCTCTATGCCATTTGATAGTAAATTATCAGACAAGTGCATAGGGGCAGCAAGTATATCCTTTCTCATTAACTTCGATGGCCGTTCACATATATTGTCACGTACATTTCTTTTTACACTGTTCGAAATAAATTCTTGATTAATCGTCGTACATGGTTCGTGATTGTGAGACCCACATAACAGAAAGTTACCACATTTGTAAATAAATGGGCAGAACATTCCTTGACACCTCCACTGTTGGCCCCATTTTGACAACTCACACTTATGAAATTTATAGTTTCCTATAATTCTCAATTCTCCAACTCTTTTACTGTACATGGATAACATGTTCGCTGCACTGATTATATCTACAGAAACCCCAGGGGGTCCAGGTGTATGTAGCTGTCAGTCAACTCATGACTTACAAACATTTCAGGAGAGGTTGCCTACCCCCACTCTCTTCCCAAACCCATTAGGGTGAGCTGACAGGACTGTTTGGGTTTAATCTAATCAGCGGAGTTCGACCATCCCGACTACATACATACACTCAGGTGGCAAGATCTACAAGCAATTTACTCAGCTTTAATTCTTAGTGAGGTGTTGAATGCCAACTGACTGCACCAGGATTCGATCCTGTAACAGCCGGCGAGAACGTTACCGCTGCACCGCACAGCCAATCAAACTTCAAGAAGGGAAAATATTTCCTATTATGCGGGTATCCCCTTTTGTCAATGTCGCGAAGAAATAGCCAACGACTCAAGCCAGCTGAAGGGATGTGCAGCCTCCAAAGACAAAGTGGCTAATTGGCGTGGTCGGGAGAGTTACCACGGTAAACGGTGCTTCACTGGAGCAGCTCAACTGGCTTTTAATTTCTTTTTCTCAACATGTTCGTTACAGTGTAATCAGTTACCATGATTTCATTTGGCCTTCTGAGGTCTTCTTCAGTTCTCTGGCGGTGGCTGTTTAACGGCGCCAAGCAGACTGTCTTAGTTGTGGTCTTGCTCACCCCTCCTGATTAACTGACCTGTCTCAAAACGAATTTGCTGCCGGAGAATGACGGACGGGAAGATATAGAGATCCTCAGTGTCACGACGGAAAGTTCAGCCCTCGTTGATCAATGTGAAGGCTGGCAATTTTTGTCTCGTTGCATGTGCTCAGTCGAGTACAGCAGCTCAAAGACTACAAGGATAGCATGAAGCAGATATGACAAGCTACTGGTACCAATATTGTGTCTCATAAGTAGGAACACAACAGGCATCCTCTCATTGTTTTGAACAGTGTTCTTTCACTCATGACTATGCTGAAGGCCTGCTTGCATTTGCTGTACCGGTACCATTTGTTGTAGCCTATGTATAGGCTACCTATCCCTTATTATTCCCGTTAGCTTGCCACGGTGGGTGAGTGGTCAACGTGTCGGTATACTAACCCCAAGCTTGAGGGTTCGCTCCTGGCCGTGCGTGGTAAGTGATTTCTGAAAGGCGGCAAAAATTACTACACCATGTCAAAGAACCCATTTGAATTCAGTAGGCCGTGTTCATAATGGCAAAATTAATCTCGGAATTTTCCGCCAACACAAAGTTCCTCATTTCTCTACTAGAAAGCGCTATAGTGTTCAAGGAGCTTAGATATCTAACCTCCTTGACTTTCATAGTGCTTCAAGGAACAACGAAATTCGACATGCAAGTTACCCTTTGGGTGTCATATAACAAAGCTTGCACCCAGCACCCGAGGCCATACGATATTATTATTATTATTATTCCCGTTTCAACGGGGTCAGGAATGTGATTAATTTCTATGTGATGGGTGGGTTTTATGGCTGGATGCTAACCTCATGAGAGATGAAATGAACATGACTTGAACTGGGCAAGGAGATGGAAGGAAGTGGATGCGGCCTATTAGAAGGTACCGTCCCGGCATTTGCCTGGAGTTGAAATGGAGAAACCACGAATAGGACTGTTGATAGTAAGACTTGAACCCACTGGTCTACCAAATCAGCAGATAGCTTGGCCTAGTGCTGCACCTCAATAAGTGTACCACACTACCACCTAGAAATACAATTTATCTCCATTATATTGGTAAACTTACCGATGCACCCAATGTCACAAAGATATGTGGCACACTGCCTTCAAAATGGGAACCCGACTCTGCCATTGTCGACGGGGACTTCAAGGACTTCCTGATTAGGGCTAGGCTCTCTTCAGTACCCCTGCGTTCTGAAATACCAACATTTATCAACGTTAAAAACTGTTTCTATAAAAGAACATTTGTTTTTAATGAGAAGTTGATACAATATTTTGCCAGTAGGTTTCCACACCTGATCAGAAGGTATAATGGCAAGTATGACAACTTCTGCCTATGCGATGTCATATGATCATCATCATAATAATTATGATGATTTATATTTACTTAAAGTATTTAAACTACACATACTGTATGTGTATTAAAACAGCAGAAGAAGCCCTTTGATGTGCTTCAAATATGGGACGTAGCACAAAGTGCAGGCTGATGAGCCCAACTCCGCAACATCCACACCAATGACATTCTCTACCTAGCTCAAACGAATGTTTGCTATTGTTCAAGTTACACTTTTAAATATCTCTTTGCCATCTCAAAAACTTCACGTTCAGGAGCAATTTTTTGTGACCCATTATTTCCAATGTAGGCCTATATTGGATAAAAACTGCTAAATATGGAACAATATTTATAAACATGGATGTGTTTTTGGGCTGAGGGTCAGGTCAAAATTTGCATGATACACATTGAAAGTGTGACGGTGCGCCGCGTACCTTGCCCCTAAGCGGGCGCATGCAGATACTACCCGCATCTCATTGATACACATAGAAAGTGTGACGGTGCGCCGCACACCTTGCCCCTAAGTGGGCGCATGCAGATACTACCCGCATCTCATTGATACACATAGAAAATGTGACGGTGCGCCGCACACCTTGCCCCTAAGCGGGCGCATGCAGATACTACCCGCATCTCATCGATACACATTGAAAGTGTGACGGTGCGCCGCACACCTTGCCCCTAAGCGGGCGCATGCAGATACTACCCGCATCTCATTGATACACATTGAAAGTGTGACGGTGCGCAGCGCACCTTGCCCCTAAGCGGGCGCATGCAGATACTACCCGCATCTCGTTGTTGTTTGAGTCTTCAGTCTTTTGACTGGTTTGATGCAGCGCTCCATGCCTCCCTGTCCTGAGCTAACCGTTTAATCTCTAAATAGCTACCACACCCTACATCCGAGACAATCTGTTTAACATATTCTAACCTTGGTCTACCCCTACAGTTCTTGTCCTCGACCCTTCCTTCCATAACTAAGCTTGCTATTCCTGGGTGTCTTAGTATGTGTCCTACTAACCTATCTCTTCTCTTCATTAGCAGTCGCCAGAAACATCTCTCCTCTCCCACTCGTCTTAATACCTCTTCCTTTGTAACCCTATCAACCCATCTGATCTTCATCATTCTCCTGTAACATCACATTTCAAATGCTTCAATTCTCCTATTTTCTGCTGCTCCAATAGTCCAAGTTTCAGATCCATAGAGCGCCAGGCTCCAGTCAAAGGCTTTCAAAAATGACTTCCTAATACCTAAATCTATATTCGATGTCAACAGATTCCATTTTTGTAGAAATGTTTTCCTTGCCTGAGCCAACCTACTTTTTATATCCTCTTTGCTTCGTCCATCACTGGTTATTTTGCTTCCTAAGTAACAGAAGTCTCCTACTTCCTTCAGCTTTTCACCTGCCAATTTGATGGCCATAGAGGTTTCTGATTTATTTCGGCTGCATTCTAGTATTTTTGTTTTACAATTATTAATTTTCATCATATATTCTTTCCGTAAGACGGAGTCCATACCATTCAAAAACTCATTCAAATCCTCAGGCTTGTCGGCCAAGATGACGATGTCATCAGCAAATCTCAGAGTTGAAATTATTTCTCCTTGAATCTTCACTCCCACTTTAAATTTTTCTCTAATTTCCTTCATTGCTTGTTCAATGCAAAGATTGAAAAGTATGGGTGATAAGTTGCAGCCTTGCCTAACACCTTTCTGAATATCAGCTTCTCTCTAATGTCCTTCAGCTCGAATGACTGCTGTCTGGTTTCTGTATAGATTGTAGATTACCCTCCTATCCCTGTACTTTATTCCAATAGATTTCAAAATGTCAAACAATTTAGTCCAATCAACGTATTCAAAAGCCTTTTCTAAGTATACAAATGCCATGAACGTTCTCTTATCTTTCCTTATTCTACCTTCCAAAATCAGCCTAAGACTTAGTACAGCTCCCCTTGTTCCTACATTTCTCCTGAAACCAAACTGGTCTTCACCCAACTCCCTTTCTATCTGGCTTTCAATCCTCTTGTAAATTATTCTAGACAGGATCTTTGAAGCATGAGTAATCAAGCTGATTGTACGGTAATCTTCACATACGTCAGCTCCCACTTTCTTTGGTATAGGGATGATTACATTCTTCTTGAAATCAGGGGGTACCTCACCTGTCTCATAAATCCTACACACCAAGTGAAATAACCTGATCAGACCTTCATCTCCTATGCAGCGTAGCAACTCAATCGGTATATTATCTATGCCTGGTTCTTTGTTCCTTCTTAAGTCTTCCAAAGCTCTATCAAATTCTGATCTCAATATTAAATCTCATTTCGCATCCTCATCAATTTGCTCCTCCCTTTCCATTACATGATTCTCAATCTCCTTTCCTGATACATACTCTCTATGAAGCTTTCCATCTCCCAACCTTTTCTTCCCTATCTGTTAGAGGCTTTCCATTTGTGTCCTTAATATTATAGCACTTAGTCTTCTTTTCGCCAAATGTATTCTTAATCCTTCCATAAGCTGTGTCTACTTTTCCTAATTTCAGACAATTTTCTATACCTCCACATTTCTCTTTCAACCATTCTTCTTTCGCTTCCTTGCATTTCTTGTCAACCTCATTACTCAGACGTCAGTATTCTGCTTTCCTCTTTTCATCTCTTACATTCTTGTGTATCCGCCTTTCATCCATTAATTCTAGTATATCCTGAGTGATCCACGGTTTTCTACCTATTCTCTCTTTCCTATTAATTTTTCCTTCTGCGGATTTTGTTATTTCATTCTTCAAAAGTGCCCATTCGTCTGCAATTGAAGTTTGTTTAGGGTTTTTCATTAGTCCTTCCTTTATACTCTTCTTGATTCGTTTCTGTACATCCTTCTCTTTCAGTCTGTCTATTGCCCACCATTTTGGCTTTTGACTTTTCTTCAGTTTCTTCAACTTTAATCTGCTTTTCATAACAACCAGATTGTGGTCAGAGTTTATGTCAGCACCAGGATATGTTTTACAATCCAAAATCTGGTTTCGAAACCTCTGCTTGACCATAATGAAGTCGATTTGGTAATGCCCTGTATCTCCTGGTCTCATCCATGTGTATATTCTTCTATTGTGGTTATTGAGTAAGGTGTTAGCTATGACTAACTCATGCTCGGTGCAGAACTCCATCAGCCTGCTTCCTCGATCATTCCTTTCTCCTAATCCGAAATCTCCTACTATCTTCCCTTCTCTCCCTTTTCCTACCACAGCATTCCAATCTCCCATTACTATAACATTTTCATCACCCTTGATATACCTCAGAATTTGGTCTATTTCTTCGTAGACCTTTTCAACATCCTCATCATCAGCTTGACTGGTAGGCATATAGACTTGTACCACTGTGGTGCACGTAGGTTTTGTATTGATTTTAGCTACAATAATCCGTTCACTATATTGCTCATAATATTCCACCCGCTGTCCAAGTTTCCTACTCAATATGAGACCAACCCCTGCTTGGCCATTGTTTGATTTAGTGCTAATGACCCTATAGTCTCCTGGCCAAAAGTCCTGTTCTTCCTGCTAGCGCATTTCACTAATCCCAACCAAATCCAACCTCAACCTATCCATTTCCCTTTCTATGTTTTCTAACTTTCCACTTCCTAGCAGACTTCTAACATTCCACGCTCCGATCCGTAGAATGTCAGATTTCCTCTTTGTCACTTCTGTGAGATACACATTGAAAGTGTGACGGTGCGCCGCGCACCTTGCCCCTAAGCTGGCGCATGCAGATACTACCCGCATCTCATTGATACACATTGAAAGTGTGACGGTGCGCCGCACACCTTGCCCCTAAGCGGGCGCATGCAGATACTACCCGCATCTCATTGATACACCTTGAAAGTGTGACGGTGCGCCGCACACCTTGCTCCTAAGTGGGCGCGCACAGATACTACCCACATCGCATTGATACACATTGAAAGTGTGACGGTGCGCCGCACACCTTGCCCCTAAGCGGGCGCATGCAGATACTACCCGCATCTCATTGATACACATTGAAAATGTGACGGTGCGCCGCCCACCTTGCCCCTAAGCGGGCGCATGCAGATACTACCCGCATCTGATTGATACACATAGAAAGTGCGACGGTGCGCCGCGCACCTTGCCCCTAAGCGGGCGCATGCAGATACTACCCGCATCTCATTGATACACATAGAAAGTGTGACGGTGCGCCACGCACCTTGCCCCAAAGTGGGCGCATGCAGATACTACCCGCATCTCATCGATACACATTGAAAGTGTGACGGTGCGCTGCACAGTGTGTCGAATCCCAATTCTAGGTGGAAAAATTAATAACTTCGTTAATAGTGCTGGGATTCTATTAAAAGTTGGCAATATACCGATTTCGAGATCGCTGAATTCATTTCTGGCATCGTCTAAAGTGTACGATCTTGGGGGGGGGGGTTAAATATATAGGGGTGAGGGGTAAGGTGAGGTGTAAAAAATGACCGATAGCAACACAAGAATCATCCATTTTTGGTAGTAAAAATGACGCTTTAGATGTGTATATGATAGTTTATGACAGTGGTAAACGTACTATTTAAAACTGGATAAAATATGAATAACAATGGGACTTTCAGTCAAGTATTCTTTTTACACCTTATTTGAGGGAATAGACGAAGTCACTCTAAGTTGTAAAATCATTCAGATTAAAAACGTATATGAAATTGTTATTAAACATAGAACAACCAAATATGCACAAAAAATATATTTTCTAAAAATAAAAAAAATATTCGTCAAAATCATGCAAACAATCTCTTTATAACAAAATGTCATTTTACAGTCCTGTTAATGACGTAGTTTTAGTAAACACACTTCACACACGAAAACAATATTATTTCTCTAGAAAAGCATGGATATAAAGACAACAATATAATGAATATTAGGCCTAATTCTCCTATTGCAAATAAAAAGAAAACGTCCATTCGTCAAGTAATGTTCTCATTAATCTCACTCCCCTTAATAATAACAAAATGTCTAATGTTCATTCGTCACCAGATTCTTCTTTAGAGTCCAGAGCATCGTCGTCATTGCTATACTGGTCTTCATCATTTGATGTCAAAGTTCCTTGGCGTCATTAAGTAACTCAATAGCTTCCATAGGTAGATTATCTATGTACGTGGCATTGTTCTTCCTGCACTCTTCCATTTTTGTTAATATTATGGGATATCAACTTAATTTTGTTTCTTAGCTCCTGCACCTGAGTGTCAGTAAGAGTTGTAGGATTCAATTTATTCATAACATATTGAAATACGACGTCTGTACGCCCCTATTTACGACACGACCGCCACGCGTTGAAATATTCTTCTCGCGGTAATGCCCACATAGTCACTGAAAATAAGAAAATAAACCATCATGCACATTCGTGCGCAACCAAACCACTACAGATCCTGAATCTACATTAAATTTCCTATCGAATGACGTTTAAAGTAAAGTGGCACTATGAGGCACTCATGTAGTAAATATTTATTTTAATGCAGAAAGCTTGTATTACGCATAAAAGTGCGAACACCTACCTCTTTTCACTATTCCATGAGCCGCAGAAGACAACACCTCGTTGAACTCACTAGAATCACAACGTTCGGTTCACTCCGACACCTCCTATCAAATGACCTGATAACTGCCAGGAAGACGTTTCAGCACCTATAACCTCCTTCCTACGCACCAGACAGCGGAAAGGAAGACCGAAGGTCACCTTCTGGTTTGTTCACTATCGAATGAGACAGTTTTCGCTTTCATTTGCGACAGTGAATTTTTTCCACCTAGATATGGGATTTGAGTATTCGTACACGCGAATACACAGCAGTAATGCTCGGAGCACGGAAGGAGAGGCACTGGGGGTGAGCGCCAATACGTCACTGGGCGAAGGTCATAGCACAAGTCTATGCCCTTCCTGACAGTTTTGATGTGTCCACCGCGAAGTGAGCAGTCCCACAGCAGAGCAGTATTGCATGTTGCAGGTTTACTCACGCAAGACGGCGAGTACCCCGCTGCTCACGGGCGAGTTGCTCGGCTGGAACAGCCTGGCCTAGGGTGTCGATTGCATTCATAAGGGTTGAACAAATGTATTTACACTCCAATGTAGCACGAACAAAGCCTCTACCAGCCATCACACACGAACGTAATTTACCTAAATTGGATAATAATAACGTTACACACAAATTGTTGAATTAGCTGCCGGGCATTTTATTCTTTGTGGGACCAACAAAATTGACACGTAAGTCACCAATCGTAGCCTATTTGCGAACTCAAGCGACGGTGCTGCCGTTATCTGGAACTAGCGTAAGGGTGATGGAATCATACACAAACAGATGAGATTTGAGTTGATGGGTGTGCTCTTCTCTAGTTTTTTCAGTTATTTTCATAATAACTGAGGCTAAACTATGAGTAATATAATTGATCAGTTCCGCCGTGCTCTTCAAATACAATAATTGCCATATCAATGCATTACTTCCACAAAAAGAAAGCTTTTCAGACGGAATGAAGTAGATTAGCCTACTTCGTGTCGCAAAGCCGATTTCGAAGTACAAGCGAGAATATATATTAATAAATACTAATGAATTTCTTACAATAACCAGTACGGTACCTTACATTCTTCCCTGCACTACAAACTAGACGACTTAGCAGGGTTGATTTGACAGCTGTTCTTCCAGTGGCAAAAATTACTTTTAGGATTCGCTTTACCGTACGCCTACATGTGGTTGCCCCATTACCACTTCAAATCTGTGAAGCTCAGGTCTTTTAAGTTTATAATAAGGTGCCTATTAATAATTTAAAAAATCTTTATACCGTAGTCACTTGTAGGCTAGAGTCGTTGATTTACTGACTTCAACAGTATTAGGCTATATCTTCCAAATTTAAATGTATCTAGTTACTGAAGTATGTAAGGAAATGTACCGATTACACGCTTATTAGGCCTACATATTCCTGAAGAAAAAAAACTGGGCAATTGGTGACCGAATTTCAGTTTGAATCTGATGAGGTATTCCTTCCAAATTACTAGTTTGTAAGCATAAAGCTTCAAGTCTCATAAAATCTTCTGTTTCTATCACCTTCTCGCACATTATTATGTGCTGCCATCTAAAAATGCCTGCTCTTCAATAAGAGTCCGCCTAGAATTGCCAACAACATTCAACACTTTATATTATGAAGTCTTATCACCCTTGCGTCCACCATTTTGTCGCGACCGACCTGCCACCTACATTCGTTTGAGTTCGCGAATACCTGCGCGGCCCAAGCTATAATGCTTCCACGATTCAAAATGGTACCGAACGTTATGCATAGCGAACTTCCGATCCGCGAGCCTCCATTTGATTTTTTTTTTATCGACAATCGTCCGCTATTATTTTCTTTACTATCTCGGATTGTAGTTTTGTTCATAGGAGTTCAACTTATGAAATAAGAAATAGAGGGTTGTTGAGAGTTTGTTTAGCCATAAGCGAGCAATGAAATCACATAGCCTACGTAGCGGTACCGTACCGTACGTGTTCTAGGAGAGCAGGCAGCACCAGGGCCGTAGAGAGCGATCACGGGACCAAGGCTTCCACTCTGTTCAACCTGTGACATTATTGTGCAAGTATTACGCTTGGATTTGCTTAACTTATAAAAAACACTCCCTGGAATTCAGCACGTCCTTATTGAATATCAGTTTACTAGGTTTTCAGTTCTTCAGTCACTCTTCTTCTTGTCTCTCATTGCTTGTTGTCTTATTGAAGATTTTGATCACTGAGCATTTAAAATTTCATTTTCGTTATATCTGACCATGTTCGGGCTCCACAAGAATAAGCTGTGAAATGTATAGTGAAGTATTTCGAAGATTGAATAAGAAGCTTACCACCTTAGGCCTATAAAGGTAATCTTCAATGTCCGTACGTTATAGGCCTAAATTAAATGAACAACTCGGACAACCTGGCTGAGAAACAACACACACACAATTGATATTTATAAAATGCATTATAACAGGAACCGGTCACAAGAACACCGTATATCCCACACCAAACATTGCATCTGGTGTTCAGTCAGCGACGGTTCTCACTAGCCCCATAACTTAACGCTTATTTTTCCGATTCACATTTCTGTGGTTACTAAATGTTGCATCATTGGTTAAAAGATTAAGTGCCTCCTATGGTCTCATGTTGAGTGACAGAAGGCTTTGTAGATTATGTCACGTGTAGGGACCGGATTTTTTGAAAAAGCATATGCGCATATGCAAATGCATATTTTGTGGATTTATTGGATATTCTGAGCATAACAGCATATTTTAGCATATTCATTTGAAATTAAGTATAATATAAAACATCTTGAACAAAATTGGTTTTGACTGCGTGTTGGAAACTTTCTGAGCAACAGATAAGGAGATAACAGTATTTTAAGCGTGGCTATTTGAAGAAGGGAATGGAGTTGAGTCATTCCTTTCACCATCCCGGAAGCCAGTAGCCCGGGGTGAGTTTTGTGAGGAGTTTCTTCAGTGTTACTTCATCCTTAGTCTGCATATGCTTTGCTCAAAATGCTTAAAGAAAAAGGCAGCAGAAAGTATTTATTAAATCAGTGGGTGTCAGATAATAGTGATTATGGCCTTGTCGTCTATTGTCAAGTATGCTCGAAGGAAGTGAAATATGAAAAGAAATTTCAACTTCGAACAACATGCTAAAAAGACCGCACATATTACGCCAAATGAGGGAAAGAAGAGTGAATAAGATTGGCTTATTGTTAAGTGCATATTTTTGAATTTTTAATGCACATTTTCTACATTTTTAGAGCATAATTGCATGCATATTTTAATCGTTTTTAGTGCACAACGGTCCGGTCCCTAGTCATGTGCTTTAGTCTATTTAAAATTATACAGCCAGAATTGCAACCCTCTTCAGTTCGGAGTATTAATTATGCTTAACATAATTTAAATGATATTAACTTAAATCATCATCTTACATTTGTCATGAAAAAGAGTGATAGTCAGTCTGAAAGACTAGACTTTATATCATTTTAAATGCTACAAATGCTGAAAAATGCTGGGTGAAAGCCTCATGATCATGCAGCGAACTGCGTGGACTCAAACTCCATTAGCAAGTGCAAACCAAGGACAAAGGAGGTAGCTGGCTGGATGACGTCACGCTCAACGGAGCTCGCGGGGAAAGGAGGAAGCTCAAGCGGTACTATGACGCCACACACCTCAGTGCATTCACGGTACATTTCGTCCCGTCACCGTAACGTAACGCCAGACCTCAGCGTAACGACGAAGCCGACAAGATCATTTAAAATGATAAAAGCATAACGGAAAGATATGTGTTATAACATCCGGGTCCTAGTAGCCCTAATGATATTCAACAAGTTCGGATTGGATTCTAAAAACTATCCGCAAATTTACTCCAAACATTAACCGCAGCCATGCAAACTATATCCGCATGGACAAAGCATGGGGCTTACCTATCACCCAGTCCCCGAGCCAGGGGAAATGACAGTACGAAGTTAAAACCATGACCTGAGGGCCCTTCAGATCAAAAGTTCAATTAACCACAAAGTCTAACAATGCAAATTAATTTAAGGGTAATACAGAAAGTAATGTGTGTCATACATTCGACATCTCATATAATTTCACCTAACCTGATGAAACGAGAAAGGAAATGCTAGTATTACACTAAAAGGTACGTGTTGTTGTAAAGCTTTTTTTTATCAATAATAATATCGTCTCACACGCGACTAGCGTTGTTGTTGTTGCTGCTGGTTCATCTTGGGGCTTTGTGACATCGTGGTCAAGCCCTGTGTTCTGGGATGTGTGTGGAATAGGTGTCTGATACTATTATTTATAAATGGAAATGTGATGCAAACTATTAACATTCACAGTACCCGGTCTTTACACACGGGGAATTCATCCACTGTTCACTTTGACATCAGACTATGTCATCCTAGGGCCATCTGGAAGTTTATTATAAGTGTTGACCACCTCGTGGTGTAGCGGCTAGCATTCTTGGCTGTCGGTTTGATTCTAGACTCTGTCAAGGAACTTAATTCTGGTTTTCCGAGGTTTCCCAACTTCTACTCCAGGTTCTTAACTTAAAACCACGACCGCCTCCTTCCCAATCCTCACCTGAATTGCAAATACACACACTAATACAGCCATCACAATAACACAGGTTATGAGACACAAATCATCTCCCCCACACACACACACAGCCAAGTACACAGGCCTAGATGGCCACGATGTCAAAGCCCCTCAAATGGAAAAACAACTTGGCATGAGGGCTTTAAAAAAATAAAATTTCAGGTAGAGTAACTATGAGACTACGCCAGTTTCTGTTTAGGCTTACAATAGCCTCAAGTGAGTTGACACTACTTGACTGGTTGGAAGTCACGTGCGGAATGCAAGCCTCACACGCGACTTGCGTTATTGTTGTTGATTCATGTAGGGGCATACCGACATCATGGTCTGTGAATCTGTCTCATAACCTTGTTAACTTAATGGCTGTACTAGTGTGTGTATTTGAAATCAGGGCTAGGATTTGGGTAGGAAGCAGCCGTGGTCGAATTTAGGTACCGTCCCGGCATTTGCCTGGGGTAGGATGGTTGAGATGACAGCCACTACGCAACGAGGCGAACAGCAGAAGAATGAATGGAAGAATGAATCAACCAAGCAACTGCCATGTAGATGGCCGCATCATCTCTTGGGCCAAAAGGAAAAATTGTATGTCGGTATATTTAATTTTGGGGATGGGGAAAAAAGGTTTGGCATTTTTTAAATGATGTGAAGGGTTTCTTGGAAAGAAGATAATATATCTGGAGGATGTTAGACTATTGTCAGGTTGTTGGTTAATTTGGAATTTATACAGATGGGGAGTAATATTGTGTTTGAGAATGAGTAATGAATATTTACAAATGATTGAGTTCAGCGCCATATTGTTTTTAACACTCCAGTGGGCGCGCGGTTTGCCGTATCGCGAGTGGGCGCGTGGAGGACAGGTGTCCTCCACTTTGTTTTGCCATTTTACCCTATGAAATTTATATTTAGCGATCATGATTTTTGTTTTGGGTTAGGTAGGAATATATTAAATACATTTTTTATAAAAAGAGTGTATGGTACAAAATATTAAGCAGGAAATACATAATTATGGTAAATCAATCAAAAACGTGTAAAAGTTTGGTAAGTTATGTTATAAATATTACTAAAATGTGTATACGTTTCATGTTATAAATGAAAAATTATAAAAACTAAGTGTTGTTAATTATTTCTAGTTTGAAAATGCAAATTGGTTTCGTAGTATAAAAATATAAAAGTATATACCTAATTTCCTATCTTAGTGAAGCCTATAAAAACAGCTTTTTTGAAACCCAAACAAACTGCTTTTGACTTCTCTTGACTTATCAGGTAGAAAGTTTTTGGGAACTGCTGCTTTGTTCTTTCTCAGAGTAGCAATCATAGTTTTTTTTCTTCTTCTCGTAGCATTATTTCCAAAGGCACAGATGCGAACCAATTGTCACAGGTAATATTCCTATTGGTTCCTGAAATAGGCTGCATCAATCTCAAACCAAGTCTGACGTGTTGTTGCTTCTTCTAAAAGGGCCGCATGGTTGCTTCCCTACATACACTTGAAGGTTTGTAGCATAGAAGGTTGTTTTGGAAACCATAGCAAACAACATTTATCCCATACTTTGCAGGTTTACTAGGCAAATACACATGGAAGGGACAGTTTCCTCCAAATGAAACTAGCTGTTCATCAATGGTAAGGTAGTCGGTTGGTTTTTATGCATTCTTGCAATTGAGCACGAACATTTCAAAGATTTCTCGAAAAGCAGCTAGTTTGTCAACAATTTTTCTTTGATCTCTGTTGTGTACGTTATCAAATCTCAGACAACGTAAAAGAAATCAAGACCTCTTTGCGCTCATGGTTACATAAATAGCCTCTACTCCCGTGTTGTGTGAATTATCCCACATTTCAAATACGTTTCTTCTTCCAGCCTTCAAAATCCCAGCAGATATAATATAGGTCTACCAATCAATGCACGAATTTCTCGGGAAACAGTGGGCCTAGTATCTCTTTCTCTGATAAACTGAGGGCGAATTTTAGTTATGTAAACGTTAGTACAATCAACTATTCTTTTTCACCATTTCATCATGAATATTACACTGTGACGCAGCTTCTGGAGTGACAGTATTTTTCGCAGACCATTGGGGTCCAGGTATAATGTTATGTATGGGCAAATTGAGGTTCTAAGTACCACCTTGATGTGCAAACTCTGGCTTGACGAAAGGGACAGGAGGGCCTGCTTCTTTACCACTTCTATTTCCTCAGATTCGTCTGGAACATCAACCGGGTCATCTTCTGCATTGATTTCACTTCCACTGGTCATTATTGTTTTCACACTTAAACTATTTCAATTAAACCGTTGTGACTTTCAAAACTATGAAACGAAATGAAAATACCACAGCAATATCCGAAAAAAAACTGTAACGCCAGTGGGCGCGCGGAGGACAAGTGTCCTCCACTTCTGCACAGAGCAAATAAACACGAGGTCACGGCGACAATATGCGAGCATAAAAGCTGACGATACACTGATGGGCAGAGGATGAGTGGCAAGGAAGGTATATGGCCGCTCAAGGTCACAAGTGTTGCCATCCCTTGTAGTCACACAAAACAAATTCACTGGAGGACACCTGTACTCCGCGCGCCCACTGGAGTGTTAATAAATGGGAGATGAAGTGTATGAGGGTGTTGCGCGCGGGCAGTTTCCACCGCTTTGGGGAAGAGCTTTCTCGCGGCCAGATATAGCACGTGCTTTTTAATGGGGATGAACATACCTTGGCGGACTGACTGCAGCCCCTTCGACCTTGCGTAGCAATCGCCCGTCAGGATGCTGCATGTCGAGTTTGCCCGCAGGTTTTCAGTTGTTACTGTTTTATTCAGAAATGTGCAACATTAGGGACAAATTAATTTAAACTGTCAAGTTATATGGAATACTAGCAGTAGTGCCCGGCTTCGCCCGGTGGATTTATTTGTTTTATGGATGATAATGAATAATACTACAGAACTGGCACATAATACTTAAACTCAGAAAACAATATTTTAAAAATATATCTTTTTTATGGGGGTGGTGGTGGTGGTGGTGGTGTTGGTTGTAGTGGGGGGTGATGAGGAGTACAGTATAATGGACGT
Organism: Meconema thalassinum; assembly: GCA_946902985.2. Taxonomy (NCBI): domain Eukaryota; kingdom Metazoa; phylum Arthropoda; class Insecta; order Orthoptera; family Tettigoniidae; genus Meconema; species Meconema thalassinum. Next base: position 668,636,115 of record OX336389.2, on the reverse strand, counting down.
AACATTCAGGTCATTTTCCCGTAATGATAATTATGAATAGGGAAACAGCTATTTACTAACTACATCACTGACACATGTAATTTACAAACAAATTTACAAAAAAATAGAAAGAGGAGTAAGTGAAATAAAAGAAACTCCCTAGGGCCTATATCTCATTGGCTGTTAGAAATGTAGAGACCAATAGTGTCGTCTTTTGTCGCATAGCGCCGTAGGAAAATAATCAGAACTCTTTGGAAAACTTCGGCTGTCCCGAGTTACTGAGGTGGCAATAGTATCATTCATCGCCACAAAGCGCTTAACGATATGTTTCGGAATAAATGAAGGTAAATTTGAAAGCACCAACGCTTATTGCAGCTGATAACCTCAATGTACTGCACCAACACCATTGCACTTATACAGAGGCATAATATTTTCATGATGATAACAGTTTAAAGGAGCCAAGAAATCTTTTTGCACTAATTACCACCCGTGACTGCAATTTATAAACAGCGCAAGATGCAACTATTTTCGCAATTCTGCACCAGAACACTGGTAGGGGTGACGTGATGCAGCCCGAATTGCCCGTCAACAATAGACTTATTAAAATACTCTTACAGTTACACTACTACGGAAATGAATGGTTTTCAAGTTCATTTTGTCTGTTATTCTAAATGTAGGTAATGGGGAGCATTGTCCAATATATCAAGTGGACAGTGTTACCAGCAGGGTTTCAAAGTGTATTGTTACGGCTGTGAGTTTGTGTCATCGCTCGCCGCTTGAGTCACAACTGCCCCAGGGGCTGGGCTGTGGCTTGCCTCCTGTATTGCGCACGCCTTATGCAACAGGGCTACTACAGACAAAGGGATAGTCCAGAAGATTCGTGACTGCACCAGCGGTGGAAACCTCGAGAAGCCGTGGACTCTGGATGGATCTAGAACCATTTATTGAGTCACCGGCCTGCTATATAAGAGTGACCCGTGAAGCAGTTGCGGTTGTGTTTTACGAGCTAGTGCGAGCGATTATCTTGTGCGACAGAAGTGTGGTGACGAAGTGCTGTGCGAGTTACGAAATCCTGTGACATTGTTTCTCCCAGCTTGTGAACAGCGAACATCAAGTGCTCGTAAGTAACTGTATTTGTTGTACCTGAGGAAGAGGGGGCAGGTAGCTTCTGCCAAGGCCACCGGACTCATTAGGACGGATTAACTTCTGTGGTCTGTTGCAAGTGAAAGGGGCCAAGGGCGCATAAGGAAGAGACTTGAGGAAACTGGAGAAGGCTCCTAATTGCTTGTATTTGCTGATTAGTGTAATTTTCTGGCCACAATAAAGTTAATTATTTCTTTAAGCAGTAAATTGGTGTTGTGCTTTGTACCCCCACCGTAATCCAGTTAACAAAAGTGCCACTAGGGGGTGGCACGTAACAACTGGTGTCAGAAGCCGGATTACGAACTCAAGCACAACACCTGACGGTCCTGGTTTCAAAACCCGAGCAGGTCATTTTCTCTAATTTTCCTGTGAGTGCATGCCCTTTACAAGACAAACAACTAAAATGGAGGAGAAATTGGCAGCATTGCTAGAAAAGTTAACTGGCATGGAAGACGGCCAGAAGAAATTAGCCAAGGACCTGAAGGATGACCTAACTGCCAAAATAGAAGACGGCCAGAAGAAGATGGAAGACGGCCAGAATAAGTTAGCAGAGGACCTAACCGCCAAATTTCTGGATGGCCAGAAAAATCTGGAAGAGTGTCTGCTGACGAAATTAGAGGAGAGCCAAAGGAAATTAGAACAGGGCCTACGTGAGGAAGTCGCAGCAGTGGAAAAGAAGTTCGACGCCTTACAAGTGGAAGTTGCCGAGCTGCGCCAACGCCCGCTGATGGGGGTGGAGGAGAAATTCAACGCCTTGCAAGTGGAAGTTGCTGAGCTGCGCCAACGCCCGCTGATGGGAGTGGAGGAGAAGTTCAACGCCTTGCAAGTGGAAGTTGCCGAGCTGCGCCAACGCCCACTGACGGGGGTGGAAGAGAAATTCAACGCTCTACGAGAGGAAGTTTCCGAGCTGCGCCAACGCCCACCCACCGTTACACCGGGAATATCAGGAACGGGACATAGCAGAGTGACGCCCCCAACCTTCGACGGAAAGGTCCCCTGGAGCACCTACTTACGTCAGTTCGAGGCAGCCTGTTCCATAAATAACTGGAACAACACAGAAAAGGCTACAGCTCTCATTGTAGCGCTGAGAGGCGACGCCCTTAACGTCCTTCAGGCCATCCCGACTGGATCCCAGGACTACGCTTCACTAATCGCCCATATGGAGTCCAGATATGGAGATAGCCATCTTCAGCAGGCCTACCAGTTGCAGCTCCGGACCCGGGTACAGAAGAACGCGGAAACCCTGCAGGAGTTCGAGATGGACATCGCACGCCTCGTAAGGCTTGCCTACCCAACAGCGCCGGCCGACTTTCTGGAGCAGATAGCGACGCAGACCTTCACCGACGGGCTACGGGACTCGGACACTCAACAGGCGCTGCGACTCGCGCGCAATAAGACCCTGGCAGATGCGCTGAGCCACGCACTTGAATTCGAGACGGCAAAACAGGCATCCAGAATGCACGCGCGGGTGCGTCAAGTGGACGTCGATGAACCAGCAAAAACCAACGAGACCAAGCCCCTGGCCGACGAATTGATGGAGGCGCTAAGCCGTTTCTTCGATAGTCGCGGCACAACCAGCAACGACACAGCCGGAAGACAACCGGAGAGGCGGCCTGGAAGAGGACTACCGACCTGCTGGGCCTGCGGTAAGAAAGGCCACCTGAGCAAGGACTGCGGTGATCGCCGCCGCCGAGGGTATCCGACGGGAAATCAGTCGTCTGAAAACCGCGCGGCCCAGGGAAACGAGTATTAGCCAGCCTTGCGGGGCAAAGGTTGGCTTGTGACAGTCGTCAAGCCCCGGCAGTCCAAGTGCGTGTGACGAAGTTACGGAGGGACAATAGCAGCCTGATGGTCGACGGAGTCATCAACGGAGTGAGCTGGCCCATGCTGATCGACACGGGAGCATCGAGGACCATCGTCAATCCCACTGTGATCCCGAAGTGGAGAGTGCAACCCACACAAAGGAACCTCCAGCTAATAACCGCGACCGGAGAGACCGCACCGGTACATGGCGAAGCATCACTGGAGTTCGTCATTGGTCGACGGGTGATAAAGCATCCAGTGCTTGTGGCTGACGTATCAAACGAAGTGATCATCGGACTGGACTTCCTGGACCAGAACAACATCATCTTGGACCTGAGTACCAACACTCTGCACTTCGGAGGTGAGGAACTTGCTTTGCAACCAGCACACGAGGCCGTCACCGCACGACGAGTAAGGCTGAGAGAGGACGTCATCGTTCCTGCCAGGACGGAGGTCAGCGCCGCCGTAATTGTCGACGGAACTGCTGAGGGAGTGGCGGCTGTCATCGAGCCAAAATATGAGGACATCCAGACAAAAGGATTGCTGGTTGCCAAGACCCTCATCAACACGACGTCTCGGCCGTACGTTCGCCTGTCCAACCTGAACGACTACGATATTACGGTTCACCGGGACACCAACCTAGGAGTCTGCGAGCCCGTTACCTGGATTGCCCGCATCACAGAAATGACGGACGGACACCTGCAGACGGACAACCGAAGAAGACGCGCCCTGCCAGAAGAACTACAGAAGCTGTACCAAGGATCCCAGGACCATTTAGACGAAGAGCAATCACGCCAACTTCAGGACCTGCTACGCGAATTCCAGGATGTCTTCTCCGTGGGGAGCAAAGACTTCGGCAGGACAAGCTTGGTCCAGCACAGAATCGACGTTGGGGACAGCGCACCGATTAGGGCCCCATTCCGACGTGTCCCGCTCGCCAAGCAAGCCGAAGTCGACCGGATGGTAGAAGAGATGAAGGAGCAAGGGGTGATCGAGCCATCACATAGTCCTTGGAGTTCTCCGGTCGTGCTTGTGAAGAAGAAGGACGGTTCCACCAGGTTCTGCGTGGACTACAGGCGGGTGAACGACGTCACGAAGAAGGACAGCTACCCTCTACCCCGGATCGACGACACGCTGGACACCATATCAGGATCAAGATGGTTCTCCACCTTGGATTTGAAGAGTGGCTACTGGCAGGTGGAGGTCCACCCTAAGGACCGCGAGAAAACGGCGTTCTCTGTGGGCAGCGGGCTCTGGCAGTTCACCGTCATGCCATTCGGTCTGTGCAACGCCCCTGCAACCTTCGAAAGGCTAATGGAGTCCATTCTGAGGGGACTACACTGGAAGACCTGCCTGGTATACCTAGACGACGTCATCGTTCTGGGGAGGAGCTTCGAGGAGCACTACAGCAACCTGAAGGAGATCTTGTTGAAGCTACGGGCTGCCCAGCTGAAGTTGAGCCCCAAGAAGTGTCAGCTCTTCCAGAAGCGGGTCCAGTACCTTGGGCATATCGTCTCCGAGGAAGGGGTGCGCACCGACCCAGAGAAGACCGCAGCTGTGAGGGAGTGGCCAGTTCCGAAGGACAAGTCGCAACTACGAAGCTTCCTGGGACTCTGCACTTATTATCGTCGCTTCGTGAGAGGATTCGCCGACATCGCCAAACCTTTACATCGACTGACTGAGAAGGACCAACTCTTCACGTGGACAGCAGAATGCCACAATGCCTTCGAGCAACTCAAGCAGGCTCTGTGCACCGCGCCTATTCTGGCCTACCCCAGACCTGGAACAAGGTTCATCGTCGATACCGATGCCAGTGACTTTGGCGTAGGGGGAATCCTGTCGCAGGTAGTGGACGGCGAGGAGAGAGTAGTGGCCTACTTCAGCAAGGCCTTGTCAAAGCCAGAAAGGAACTACTGCGTCACCAGGAAGGAGCTGCTCGCCATCGTGAAGACCATTGAACACTTCCACAAGTACCTGTACGGGCAAGAATTTCTCATCAGGACCGACCATGCATCCCTGCGGTGGCTCCTGAACTTCAAGCAGCCCGAGGGTCAACTCGCGCGGTGGTTAGAGAGGCTTCAACAGTATAACTTTGAGATTCAGCACAGGAAAGGCCAACTGCATTCTAACGCCGACGCCCTGTCACGAAGACCGTGCCCAGAAAACTGCACCTACTGTGCCCGAAGGGAGGAGAACACCGGGATACAGTGCCGAAGGACTACCGTGGAACTTCAAGGGAGCTGGAGCCGCGAATCTTTCACGCGGGCGCAAGCGGAAGATGATGACCTGGGACTGATAGCCGAATGGAAGAGGGCCTGTGTCCCCAGACCCGGGTGGAACATTGTGAGTGACTGCAGCCCAAAGTTTAAGTCCTACTGGGCACAGTGGGACTCGCTGATTGTAAGGGATGGCCTCATCTGCCGTACCTGGGAGAGCACCGACGGGAAGACATCTCGGGAACAAGTCGTCGTTCCAAAGGCTATGACGGAGGAAGTCCTGAAGGAAGTTCATGGAGGATCATCTGGTGGACACCTAGGGATAAAGAAGACCCTGGAGAAGCTGAGAGAGCGGTTCTACTGGATCGGATGCCGAACAGACGTGGAGAACCACTGCGCGAGGTGCCACGATTGCGCAGCCAGCAAGGGCCCAGGACGAAGACGACGGGGTCCACTGAAGACCTACAACGTGGGCGGCCCCATGGAGAGAGTGGCCATCGATGTTGCTGGGCCATTCCCGTTAAGCGAGGCAGGGAACCGCTACATATTAGTCGTCAGCGACTACTTTACCAAATGGCCGGAGGCGTATGCGCTCCCTAACCAAGAAGCCGCGACGATTGCAGAGACCCTGGTGAAGGAATTCGTCAGCCGGTACGGAGTACCCCTGGAGCTGCACTCCGACCAAGGGAGGAACTTCGAGTCGCAGGTGTTCCAGAACCTATGCCAGCTGCTGGGAATCCGGAAGACAAGGACAACGCCACTACACCCTCAGTCCGACGGGATGGTAGAGCGATTCAATCGCACCATCGAGAACCATCTTCGAATAGTCGTCAGCGAGCACCAGAGGGATTGGGACAAACATCTTCCACTATTTCTCCTGGCCTACCGCGCCGCCGTGCATGAAGCCACCGGGTGCACACCAGCCCGGGCCATGTTTGGGAGGGAGCTCCGTCTACCTGTCGATCTTGCCTTTGGCCGACCTGGGAATGATCCGATCCCGGTAAGCCAGTATTGTCAAGAACTGGTCGACCAACTGGAGGACGTGCACGCGTTCGCGAGGAGGAAACTGCGGATCGAGACCGACAGAATGAAGACCCGATACGACCAGCAGACGGATGCCGGCGGATTCCACGAGGACGACCTGGTCTGGCTCTTCAACCCATTACGGAAGAAAGGCCTGTCACCCAAACTGCAGAAGTCCTGGGAGGGCCCGTACCGAGTCGTGAAACGGATCAACGATGTCGTCTACAGGATCCAGCGGAGCCCGAGGGCGAAGATGAAGATCGTGCATCGAGATCGCCTGGCAGCCTACGGAGGGACACAGACGGACCAATGATTGATCGGGACGATCAGCCTTTTTAGGAAGGGGGTGGTGTTACGGCTGTGAGTTTGTGTCATCGCTCGCCGCTTGAGTCACAACTGCCCCAGGGGCTGGGCTGTGGCTTGCCTCCTGTATTGCGCACGCCTTATGCAACAGGGCTACTACAGACAAAGGGATAGTCCAGAAGATTCGTGACTGCACCAGCGGTGGAAACCTCGAGAAGCCGTGGACTCTGGATGGATCTAGAACCATTTATTGAGTCACCGGCCTGCTATATAAGAGTGACCCGTGAAGCAGTTGCGGTTGTGTTTTACGAGCTAGTGCGAGCGATTATCTTGTGCGACAGAAGTGTGGTGACGAAGTGCTGTGCGAGTTACGAAATCCTGTGACATTGTTTCTCCCAGCTTGTGAACAGCGAACATCAAGTGCTCGTAAGTAACTGTATTTGTTGTACCTGAGGAAGAGGGGGCAGGTAGCTTCTGCCAAGGCCACCGGACTCATTAGGACGGATTAACTTCTGTGGTCTGTTGCAAGTGAAAGGGGCCAAGGGCGCATAAGGAAGAGACTTGAGGAAACTGGAGAAGGCTCCTAATTGCTTGTATTTGCTGATTAGTGTAATTTTCTGGCCACAATAAAGTTAATTATTTCTTTAAGCAGTAAATTGGTGTTGTGCTTTGTAGCCCCACCGTAATCCAGTTAACAAAAGTGCCACTAGGGGGTGGCACGTAACAGTATGTAAAATTTGGTGCAATTAGGAGAAATGGTGTAGATTTGTGATAAAGGGCCTAAATGCAGGGAATGAAGTGGTCAGTCCAAAATTTAAAGTGGACAGTGTCACCCGTAGGGTTCCAAAGGGTAAGTATACAAAATGTGGTTCAGATCGGTGAAACGGTGTAGATTTGTGCCAAAGGACCTAAGTGCAGGGAATGGAGTGGTCTGTCCGAAATTTCAAGCAGACAGTGTTACTCGTCGGGTTCCAAAGGATAAGTATTTAAAATTTGGTTCAGATCCGTGAAACGGTGTATATTTGTGCCAAAGGGCCTAAATACAGAGAATGGAGGGGTCTGTCCAAAATTTCATGCAGACATTGTTACTCGCAGGGTTCCAAAGTGTAAGTATACAACGTTTGGTTCAGATTGGTGAAAGGAAAAGGAAGATTGTAGTTTTACGTGACCGTGAATCTTATGATTATGAGCCACGGGAGATTGGTGAAAGGGTGTCGATTTGTGCCAAACGGCCTAAATGCAGGGAATGGACTGGTCTGTCATAAATTTCATGTAGGCAGTGTTACTCGCAGGGTTCCAAAGGGTATGTTTACAAATTTTGGTTCAGATCGGTGAAACGGTGTAGATTTGTGCCAAAGGGCCTAAATGCAGGAAATGGAGTGGTCTGTCCGAAATTTCATGTAGACTGTGATACTCGCAGGGTTCCAAAAAGTAAGTATACAAATTTTGGTTCTAATCGGTGAAACGGTGTAGATTTTTGCCAAAGGGCCTAAATGCAAGGAATGGAGGGGTCTGTCCGAAATTTCATGTAAACAGTGTTACTCGCAGGGTTCCAAAGTGTAAGTATACAAATTTTGGTTCAGATCGGGGAAAAGGTGTAGATTTGAACCAAAGGGCCTAAATACAGGCAATGGACTGGTCTGTCATAAATTTCACGTAGACAGTGTTACCATCATGGTTCCAAAGGGTAACTATACAAATTTTGGTTCAGATAGGTGAAACGGTGTACGTATCACTAACCATAACGCCAGCGCGTGCGGATAGAGCTGTTCGGGAGCGCTTGTTCTACCGACTTACTGAACAAAAATCAATCTTGAAGGTTACCTGAGAGGTGTAGCCTAATGCTACATAGCCTGAACTATTCCTCTTGAATCTGGCTATCATATAAAAAAGAACTTTTCGAATCGGGCTGGTAGTTCCAGAGATTAGCGCGTTTAAACACATAAACACACAAACACACGAACTCTTCAGCTTTATTATACTAGTATAGAAGTATAGATTATATTATGTAAGTCATCCTAAGTAGAATAATGGAAGGAAGAAGGATAGAGTATGTGAGGAAATCGGAAGATTGTAGGTGGAAGATGGTAGCTTCAAATATATACATGATGTATATTATTTGCATCAATTCCATATTTATTTATCAAAATGAATCGCAGTACACATGCTCAAACGTTTACTGCTTTTGTTTCAATTTTCATAAAAAATAGTTTTTTATCAAAATAATTGCATCAATAAGCTCTCACTTCGCGTAGTCGATCACTTCCTGAAATAGTTGGTTAAGAAGATTTTAGTGAAATAATTATTTCTGAATCGGTCAACACGTTATTGTGCTCAATTAAATTGGGCGGGGAATAATAATTATCTACTCACAACTACTAACCTGGAAAAATCATAGGGATTAATTATAAACTTTTATTTTAATTGGATCCAATTAGTCCCCTTTTTTGAGAAGTGTATAAAAGTATATAATTAATCCATGTTATTTTTCCAGGTTAGCAAGTCTGAGTAGGTAAGTATTATTCCCCGCCCAATTTAATTGAGTTCATTAACGTGTTGACCGACTGAAAAGCGATTCTTTCTCTAGATTTGAAGGCAACACCGAAAAAACAACTTCGAAAATTTCTATGAGAATTTTTTTTTATTGCTGGTCACTTCAAAACTAGAGAACTGGATCATCAGCCCTATGTTCCTGGTGTGTTTGTAAGTTGCCCAATAGCCTGCACTAATACGGTGGGTGTTTTAATTAATTTGCGGGACAAGATCGAAGAAATCTCAATACCAGCATTTTTCTGGAGCAACCATGGAAACAACTAAGAAAAACTACACTCAAAATATCCACTTTCAGTGCCGGAATTCGAACCTCTGATCACCGAACGGCGTAGCCATTGTTGACAACTTAAGTGGAAAGTCACTAAATTTAGCAGTTTTACGTACATTTTGATGACAAAATATGATTTTGGTATTGTTTGAATGTGGGCTTGGTGACTTTATAAAGGACTTAATAAAGTTTCTTAATGATAGATTTTTCTTCACTATTGATAACATAGGATATTGGCTGTTGCTTAGTGAGTTTCGGCGAATAGTAGTAAGCAACACTGGGTCTACACCACTATTCATTCCGTGATATTGTGAGCGTATCTACGGGTTATCGAGACTGTAAAGAGTAGGACGTGAATGCTGGCGACGATTACGTCCAGTACCTCATCAAAACAGTCCACAGTTATCCGAAAATATATGATAATGTTAATTGTTGTTTTAAGGGGACTAACACCTAATAGTTTGGATGATAAAAAAAATGAAAATGAAATGGAAACTAGGCCTATACGTAAAACTAGCAACTAACTTACGCACTAGAAGAAGTGGAAAACAAAAGGAGAGTGAGGGAAATGAAAGACACGGAAAAGAAATGCCCTCAACCCTCGAACAATGACGATGGGCTTGGAAGGAAGAAGAGCCATGAAAGGTAGATAGGAAAGGGAAAGAGGGGAGGGGCCGCCCCATAGTCACTGGCAAAAGCGGGAAAACCGGACCCAGCTCGAATCCCACGGGGTCGCAAACCAGCTGTGAGCCCTTGAGGGTTTAGCACTATCGAGAGTGCACCTTATGTGGTGGGGCTACACACACACTGCCTCCTGTAGGGCCTTGCGCAGAAGGCAGGAGATATCATTAAAAGAAAAATAAGAGGGCCCAAGTCATGATAGCAGATACACAGTATAAAAAGGTGGTGATGGGGGCGGGGCTATTGACATGAAGTCATTAAGTTCCTCTGATGGTTAAATTGGGGATAGGTTAAGTGCCATTGGGGTGATCCTTCTTGCAATTCTGAGTACGATTAATGGCTGTAACTGTTGCCCATGCATGACTTGACGTTTCCGTCGGCCTTAGAAGCTTTCGTACAATCGGAAGAAAGTTCAATCTCAAGGTTGATGACGTAGAAGGGGAGTGTTATGATGACGCCAAGCCACGCTGCGATCAGCTGACGTGAACATCACATCATGCGCAAGGTCACGGCTAGCGGTGTGACGTAACATGACTCGCAAGGACTCTTTATTTCACGTCAAAATGCTTAGAATATTGAATGACTCTGGAAATCAACCCGGACTCCTCGTTTCATTACACTGGCCAAAGCGTCCGACGCATTGCGCTACTGACCAGGTTTGCCAACTCTGTTAAAAAATCGCCAAGCAGTAGCTAAAAGTTGCTAAGGTTCCTATATTATCAATAGTGAAAACATATTTTTGCCGCTAACATGAGTTTAAATAGTCACCAAAACACCATCTAACAATATTACATTTAACATATTTTGTCACCAAAATGTTCGGAAAAGTCGCTAGATCTAGTGACAAAGTTACTAAATTGGCAACATTGCCACTGAGAGATCGAATTAACTGAATTCCTTGTATCCACGAATGAACTATCCTCGGCCCATTAGTGCCAGATCGGCAGAGCTCGGTAAACTTCGTAATCAGAAGTGACAACTTCCGAAAGCAACTACAGCGTTTTATGTGCATGCGTATGTTCAACTTGTTGTGAAGTGGAGTTCAACAAACGAGATAAAAGCAACATAATAATAATGTTATTGGTCTTACATCCTTGTTAATACAAAGGCTTTTAGATACGCTGGGGTGCCAGAATTTGCCCCGAAGGGGATCTTTAATATGCCAGTAAATCTACTGACACGGCTACCTCACATTTGCGCACCCTCAAATGCAAACTGACTGCGTCAGGATTCGATCCTGAAACCTTGGGATTAGCAGCTCTCCTTTGAGTGGTCATAACCCATTACCTATCTGTTGAGTAAGATGGAGGAGCTTGGAGTTCCTATACCTTACTGTAGGCTACGCTATTTGATTTGCCGGGTCGGAGCGAGTCCCGACTGCGGTCACATTTTCAAGTCTTACTCAACGAAGATAAAAGATAACCAACGCACAGTACTAGGCCATGAGGCCAAGCTCTCTGCTGACTCGGTAGACGTGCCTTCGAGCCCCGCCGTCGACCGTCCTTGAAATGGTTTTCCGTGTTTTCCCATTTTCAAATCCAGGAAAATGCTGGGACGGTAACTTCTGAGAGGCCACGACCGCTTCCTTCCACATCCTTGTCCAGTTTCATTCATCTTCATTAACTTCATCTCTCGTTAACTCCTTTCATGAGGTTGGCGTCATGAAGGGCAACCGGTCGTTAAAACCGTCCGTTACAAAGACTTTCTCCGCATCTCATCCCCGACACCGTTGACAATGGGAATAATAAGGTGTAAACAAACATACTCAACGAAGACAGAAGATCTTTTAACCAAATCTCGTCATAATAATTTAATCATCTGTTAAACGAAACCAAGGCGGATTATATACATGAATCAGTGGTTACGGGGAAAAGGCCAATGTTTCCCGCTTCCGAGGAGTACTTTTGCTACATTTACTGGGTATTTGCATACAGATTCGTAAATGTATGTAAATATATTTTTCAAAATATGGACAACGAAATTAATTTAACCACTAAACACTACATTTTGTTACTTTTGTAGCCCACAGAAATACATTAAAAATACTGGATTTTTGTTTTTTGTTTTCTTCAGTTTACTTACTTTTACTTTGTTATTTATTCATTCATTCATTCATTGACTATTTCTGCTACCATTACAATATGCCACACAATTTTGTTTAAAAATTTCAACCTTGAAGCTTCTGTTGTCTCGCAAAAGTGGTTTGTATTGGCTGAAGCTTCACTCTACCATACAAGAGGTATTTGTCGTTCACTGTATCAGCAGGAGATATAACTGATTCTAGTTTTACATTACAAATTTCCACAAAATTGTTTTGAAAACTTGCGCATCTCAAGGTCCAGGTTTATTTTTATAAGCACTGGTACCTGCCTCAAAGGGATGCTTGCTAATGTTACAGCCACATATTTTAGAAATCTTTCTTTGCTCAAAAACAATTGTAGTACATAACTGTAAACTTGTCCTGTGTTGCCATATGTTCTGTCAATGATAACTACAGTCTTATTATACAAAGTGGTCGACCAGCCCCTTATTTTTTTGGAGGAAGGCAACCCAACTAACGCGTATATCATAATCATCCTAAAAACATTAGTACCTGCTCCTTTACGACCTTAGTACAACTTTACCGTTCAGTACATGCTCGCGAATATAATGGAAATCGATAGTGGCAGTGTTATTTCAATGACCTCAAATATAATGCATGATTAAAACGATCACAGCTCCGAATAACACCTTCTTACGTTTGGACAGGAAGTGTCTACGAATAGATTCAATACGTGCCAGAAATACACCATGGTTCTCGGTACTATGGTGGCTAAATCAAGAATTGCTAGAGTAGCGTCAACGAAGTCGCATTGTAGTAGGTTCGAACCTCGAACTAGTACTTTTTTTTTCTTAATGTCGTTTATTGTGGATCTATTATGGACGCATATCTATCTGTTCCAACGAGTGATTTTTTATTTGGTCCTGAAAAGGACCGTACTTATCTGATGGAACGTAGCCAGATTGGACTACGACATAATGATCGGTAGAACGAAAGCAAGGTATCCTGTATATTCAGGATAGCAAGTGTTCGAAATGTTGACCACCTTGGTTTAAAGGTAAACTCAGACTCACTCAGGCCGTCACACATATCAAGTCAAAGCCCTCTGTAACGTCTCGGGTTGTAAAACATTCCTCATTCTTACGCTGTGTCAAGTCAAAGCCCTCTGTAACCGTGGGATATAATCTATTCCTCGTTCTTACGTTTGACAAATATAAAAAAAAATTGATCCACTTATGGGAAATACTGTAGTGTATTGAGTTCATTAGACTGTTAACATGACTTTTCTCACTAAAAGCCCGTATCACACGACACTTGCTGGTAAAGAAGCTGTTGTGATCGTTAGTTAAAGATCCTGTATGATTCTGTTCATCCTCGTTCGTACACCTGCCTTGAAGACCGAAGTGTATCACACGCTAGCATTTTGCACGCCAAGTTGTATGAAATAATGGCGAAAGGTTGTCGTTTGAGGGTATTATTTGCAGTTCATTCGCCTTATTAACGCAAAGCGGTCGCGAAACTTGCTTTAAGTAAATTTGAAAACATGCCAGGTACTGAATGAATGCATTCCTATCAATATTTAAGATCAACTGTAACAATTGAATATTTTACCATATGCGTTAATAAGAAGCGCAACAAAAAGCTTCAGAGTGCGTTGGAAAAGTATGCGAGTGGTATCGCGCCCGCTCGCTATTTTGAAGATCCCGTGTTCAAGACTATCCAACGGCGGAAATTTTAAAATTCTTTTTAACTATTTTATTACACCCTCCCTAACTCGTACAGCAAGATTTCAACTTGGTTTTGTTCACATGATCTACGAGGACGATAGGGAAAGTTGTTTTCTTCTCTCATTTAAATGGTTATTTTCCCTAAATACTGTTCAAAACCATGGATGGATACTATTCGTGATTGTTAGAATTTTAATAGTTCAATATTTATCCCATAATAATAATAAGAATATGACACGTTCTGTATTTACTGCCTAGCTGCGTGGCTCAGGGGTAACGTTCTTGCTTGCTGTGCCCAAGAATGCAGGTTCGTATCGTGGCGCAGTCAGCTGGCATTTGAGGGTGCGCAAATATGAGGGAGCAGTGTCAGTAGATTTACTGGCGCGTTAAAGATCCCCTTCGGAGCAAGAAACCGGCACCCCGGCGTCTCTGAAAGCCAGAGTAATTAAAAGGCCACGGCTGCCTCCTTCCCTCTACCTTGCCTATCCATCCTAATCTTCCCCTCCCTTCCCTCATGAGGCCCCTGTTCGCAACTCCCCGGTAGTATCCACTCCAACCAGATGTTCCCAGCTCTAGGACACTGCCCGTAGAGGCGGTAGTGGTGAGTTCCCTCGCTGAGTCCGTGGGAGCCACCAACCTGGAAGGTAAAATCGATTAAAAATAAATAAAAAATAATAATACGCTAGGTGTATGCTTCACAAAACTGAAGCTCCTAAACCAGAGGGAGTTAGGAGGTGTGGTTTGTACCAAAATCTTCCAAATCGTCTCAATAGTACAGGAAAAATCTTGAATTTTTTTAAAAGTCAACGGAAATATATATGACTATATATTTATTTTTAGTCGATTTTACCCTCCAGGTAGGTTTTCCCACGGACTCAGCGAGGGATCCCACCATTACCGCCTCTACAGGCAGCGTCCTGGAGCTTGGAACATCTGGTTGGGGAGATACAACTGGGGAGCTGAGATCAGCACCTCGCCCAGGCGGCCTCACCTGCAAAGCGAACAGGGGCCTCATGAGGGATGGGAAGGGAGGGGAAGATTGGGAGGGATAGGTAAGGAAGAGGGAAGGAGGCGGCCGTGGCCTTACGGTACTTACCATCCCGACATTTGCCCGAAGACGAAGTGGGAAACCACGGAAAACCACTTCGAGGATGGGTGAGGTGGGAATCAAACCCCCTCTACTCATTTGGATCACCCGAGGCTGAGTTGACCCAGTTCCAGTCCTCATACCACTTCTCAAATTTCATGGCAGAGCCGAGAATCGAACCCAGGACCTCCGAGGTGGCAGCTAATCAGGCTGATCACTACGCAACGGAGGCGACACGGAAATATATTTATTTGTTTATAAAGTGCTTTTAAACAAATAAACATAATGATAGACCTTGCAGAACTGCGTCGCGTACAGCCCGCATAGTACTAGAGCCGGGCTGCAGAGGCGGTTCTAGCCCTGCCCCCCCCCCCCCCCAGTTTTAGTGAAATAATTATTTTAAAATTCCTTGGTTACTTAATAAATTGATAATTTACAGATATAATTTATCTGATATAAAACAAACTAATGCATTTAATTAAGTTAATTTTTCTTTCAATTTCAAAATTTATTTATTTTATTATATGTAATTTAAACACACAATTGAAATCGTGTATAAATATAATATTTGTAAAATGCGTAGTGCATACACCAAGAGTATTAAACTCTTTTCCCAACTTTATGACATGCAAGTTCAGAAGTTTCCAATGTAGAGAAACCTCCATGCGATACAAGTGCATCGATATCTGCCCAACTCTGTGACAAAAATGTGAGTGCAACTGTTTCTAATATAGACGAACCAGTACCATTTTATATCAGTGCATCGATCTATGATTGTCCATGCCAACCCCGTAAATCAGTTTATAAACAAACGTTACTATACAATAAGAACAGAAGTTTTAACAGTAAATGGTTTGATAGGTATACATTTATTGAATACTCTGAGAACAAAGATGCTGTTTTCTGTGTCGTCATTTCGTTCAATCTGATTCAAGCGATGCTGAACATGTTTTCAGTAAAACTGGATTTTGCAATTGGAAAAGAATATGAGAAAAACGTGCAAAGCATGCTGATAGTGAATGTTATAAATCTTCAATAGTAAAGTGAAACCGTTTTCTGGTAAGTGAACATAGCAGCACAGTGATTTCGAAGCTAAGCGAGAAACCTCTGGTTATATTGCGTAACCACTCAGCTGTGGCAACAATGGCCCGAGTCGCATTACTTTGTGCTCGGCAAGACATTGGGCTTAGAGGTCATCGCCAAACAGTTTCGGATGATGACAGTGTTAATAATAAGGGGAATTTTGATGAAATTTTAAATGTAATTAAACTAGAAAGTGAATGCACAAGTAAACAGTCTATCAAAGAATGCAACTTACTCATCTAAAGATTCTCAAAATGAATTCCTTGATATCTCAGCTAATATAATAGTTGAACATATTGGAGGAGGGACGAAAAAATATAACAATGATTATGTTTCCTTAATCCTGGATGAAGTTAGAGTTGTTAGTAAAGTGGAACAGATGCCCGTATGTGTCAGATATGTAGGACAAAATTCTATAGAGGAGCGTTTCATTGGTTTTATACATTTGTCTCAACTGAATGCTGAAAGTAGAGCTAATTCAGCTTTAGAGTACCTTGTTTCAGTGGATTTCGATCCATGTAAGTGCATTGGACAAGCATATGATGGAGCCGCGGTTCTGTCAGGGAAGATAAACGGTGTGCAGCGTTTATTGCGACAGAAGGTCAATAACCCGTGTGTTTACGTGCATTGTTATGCACATCGCTTAAATTTAGTTTTGGTGGACGTTTCAAAGCCAGTTTGTAGACGTGGTAGGGGACATTTTTGGTTTACTGGAAGCAATTTATGCTTTTCAGTCTGTATCTACTGTAAGACAACAAAAGTTTGTTGAGATACAGAGTGATCTTCATCCAGGAGAACGTGTTTTAGAGATACCTCTTCAAAGTGACACGTTATGGGTATGTAAATATAGAGGAGTAATGCATTTTCAGAAACGTTTTGCTTCAGTTAAAGCAGCTCTGGAGTATTTTTCAAAGTCAGTTAACAAGAAAGAGGCAGCAGAAGCAAAAGGTTTGTTGAAACAGCTTTGTAAAGTGAAGGTGATGTTTGTGTTACAAATCGTTTCTGATCTTTTCTCGAGCTTGCCAATGGAGCCTCTATGTTCTTACATCAAAAACATGTGGACTTCGGAGGGGCACATAGATTGATCTATGGTCTTGTAAAATCGTTGCAAGAAAAACGAAATGATTATTATTTTAAGGAACTATGGGCGGTTACATGTGACTCTGTTCAGTCGTTAGGCGTGAAAGTTTATAAGCAATCTAGAGTCTCAAGTATTCCAAAGAACTTTTCAGACTACGTTTTATTAATGCCAGTCTCTGCGGAAAAAGAAGAGGAAAATGTCAAATTATCAGAGACATGTAAAAGAAATCTTTTTGAAATATTAGACAACATGGTAGAAGAGTTACTGCGTAGATTTACTGAAAATGATTTTGTGTGCAATGCAATGGATGCCTGTAACCCAAGAAGTGATAACTTTTTAAATTTTGAATATATATACTCTCACGTTCTGTGAAAAGTATAATCTAATCTTCACAGACCGTAAGGTGCTACAGACTGAAATCAGTTTAGCTAAGAATGTATTTAGAGGCAAATATCCAAACACTTCCTCATTCTTTTTTTCTGAACTTCTGAAAATGGAAGTTGCTTTTCCATAGCTACTATTATTTTTCAAGTTGATGCTGACTCTTCCTGTGTCATCTGCTTCTGCTGAGCGCAGTTTCTCTGTCGTGAAACGAATAAAATCCTATTTAAGAGCAACAATGGCAACAAAGAGGCTTTCCAATCTCGCAATTCTTTCAATTGAAAGAGAATTAAGTGGAAAATTACTTCACGACCCTTCTGATATAGTGAACCAGTTTGCCCAGAATAGAAACAGAAGAATAAATTTATGTGACAGTGAAATATGCTATTTTTTACCAATGATAGTTTTTAGCCTACTTTTCTCATTTTGCAAAAATGAGGAAAAAGTAGACTAATGAGATCGATCCGGGAAAATGTCTGGCCCCACCAGATTTAAGCTTCTAGAACCGCCACTGCCGGGCGGGTAGTCTGTACACATGGGGCGCACATAACCCATTATGCGAGAGTTCTCGCACGGGTCAGCTAGTTCTATATACACTGAAGAAAGTGGAAATTGCAACACCCAGAAGGAGTGGTGCTACATTGCTGCAATTGAACATGCAGGACGAGTGTTCGGTTGTGATTCGATGATTACACTTTCAGGTCCCTCTGACCGCAAGTTTGGACAACAATCAAAACAGGATGTGCCCACCACGAGCTGCAATACATTGATGAATTCGGCGAGGCATGAAGTCAATAAGGCCCTGGATCGCTTCCTGAGGAATTGTGGCCCATGCTTGCTGCACTGCATGGGTCAGCTGTTTCAGAGTTGTGGGTGGCTGAGGACGGTGGGCCAGTTGTCGACCCATCATGTCCCACACATGCTCAATAGGACTGAGGTCCGGGGATCTGGCGGGCCATTCTAAGGTTGTGAAGTCGTGGAGAGCTTCTCTGGAGATGAGTGCAGTGTGAACCCGGGCATTGTCCTGCTGAAACATCCCATTAGCAATGTTCGCCATCATAGGGACAACCACTGGATTGAGTACCCTATCAACGTACTGTCGAGCAGTCATAGTGCCCTCAACAAGCACTAATTGTGATTTCACATTAAAGCCAAGAGCTCCCCAGACCATAATGCTTGGTGTTGGCCCTGTGTGCCTCTCGACAATAAGGTCTGGGCGGCCCCTCTCCCCGGTACGTCGGCGCACACGATTCCGGCGATCACTACGAGCAAGACAGAAGCGCGATTCGTCACTAAAGACGACCCTATGCCATTCGTCGACCCACGTCGATCGTTCTCGACACCAGGCCAGCCTTACACGTCGCTGTTGTGGGGTCAATGGAACACCTTCTGCAGGGACACGGGATCGTAAGCCAGCTGCACACAGGCGATTACCAACTGTTTGTTGTGTAACGTGGGGTGCCACAGCTGCTCGAATTTGCGCTGCTGTTGCATGGGGTTCCATCCGGGCCATCCGAATAATGCGGTGATCCTCTCTCACAGGCCCTGGGCCTGTGCCAGGTCTACGAATGTGGGTACCTTCATTTGACCACTGCTGCCATACACGTTGTACCGTAGATGCCTGTCGGCCAACACGTGCAGCGACAGTCCTTAGCGATAATCCAGCCTCACACAGCCCAATTATCCGAGCCCTCTCAAACGGTGACAGTTGTTGATAGCGTGCTCTTCTCTGTCGTCGAGGCATGTTTGACGGGGAACACTTCACTGCACAGACTGCAAGTCAACTACGCTACACCAGAGTCCGTATACTGGAGTTGATTCATCCACGACCAATCACGTGGGGAGACCTGTAGCAACAATCCCATGGGTCTGAAACTTTGATCGTTTACATACCTACATGGCATCGTTCCATATCTTGAAAATCAACACAAACGACCAATGCCTTCATGGTGTTGCAATTTCCATTTTCTTCAGTGTATATTTACTCTTAGGAATAAAATATATGCAAATATTGCATTAAAAATCACTAAATATGGAGATACGTTTATTTTGCATATAAATGCCGGAAATATGGAAAAATATGTAAAATAAATGTGTTTAATTTGAATAGAGGACAACATAATCAATGGAGATGAGTTTTAGAAAAATGTCTGTGTAATAAAGAAATATGTAAATACAAAATAAATCTTAACCCTGATAATGACAAATGGTTACAATCAGGCATGACAATACATCTTAACAATTGGGCTACATTGATATCTATGTGTAGATCCCATTGCGGTGTGACAAGAGATCCTCTTGTTGATCTACTGGTTCTTTCCATCTCAAAACTCCCCCGTCAATTAAATAGATTTTCCATGTGATGGACTAAATAGCTTTTGGTTCAATACCGACATTGTGATAAAGTATAGAGCAACCATTTCAAACTCAAATTTCAATATAAAAACATTATAGTCACATCACACAATAAACATAAAAATAAGATGGTCTTACTAGTGCTTGCCCTGCCTTAAACTAAAGCTTTCATCATTTGTCACGATAAATCATATCAACAGAACTCCAGCTCTGGAAAATATGCGACCAAAGTTACACGATGAGGCATTATCTACAATATGCAGTATGAATACAAAACTAATGAGTTGTGTACCAGAATATTCACATCAAGGTACTGGGTTATCATTATCAACATGCCGAATGACCAGTTCAATAGAACACAAGTAAGAAATTTTCGACACCTACACTAGAAAATAGGGGATGATCATTACCACCTCCACTGCAATCAAGTTCGTACTAGAATACATAACGTTCAGTATCAGTTGATTCTGACCCCTCAAGTTTTTGTTATTGGCGTCTTCAGTCTATTGACTGGTTCAATGCAGCCCTCCACATCTCCCTGTCCTGAGCTATTGGTTTTATCTTTACATACAGTAGCTACCACATCCTACATCCGAAGCAATCTGTTTAACATATTCTAACCTTGGTCTACCCCTACAGTTATTATCCTCGACCTTTCCTTCCATAACTAAGCTTGCTATTCCTGGGTGTCTTAGTATGTGTCCTACCAACCTATCTCTTCTCTTCATTAACAGTCGCCAGACACATCTCTCCTCACCCACTCGTCTTATTACCTCTTCATTTGTTGCTCTATCTACCCATCTGATCTTCATAATTCTCGTGTAACACCACATTTCAAATGCTTATATTCTCCTCTTTTCTGCTGCACCAATAGTCTAAGTTTCACTTCCATAGAGCGCCACGCTCCAGACGAAGGCTTTCAAAAGTGACTTTCTAATACGTAAATCTATATTTGATGACAACAGATTTCTTTTCTGTAGAAATGCTTTCCTTGCCTGAGCCAACCCACTTTGCATATCCTTTTTGACACAAATTTTAATTTTGATTATTGTACTGAGTACGCATTTCCCCAAACATAGAAATCGTAACTAACCGGTTATTGGTTGTACAGTAGTTTGAAGGGGTGGAAATACAATGGAGAGGGGCGTGTGTATGAGAATTATGTAGGCTATTGTTTGCCTATTTCCCCTCTGGTACATATCATAAGGCCACGGCCAGTTACAAGTATCCACACTAGTAAACACCTCAATAACGCAGATAATCATGAAAATCCCATATGCACTCAAGTGCATGGGTCTGAAGACCACGATGACCCAATGCCTCTAAATTTAAACAACAACAACAACAACAACAACAACAACAACAACAACAACAACAACAACAGACCTTTCCTGCCTGACTTTTCTATTAGCATTTTGACTTCCAGTTTTCGAACATAAAGTTTCTGATGCCTGATATCTGATATCAACCGCAGACACTATAATGCATGTAATTAGAGGGTATTGTAGACCAGAGACGTGGTATTACCCAATATCTGAAACTGGTTTATGTTGAACAATATCAGGAATTTCTTCCGATTACATAATATTTGTGTAGCTAACAGAAGGAATGACGGTAAGTCACATTTTAAAAGTAGCGAGGAAATATGTAAATATGCCTTCATGTATGCAAAATAAAAACATTGTATACATTGACAAAAATAGTCAAATTATGCAAAATGAACGTTACACGTTTTCAATGTAAAGAACATGATATACAGTGAGATATCAAAATTTCTTAAATACGCCCTTTAAATAAAAACATGCAACTGTAAGATCTTCCGAGGTCTAATTACCAGTAAGCTAATCACAGCTGGAAGGACATCATGCCATATCGTAGTCTAGAGCATTGCTTGTCTTACAAATCGTCAATTGACTTTCTTTGATTGCCCAAAATAGGTGTTATTTTCAAAATTATTATGAGCACTTTCATTATAGTTGGTAGAGAGTTCACTGGTCACAAGATTAGTGTCGTCACTCCGGTCCAATTCGAAGCTTATCCGGAGTGATGCAGTCACTTTTCTAAGTTAAAATATAAAGCGACATGCCTTCTGATCTGGGTGGTTAACCCTAGTGTCCACATCCAACTATGAGCATTCATCGTACAGAAGTTATTTTAAGGGCAACATGGGAATACTAGCGGGGAATGTGCGTAAAGGAAATGATACAAGCTGAACTTTTTAGCAATACATTCTCAGTAAATAAATAGTGTCTCAATTTATTATTAGCAAAACACTTATCTCAGTGTAGACATGTTACACTCGCTGCACTCGACTCGTCATAGTACAGTGTCCTCTACGTGGAAACAAACAACACGTGCCCTTTCGCACTTTTGTCTTAGCAGTGCCCTACTTATTGTTGCTCTGAAAGATTGACCATTCAACTTAATCCCTCAGACATCACAAAGGATTGAGTGCAAGAACCTGAAATCACATGTTGGATGCAGGGGAAAAACCAACTAGTCCAAAATTTCTGAAAATAACATTATGATTGCAGTTTGTTGCTTTTGTAGTGAGGTTTAACATGACAAGATGAGTCCAGAAAAAAAACGAACACAATATATTCACAGCCGGGAATAGAACCGCGGACCTCCGGGGTGGCAGCTAATCACGCTGACCACTACACAACGGAGGCGACCCTCGGCTGTGTATATAAAATCTAATTAATTAGTGGCTTTCAGTAGTCGGTCAGCTGTACCGGGTGACCAATTATCTTAAACGAGTAGTACTTGTATACTATGGAGTAAATTACCTGAAATCAGGGGTACTTAATAATAATAATAATAATAATAATAATAACAATAATCCCACACACTACCGAATTGCTTTATGTCTTACCTGTAGCCTACATGCCTCTTAAAGTTAGTTGCGGTACTGCGACTGTTCTGTATTTGCTTTCCGCCTGTACAGTACACATGTTACGTTCTTCCCCTAGGATTTTAAGAAATGAAATATATCGGTTTAGGCTGGTCAACGTTTTGTGACACTTGAGAAAGCTGCATAAACCCTATCTGAGGGTTGGTCTAATTTCTTTCAGACCTTTACACAGGCCGCAAATACACCATAGAATATTATGGGAAGTTTCCTATTCCCAGGCCACCTAGTATAATATGTATACTCTACACAGAGACTGTGAGAATTATTGCGTTACAAACAGCATTTGGAACGTCTATGACACCAGTGCGGCCCATGCAATAAAAGAAATAGGATAGGTGCAGGTACTCTAAACTTTCAAATCCGTCATCAATTCACCAAAGAAGGTGAACGTAGGGATGGGCTAGCTCAAACATGGAATGTTATTGGTTTCCATTCCCAAAGATTGCTTGTTTTAGGGAGGTAGTTCTTAAATGCTGCGTACTGATGTAAAACAGCCGGCCCCGGGGTGCCTCTTACTCAGGAGGCCCTGAGCCAGAGATTTAAGGTTGGAACTGCTCAGCCTCGTACGGACAACTGAGCAGCTGCTTGCCATGATACGTAGCGCAGCATAGCCTAAAACCAAGGTAATGTGGCTGAGGGTGCCATCGCGCTGGCCACGCGTCCCTCCTACTCTGCAGACTAGGACAGATTGTGAGTGGCTGTAGGCCTTGGATACACGCGGTCCTCTTAGACACCTGCTGTAAAACTAATGCAAACCAAAAACTCACACGTAAAATACTGTATATTACCCATTTAAGATTTGATTGCCACTGAGCATGGCTGCGCCACCGTTTGTTGATTATTGTAGCAGGAGCCCCGCAGGGTAAAGAGAAGAACACAGTGATGACAGAATGCAGTCTGCACTTAAGTCAAGCAGCATTGCGCGCACTACCTGTCTTAGAAGCGCAGATAAGCGTCATGTCACCAGGGACATATACTGGAGCTGAGTCATATCCTACTCGCGCAACTGTACCTGTCAACGAAGCAGAGTGACGTGTGACACAAGTAAACAGAGAACAGTTCCCATCTCGACCGCCGGCAATCAATTCGTGAAAGGGTAATACCCGGTAATATTTTGGTACTGACTAGAAATATCGCTTACACGTTGCCATTTTTCTTATACATTGGATTATAACGGTTCGCCAAAGTAGCTAACAATTTTCTACGAAGATGGCTTTGGTTTGATTCCCGGCTGTGTTTTGAAGAATTTAAATCCTGGTGTGACGTTGGTCAGCCTCCAGCAGAGGACAGTTGAGAAGAGTGGTGGGTTCGTATCCTACTCTCAGCGGTCCGTGGTTCATCAAAGTAAATTCAGGTGGTGGTTGCCTCCTTCCCATCCTGAGACTCTAGTTAGTTACAAGTTACAAGTACGTCAGTGTATGCTAGTTGGATTACCAATACTGCAACTAAATAATTGTACATATTGTAAATGTTTTCACCTGCATCTTAAAACATAGATTTTATAGCCTAAGTGTAATGGATCTGATGATGATCGCTTGACGATCGAAACTGGTCATCCTAGTGTATTTATTAATCTCGTGTATTTATTTTTTTCAGGATTAGGGTATAACCCAACACTTTTGGGTACATTCGTGTTGACCAACTGAAAAGCACCAAACGTTTGTTTACTAAGGCAACACTGAAAAATAGCTTCAAACCCCATAATGTCCCCTGAGGGCAATGTCATCCTGCCTAGGCTCCATTATACAGTGAGGATCCTCCCCATAGAATGTGTTTTTTTTTTCTTCCAAAGGCCGTGCAGCGGTCACGCCGCAGTGACTCGCCGCCGGATTTATAGCGTGTACCGATTTCAACGGCGCGCCGTGAAGCCCTGGATGCTGTCATAGCATTTATTACATTCGCAGCTGGCAAGATACCTTAATTGTGATAATTATAGTGCGGGAAAACCCATCGCAAGCCTGAAGGTCACGCGCAGACGGTGCAGTGTTGTCCTGTACGTTCTCGCATCCAGCACGCGACTGAAGGTACGGTGCAATAGCAGTGCAACACCGCCAGGCGCGGGGAGGAGAGCGGAGTGGAGAGCCCGTTGACCGTCAGGCTTGCAATGGTTTGTCCCGCACTATAAGACTTGCTGTGAAGTTCTGTAGCCTACCTCGTATCACGTAAACATGGTTAGGTGTAGAACAATTTTTTTCTACTGGAAACTTATCTTCTCAAGAAGAAGTCTTCCAGTTACTGAGTTCGAAAGTTTCAGCGCAGTGCGATTTTTACTTGTGGGGAAACCTCAAAGAAGAGGTATACAGAAACAATCAGCGTACTCTGGAGGCTCGGGAGAACGAAATAACTGCGCTGACACAACATATCAGTCAGAATGAATTACAGCGAGTGTACCAAAACGTCCTATGTCGGTGCCAGGGGCATATATACTATTTTTTTCGGGGGGCGGGGGCGACTATTCTGGAAAATGGTGAGTATTCTCAGGGGCTTGTCACCGCAAAATACCCAGGAATATCAATCAATATCTTAGAGCATATAACATTGTGTAATTATTTTAGATAAGAGTTAATTGTGAAATTCTAAGTTTATATAGCCTACAATTAGTGGCAATACAAAAATAGTTGTAAAATGCAACACAACACACAAATAAAATTTTATACTTAATGAATTTTCTATTGTGGCCTTTGGAGTATGAATGGCAAATGTCTAAATATTTGTCAATTTATTGAGCAGAAAGGTAAACAGTTATTTTTTTAATTGATAATTTATTTCTCAAAAGTACCGTACTGTGGAATTCTCAGTTTTGCTTCACAAGGCTGAGTGTACCACGTTCCAACCCTCAGACCAGAATTAAAATTTCTTGGCACAGCCAGCAATCGAATTAGGACCTCCGAGGCGTCAGCCAAGAATGCTAGCAGCTACACCACGAGGTAGTCTAATTTCAATGTTAATAGCCTATTGTTTATAACTTAGCCTATGGGCCTAAGTTAAGATTAGGGTACGACCAAATTTGCAATTATGTTATGCTTTAACCAAAGCAACACATTCTTAAGTTTTATTGGCTTTCTTTCGGGGGGGAGGGGGGCAGCTGGAGCCCCCACAGCTCCCGCCTCATATACGCCCCTGGTCGGTGCAACGTGTGTTTAGAAATTGAAGGATAGCATTTCCAGCAATTACTCTGAAATTCATGTAATTATGATTATTAAATACGTCAAAAAGTGTAAATGTGTAACTACGGTGTTGCTGGCGCCAAAGCCTTGCTCGAGACAGTGGGCCGCCAGGCGGCATCTGCCAGTTTTGGTTCTTAGGGAGGATCCTCACTGTATCTACCGGTACTCATTAGGTGAGTAATGAAGCCCTTCTCTTGGCCTATTAGTGATCTCTGTTTGTTCTTAACTACTGTATTGCTATATCTATTCCTAACCTACTCACAGTACTCTGGCTCGTATATCTAAGTATTTACTATCACACGTGCCCTTTATTTTAGGAGAGTGTTCTCTGATTTTCTTCCTCTTTTTGTCTGTCCTTGATCCACTAACACTTTTATTTAATATACGCCCACCACGTTGCATAGAGGCTAGCATGCTGTCACCTCAGGGACCGGGTACGATTCCCGGCTCTGCCAATAAATGTATTTCTGGTCTGAGGGCTGGAACGGGGTACACTCAGCCTCGTGAGCCAAACTGAGAAGAGGCGGGTTTGATTCCTACCTCAGCTATCCTGGAAGTGGTTTTCCGTTGTTTCCCCACTTCTACTCCAGGCAAATGCCGGGATAGTACCTAAGGCCACGGCCGCTTCCTACCCAAACCCTACCTCAATTACAAACACACACACACTAGTATACCGTACTACAGACACCATAGTGGTACAGGTTATCAGACAAATTCCACACACACCCAAGTCTTAACGTATGGACGCCTTTTCATTCGAACCATTCTGTGTTACAGCTGCTGAATTAATAACGTTGTTGCCCCTTCATTGTCCCAAGAAAGGACTACTGTAATACTAGTGACGCGTTAATCCCCAAGCTATTTGTACAATCCTCCTACGTGCTTTGCAATAATAGTCGTTGTAGGTGAACGGTTAGCATAGCGGCCTCGTGTTGAAATCTCAGGTCACACGTTCACTTTTACTTGCGTAGTAGCTAGCATACTGTCACCTCGGAGACCCGGGTTCGATTCCCGGCTCTGCCAATACATTTATTTCTGGTCTGAGGGCTGGAACGGGGCACACTCAGTCTCCTAAGATGGAACTGAGAAGTCGGGTTCGATTCCTACCTCAGCTATCCTACACATTAGTAGACAAACAATATTTTATGTTGTAGTTATAGCTTTTAATCACAACAGAGTACTTTTAGTTCATATTTGTTTTAGGGGCCGATAACTCGATGTTAGGCCCCTTAAAACAACAATTATCATCATCATCATTCATATTTGTTTACAATTCTAAAGTAGTTTTAGGGTTTATTGCTTAAGTGTGTCACAGCAATAGTAGCTATGCTCTGTAAGCTGGGAGAATGTGATTGACGTTTCTTGTCTCGCCATGTGGTCTGAGAACGAGGTTGCCACACTTCAAGTTCCTACCGCGTGGATAAATGCGTTAGTTCATTCAACTCTCTGTAATATCTTATACATTATTTCAGTGATAAGCTACAGAAATATGCTATTTGGAAACTAGAATAGTTGCCACAGATGTAGTATATACAATATATCCTTCTGTGATAATAGAAAAAGCTGAAAAGATTGATAACGTTAGAATCAACAAGCGATCACTCGGTAGAAAAGACACAGCTGGCCAGACGCTGAAAGCACGTGGGCTGTGATTGCAACTCAGAGTATGACATCAACTATGCGAACTTGGATTGGTCGAGAGGCAGTGGAGTGATGACTGACATGGAATATCCGCCCATGCTTCAAGCTTACAGAGTGTACACCTTCATAGATTAGTTTGGGGGAGAAAGACTGTTTGAGTTGCTGGGTTAGTCATTTCTACGTTTTGCAACATTATAATTTTTTCTGGTGCTTAATGCTTTAATAATAATTATTATTATTAATAATAATAATAACAATAATAATAATACGCAATAATTACCACACTTACTAAGTTTTCTGACGGGTTTTCTTGTATTTCGTTTTTAGAGGGCAGAGAATGTCTGTGGGTGTCACTGAAGGTTTGGTAGTGTTTAGTAGAGTTATTTGGATCTGACGATGCTCTCTTGACGAGCGAAACATATCTTCTTCACTAGTCCGTAACAATATACAAAAATCTTAATCACTTGTAATTTAATTCAGTTATTTTTCACATATTCCAGTAATTGTAATAATTTTGTGTTGATCGACTGAAAGCTAAAATATTAACGTTTATTTTTCATCTCTTTTCCCTGAAGAGAGGTAATGTTACTGTTAATTCATTTTAGGGGCTTGGGGCATATTGGTTATCAACCCCGTGTAGTTGGCCGTACGTTTAACGTGTCTGATAACCTGTGTTTATGTGTTGACCGCAGTAGTGTGTGTAGCTGTAATAGGGACAGGGATGGGGTAGGTGCCCCGGAACTTGAAGTGAGTGGCGTTGGCGAATTGCGCCAACTAATCTTCAGAGTTCATAATTAGGTACAAGTTTTCCGGGCTTGTAGGCCGTGGTCCAGGCAGGATATCTCCCGACGTTTCACCGGAGACTGCGTCAAGGGTCCGCTCCTTTCGTTAGTCAGTAGTCAGTAGTTAGTAGTTATCAACGCCGGCCGTGAAAGTCTAAGCTGTTATTTCAGAGTTCATCTCTCTTATCTTGTCATTTAATCGGACAGCCCTTTCACGTCATTTGCCCCAGGCCAAGTTCTGGTTCTTCAATGAAATCATCCTACCTTCCGTCCCCCACCAGTACCATTGTGAAAAACCAAACCCGAAGACATTCATGTTGTACTAGCAGAATGACTGACACTAGCAGAATGACTGACTTTCACTTGAATTTCCAATAAACCCTCAGGCATGCAGGGCACCAGGGCTGTACAAAATACATTGGGAACCAGCACAGAACACTGAAACAAACACTATGTCTTTATTCTTTTGGAATGTCACACTAATTATAAGGACGTTAAATCTAAGAATACGTTATTATTATTATTATTATTATTATTATTATAACTGTCGGCCCCTAGTAGGCTACCGACAGCAGTGGCTACGCTCACTAAAGCGTAGTGTTAGGTCATGGGGCCTATCTCTCTGTTGACTCGGTACACGCGTGGGTTCGAACCCCACCGTCGGCCGTCATTGAAATGGTTTTCCGTGGTTTCCCCATTTTCAACACCAGGCAAATGCTGGGACGGTACCTTCTGACAGGCCACGGCCGCTTCCTTCCACATCCTTGTCCAGTTTCATTCATCTTCATCATTCCATCTCTCATCCCGGCACGCAGGACGCCCACGGGCGTCGACTAGAATGACCTGCACTCGGCCTCTCAGGAGGCCACACGACAAAAAGAACCTAGTAGGCTCAGGGTTCGATTCCCATCTCAGACAGAAATTTAAGATCTGACATGAGGCCTGGAAAGAGGTGTTGTTGATTAATTTTAGGGGCTTTGCGACATCGTGGCCATGTAGCCCCGTGTACTGTGGTGTGTGTGGAAACTGTTATTGTGACGACTATGCTACTGTGTGTATTTGTAATATGGTTAGGATATTGTTAGGAGGCGGCTATGGTATTAATTTAGATACCATCTCGGCATTTGCTTAGAGTAGAAATGAGGAACCACGGAAACCCACTTTCAAGACGACTGAGGTAGGAATCAAACCCGCCTCTTCTCAGTTCCGTCTTAGGAGACCGAGTGTATCCTGTGCAAGGAAAGGGGTATACTCAGCCTCATGAGGACAATTGAGTAGCTGCTTGACATGAGAAGTAGCGCCCCAAAAAGCAATGAAATTTGGGTAAAATGTTAGAGCTTACACTTAGGTGGCCTGCCGAACAATTTATTGGACACAATCTCATTGACGTCCATACTGTATTTGGGAAACTGTTGATGGCATAAGCATGTGGGATTCTTTTTGTAAGCTCTTCCACATCGTTATTACCATATCCTAAACGCTAGGTCATATATGTGACTGTAGAAATAATTGACACCCCTGGAATGGTCAAAACTGAGAGTCATTTCCTCCAGCAGTCTACATAACAAAGGATTGCAATGTATGAACTGTGTGGTATGTGTTGGCTGCTGAGTGGGGGAAGAGAGGGGAAGTTGCTTATTAGATTGCACTGGGGCAATCGGACTGTGAATTATCCTAGGGGTAGATCACACTGGCGTCAAATGCCTGTCCGATTTTATCATTGCAATTACTGGCGCGATTGGCCTGCGCCAGAAGTAAGGTAACTAGCTGGGTATTTGCCTGGAGGGAGTGTGGACAACCCCGGGGAGAAACCACACTCAGGATAGCTGCGATTCAAACCTGCGATCTCCGGACTTGCTGCAGCTGCCCGCGCGGCCGTAGTGCATGATTTAACGAGCATGGCAGCAAGCATACAGCCTCGTGGGTAAAGGAAGGCCAGCGTTTCAGCGAATATCACAGCTAAAAATATACACCAATTTTTAAAGCAACTTCCAGTGTTCACTTGGCAGCTCTAATGTTACATTTGGGCTTCAATTAGAAACTACTTCATTCGATTAAAAAAAAAAGAGGTTGAATCTTCGACCTGCACTGGTTCGAGTTTCCTTGTAAGAAACTTGGCTGGCTGAGTGGAACTGCCGGTAACGCTGGTGCCTGCTGTAGCACAGGTTACAGGATCGAATCCTCGTGCAGGCAGTTAGCAAGGGCAGGAGGGTGTTTACACAGGAGAAATACGCGTCAGTCAATATCTTGTTCTCGGGCATAATTCGGACACCTCAGCGTCTCTAAAACCACAGCAGTTGTTACTGACTCAGTGACAGCAGCATATGCTATATTAGCACGCTTTTCTCTTACCTAGTAGGCCATCGACAGCAGTGGCTACGATCGCTAAAGCGCAGCGTTAGGTCATGGAGACTATCTTTCTGTTGAATCGGTACACGCGTGGGTTCGAACCCAACCGTCGGCCGTCCTTGAAATGGTTTTCCGTGGTTTCCCCATTTTCAACACCAGGCAAATGCTGGGACTGTACCTTCTGACAGGTCACGGCCGCTTCCTTCGACATCCTTGCCCAGTGTCATTCATTTTCATCATTCCATCTCTCATCCCGGCACGCAGGACCTGCACTCGACCTCTC
Organism: Meconema thalassinum; assembly: GCA_946902985.2. Lineage (NCBI taxonomy): Eukaryota > Metazoa > Arthropoda > Insecta > Orthoptera > Tettigoniidae > Meconema > Meconema thalassinum. Next base: position 668,605,255 of record OX336389.2, on the reverse strand, counting down.
AGGAGGCCACACGACAAATAGAACCTACAGTACTAGGCTCAGGGTTCGATTCCCATCTCAAACAGAAATTTAAGATCTGACATGAGGCCTGGAAAGAGGTGTTGTTTGTTGTTGATTAATTTTAGGGGCCATGTAGCCCCGTGTACTGTGGTGTGTGTGGAAACTGTTATAGTGACGACTATACTACTCTGTGTATTTGTAATAGCCTATGGTTAGGATATTGTTAGGAGGCGGCTATGGTATTAATTTAGGTACCATCTCGGCATTACAAGTAGCGGTAACGCAGTAACGAAACAGCTTGTTAATTGTATTATTTCCTGCTTTCAAATTTAGTATTGTTGGCACAATCATTCTTTATACAGTATACAAGGCCGCCGCGTGGCGCAGTGACTAGCATTATTGACTTTCACACCTGATGTCTGGGTTCGATTCCTGGCTCTACCAACGAATTTAATTCTGGCCTGAAGGCTGGAAAGGGGTGTTAGCCTCGTGAGGCAAATCTGAGAAGAATTGAGTTCGATTCCCACCTCAGCCATCCTGGAAGGGGTCTTCCGTAGTTTCGCACTTCTATTCCAGCAAAATACGGGATGGTACCTAAATACTCACACTAGTACAGCCATCACAATTACACAGGTTATCAGACATCCCATTCATACTCAGATACACGGGGATGATGGCCACGATGTTGCAAGCCATTGTCTTTAATGTAACTTATCTGGCTGAAATATACAATTGCTAAATAAATAGGTGTAGCGTGCCTATCTCTCATTTAGAAGGCCCCAGGTTCGATTCGCGGCTCCATCAAGGATTTTAGAAACTGACGTTAGGGTTGGAACTAAGTTCACTCAGCCTCTTGAGGACAATTGAGTAGCTGTCTGATCAAAGAGGCAGCGCTCCGGTCAAGAAAGCCACGATTAACGGCCGGAGGGACTCTCGAGCTGACTACGCGTCACCCTACAATCGGTAGGCGAAATGGCTGAGCAACGGTCGCTTGGTAGGCCAAGGCCCTTATAGGGGTGCAACGCCACGGTTTTTTTTTATTCTTGCTTTTCTTACTGTATTACCAGCATTGGGCAAGCTCATTTACGTGTTGAACCGTACTGACTTTACTCGGGCTTGTACGATCTGGCTCATATCGCATCCAGGACCATGATACAGCATAGCCTATAACGTTCATCCGCTCCGACTGAATTTTGAACAGCGTCGTATTAGGGCCATTCCTGCATGTCCGCCAAATTGTGCAGAACCCATCGTGATGAAATATTTCTCATGTCCAGGCGTTCCTTTAGAATATGAAGCGAAGTTTAATGCGATATTCGTATTTCACGAATAGTCTTCAGCAACGCGCTAACAGCTTGCACTTTCTCTTCACGAACAGTTGGTCAACCCTTTCGGTGTCACTCATTGTGTTCCTACCGTGCCACTGCACACTTCACAACTGCCATGCTGTATGACCGCGGGCACATTCAAGTGTTTTGAGAACATAGCTTCACAACTTTAGACCACCAAGTGACGTACGACATTTTTCTCGTGACGGTGCATGCGCGTAGCGTTGGACGAGATTCAATTTATTGTGAGGTTTCATGGTGTATATACTGTACCTATATCAATGTTGCGTATACTATTGAAGTTCCAACCTCATAACGTGAACGTTATTTTACAGACGTTCCCGTTATGAGTTAGCAACTTGACGGTATATTTTTACATAGTCCACTCATCAGCTAGATCAGTATCAAAGAGCTGTCAGATGTTACTTATTTATAACACTAATCACCAAATTTGAACTAATTAACTTGAATTTGAGCATCAGGCAGGATGTGCAACTAATGCGCGTTTCTCATCTTGGCTTACAGGATTGAGCCGCGTCGCATATCGGTTATTATTTCCCGACGTTTCGGCTGACATTGCAGCAGCCTTAACCATGAGTAGGTACGAGTTGGTGTCTGTACTCAAACTACCGGTTATTGCCAGCCAGATGTGCTTGCTTGCCCTGCATTAACGTCACGCTGCTCGCTGATTGGTCCCCGCCCCTGGCAGTCGCGCGCTAGTAGAACTTTCCAGATGTTGCTGAGTTTGAACAGGAACTTGAAGAGAATGTGGCACGGGTCTTATGACTGAAGAGAAATTACGATACACAATCTTATTTTTAGTTTTCCTTGAAAATCCCAGAATGAGAAATGCAGAAGTCCGTAACAATCTTCCAGGTGTCTGGTAGGCTCTCGCCAAATCGTTGAAACAGCAAAGGGCATTTTGTTATTTTCCCCTCTGAATTACTCTGTTAACTTCACGTAACACGTTACACAGTTTTGCCAAAATTTAGCCACACCTCGTCCCCCTTGTCTGAGGGTCGGGGGCAAATGCAACACCGATTAGAGCGTCATCTATGAAGATTTGATTGTTGTTGTTGTTTCATTTGAGGGGCTTGGGCATCGTGGTCATTTAGCCCGTATCAAAGTTTACGACGGTATGTGTATTATATGCAGAAAAGTAACGAACGTTTGGCTGAAGAAGGACTCCATTTGAGCCTGAAACTTGTACCGATTTTAATAGAAACAAAAGACATTGTATTACCACGGCGTTATTCGCTGTGAATAAATTAAGCCAATACGGACAACAAAGGGAAACAATCATGTCCACTTCTATGGAAGTTTAAATAATTACGTATTCAGCATTTCAAATAAGTAGCATTAGCCTGGAAGAGGCAGACAATTCAAAGAGGCCATACCCCTTCATTTCGTTTAAAACGGATGGTACCTGCTTAGGACATTTTGGCCTGCAACAGAATTAAGTAGCCTACCGTATATCAAGAATCCTTACATTTTACTGTGACGGCCCGCGGCAAGGTCTTCCTTGCCTCAACCTGATGCTTGTTCCTCCTCCTTCAGGTATTGTTGTAGTTGTTGCCTCAATTCAGGGGATAAGTACAGGGTATTACAGATACATAACACAAGCATCAAGTCGAGCAAGATCGGCCGCCACTGGTAACGGAGTCGTCAGCACCATGTGAAATCTGTTTAATAAATTGTATTATTGTAGTGTCTGTACTTGCGTGTACTGTATACGATATTTGTAATCGTGGCTCCTCAGTTATTTTCTTACAAGGCCGAGGGTGGGCCATATCAAACCTCACACCACCATTCAATTTCTCGACAGGGCCTTTGGAACAGGACTCTCATCATGCACACAGGTGCCATCCCAACTTCTGCCAAGCGGTGTTGGATCATCTCTCAAATTATAAAACTAAGGGAGAATCGAATATAGTGTTGCCTACGCACCGAGTTTATGAAGTAGGAAAATAAACATTTAATTCCACCCCCCCCCCCCCCCCCCCCCACACACACACACACAAAAAAAAAAAACACACAAAAAAAACGGTACTTTCACTTTGGCGCCTCTGGACCTTGCAGTCTAGAGTTGATCAACTTCCATCGCCATGGGCTACATTAGTACAATCGATAGAATTGAGTTTTGCGGCAAACTGAGAATTTTTATTTTTTCATACGAGGGTTGGGGCAAAAGTCATGGCAACTATTTTTTGTCTTGTAGATATGTGAACGAATCACAAACGTATATGTGTCGTGTGGAAGTTCTACCACGGCCGACTGAATGCGAGCTGCGCTCTCCACAACCGGCCTAGACAATGAGACCTTTTACATGAAATCTTGTTAGTTACTCAACTGCTCACACAGCGCTGTTGACCAAGCATTGCACGACAAAGACTTATCTCTACTTAATGTAAAACAAAGTCCCCGATTCTTGGATGTCACGGGTAATCTCGAGAACCACTGGATGGATTTTGATGCGGCTTTCACCATTCTGTAAAGGTAATATCGAGGAAGATTTTTGTAGAAAATAATTTATTTATGATCAAAGGGAGCCAAGCAGTAACGATTTCAGATTTCAGTGAATAGGTCGAGAAAAGAACTTGACGTCCGTGCGCTTTTTAAGCTTACGCTGGACAAACCGTTAAACATATCAATATACTATGAGTGTAAGAATTGTTCAGCATGAAAAATTCTACAAAAAAGTCCGCGAGAGCATATCTCTATCTTCGATACATCGCCCACTATAAGTGTTTTTAGTTTGGACGGGAGGGGGATTTGTGTCTCATGCACCTCGCCATTCTTAAATTACGTCTGACAGGAATTCCTTGCACAATCATAACTGTTCCCGGGCGAAGCCGGGGCGGGTTGCTAGTGATACTATATATTATCATTGTAATTCCCGCAATGTCGAAATGCAAATTATATCACAATAAAATAGCGTGCTAATAAATCTAAGAGAAATTAGACATATCTTGCACCTCGTTACAGTTGCATTCGATCAGAATCACTCAGTTTTCATTAAAGTTTATGCATTTTCCTGCTGAGCGGTTTGGAAGTTCGGCAACAGGAAACTAGGACTGTTATTAACTTGAAATGTTCATTTTTGTATTTTTGTACTATTTATGTTCATGATTTCATTACATTGTCAGAATTAATGCTTTAATTAGTAGGGTATATTATTCAGGGTACCTATTATAAATAAACACCGTGAGGTTTCTCACCTCCCCATATTACGAAACCCGGTTGCCTAATATGGGGAAAGTGCACTTTTAAAGTTAACAATAATATCAGAGGGTATTACAATATCAAACGTGCCCATATTTGTAATATACATAGTATATCGCCTGAGGTTTACATTGGTAATAAAACCAAAATTATTCCGTTCCTTCTTATGTCTAATGTGAGCCCTATAAAAAAAACTCCCCATATTTGGCGACTTTCCTCTATCCATTTTTTAGAAGATACCTTATGCACTGGACAGTTGAATCCGTGATTAATTGTATAGCTTCGTAAATCTCAGAAGTCAGGAAGTCCTTTCTAGCAGCGTTACTAGCAGCTTTCAAAGTTTCAAGGTAAGAAAGAAAATATTCCTCTAGCCATTTTAGGCGACTGTCATTTAATGAGAACAGATGCCCTTTATCTGGATTTCTAGATTGAATATGATGATATGTGATGCTTACGTCATGCATAGTGAACCATTTATTAACGTGTTTCATAACAATTATGGTTGCTTCTGCGTCCATGAATGTGTACGCTTCCGGGTGCATGCCTACATTTTCTTTCAGTGTACTAATGGCACCAACACTTCCTTGGCACGCCGAACATTCATTTTTTCAAATTTAGTGAGTTCGATGTGTTTTTAGTGAGGTGTCTGACAGGTTTGACGATCTCATCCTTTTGCATTTTGTATAGTAATAGCAAGTATTTCCCTGAAATTATTCCATCACCATCAGTCATCTCTCGTTACAGAAACTGCGTTCTAATGTTTTTTTTTTAGAATGTGACACTGATTAAAACTAAGGAATAACTTCCTAGATTCGTCGTATGGGTGATTGCCCATTGGTTGCCAACTCCCTCCCCCTAAATGCCTCATCATTGTAGTGTTAGTTTTGTGATTATCAGAGACAATTCTTATAATTATGAAACCGCATTGTTCAACCTCGAGAATAACGTCCAGCAGGAGTTTATGTAAGTCCCGTCCTGACAGCTGCTTCGTGAAAAAGAAGGCACACGGTATCTGATAATTTGTCGAAAGACCTCTTAGCACAAAACACAACACTCGATTGGCTGCTACTTGTTCCCGGCTATAATTTTCATCCTCTTTCCTTTTGATGAGGCGGTGCTCGAAATGTGTCCTTGTACCCGAAGAAGGTGCAAGTTATGTCTAATTTCTCTTAGATTTATTAGCACGCTATTTTATTTTGCGATATAATTTTAATTTTGATATTGCGGAAATTATAATGACAATAATTATATAGTGCCACTAGCAACCCGCCCCGGCTTCGCCCGGGAACAGTTATGAATGTGCAAAGAATTCCTGTCAGACGTAATTTAAGAATGGCGAGGTGCATGAGACACAAATACCCCTTCCGTCCAAACTAAAAACACTTATTGTATAGTGGGCGATATATCGAAGATAGAGATATGCTCTCGCGGACTTTTTTGTAGAATTTCTCACGCTGAACAATTCTTACACTCATAGTATATTGATATTTTTAACGGTTTGCCCAGCGTAAGCTTAAAAAGCGCACGGACGCCAGGCTCTTTTTCGACATTTTCACTGAAATCGTTACTGCTTGGCTCCCTTTGATCATAAATAAATTATTTTCAACAGAAATCCTCCTCGAGATTACTTTTACAGAATGGTGAAAGCCGCATCAAAATCCATCCAGTGGTTCTCGATATTACTCATTTAATAAACGTACTGTACAGCTGTTTATTAATCGCGCCTATAATGGGATGGGAGTGCGCTCTATCGGCGACGAGTAGAAATTTTCCAATTACACGTTATGCATGGGTTCTAACTTGGATTGTCAAGGCCGGTATAGAGCGCAGCTCGCATACAGTTGGCCGTGGTTCTACAGGCATAGTGTGTATGCAGAGCAACAGATGGCTCTGCGATAGCTGGTAGTAGCGCAGCGAGGGCTGTGAAATCAATCAGTTGGTGAGTGTCGTGCGAGATGGAAGTATAGCCGGACGTTTGTTTTAGACGAGTGAAAAATCATAATGGAAGCCTGCAGGCAAGTTACTACAGTACCTGTGTTGTTATCAGCTGTCTCAAGCAGTCCGATGATTGACAAAGCTGTTTCACACTTCTGCTGAAGTACAGTCATTGGCAAATATAATGACGTTCTGTTCGTAACTACGTAACGTGTACTTCCGCGTCACATAATACTTTGACGTGGAATGTACTGTCTGCTTATGTCTGGAATTCCATTACATCAGATCGGTAGTGACAAGTGTGAAGCGATAGGGTGAGAGAGTGAGTGTGTGTAGGCTCACCCGCAGGCTTCAAGGTCAAGGGCAATCGTCTAAAACAAACGTCCGGCTTGTAACCCGTGTTGAGCAGCGCGCTTACATCAAAATAGCCGTTCTCCGAGGGAAGGAATGCGATGGAATGTCACAGTGAATTAGTGGAAGCCCTTGGGAATAATGCCCTACCATACCGCACAGTAGCACGGTGGGTAGGAAAGTTTCAGCAAGGACGTGTAACCAGTGATGAGCAACGTTCGGGACGACGTGTCAGTGTGCAAACCGACGTGCCACATGCCGTCATCGAGCAGCTCCTGGATGAAGACAGACGATGGACGCTACTGGAGTTACAGAGGGCAAGTGGCACCGTCCACAGGATATTGCGTAATGAGCTGCAACTACGCAAAATCGCATCGCGGTGGGTACCGCATGCACTGACGGAAGTGCAAAGGTGGGTGCGCTATGGAATATGCTCTGACCACCTTGCACGCTGGCAACAGGACGGCGATCAATTCTTGTCACGAATAATCGCCATCGATGAATTTTGGGCCAGGGCATACGAACCAGAACTGAAACGTCAGTTCGCGGAGTGACGACATGCTGGATCACCAAGGAGGCAGAAGTTCCGTCAGAATCCTTCCCCAGTCAAATTGACGGTGATCGTCGCGTATGACGTCAGGGGTGTCATTGTTTGCCACTTTGTTCCACATGGCAGAACAGTGACCACACAGTCCTACAGGGACTTCCTGGTGCGACTGGTACGACGTGGCGTTCGGGAGAAACGTCTGGCGGGAGAAACGTCTGGATCTTGTGGACAGCAGGGGCGGATCAAGGGGAGGGCAAGGGGGGGGGGGGGGGCGACCACCCAGGGCCCCGCGGTCTGGGGGGCCCACGCCATGGATTGTTTTAAATTTAATTGATTAATTAATTATAATTTTCAAACTTTTCAAACTAATTTATAATTCATATTCTTTTTTTCAGTGCAGCTATGACCTCCCGTCTGTGCTGGATTACCCATTAGGCCCGACTAGGCCCAGGCCTAGGACCCCCAATTATCTGGGACCCCAAAAAAAGTAAAAAAGGAAAAAATTGCATGATTTGTTAAATTGTTCATCAAATCCTCCGAAATGTTTTCAAATAACGATGATCGTTTCATTTGAAATGTATATATATGATTTAATAAAAAGTGTATTATTCATCTTGAGAAAAAAAACTCTTGTATATACTTGATTTAATGTACAGGTGCTAAAATAAAAATTATTTGAAAAAAATAAAGGGGCCCCAAAATTCTGAGGGACTTGAGCCTCATTTTACCTTAATCCGGCACTGCCTCCCGTGACCGTTTAGCAAGTTTAGATTTCAGTGAAAAGATAGAAGACTTCAGCCGGGAAGAAAGTCGCAAAGTAATATTTCAATAGGGCCTATTTTATAGTTTACATAATCTTCTTCAAGGTGACTTAAGGGTTTCTTTCATATTATTAAAAAAATGTACTGTAGTGTATTCAAAATATTGTAACTATTCTTTATTTTATTATTATTATTACAAAACTATTTTCCATTTGATTTGATATTTTTTAAAAAAAATCCTATTGTTGTGGGCCCCACCTTATCGTATCGCCCAGGGCCCCGCAAGGCCTAGATCCGCCACTGGTGGACAGTGCAATAATCCTTCACGACAATGCAAGACCACATAAAGCAGGGTGTGTAGGGCAGCTACTACGACGTTGGGGATGGGAAGAATTGGAGCACCCATCGTACTCTCCCGATATTTCGCCCTGTGACTTTGATCTCATTCGAAAGATTAAGGAACCACTACGTGGTAGGGGGTTTGCAACACGAGAGGACATTGCTAACGCTGTGCACCAACAGGTGACCCAATTCACACATGGTGCGGCAAATGCTGAGGCAGATGGTATTCAGCACCTCCTACATCGTTGGCAGCGTGTGGTGACAGTAGCAGGGGACTACTTTGAGGGTCTTTAGGCCCAGGTTTGTCATGTCAACTTGTAACGTGTTTTTCGAGGGGATTTTACGCCACTGGCATAAGTCAGTAGGAAGCCATTCTATATTTATTTACGCGGCAAATTGTTCAGCCAAGAGAAGTTTTCATGTAACTTATTATTATTATTAACTTATTATTATTATTAAGGTATTTCTTTGGAGCTTTTTCTTATAAAATTATAAGTATACCGATAGGTTTTCTATGTCATAGAAAACACTATCAAGCAAATTATTACGAACAACATTATCGTAAGAAAATCATATGATTACGGAATTTTACGGAGTTTTGTCAGTTAGGGTATTTTGAGAGAGATGATTCACTGGGAATTCGGCTACAGGCTTAATCTTGTCATGAAGCGTGACGCAAGCTGGGTTGCAGCGTCAAGAAAAGGCGAATTGGCCTGGACCGGTAAACGAAATCATCCTCCCGCCGAGTGTAATGACCCAGAGGAGGGGAGTAGCGCGTGGTGGCACAGCCAATCAGTGGAGACCGGGCGACTGGAAGACGGCTCCGTAGAGGGGATGCGACGAGTGCATATATGGTTGGCGCGCCGTGGAGGCAAGGCGACTATCTTTGTAAAACTTAACCAGTGTGGTTGTACGTGTGGTTGGTTCCGATATTCGGACCATAAGTTATCATATCTACAAGTATCTCATCAACTAACGAAGAAGATGACGACGACCAGGAGGCTGTGGGAAGCTCTCTACAACATCCAGTACGAGGGAAATGCTACGGCAATTTCCAGTGGTAAGCGCGGATGACTCAGAACTACGCAATCTCTCGTCTCTTTGTTTAATATTCAGTATTTCAGTAACTTCATAGCTTGGGAATAAGAGTAAAATCAGTAATTTATCCGAATCCGTTTTCACGTAATTTTCTAGCGGTAATATTCAAATCGCAACGCTCCAATTTAAATTCAAAACTTATTATTATTATTGTTAATTTTGCAATACTTGTTTTATATAGTAAATTCATTTCTTTTAACCATGCAATCTTTGCTTTCAGTAGGTAGCATTAGATATAGACCAATTCCTTCTCCTGATACAATTGTTTGTTGGGTTAATGATCAAATCATGCCACGATCTGAGTGAAAAGATTCTTGAAGGTGTTCTACCAGAGCTAGGTGTTGTTAAATATAAATTTAGATTTCAACATAGCGTTGAGGTCTTGGCGCCCATTAAAACAACATATCTTAGTCAGAGTAAATATTTCAAAGTGCAAGACAGAGCTATTAAGAAACCATTACATTTTTCACGCAACAGTGAGGGCTATAGAAACCGTTACACTTGTACGCTCAACGTGGAGCAAGCAAAACCGTTTCAAACTGTATGTGCACTGTGTTGTCATTCTTTTGCACCGCGAAGGCCATATTGCTCTGTATACTAGCGTAATAAATTAAATTAGTATGTTACGATATTTCCGTGATATTCATTGCCCACACATGTAGCTAACACCTTGTCCTTTCGTCTGCATATGTCACATTTTCCTACCGGACTGGTACCTTCATGAACAAAAATAGTTGCCATGACTTTTGTCCCAACCCTCGTATATATCTTCATAATTTTTAGAACATAATGCATAGGCAATTTTAACGTACAGCATTTTGCTATGTTTGGAGCACGAACTTCCGAGGTCTAGTACTAATGATCGATCCTGACTGCACTCTCTCTCAATACTAAACAGCAGGTCTGGCATGTTAGTAATGATTTATATTTGCACGAATTTACTTCATCGGTTTTTAAATATAGGACGCGGGCATACAAATTATGGGAAATATTCTTTCATTAACAGTGGTATTGATAGGCTAAGTGGAACTCATTACCTGCCTCAGTCTTAGAGCCTTTCCCCAAACATATTGATGTGTTTAAGAGAAGATTGAAATTTTGTGTAAATATTACGATGTAGCCTAATTATTATAGTTCCTAAATTGCGAATTGTGTATATCTTGTTTGATGTTATTGTTGGTGATTTTCTGTATTTGTACAATTTGCCACCGGGGAATTACCCCCATTTTCAAATATTATATATAATAATAATAATAATAATAATAATAATAATAAGTCTGTTGGGCTTCCTTAGTATCGGATTTACATACAGTAGCTCTACACGGTAGCATTTCATTGCACTGAAAGGACCTCGGAATAAGTGCCGTATTCTCCTACATTCAATATGAAAAACCTTGATTAACTTATCGTGCGACCCATTTGGTATGGGCAGATAAAGATTGTGCTGGACAGTAACTTACATAACAAGCCAGCGCCATGACTAGCAAGATGAGCAGCGCTTCAAGGTCGAGACAAATTGTGCGAGTTTCACAAGTCAGTCTGTCATGTCACAACTAAGTTAACATGGAGACTGCTGCGATATACAGTACGTCGCTATGGTTTAAAAAGTGTATTATTCTGGTAGTGAAAATAATCTTCACTTCGTTGGGTTTCAACTGGTATGGAGTTCGGTCTCCCAGTCCCTCCAAGAGGGACGAGAACGAGGGTTTGCTAATTAGAAATTTCTAGGGCTAGTATTTCTATGAATTATATTTTTTTCTGGTTAGGCAGAATCATAACTCCTCTGGGATTTACATGGTTTGCAACAAACGGGTAACTTTAAGACTTATTTGACACGTCATTATTTATTTCCGTTCTTTTTTCATACCTCTTCATTTTTCTCAGATAACTTTGCACTTGTTGAATTATAATTAACCTCAAATTAATTGGTTTTCTTTAAATTTGCTCCCCTGGAGTTTTCTGATTTCGAAAGAATTGTTTTAACTTCAAGTCTTTGTGGTGAGACAGTGCGCAATCATTCACAATTGAAGATTTGCAGTACAATGTACAGTCAACGACATAGTAAACTGACGTCCCCTGGAATGTCTGGTAGCCTGATATGCGTACTGGTGGGAGAATAGGACATGCGTTCTATTTCTTTCTTCTTATACGGCCATAGGATATGGCTTGTTACGGCTCTCTCCATCCAGTAGCCACATGAGTCGTCCGACGGTCGTGTTCTAGTTTTGTGAAGTGCCTCCGAACGTGTAGACTCTTGCCATCGAAGGCGATAACAAAAGTGTTGATACAGAGAGGCTATCCTAGACTTTAACTAAGTTTTATAGTTTAGGAAACCATCTCCTGTACCCGTATACTTATCTCACATGCATCTTTGTTCTAGTTCTCAACTGTCGCTTTCCTATTCCACATTCCCCTGATAATATTAAAAAAAATCGCCAATTTACCTGCCTTCCTCCATTCCCCTTTCAGTAATTTTATTGAAGTGTGATATTCATTTTCACTTTCTATTCTGTTTATATCCGGCTTGTCTACAAACTACGCTCTTATCATTTTAGTCTCAATGCAGTCCTTGATCAAGTATACTGCACCCATAACCTTCCCACAAAACAGACAAAGGTCCTCTTTTCCTACTTCTATCAATGCTTTGTTCTTATACACCCCCCATTAACCCCCAAATTATCCCTCTCATTTCTCCTTTCGTTAGACATTCAGACTTTATGCTCATAAATTTCCTTATTTCGCAGAACTCCGTTAAGGTTCTCCTGTTGGCACACTCTTCTCTCAGTACCTGCAACTCGATGTCATTTACCCTTCTGCACACTTTTATGCACACCCTACCTCCCTCTCTTCGTAAGTCCCTATCCCATAAACAACCCATTCCAAGTCTTTCCAGTATATTTCTTACCCCTTCCACCCAGTACCCCTTTTGCTGATGCTTCATTTGGTGCAAGTAGGCTAACTTTAACATTTCACCCCCTCCACCTACTTTCAGACGAATCCAAGATTGTATGATTCTTTTCATAATATGTTTTCGAATATTTACATCCTCACACAACATTCTTGCACCACAATTCGCCGTGCAACTAGGTAGCCCCAAAATTATCTTTAGCAAACTTACTTACAATAGTGTCCAGGGTTGCAGTTCCTTCTTCTACACCCCATATTTCCACTCCATATAATAGTCTACTCTTTATACGACAAGTGCATTGAATACATTTTTATGAACTTTGTAGTCAAAATTCGGAAGCCTCCGTGGCCTAGGCGGCAGCACGCTGTCCTCTCACCGCTGGGTCCGTGGTTCAAATCCCGGTCACTCCAAGTGAGATCTGTGCTGGACAAACCGGAGGCAGACAGGTTTTTCTCCGGGTACTCCGGTTTTCCCTGTCGAAATTTCATTCCAGCAACACTCTCCACTATCATTTCATTTCATCTGTCATTCATTTAATCATTGCCCCAGAGGAGTGCGTCAGGCCTCGGCAGCCGGCACAGTTCATATCCTCGCCGCTAAATAGGGGCTTCATTCATTCCATTCCTGACCTGGTCAGAGACTGGAAGCAGGCTGTGGATTTTCATTTGTAGTCAATATTCGGTAACTTACGTTCTAACACTTTAACACTCGCCAATGCCGCTAGCCCTTTCGATTTTGCGCTTTTAATTTGTTCAGTCTATTTTCCATTACTCGCCAGTATCGTCCCTAAATATTCACATTTTTTCACAGTCTCTAGTTTTGACCCATACATGAACCACTTTTCATTCTTAGCCAGTTTAGCTCCCTTTTTGCACACCATTACTTTGTTCTTTCGCGGATTAATTTTTAAATTCCAGTCCTCACCGTATTTCACAATCTCATCAATACTATGTTGCATATTAGGAGGCATTAGAGCGAGCAGAAGGATGTCATATGCAAACACTACGCCCGCGATATCATGATTGCCCAAACAAGGGTTGGACCGTTGCTCAAAGCCCTTGTATTCGAAAATGTCGTTAATGAATAGCAAAAAGAGCACCGGTGATAATTTACATAACACAGTGAACTAGGAATATGTTTGTGAAAATGTATCAATACCACGGAATCATATAAATAGTCTTACATGTTTTGAAATTCACTTTTTTTTAATTTTTCAACCCCGAATTATATCAAGTAAGTACGATTAGGCAGGAGGTGGTTCTGTGATGTTTAGAGAGCCCACCCATTCAGGTCACCGTGAGCATGAATTAGTTCATTACACTGGTCAACAGTGATTTTGGTGCCGGGGCTTTTTAAGCTGATTTTATATGAATTTGATGCCCTGAATTCAGATATGCCATCAGCTTTTGCATAGCAGCTCTAGTTTCTGAGATATGACATTTTTGTGAAATATACATTACACTATCGCATGGTAATAAAAAACTAAACACGGAATTTTCGTTATTATATTATACAAATATTATTTTATACAAATATTATTTTATACAAACATAGAGGAAAAATTCATGAATGAAACCAACCAGTCACTGGACACTTCGGAAGCTTCTTTTCCGTGACATTCTTGAATATATTTTGGAACAATCTCATTTTATGCTCCAGCAGTCATCTGCCATCATGTGCATGTCCTATCTTCCTTGGTATCGGTCCTCCACAGTTTTAATATCCTGGTGAAATCGTTCACTTGGTTCCTCACTAATTTTTGCTAAGTTTTCAGGAAAACCGTCTAAGTGGCTCATGTTGCACCCAAGAGATTTGAAACTGTTAAGTATCTCGTTTACCAGTTCAACATAGTTTTCAGCTTTGCGTTTGCCTGGAAAATGTTTTACAACTGACACAAATGAAGTCCAGGCTTTTAGCTCAGATTCATTCATTGAATTTACGAAGTCAGGATCCTTAATGAGTTGTCTTATTTGTGGGCCATCAAATATCCCTGCTTTAAGTTTTTCTATACTCAAGTGAGGCATTTTATTTCCTATGAATGCAAAGCAAGATCCGTTCTTATCAAGAGCCTTCACAAACTGCTTCATATGCAGTGGAGGAAAGATGATTTTCTCTCGTTCAACATTTTCCCCCCAATATCGATGTTCTCTCTCTTAGGCCACTCTTTTCTTACCCAGTGGTGTGTTTTCTTCCTCTGCTATCCCATAGGCACAAGAAGCAAGGATATCAGACTGACGATACGACCCAATCCTTGTATATTATGATTGAGAATTGCACAAAATGGAGTTAGAACTGAACATTTCGTGTACAACAGCACATAAAAACAACACAGATCTAAACAAATAGAGGTGATAGAGGAAAACTAAAAAAATAGAGCGGTCAATTGCGGACACAGGGCCTTTTGTTACCTGAGAAAGGGATGAGAGAATTCCAAAAGTATTTCTCTACCGGAGAATTGCGGACACTAGGCCTTTTGCTACCCGAGAAAGGGATGAAAAATTCCAAATGTATTTCTATACCGGTCAATTGCGGTCGCTGTTACCTGAGAAAGGGATGAGAGAATTCTAGAAGTATTTCTATACCGGAGTTTTCGGGAGGGATAGAATGTGGTACCATGTTAGTTTATTTCTTAAAGAAGAGAGAATTATCATCTTTAGTGGCAGAAAAGAAAAGAAAAGGAAGGAAAGGAAGGAAGATTGTAGTTTTACGTGACCGTGAATCTTGTGATTATGAGCCACGGGACCTCCTTTTTACGTGGAATCCGAACCACAGGACATGGCATTTCACATCGAAAATCTCACATGCATTGACCGGGAATCGAACCCGGACCGCCTTGGTGAGAGGCATACAGCTAGACCGCTGAGCCACCACGCCCCAGGAAAGAAAAGGAAAGTCCAGGAAAATCTTCACATTTTCTTTTATGGTATGATTATGATAACTGTTGTTTTAAGGGACCTAACGTCTAGGTTATCGGACCCTAATGGTCTGGGTGATAGCGATAAAGACAATGAAATGGAAACCATAACGAAAATTAAGCTGGACTGAAAATGCTTACAAAATGGAACTCAGATTGAAATGACTCACTAAATGTAGAGTGGAAATACTTACAAAAGGTATGCCTACTAGTAATTTAGAAGGAAATACTCACAAAAGGAATTTAGATTGAAAAATACGCACAAAATGTAGTTTAGGTTCAAAATACTTACAAAATGCAATGTAGATTCGAAATGCTCAACAAAATACAATTGAAATTCAAAATACTTACAAAATGTCATTGAAATTGAAAATACTTACAAAATGTAATTTAGATTCAAAATACTCACAATATGTGGAAGCCCGGGATTCAAAATACTGTAGGCCTACTTACAAAATGCAATTTACAAAATGGAGTCTAGATCAAAAATAGTTACCTAATGCAATGTAGATTGAAAATACTTACAAAATGTGGTTGAGATTCAAAACACTCACAAAATGTAATTTAGAGACACAGGGAGCCAATTCATAAAAACAGGGCGGGAATCTTGAATAGAAAAGGAACTATAATGAAAAGAAAGAGAAGGCTGGTCGCTAGAAGAATGAGGGATCAGGAAAGATGAGAAAAGGGCCAATTAAGGCGGGAAAGGAAAATACTCCCTAGGCCTCGGATACCCTAATACTGTCGGGGTCGGAAGAGAACAAGAGTTGACCAAGAGAGGTCGACATAAAAGAAGACGGAGTGGAGCCCGGCACAAGTAAGTGGAAGCAATGCCAGACTCAGCTGGGGTCCCGTGGTCGCCAACCCACGTCCCACTAGATGTGAGCCCCTAGGAGGGTTTCTTTTATAGACGGTACATTCAAATGCTGCTGTAAGCAATTTACACAAATCTACACAATCTATGCAGATGTAGGAGGTCGGAGTGAGTAAACAAAGTTTTTTCCCGCTGTGTTAGCGTTTCTCCCTAATAAGAAGAAAGAAACCAACGTTCCTGCGTTTTAACTCCTCAATGGCGTCCAACCGTCGAGGCTTCTGCGGTTCCGGCCCTTCGTCAAGTTTTCCCCACAACTGAAATAAGTCAATGCTACTTCCATGAAAAAGTGTCTGTGGAGGAAAGTCCAAGATGTAAGCCTAACAGAGGACAATGGGCAGAATGAAGACAAAAAGGAAGATTGTAGTTTTACGAGACCGGGAATCTTGTGATTATGAGCCAAGGGACCTACTTTTTACGTGGAATCCGAACCACAGGACATGGCATTTCACTTCGAAAATCTCACATGCATTGACCGGGAATCGAACCCAGTCCACCTTGGTGAGAGGCCAACAGCTTGACCGCTGAGTTACCCCGCCCCCGCAGAATGAAGAAATACGGCTTCATGTCAGTGTGTGTGTAGCGTTAGCGTTTTTAAAGCCGAAAGGATGGGTCGAGATACATTCGCAAGCCCCGGATATATTCAAAAACTCTCTACGTTCCTTTTTTTTTATTATTTTGAGGATACGTGGCTACATAATGAACAAACGCCCATCGTAATGTGGAACTGCCACAGAAGAAACACAGAACAACAATTGCAGTTGAAGGGTGGCATAACACCATCGTTGGAAGTCCATGCCCTTGAATTAACTACAGTATCTCATTGAGTTCAGGTAGTATCTTACTGGAAGTCCCGGGGTACATCGTCTCTGTTACACATACTACTACAGTCTTCACATAAATACAAGTGATCAGACAACTTCAACACACACCCAACTACACGGGGCTGATGGCCAAGATGTCCCAAGCCCCTAAATGAATTAACAACAACAGTGATTGACGAAGGAGGAAGAAATCACAAACAGCACGTCGATGAAGCTTGAAGGCGATTTCGAAGGGAAGAAGAGGGGGGATTATATCAGATTATCGTAAAGTATGAAGAGGCTGGCAACACCAGGTCTTGTTTGAAAGCCATTACATATACCCAATGTTAAGGATAAATGCTGGTGCCAGAAACATCTTGACGATGTTTATTATAAGCTGATAAGCAATGTGTAAATAGGCTTGTACAAAGTGTGAAGGGAGTCAGCCGTTTTATTGACCTATTATTGCGAAGGTGTCCGCAAATCTCCGGTATAGAAGTACTTTTGGAATTTAGTCATCCCTTTCTCAGGTAGCAAAAGGCATAGTGTCCGCAAATAGCTTGTGTTCACAAATATCTGTGTCCGCATCTCTCCGGAAACTGTCCGTGCACAAATTGAAACAGGCTAACCTTAATAACATGGCCAGAGACTCAGGAGAGAGAGAGAGCAGGCTGGTTCTTTTCATACCGTTTTCCAGTTTTCGTGAAAATATAATTAAATAAGCAACAAGTTTTGAGTTATTGAGCTCTCACTGAGAAAGGAAGAACTTAGGGTTGTCTGAGAAATAAGTTACAGATGCATTTGCCTAATTTGCCCGAATTTAGCATTATTAAGCCTAATTATTGGTAATTATTAGGCAACTCTGTTGTTTTATTCATGTGGCCTATTTAGGTTGTTCTTTCTTTCAATTAGGGGACATCAGGAGATTTCTACTTGCCATGTTGTTGCCCATGTCTGCCTCCCTCCCCTTCGCCTATAAAACAAGTTGCTTGATCTGTAACCGCAGATGGTTGTGTCCTGATTGCGACCATTTCTGATTGCGTTCACCTCATTAGCAGTCCAGATTGCGGTCACTTTCATTTTAGGGAAGAACTATAAACATTCCAGCGTCCAGATTGCGGTCACTTTTCTTGGGAGACCGGTCCTTGGTTCTTCCCGACTGACTCATACCTTCCGTAAGTTTTGTGGATAACAAGGGGAAACTGATATTTCACTACCTAACCAAAGAATATAGTTCAGTGTTCAGCTG
This sequence comes from Meconema thalassinum, assembly GCA_946902985.2. Lineage (NCBI taxonomy): Eukaryota > Metazoa > Arthropoda > Insecta > Orthoptera > Tettigoniidae > Meconema > Meconema thalassinum. The sequence goes on along the minus strand of OX336389.2, from coordinate 668,586,926 downwards.
AGCACACCCCATAAAACTTCGCTTAAAAAAATCAAGTCCCCTCCCAATCTGACAGTAGGCCTACCTCGTAAAACAATGATTATAACATGTTCAGTCTTAAGAATAGAAACGTTTCAGGATCGGAATCAACGACCTTCACTTCAAACAAAATTGTTTTAACGGGAAATTTTATACTTACAGGGTAAAATTTTTAATTTCTGCCCCTCCCATTTGAGACGCGAGATATCTATTTTTATAATAGGTAGCCTACTGTATATAGTGAAAAACTTTCTTCTTATTACCTCGAAAAATTCGTCTCGTAAAAGTAATTTGTCCTGCGTTTGATTCTAAATCCCCTTTGTAATCAATTTTTGTCCCCGCCCCCTCCTACACACAAAATCAAACATTTGAAGTTTTAGATTCATTAACATTCCAGATTTGAAATCTGTGACTTTTGATAAGTCGAAATTAATAAATTCACTGTCAAAAACTACTCAAATCATAAGATGGCGTTTTTGAAGGAAGCTTTCCCCCCCCCCCAAAATGCCCTCAATGATGTGGTCAAGGTAGGGTACTCCTGCAAGTCGTAGGGTCCATTGTTAGCGCCACCCGGGACTGTGTGCCCTTTTTCTTTTACAGCACCTCACTTATCTGCGAGGTCGGTCCACCGTTCAGCTCCGCACTCCGAGCTCAACGGCAGGGGTGTCTGAAGACCCACGGACGCCATGAACCCGCACGGTTAACCGTACTCGGCCTTTACAAAGGTCTAGTCCCATAATCAGCTATTTTTTTAGCCTTGTGAAAGTAATTGTTTGCACTTTCGAAGAAGTTTGTCGGTTCTACTATTTAATTACATACTAGTCTAGGCATTTTAAAATACCGCTGTTTATCATCCATAAGATTCGTCTTTTCAAGTACATATATTACAGCTATATACACTTGGAACATTCTATTCAGAATGAATCAGTCTGAGACTTACTCCATTTTAGAGACAAATGGCATAACGTCCAAAAATGTTTCCATGTTGCCATTTTCAATGTACTTCCTCGAGCTTCGAGCAATTCTTTCATCTAATAAGCAGTACTTCTTTTTCCTTTTACTTCCTTCCAAATGTAAGTCTATCTGCCTAATTGTGCAATCTGAACTCTCTGCCTCTAGTTTTAGGCAAGTAACAAGGTCTCTTAATCTTGGGTGAGGTCTTCCAATCTTACTGTTGATTTTGTGATTCCACCCTTCAATTGCATAGTTTGTTCTGTGTCGATCGTTAAAACAGTTCCACATCTCGACCGGAATATGTTCATTCTGCAGCCATTCCTCAACAACATAATCGAAGAAAGCAGTTAATTTCACATCCCGTGGAGCTTGGCTGTGAATACAAACCCATCCATTCTCTACATCTTCTGGCTTTAAGAAAGCAAGTGCGGCGCATTTCCTTACATTTCTTCTGATTTCTTAGTTTTCCTTATAAAGAATTGACATCCCGATTTCTTGAACCTTCCTCCCCAGACATTGGGTAAAATGGAAGAAACATCCGTGAATCTGAGTTTCAGGGAATTTCTCTCTGATAGCAGATATAGCACCCCGTTCAAAGTTTACTGTGAATCTCATAGGATTCCATTCTGGAACTTCTTGCAGAATATTTTCGAACATCCGAATATATGTTTCCTTTTTCTTGTCAGGAAGAAGTGCAAATACAATTGGAGAATATTTGTTTCACTTTTGCTACTTCCCTAATCCACATGAATCGTGTACAATTGGGCGAACTGGCTGCTTACACTCTTAAATGTACCATCAACGAAAAATACTGTTTTCTCTCGTAACATTTCCTTGGCTAAAGAACTGGCAAAAATTAATATTTTGTCCTGTGTGGCATCATCTGACAAAAGAAAGCTTTTTCCGTCAAACATGGTCAACAGTTTCTCATTGAGAACAATTTTTGACGCTGATAATGGTTCTTTCTGTACTCCGTGCTCCTTGTTCCTTACGTCGTACATTGAACTTTTAATATTTGTGAACTGGGGATTGTTTGTTAAAGCTCATATCCTTTGTTATGCAGATTTTGAAACTCTTCGGAATAAATGTCGGGTATGGAAGCACTAGGCTCTTCTCTAGCCCGTTTCTTTGCACGGAATATTGCTCGTTTTACATCCGTTGCAGCTTCATGAGGTATACAGTCATGATTTATAACTCTAACTATTTCATTACCTGAAAGAAATCAGTAACAATCAATAAATATTTGAATAAGAAATAAAATTAAGAAATCATACTAATATATAACAAGTAGTTCCGTGAAGAACTAAAGCCTATTTTCATATATCCTACTTATGTTAATTGCCACTATCAACATACAAAATTTCAGTTTGATTGCTGTAATAGATTCGTAGATATTGAGAACCGTCTAATATTACCGATGGTCGCCATGTTGGATTTTTATATATGAAGGTCTTAGAGTTATGTACTATTACATCAAGATTATTGTGTACGTATAGTATTCAAACTTCAATCGCATGATTAGGACACAAGAAGTAAAAAGAGATTTTAAAATTTCGCACAGCTGCCATCTTGTGATTATTTATTTATTAATCAAAGCACAAACTACAGCTATGCTAGCCCTTCACGCTTGTACAAATAACAACCAAATAACAATTAAACATAATATATAAGATAAAATTTAACAAATCACCAAACAAAACAAGTCCAGATCAAGAGCCGGTAGAATGTCCTTGCTCGTAGCCGTGTCGTCAGTGGCCAAGATGACAGTTCTAAATACAATTAAACTTCTCCTTCGCCTGCTTCAGGAACGTCCTCTTGTTTGTTGATATGTCCAACTCACGTTTCCTTGCAATGCTATTGTACAGGGATGATATGCGGATTTGGAAGGATCTTTGGATTATGGAATGTTTTGTGTGTGGAATGTGCAAAATATCTTTGAGCCTGGTAGAACGGGAAGGGGCTCTTAGTTTAAAAAATGACAGCAGGTGGTCCGAACGGTAATGGCCATTTAAAATAGAATGTAGGAAGGACAGGTCAGTTACCTGACTTGTCGTGTTGAGGAGAGGGATGTTTATGGCTGAAAGTACCTGCTGAGTGGTGAAGTGTCTAAACCTTGGCATTCTGTTCCTTACAATGGCAGCAAAGAAGGATTGAATTCTGTTTAATTTAGCTATGTTTGACGGGCAAGAAGTTGTCCAAATGGGAGAGCAGTAGTTTGCAATTGGCTGGATTATCGAGAGGTAATAGAGGCGAAGGGCTGTGGGATTTGATATTTCTGAGAAGCGGTCGAGTATGCCAAGGTATTTCATGGCTTTGGATAAAAAATGTTGTATGTGTTCTTTAAAGCTTAGCTGGTTGTCGAATATGACCCGAGATCTCGCTGATGCGCAACTGCGGCAATGGGCCTGTCAAGTAAGGAATATGTTGTAGGTACTGGCGAATTGCGTAGGGTAATTGTAAAAGGGCTGCATTTATCTGGGTTTGGTTTCAACTTCCATGTGCGACACCAGTCGGATAGAGCGTTAAGTGAGGACTGAAGGAGTGCGGCGTAAGCTGGTGTCTTAATATCCTTGAAATTCTTGCAGTCATCTGCGAAGAGTAGGGTATCGGCTGTGTCAGAGAGTTTGGATGGTAGGTCGTCCATAAATAATGAAAATAAAAGTGGCCCAAGGGCACTGCCTTGTGGGACGCCTGAGAGCACAGGTAGCCAAGAGGATGAAGTGTCTGATATTACGACTCTCTGTTGTCGGTTCTGTAGAAAGCCGGCAAGGAGTGTTAGGAGATTGCCATGTATATTGAACCGTTCAGCGATTTTGTGGAGTAGTAGGGTATGGTCTATTGAGTCAAATGCTTTCGATATATCTACGTAGCAGATATCGAGCTGGGACCTTTCTGCAATGGCATGTGTTGCATAGCTGTGGATAGTGGCCAAGTTAGTGAGGCACGAGCCTCCAGGAAGGAAGCCATGCTGGCTGGTTGAAATATATGGTAAGGTAAAAGACAGGAGACGTTGGTGGATTATTTTTTCAAATATAAAGGATATTGTGGATAGTATAGATACTGGTCGGTAGGATGATACGTTTGTTTTGTCCCCAGATTTGAATATAGGGACGATGTAAGCCTGTTTCCAGGCAGTGTGAAAATAGCCCTTGGCAAAGCACCTGTTGAATAGATTGGAAAGGGATGTACAGAGAACAGTGGCGGTGTTTTTCAGGAAGATGGGACCAATATCATCGAGACCGGTAGCTTTGTTGGTGCGGAGAGATTGAAGTAGACTGAGGACTTAGTTTGGTGTTGTTGTTATTTTCGAAAATGTGCAATTTGCTGCTGTTCCTACCGGTGGAAGGGGTTGATTTTGGGTGGGAGTGGAAAAGTTTTCAAAGAAATACCTGTTGAAAAGCTTATTGCGGTCTGGTCCCTCTGCTGTGGTTCCCTGGTGTTCTACGCTGACGGGAATCCTTTCGATTCTCCTCCTCGAGTTGATGACGGACCAGTAGCTCTTGGGATTTTCCCGGCCCTCTCAGTGATGGCTTCTATATGCCCAGCGTAGTCTCTCCTGAGCAGACGTCTTGCGTGTCGGCGAATGTACTCGAAAGTATTACGAGTGTGGGGGTTGGGGAAGTCCTTCCAAAGCCAGTCAGCTCGGCGCCAGTTGAAGGTCGGGCGCGAGGGTGGCTCCTTGACTACCTTTGAGTGTGGGGTGAGGAGGAACAAAGAGGTGTCGAGGGACTTATGATCAGAGACAAAGATGTTTCTACCAGCAGTGTTGGATTTCAGTTTAAGTGAAGATAATATGAAGTCCAGTACGTTGGGGCCCCGCGTTGGGTACATGTTATGCTGCTGTAATCTGAGGCCAGTAATAAAATTATCTATGAAGAAGAAGACATCATCATTATCAGGTGTACCTGTTGTTGGAGAGGTCCATTTTAATGTGGGAAGATTGAAATCACCCATTAAGACCACTTCGCCTTGCGATAGAGCTGCGAGCACAGAGTCCAGACATTGATCCAGGCAGAGTGTTGGCGAATTGAGCCAGCTAATCTTCCGAGTGGATCTTTCTTATCTTGTCATTCCATCCCACAGTCCTTTTTCGCCAGTTGCCCCAGGCAAAGTTATGGTTCTTCCGCTGAAATTATCCTCCCTTCCGTCCCCCACCACTACCACTGTGAAAACCCAAAATCTAAAGTAACTTACTTGTTCTTGCAGAATGACCCGCTGGCTCTGGGATTTCCTGTAAACACTCTGCCATGCAGGGCTGTACAAATTGCACAATTCACTGAATCAAACATTCTTTTAAAAAGCCACATCAGTTAAAAGTTACCTTAAACCCGTTACATTATTATTATTGCTATTATTGTCCCCCGTGGTGTATGGATAGCACGCTTTTCTCTTACCGAGGAGGCTCTGGATTAGATTCCAGCCAGAAACTTAAGATCTATATAATGTTATTGGTTTTACGTCCCTTTTAACTACTATGGCCGGGGTGCCGGAATTTTGTCCCGAAGATCTTTAACGTGCCAGTAAACCTACTGACACGGCTCCATCGCAATTACGCACCCACAAATGCCAAGTGACTGTGCCAGGATTCAATCCTGCAGCCTTGGGCTCAGTAGGCAAGAACATTACCGCTGAGCAACGCAGCCAGTCATACTTAACATCTGATTTGAGGGCTGGAAACAATTGTCGTTTATTCATTTTCAAGGCTTGGCGATCATGTAGTGCTGTGTACTTTGGTGTGTGTGGAATCTGTCTGATAATCTGTGTTATTGTAACTGCTGTAGCGTACTATTGTGTACTTGTAATTTGGCTAGGATATGGTTAGAAGGGCGCCATGACCTTAATTTAGGTACAATCTAGTCATCTGCATGGAACACAAATGAGAAACCATGAAAAACCATTTCCAGCATGGCTGAGGTAGGAATCAAACCTGCCTATTCTCAATTCTGCATCAGGAGAAGGAAAGCCTCGTGAGGACAATTAAGTACCTGCTTGATATGAGAAATAGTGGTCCATGATCTAAAATCAAAGTGATGTGGCTAAGGGTGTCGTCGCGCAGGTTATTCGACCCCCACAATTTGTAGCCTATGAACTGGGTTGCAGTCGGCTTGATGTTTGGGTGCTCCAAACCACGGGTTTATTAGATCATTATTGTTGATTCATTGAGGGGCATTGTGACATCGTCGTCATGTAACCCCGTGTACTTGGTTGTGTGTGTGGAATTTGTCTGATAACTTGTCTTATTGTGATGGCTGTATTATTGCGTGTAGTTGTAATTAAGATGAGGATTGGGAAGGAGGCAGCCGTGGCCTTCAGTCAGGACTCAATCCGGCATTCGCCTGGAGTAGAAGTGGAAAACCACAGAAAACTACTTCCAGGATGGCGGAGGTGGGACGAACCCTCCTCCTCCTCCTCCTCTCAGTTTTACCTCACGAGGCTGAGTGTAACCCGTTCCAGCCCTCAAATCAGAATTAAATTTCTTGGCAGAGCCGGTAATCGAACCCGGGCCTCCGCGGTGATAGCCACTACGTAACGAGGCGGACATATAATGCTCAATTAAATGTCATCTAAAAAAAAAACTACTAAAATGAATGAAAATTACTTTTAAAAAACTATTCCATCAAACTGAAATATGGCGACAGTTTTACAGAGGATTCATAGAAGGAATCCTGTTTTATTCACTACACAATTACCTACTCTCATTAAAATATACTTGAATTTAACAAGGAAATGGCAGTTAAAATGTTATTCTTAATCTTAGTGTTTTTTGAACCATATTAATTAAAATCTCAATAAAACAAACTTCCCGGATAGACAATAAAGAAAAAAAACTACTAACTTTCATTAAAATGTACTTGAACTTAACAAGGAATAATGTCATTCGAATTAATGAACTAAAGAAGGAAGCAGCCGAGGCCTATTGGAAGGGACAGTTCCTGGATTTGTATAGAGTTGAAAATAGAAAAAACGGAAAACCATTTCAGGCTGGCTGCATGGTCGAAATATAATTGCTAAATAATATTGTGACCCTTGGTTAGTATATAAATATAATTCACACCAATTAAAAATTCAGTTCACCGGGCTGATTCCCAAGCTACCCAAGCCTTTAAAATGAATCTCCAACTATTAATTATGGTACTGGTATTAAGTATGTTTTAATTTCATCTAATAGGTTAGGGTATTTAATGAAAATTGTTCACTTGGTTTATTAAAATTTAATTTTGTTCATTTATTAGTGTATGCAAAGAAGATCGGGTAAAATGTTAGAGCTTGCACTTACAGTACGGTTATATTAACGCTGTCAGTTTATCGAACACAATCTCATGGATGTCCATATTTGTGAAACTATTGAGGACTTATCGTATTCTTTGCATAAAGCTCCTCCACAGACAGTAGTTGTCACCATATCCAGAAAGCTAGGTCATACATATGTGAATTTATAATAATTGACACCCCTGTGACCGTCAAACTGAGAGTCACCACCCCTCCAACAGTTTAATGACAAAATGTTGGAACGTGTGTACAGTATGGTATGTAATGGCTGCAGAGTGGGGGAAGGTAGGGGAGGTTGCTAATGAGCTATCGCTGGCCGAATTGGACTATGAATTATCAAAGGGGCAGATCATGGTGGCCAGAAAAGTCTGTCCGATTTTATCAGTGTAATTAACTGGCCGAATTGGACTGCGCCCATCCAGGCTGCACAGAGGACTGCCCGGTGGCCGGTAGTAGCGACCCACAAATATGTGGCGGCCTGGAAGGAGTAACTCCACCCACACTAACTCACAGTTCCACACGAGGTCTGATCACCTTTTGCACGGTAAAGCACTGTTCACTGCTATCAAAACCCCTCCCACTCTCGTAGCACGATCGCTGCGAAATATACTAAAGTTAGCATTGAGAGGCAGTTCACTATCGCTAACCATTCGGGCAAGCCATGTCTCAAGACAGCCCTACCACGTCTATATGACTTAATTCAGGCAGATGAATTTCACAGTCAGAGAGTTTATTATTGAGGCTACGCAGGTTTTGGTAGTAGATGTTCAGTTCTGATTTGGTGTTGTGTTCAGAGAAATTGGGCCCAGGATTCAGCTGTATGTCTCCAGCCAACAGCAAGAGACACAGCAGCCTCATAGCGGTCGAGTAACCTGCCCGGGGCTTGGTTGGCCCAGGCCGAGTGAACAGGTGCCTGCCTAACAGGAATATGGCGTACCCTGACAGAGAGAAAGCCGGGATGTAGTAAGTTCTCTCAGATAACAGCCACACGAGAGTGTCACAGACTTTTCCACTTGCACTTGCGGATTCACAATATTGAATATTGTCTCGTGGACCACAATTTGTCACCATGACTTTTAAAAATACCGCACAAAGGAAACCAACTGCAGCAGCTCTGTACACACGCGCACTCACTCTTGCCGCCATCTTGGTTTGCTTCTTATAGATCTCGTCTATAGTAAAGCCATCATTACTTCCGACTTGACGTTTCAGTGCTAGGCTAGAGTTTCGTTCGCTAAATAGCGACATCGAGAACGAAACTCAATTTGTCGTGATATATCGATTTGAATGGCTGCCTGTGATGGTCTAGTTAAAGTGATTTTCCTTCTCACCACTAGATAACTCGAGGGTAACACTGAAACGTCAAGTCGGAAGTAATGATGGCTGTACTATACTTTGCAGGTACTTTGATGTATGGGGTTTGATGAGAAGGTTTTCAAGAGTTTAGTGCTTTTCAGTCGGTCAACACGAATGTACCCAAAAGAGATGGGTTATACCCTAATCCTGAAATAAATTACATGATATTAATTTATTAATGCGTTGTGTGCGCTTCGTGCGGGAAGGCATTCCGCAGAGATTGTTCTCCAAGAGAGCCGTTTGTATAATTTTACTGTTAGTGTTACTTAACCTAACTAATATTCTACTGGGGATGGTCTTCTTTTGTGCTTGTGTACTTGCAAATTATCTTTGATGTGGTTGGCTTTTGTTGTCTTCAGCACGGGTGTTCCTTTTGAACTACTTTATCACTCATCTGATCACACTAAAGCTGCGATTGACAGTATACATTTCAAAATTCCGGGAGCTAGAAATCGCCGCGTCACTCACTTACAGGCACTCACTCTTGAAATAAATTAGATGCCAGTGGATGAACATTTGTATAAGCACTTAACTTAGCAAGTTTCATTGCACTCGGACGGTTAAATCGCGAGAAACATCCATTTAAATATTTATACTTCGCGGTGCCGCCATGTTGGATTTGTGCTTACCAGATTATTGAAAGTCATATAGGTAAACTTCCAGAGGAGTGCGTCAGGCCTCGGCAGCCGGCACAGTTCATATCCTCGCCGCTAGATGGGGGCTTCATTCATTCCATTCCTGACCCGGTCGATGACTGGAAACAGGCTGTGGATTTTTTCATATAGGTAAACTTATGTTCATAGCCTCTATGAACATAAAAAAATCAGTTTGATTGCTGTAAAAGATTCGTAGATATTGAGAACCGTCTAAATATTTCGGATGGTCGCCATTTTGGATAGTTATATGTATAGGCCATAGAGTTATGTAGCCTACCATTAAAAGACAATTATTGCGTAGGTTCATTATTCAAACTTTCTCTTCAATCGCATGATACGACACAGGCAATAACAACTTGATTTTAAAATTTCAAACAGCCGCCATCTTGAGGTTATGTAAACAAATTGAACTAAATTATATGCCAGTGCATTACAATGTGTATAAACATTTGCTGTACCAAGTTTAATTGCGTTTGGATTGTTAAATTGCGAGAAAAGTCTATTTAAAAGTCTCCAATTCGCCTGGCCGCCATGTTGGTTTTGCAGTTACCAGGTTTTTGAAAGTCTCATAGGTGAACTTCTAATAGTGCCCTTCATCACCGTACAAAATGCCAGGGTGATATCAGTAATAGTTTCGGAGATATTGAATGCTTGTAAAATATTTCGCACAGCCGCCATGTTGGATTGTAGAGACGTAATAAAATTTGAAGGCCACGGTCGGGGTCGGCCAAAATGGTGCTATGACTTCACCGAGTTTCATTAAAATCGCTCCATCCGTTAAGAAGTTATTAGGGGGGACACATTTCACACACACACACACACACACGGACAAAAGGTGATCTCATAAGCCTATTTTTTCATAAAATGAAAATAGGCTAAAAATGGGATGGTGTGTGTGTGTCTGTTACTCAATCACGCAAGAACCAATGGTCCGATTTAAATGAAATTTTGCATGGATGTAGCTGATTTACCAGGTTTACATATAGGCTGCTTTTAATTTCGATATTTTGCACTATTTAAAAATGGCGACCATTCTGTGACGTCACTACACCCTTTGGTTTCAAAATGTCATATTTCCATTTCAAATGAAAAGAGAACGCTAAGAAATAGCAAGCCTTTAATGCCATATACGAGCTTTAAAATTTAATTTTCTATCCGAGGGGTCCTTATCACTTTTCATGTATCTCCAACGGTTAGCGAGTAAAACCTAAATTTGTGCTATAAATTCGGTCAACGCCGAGCGGTGCAGTATACCTCTATATACTGTATATAAAAATGAAAGTTTGTCTGTTTTGTCTGAATTTCTACGGAAATTTTAGTTATTTATGCGTTTCAGACTGTTTTATGATGGATGCGCGCGAAAATATTGTTTTTGTCTGTCTGTTAGTTTGTATGTGGACAACTTTGATCCCTTATAACTCGAGAACGGCTGGGTGTATCATCGTAAAATTTGGTACAGATATCCATCAGAGGCACGACACTAATGAATGATGTAACTCTTCTCCGTACCTCTCATAAAAGGGGGCCTACCCCGTTAAAATACATGCTGAAATAGGCGTAGAAGGACGAGACAAAGCTCATTTTCAGCCCCTCAATGTGAGAGACAAAGGGTCCCCGAAAACCACATTTTAAGGCTCTAAAACCAACCGTTTTTGAGATATTCCCAGAAAACTAATTTCATTTAATAAACTAATGAACGCATGCAAGCCGGTAACCATGGCAACAGAATCTCAGAGGTCCATCTATTGCTGTAAGACGCAATCCAATTCCATTAATTACTTTAGTGTGAAAGTTTGCAAACGGACAGAAGGTTATCACGGAACCAAATTAAGCTGTAACATTCATCAATACATATGTATAATGCGCTTAAGGGGGTCAAGGGGTACTCTAGAAATTTTTCACGCGATTTATACCTGCGGGTGTGGTACGGCAGGTCTATTATATTCCTATCCCTATATTATATTAATATTAGTATTATTATATTATGGCGTACCACGACGAGACAAAGCCCCTCGGTGCCAGAAACAAAACTCGGGGGCCCTAAAGGGTCCTCGAAAACTACATTAAAAGGCTCTAAAACCAACAGTTTCTGAGATATTCCCAGAAAATTAATTTAATTTAACAAACTAATGAAGGAATGCAAGTTGGTAACCATGACAACAGTATCTCAAGGGGTGACATCCAACTTTCCATCTATTTCTGTAAGAAGCAATGTCACTCCATTTATTACATTTCTGTGAAACTTTGCAAATGGCTATAAGGTTATCACGGAACCAACTTAGAAGAATTGCTGAGTTTTAATTCACCGGCCGTGAAAGCCAATATATCATCTTTTTAGATTGTATAATTCATCAATGCAATTACGGGGGTCAAGGGGTAACCTAGAATTTTTTCACGCAATTTTTACGTGCGATATATAGTGCAGAAGGTCTATTATAACAGCAACATTATTTTCAAAAAATCCTGAATTGAATCAGCATTTTTTGCAGCTTTTAAGAATGTGGGCCATTTGAGGCTAAAGAACCTGTGTATGGGGACCTAACACAACGTAGAGGGTCATTTTTTATGTGACGTGTATTGCATTTCGTCTACAAGGCTTTCAATTTTATTTCACGTCAGGAAGTAGGCCTACACGTCAGGTGAAGTTGTTTGAGAGCACATTTTAACTAATCCTTTTTTTTTTTTTGTCGACATACTGGTTAATCGTAAGGATGATTTTGTTTGATATTGTGTGGTAGATATACCCATATTTGGATATCTGGGTGATATGTTGCAGGCAACAGAATTGTCTGTCTTTCTGTGTATCGTTATGTACGCCTATAACTCATGTTCGGATGCTTGGTGCATCGTAAAAATAGGTATGGATTCCATGAAAGTAAATACACCAATCATTTATAAAACTCTTCGCCGTACTTTTCATACAGTAGAAGGGTGGATATAGGGAAAAACTTCTCACAATACATGCTCAAATAGGCGAAATATAAAAATTATCCTAGAAGGACGACCAAAGCATATGTTGCGCTTCTCAATGTGAGACACAAAATTCGGGAGTCTATAAAGGGCCTCCGAAAACCACATTTTAAGGCCCTTAAATTAACAGTATGTGTGATATTCCCAGAAAACTAACTTCGTTCTGATAAACTTATGAAGGAATGACAAACCGCTAACCATTGCAACAGTAGCTCAATTGATAATGTCTGGTGTTAACACCGAAGACCGTTCGAAGAACGGGTACTTCTGCTAGTATTTAATAAAGTATAAAGAAAAGCAGAGGTAAACGCTATTTTTTCATGATATTCATGTCGAGGAAAAAATGAAATGTACACAAAATGCTATTCAACAAATTTTAAGCAATTATTAACAATTACTGAAATTAGTAAGTTCCGTTAAAACATACATTCGGTCAATAATCTCCCCTTGCATTTTTTTATTTCTCCTTCAAACAAAGCCATGTAATAACATCACGTTTACTCGTTCTGTATGGTCTGTAACTATAACCATTCAGTAAAACACACGGCTTACTCTTCTCCGTTTCAATAAACTCCATAACGATACAGAACACGGTTAGTAAACAGAAAAATATTGAACACTGTGGTTGCAGCTTAAGAGACCAAAGAGAACTGACATATGACATGTACCTCAACATTGGCAAGAGTGGTGGAAGTGAAAGGTGAGGAAATCCCCAGGGGAGTTACAACCGGATCGGTCTCCCAAGAAAAGTGACCGCAATCTGGACGCTGGAATGTTTATAGCTCTTTCCTAAAATGAAAGTGACCGCAATCTGGACTGATAATGAGGTGAACGCAATCCGGAATGGTCGCAATCAGGAAGACACCGTAGCAGATATACTTAATGTTTGCACAATTAAATGACTATAGAGTAACAGATTAGAAAGCTGTCAGGAGGACGTTTTCCTCTCAATAAATCCACGTAGGTGAACAATCCACTTCAATGGATCTCATCATGATTTATAGTTCTGGAGTTTTACTGATAAAGTGAAGTTATCTTGCTGGAGCGTATGCTAGTCATCTAAACGATGTGAGTTTGACCTTGGATGACTTGTTCCCTCAAAGTGCACGAGTGATGATCGTGTTACCGCATGCACTCGCCGTGCATGCCTTGCCACTCGCCACCACTAGCGAGCATGCAGCACTTCGTTGACACAAGCCGACACAAGCTGTCCTGACACCTTCGAGCATAAATACAATAGAGTGCGCATTGCCACACTGCGCCTGTACTGTGACGTGAAACCAACATCTCGATCAGCTGATTAAAGGGTAAGCAGAGGACCTCGTAATGGAAGGTTATAGGAGTATGTGGGAAAATGATTTTTAATGAGGGTTTAAACATACATTTTCGTAATTTATACGGCATTGGGAAAAGCATCGCATGTTTCTTTACGTACCGGAAGGTAGCAAAGCTTAAGAATGTAACATATTTGGTGTTAAAAGTGGTGTTCCGTAATACTCATACATCCAGGATCCCATCTTGTAAATAAATAATAACAAATCCAACTCTGAGAATTAGGCCTACTGATTTTTGAACAGAATTGTGTTTGTATAAAAAGTGGCTGTCGTGTTCCGTAATGCTCATACATCCAGGATCCCCTCTCGTAAATACTTAATAACAAATCCAACTCTGAATTAGGCCTACTGATTTTTGAACAGAATTGTGTTTGTCTAGCTGGCCATTTTTGATTGTGCGCCCGAAAGCTCTAAACAAGTTCAATCTATTAACTTACTACATCATTTCCCAAATTAATTTTCATCATTAGAAAATGTATTTTGGCTAATTTTAGTACCGGTACGTAAGAACATTTTATCGTACGATGAGCTCTCATTCAGCATTACCCTTCCACTTCAGTATTTTATGAAAGTGAACAAAACAACTTGGGAAAATGGAAATAAGGAAGTCTATCGATTTAGTAAGCGTTGGTTTTAACAACTATGCATTACATTTCCTACATAGGAAAATATTTTAATCAATGAACTGTTTTTAAATTCAATTTTCCATAAATCATTGAAACCTTCGCAAAAATAACCCAGAATTTTGAAATTCTACGAAGAATTGACTAATTTAGGGATGCAATCTTAGAAGAATCTCAAAAATCCCTCAACCAAACGCACTGTCCATAACTTACGTTTAATATTTATTATCGAAGACTACACCGTCACATCTGTAGCACAACCTGTAATTTGACACTGAACATGATTGACGACTGCATTGTGTAGTCCACACTACATTTAATCCAGCATAGGGACATAAAGCATTTTTATGTTCAGAGATGCATTTAGTAGCAGTCTCAACAAAACACCAAGAAAAACGTCTAGCCTATGGACATGTAAATACAGGCCTGTTCAGTGGAGTAAGGGATAGGGTAAATTATAATAATTTATAATAAATTCCAACATTTCCATGTTTAATTATTTTTCTTTCATGTTTCGGAGTTAAGAGGAAACGTAGGCTGAAGAAATGCAAGTAATTAAGTCACGAATTTTAGGGTTATTTAACAATGAATTAACATACGTATGGAAAGAAATGCCTGGTCCTTTTTTAAACGTCTCCTTACATCCATACGCTACACAGTAATACACCATTTTGACTTAGTAATGAATAGAACTCACTTTAAATAACCCAATTCTATCATCACGTGTAGTATATCAGTGCTCTAAACTACCCGCAGTTCCCTTTAGTCAGCTGATCGAGATGTTTGGTTTCAACAACGTGACGTCATCTAAAAGCCTGACACTATAACTGCTCCGTGCGTATACTGAAGTGCTGCTGTAAGCGGACGTTCCGAGAAGCTGCTACATGCCGCGATCAGCTGAGTTTTGATGGACATCGAAAACGTGCGAGCATATTATTTTATACAATAACGATGTCAAAACGTTGTGTTGGTTGAAATAATAGATATTGTTACACACAGAACAATGTAATATTCTACATAGCTTCCCTTCACGAACTCACAACATTTATTTGAAAACGCGGTGGATATTGACGGTGAATCGCAAGCAGTAAGTTTAAATTGTGCACTTGGGATTAAATTAGCCTATCTCTAACTAGGTTTGTTGATGTTAAAAGATAGTTTGGACTTTCAGCAAACGTTTGATCTCATCGCTTTGGAAAACAAGTTAACCTATGGGTCAAAATACGCTTGCGTAGGCCTACTTAGGCCAAACTGCTTCTGAAATCCAATTTAAAAGCTCATCATCTCGGTCCCATTACAAAACTTTTAGATATTTAGATTTTTCTAGGGATCTTGGGGACATCAGCTTCACTGGTACCTAGTTTTAAGTTTCTGGGATACCTGGAAGTGTTGCATTAATCATGTTTAATTTCATTTTTGTATTTACTACACATCGTTACACCGCGACATTACCTCCTTAATATCTCGGAAATTTTCCTCAACACATCCTTGATGTTTGATGTTAAAAGTTAGTTTGGACTTGCAGCAAACGTTTTTGCTTACGAAAACTATAGTTCATCGCTTTGGAAAACAAGTTAACCTATGGGTGAAAATACGCTTACGTTCTTACGCCGAACTGCTTCTGAAACCCAATTTTAAAACTCATCAGCTCGGCCACCTGGCATAACATTTAGATACTGTATTTAGATTTTTATAGGGATCTTGGGGACATAAGCTTCTCTGGTACCAAGGTTTAAGTTTCTAGGATACCCGGAAGTGTTTCATTAATTCATGTCCATTTTCATTTTTGTATTTATTATAGGCTACATCATTACACCACGACATTACCTCCTTAATATCTCGGAAATTTTCGTCAACACTTCCTCAGGGTTTATGTTAAAAGTTATTTTGGACATTCAGGAAACGTTTGAGTTCACAAAAACTATAGGTCATCGCTTTGGAAAAAGGGTTAATTTACGATTGAAAAAAAAATGCATGCTTACACCGTTCTTCTCCTAAGCCGCCATTTAAAATCCCTCCAACTCCGTCCCCTCGAAAAATTTAGAATACTTTAGACTCTTATAACGATCTTGTACTAAGTTGTACTTCACTGGTACTAAGTTTCATGTTTCTAGGATGTCTGAAAATTCCTCATTGATTTTAGTAATTTATTTTCAGAATGTACCTACACATCGTTCCACCTCGGCCATGGTAACATACTCGAGCTTATAAATTTGGCCACTCACAGCGCGGCGGTGCATTTCTCACCCCAACACACGGAGCCAATACTTAAAAGCGGTAGACCCAGCCAGCTTATACGGCCGCGGTTAAGGCTGCAATGGGGCGCTGCAGCGATTCGGAGATGGCTCGATTCCCGGCGCTGACAACGGTCATCCTGAGTATAACTTTCCTCACTTCCGCTGGGGTAGTACCTTATTTCAAGTCCATAAGTTTCACAAGAAAGCTTCGCGAACGTGAAGCTAACAATCTCGCAGAAACTTTGCACACATTGACCCTGATAGGTAGGTGCACGCGCTGACTTCCCATATACCCTCCAAACAATCGCAACACTTAGCAGGTTGTTAATGGTGGTACATGCTGAGGGAAGTAGTTGCAGCAGTGCGATTGGTCGGCGAGGATACCGCGCACATCCGTCCCTTGTTAGATCCACATAATTAAAGTTACACGCACTACTACAGCCATCACAATGACAGCAGCAACAACAAGAGTGAACAGTTTCCGGTTATTGGGATTGTTTTAAAGAGCGAAGTATCTAGGTTATCACCCACAAATAGAAGTTTATTTTGAATCATTCCAAGCGGATTTAAAGTAGAGAAAATGAGAATACGCAGGGCCGCGGAGAGTGAGCAAGGACTAGGATTTACGGAGCTTTCCATTCCGTGACATCCTGGTAGTATCAAGTTTGCATTTACATTTTTAAAGCATTCCCCCTCGCAATCTCAAAACAATTTTTACGTTTTAATTTTAAATGTAAATTTTAAGTCTCGTTTTCGTTGTATCTGACCATATCAAGTAGAAGTTATCTAGAAATATTCCGCCCTATAAGGGTTTGACAACTTAAGAAATTTTACTACTTCTCTTGCAGAGGAAATATAATTTGGCATAATGGCTATTTACGAAACTAAGGTTATGTTTTCTTGATAATGTTTTGTAGTTTGTAACTGGATTCAGTTACAATGAATATAGACCTACCAGAAGATTAAAAAAACAAACATTTGTAAATTAAACTGGGTGAATTGGTCTACTCTGGGCTCTTCCACGGCCCCAGGCCTGTCGGTACTTATGTCTGTTTCTTGGACAAATTGCTCTATAGAAATTTTCAATTCACCATACGACGCCTACTAGATTAATATTGCTCTACTGAAGTTAATGTTAAAGACTAGATTGTAGGTACTATTCAATTATTTTGAAATTAAAACAGTGCTAGAACCGCCTCTGGGCACACGATCGTGAATAAAATAAACAAAAGGTAAAGTCACACAAGCAGGTTGTCGTCTTGATTCCTTCGATTGGGCACCAATTATGAGAAAGAATTCTTCCAGATGTGGAAGTGCAGTAGTACACTGTCACTAGCCATTGTTGTCAGTCAGAATCGCTACGCACTGAAATGCTAAATTTTCAACGAGCAGTCGTGCAGCATTTCCTTTGCACAGAAAGAAGTAATAGCCTAACTCCATGTTGACCCTCTTAAACGATTTTGCACTTAAATTTAATAAATGTTTCTGATGACTTGACGTTTGATTAATTCTGAGGGAAGAGTTACGAAGGTTTCTCAGTTCACAAGGAATAAATGCGCATTACTAGGCTAGTATTTGGAGTATTTAATACCACCTCTGCTATGAGAAATACCGGTATACCGCTCAGGCTAAAAAGCTGATGAAAGGAAAGTCGTTTTATTTACTGGCATAACACCTGTCAAACACGAAATATCATTACGGTGAGTTTATTAAATTATGGAAACAGAAATGGAACACATTAAAGGCTAAAGAAACAAATTTAAGCGAAAACTGGTATAAAAATCGATTTATCTTTAAAATCATAAACGGTTTTCAGAAAACGTTTATTTGGGGAACGATTTGTTAATAAACTTTTTCTCGTTTATTTATTTAAAAATGTTTAAACGTTTCTCAAGAAAACGTTTATTACACGTTTTACGAAACGCGGTTAGTAAGAAAACGTTTAACCGTTTAACAGGGAGTTCTAGTTCTGATCCGCCCAGAGTACAGTAGGTTTTTAGAACGAGCACAAAGAGATTCCTCGCTCTAATATGGACGGAGCTCGTTGCCGTGAGCCTTGTACCTTACTGGACAAAGGAAAGTTCCTTGTTGCTAATACTGTTCTGTAGGATTCTAAGATAATAATAATGCGTGAATCTACTGACACGGCTCCCTCGCAATTCCGCACCCTCAAATGCCAACTGACTGCGCCGGGATTCGATCCTGGAACTTTGGGCACAGCAGGCGAGAACGTTACAGCAGGATCCTAAGAACATCAACCATTATAAAACGGACCTTAAAGAAGATGCGTGGAAGAAAGTTAGTCCGACGGTAGATACGTACAATACAACTTTAAATCACCTGGTCCGTCTTTTATTCAGTACACCACCATTGTCGGGATTTTCGTTCATAGCCTAATAAGCATCGCAACCACCATTCTCGGGATTTTCGTTCATAGCCTAGTAATAAGCATCACACCACTGCATAGCGTTATCACCCACACTCCATCTTCACTGTACTGCACATAATTATAACAAAATTGTTCACTTTCCTCCCGGGGGTAGGGTAGGGAGCAGGAATGACAGACACACAGTGAGACACAAGCTGACCATTTGGACTTAGCATTTTCTCACACACTTGCTGCTGATATACATACAGTGCTCAAAAGAAGTTATGCATATTGCGATTTAGTGACTTGTTTATTTTTCTATGTGCATGTAATCACATTAAACACAACATCTGTCACATACAAAGGAAAACAACTCACACTCTGCTGTGCAAAAGAGACAGAAACACAAAATGAATAACAAAAGTGATAATGTGGTATTTGGTACACACGTCTTTTTCAAGCTGTAACATTTCGATACCGTGTATGGCCACCACGAGCTCTACAAAGGCATGCTTGCAGACGACGAGGCATACTGAGCATCAATGGATCCAACCTGGTTTGGGCAGATTATTCCACTCTATGATAGCAGCTTAAATCAGTTGCTGAATGTTTGTTGGGAGACTCGGGCGGTGCGAAATTGCCCTCTTTAAGATATTTCCATGCATGTTCAATATAGTTCATGTCGTCAGAATAGGCAGGCCGCTCCATTCCCCGTTTGCCATGCATCTAAAGGAACTGATTGACCACCCTAGCTTGATGGAACGAGCATTATCGTTCACTACTGTCGACCAAAGTATTATGTGGACTCGAGTTTGAAGGTTGTTTGTGAAGTAACCAATAGGTCTACATTGAATTCAATATCATCATCATTTTCGTCGTCCTATTTAACGTTAGTTCATGTAGGTTTGGAATTTTTAGTTTATATTTTAATATTTTTTTTATCGCAGTTGGAACACAAAAAGTGCCAGTTTTTAAGCGTGTTTCAACCATGCGTCACATTTAAGAATTATTATCTCAAAAGCCCGTCATCAAATCGAATCCAAATTTTAACACAATATACATTGGAATGTTTTATAACTGGTTTATTAATTTCAAAATTGCGTGTGTCCAAGAAACAAAGTTGTTATCATTTTTTTAAGGTAACTTTTTCTCGACTCGGGGTGGTTGGAAAATGTAGTTCTTGGTTGCGTTGTAATCCTTATTAGCCCAGGCATATTAAGTTTTAACCTTAAAAAAAAAATGTAAAGCTGAAATTTGGCATAGATGTTCCCTAGTACCCTAGTAACAAACCCTGAAAAGTCCCCATCTCTGCGGCGTACGCGTCCAAGTTTCTGGAGAGTTCAAAAGGGCCTAAATGAGGCCTAAGTGCCAAAAACAGCATTTTTGCTTCCTGCGTTCAAAATATTGATCCAAAATCAGTTCTAATGAGCTCTGATAGTAATAAGAGAAGGACTGCGTTAAATATAACGCTCTTATTAGTCGTAATTATTGCCATACATTTAAACAGTCGAGCAATCAAACATTTTTAGCTCAACTTTTCTCACGAAAATTTAGCTAATTTGTCATTAGCCGGGACTTATCGTGTAAACAGCTGCTGATAGCGACTAAAGACCCGAATTAAAAGTTATAAATCACACTTGTAGCTTTAAAACGATACATTGCCCATGTTCATACGTCATGATGATGATGATGATAATTGTTTTACGGGCCCTAACATCGAGGTTATCGGCCCCTAGTTCATACGACAAACAGCAGCAGAGATACAGATACAAATATAAAAGTGGAAGTGTGGCAGTCGCTTTCTGAACTGTTACGGCTGTGAGTTTGTGTCATCGCTCGCCGCATGAGTCACAACTGCCCCAGGGCTGGGCTGTGCCCTGCCTCGTGTATTGCGTGCGCCTTATGCAACAGGGCTACTAGGACAAAGGGATGGTCCAGAATATTCGTGACCCAGCCAGTGAAGGAAATCTCTAGAAGCCGTGTGTCCTGGACGATTCCAGAATTCATTGAGTCACCAGCCTGCTATATAAGCTGCCTCAAAGTGAGGGAACTCAGTTTTCTGTGGGTGTGTGTTTTTGAGCGAGTGCGACAGAAGTGTGGTGACGAAGTGCCGTGCGAGTTACGAAATCCAGTGACATTGTTTCCCCAGCTTGTGGACAGCGAAACAACGGATAGCGGATTATCGTAAGTAACTTTAGTTGGTGTACATGAGGAAGAGGTGCAGGTAGCTTCTGTCAAGGCCACCGGACTCATTAAGACGGTTTAACTTCTGTGGTTTGTTGACAAGTGAAAGGGGCAAGAGCGCTCAAGGAAGAGACTTGAGGAAACTGGAGTAAGGTTCTAATTGTTTGTAATTGCTGATGAGTGGTGTATGTTCTGGCCGCAATAAAGTTAATTATTTCATTTAAAGGAACAACCTGTGTTGTGCTTCAACCCACCGTAATCCAGTTAACAAAAGTGCCACTAGGGGGGTGGCACGTAACAACTGGTGTCAGAAGCCGGATTACGAACACAAGCACAACACCTGACGGTCCTGGTTTCAAAACCCGAGCAGGTCATTTTCTCTAATTTTCCTGTGAGTGCATGCCCTTTACAAGACAAACAACTAAGATGGAGGACGGCCAGAAGACTTTAACCAAGGACCTAACTGCCAAATTAGAAGACGGCCAGAAGAAGATGGAGGACGGCCAGAAGAATTTAACCAAGGACCTAACTGCCAAATTAGAAGACGGCCAGAAGAAGATGGAAGACGGTCAAAATAAGTTAGCGGATGACCTGAAGAAGATGGAGCACGGCCAGAAGAAGATGGAGGACGGCCAGAAGAAGTTGGCCGAGGACCTAACTGCTAAATTAGACGATGGCCAGAAGAATTTAACCAAGAAGATAGAGGACGGCCAGAAGAAGATGGAAGACGGGCAGAATAAGTTAGCACAGGACCTGAAGAAATTAGAACTGGGTCTGCGTGAGGAAGTCACGGCAGTGGAAAAGAAGTTCGACGCCTTAAAAGAAGAAGTTGCCGAGCTACGCCGACGCCCGCTGACGGGGGTGGAAGAGAGATTCAACGCTCTACAAAAGGAATTTGCTGAGCTGCGCCGACACCCGCCGACAGGGATGGAAGATAGATTCAAAGCCCTACAAGAGGAAGTCGCCGAGCTGCGCCGACCGGGGTGGATGAGAGAGTCAAAGCCCTGCAAGAGGAAGTTGCCGAACTGCGCCAACGCCCAATCACGGGGGTGGAAGAGAAATTCAACGCTCTTCAAGAGGAAGTTGCCGAGCTGCGCCGACGCCCGCCCACAGGTACACCGGGGACATCAGGAACGGGACAAAGCAGAGTGACGCCCCCAACCTTCGACGGAAAGGTCCCGTGGAGCACCTACTTACGTCAGTTCGAGGCGGCCTGTTCCATAAATAACTGGAACAACACAGAAAAGGCTACAGCTCTCATTGTAGCGCTGAGAGGTGACGCCCTTAACGTCCTTCAGGCCATCCCGACTGGATCCCAGGACTACGCTTCACTGATCGCCCATATGGAGTCCCGATATGGAGATAGCCATCTTCAGCAGGCCTACCAGATGCAGCTCCGGACCCGGGTACAGAAGAACGCGGAAACCCTGCAGGAGTTCGAGATGGACATCGCACGCCTCGTAAGGCTCGCCTATCCAACAGCGCCGGCCGACTTTCTGGAACAGATTGCGACGCAGACCTTCACCGACGGGCTACGGGACTCGGACACTCAACAGGCGCTGCGACTCGCGCGCAATAAGACCCTGGCAGATGCGCTGAGCCACGCACTTGAGATCGAGACGGCAAAACAGGTATATAGAATGCGCGCGCGTTGCGTCAGCTGGACGTCGACGAACCAGCCAAAGCCGACAAGACCAAGCCCCTGGCCGATGAACTGATGGAGGCGCTAGGCCGGTTCTTCAAGAGTCGCAGTACCACCAACAAAAACATAGCCGAAGAACATCCAGAGAGGCGGCCCAGAAGAGGACTACCGACCTACTGGACCTGCCGTAAGAGAGGCCACCTGAGCAAGGACTGCGGTGATCGCCGCCGCCAAGGGTTTCCGTCGGGACAGTCAGTCGTAGGGAAACCGCGCGGCCCAGGAAAGCAAGTATCAGCCAGCCTTGGGGGGCAGAGGTTGGCTTGTGACAGTCGTCAAGCCCCGGCAGTCCAGGTTCGTGTGACGAAGTTACGGAGGGACAATAGCAGCCTGATGGTCGACGGAGTCGTCAACGGAGAGAGCTGGCCCATGCTAATCGACACGGGAGCATCGAGGACCATCGTCAGTCCCACCGTGATCCCGAAGTGGAGAGTGCAACCCACACAAAGGAACCTCCAGCTAATAACCGCGACCGGAGAGACCGCACCGGTACATGGCGAAGCATCACTGGAGTTCGTCATTGGTCGACGGGCGATAAAGCATCCAGTGCTTGTGGCTGACGTATCAAATGAAGTGATCATCGGACTGGACTTCCTGGACCAGAACAACATCATCTTGGATCTGAGTACCAACACTCTGCACTTCGGAGGTGAGGAACTTGCTTTGCAACCTGCGCACGAGCCCATCACCGCACGACGAGTAAGGCTGAGAGAAGACGTCATCGTTCCCGCCAGGACGGAGGTCAGCGCTGCCGTAATTGTCGACGGAACTGCTAAGGGAGTGGCGGCTGTCGTCGAGCCAAAATATGAGGACATCCAGACAAAAGGATTGCTAGTTGCCAAGACTCTCATCAACACGACGTCTCGGCCTGTCCAACCTGAACGACTACGACATTACGGTTCACCGGGACACCAACTTAGGAGTCTGCGAGCCCGTTACCTGGATTGCCCGCATCACAGATACGACGGACGGACACCTGCAGACGGACAACCGAAGAAGACGCACACTGTCAGAAGAACTACAGAAGCTATACCAAGGATCCCAGGACCATTTAGACGAGGAACAATCACGCCAACTTCAGGACCTGCTACGCGAATTCCAGGACGTCTTCTCCGTGGGGAGCAAAGACTTCGGCAGGACAAGCTTGGTTAAGCACAGAATCGACGTTGGGGACAGCGCACCGATTAGGGCCCCATTCCGACGTGTCCCGCTCGCCAAGCAAGCCGAAGTCGACCGGATGGTAGAAGAGATGAAGGAGCAAGGGGTGATCGAGCCATCACATAGTCCTTGGAGTTCTCCGGTCGTGCTAGTGAAGAAGAAGGACGGTTCCACCAGGTTCTGCGTGGATTACAGGCGGGTGAATGACGTCACGAAGAAGGACAGCTACCCTCTACCCCGGATCGACGACACCCTGGACACCATATCAGGGTCGAGATGGTTCTCCACCTTGGATTTGAAGAGTGGCTACTTGCAGGTGGAGGTCCACCCTAAGGACCGCGAGAAAACTGCGTTCTCTGTGGGCAGCGGGCTCTGGCAGTTCACCGTCATGCCATTCGTTCTGTGCAACGCCCCTGCGACCTTCGAAAGGCTAATGGAGTCCATTCTGAGGGGACTACACTGGAAGACCTGCCTGGTCTACCTAGACGACGTCATCGTTCTGGGGAGAAGCTTCGAGGAGCACTACAGCAACCTGAAGGAGATCTTGTTGAAGCTACGGGCTGCCCAGCTGAAGTTGAGCCCCAAGAAGTGTCAGCTCTTCCAGAAGCGGGTCCAGTACCTTGGGCATATCGTCTCCGAGGAAGGGGTGCGCACCGACCCAGAGAAGACCGCAGCTGTGAGGGAGAGGCCAGTTCCGAAGGACAAGTCCCAACTACGAAGCTTCCTGGGACTCTCCACTTATTACCGTCGCTTCGTGAGAGGATTCGCCAACATCGCCAAACCTTTACATCGACTGACTGAGAAGGACCAACTCTTCACGTGGACAGCAGAATGCCACAGTGCCTTCGAACAACTCAAGCAGGCTCTGTGCACCGCGCCTATTCTGGCCTACCCCAGACCTGGAACAAGGTTCATCGTCGATACCGATGCCAGCGACTTTGGCATAGGGGGAATCCTGTCGCAAGTAGTGGACGGCGAGGAGAGAGTTGTGGCCTACTTCAGCAAGGCCTTGTCAAAGCCAGAAAGGAACTACTGCGTCACATGGAAGGAGCTGCTCGCCATCGTGAAGACCATTGAACACTTCCACAAGTACCTGTACGGGCAAGAATTTCTCATCAGGACCGACCATGCATCCCTGCGGTGGCTCCTGAACTTCAAGCAGCCCGAGGGTCAATTCGCGCGGTGGTTAGAGAGGCTTCAACAGTACAACTTTGAGATTCAGCACAGGAAAGGCCAACTGCATTCTAACGCCGACGCCGTGTCACGAAGACCGTGCCCCGAAGACTGCACCTTCTGTGCCCGAAGGGAGGAGAACACCGGGATACAGTGCCGAAGGACTACCGTGGAACTTCAAGGGAGCTGGAGCCGCGAATCTTTCACGCGGGCACAAGCAGTAGATGATGACCTGGGACTGATAGCCGAATGGAAAAGGGCTTGTGTCCCCAGACCCGGGTGGAACATTGTGAGTGACTGCAGCCCAAAGTTTAAGTCCTACTGGGCACAGTGGGACTCGCTGATTGTAAGGGATGGCCTCATCTGCCGTACCTGGGAGAGCACCGACGGGAAGACATCTCGGGAACAAGTCGTCGTTCCAAAGGCTATGACGGAGGAAGTCCTGAAGGAAGTTCATGGATGATCATCTGGTGGACACCTAGGGATAAAGAAGACCCTGGAGAAGCTGAGAGAGCGGTTCTACTTGATCGGATGCCGAACAGACGTGGAGAACCACTGCGCGAGGTGCCACGATTGGGCAGCCAGCAAGGGCCCAGGACGAAGACGACGGGGTCCACTGAAGACCTACAACGTGGGCGGCCCCATGGAGAGAGTGGCTATCGATGTTGCTGGGCCATTCCCGTTAAGCGAGGCAGGGAACCGCTACATATTAGTCGTCAGCGACTACTTTACCAAATGGCCGGAGGCGTATGCGCTCCCTAACCAAGAAGCCGCGACGATTGCAGAGACCCTGGTGAAGGAATTCGTCAGCCGGTACGGAGTACCCCTGGAGCTGCACTCCGACCAAGGGAGGAACTTCGAGTCGCAGGTGTTCCAGAACCTATGCCAGCTGCTGGGAATCCGGAAGACAAGGACAACGCCGCTACACCCTCAGTCCGACAATCGCACCATCGAGAACCATCTCCGAATAGTCGTCAGCGAGCACCAGAGGGATTGGGACAAACATCTTCCACTATTTCTCCTGGCCTACCGCGCCGCCGTGCATGAAGCCACCGGGTGCACACCAGCCCGGGCCATGTTTGGGAGGGAGCTCCGTCTACCTGTCGATCTTGCCTTCGGCCGACCTGGGAATGATCCGATCCCGATAAGCCAGTATTGTCAAGAACCGGTCGACCAACTGGAGGACGTGCACGCGTTCGCGAGGAGGAAACTGCGGATCGAGACCGACCGAATGAAGACCCGATACGACCAGCAGACGGATGCCGGCGGATTCCACGAGGACGACCTGGTCTGGCTCTTCAACCCATTACGGAAGAAAGGCCTGTCACCCAAACTGCAGAAGTCCTGGGAGGGCCCGTACCGAGTCGTGAAACGGATCAACGATGTCGTCTACAGGATCCAGCGGAGCCCGAGAGTGAAGATGAAGATCGTGCATCGAGATCGCCTGGCAGCCTACGGAGGGACACAGACGGACCAATGATTGATCGGGACGATCAGCCTTTTTAGGAAGGGGGTGGTGTTATGGCTGTGAGTTTGTGTCATCGCTCGCCGCATGAGTCACAACTGCCCCAGGGCTGGGCTGTGCCCTGCCTCGTGTATTGCGTGCGCCTTATGCAACAGGGCTACTAGGACAAAGGGATGGTCCAGAATATTCGTGGCCCAGCCAGTGAAGGAAATCTCTAGAAGCCGTGTGTCCTGGACGATTCTAGAATTCATTGAGTCACCAGCCTGCTATATAAGCGGCCTCAAAGTGAGGGGACTCAGTTTTCTGTGGGTGTGTGTTTTTGAGCGAGTGCGACAGAAGTGTGGTGACGAAGTGCCGTGCGAGTTACGAAATCCAGTGACATTGTTTCCCCAGCTTGTGGACAGCGAAACAACGGGTAGCGGATTATCGTAAGTAACTTTAGTTGGTGTACATGAGGAAGAGGTGCAGGTAGCTTCTGTCAAGGCCACCGGACTCATTAAGACGGTTTAACTTCTGTGGTTTGTTGACAAGTGAAAGGGGCAAGAGCGCTCAAGGAAGAGACTTGAGGAAACTGGAGTAAGGTTCTAATTGTTTGTAATTGCTGATGAGTGGTGTATGTTCTGGCCGCAATAAAGTTAATTATTTCATTTAAAGGAACAACCTGTGTTGTGCTTCAACCCACCGTAATCCAGTTAACAAAAGTGCCACTAGGGGGGTGGCACGTTCAGAACGAACGCCCATTTACGCTGGTGGGCTCCATCTATTCACCTTTGCTGACACCATTTTGTATCTTTGCTCAAGAACTTTTGGGATGGTATTCCTTTGTATCCAAGTAAACTAGCAGAAACAGTTTGCATAGAACAAAACGAGTTTAATGCAGTTAGCAGTTAAACGTACATTCATAATATGCATAATGCAAATAATAACAAAACAAAGCTTAAAAAGCTTTCTTTAGACAAAGAACACTTGCAAAACAAAGCTTACATCGGACTCAATCGTCGTCCTCATCGTCTGAGCCATCAAATGTTACCTTGCCACATGCTTTTCCACTGCAGTGCCCACACATTAAAGATTATTCTAAACCGGAACATACACACTCACACCGGCTGCCACAAGAGCTCTTGCAGTTGCAGGACACCAAATGGAGGAGATGATCTGGAGCAGCTGGTAGATGAGTTACCACTGGTACTAAAGCTGAGTGTTGGATTTTCCATCCCCTTTGGGTCGGGCCCAAAGAAAATCCTAACCATTCTTGAACTTGCAAATATAACCGCAGAGAATGATGTTGCATGCCACCGAAGTCGGCGTAAGTGAAGCCAGCTGAAATGACGCTGTGACCGGTTGTTTGGCAATTTATGGGCTGTATTTCACTACCCGAAGTTCGTCAAGGCTTTTGCATTCCGATTTAGCACTATCGTAGAGACAAATGGCGAACTTCTCTCCAGCTGATATTATGGCCATTTCATCTGGAGCCGTAGAGACGAATATCTTCATTTCCTCGCGTAAAGATGCGGAATCCTTCAATATTTTCCAGGCTTGCTGTTTGATGTACTCTACCCACAGCTTTCCTGTGCGAGATTTCCGGCTCATTGAAGAAAATGTGTCATGAAGCGACTCATTGAGACATTGAAGGCAAGGTTATGATAGCAAGTCGTTGGCGGTGCCTTCTTGGAATGCGGTAAAAAGCGCCTGTATTTCGTCCTTGTCATCCTTCAGCCCGTCGTTCATGTTGAGTAACATTGTCCCGACAGCCTGTTTTGTCAGAAAATGCGCTCTGAGGGTCCTACAACATGCACAGTTTCACGTTATTGATAAAATTGAAGGCATAACGTAATCATTTTTAAGAGCGAGCTAATTGCAAGCCTACCTAGAATATGCGTGTCCAGACATCATGTGAGTCACTGACGATTTAGCGTATATTTCCGCCCAGAGCTCCTTCAAACTGCTTCCATTCATCACGTAGCTGATTGCCCCCAAGAAACGATATTAGAAGGTGAAATCCGCCTAGACGAACAACCACGTTTTTGAGTTCCTCTGAAGTGTCCGATGCGACTATCTCTGCAGCTTAGGGGCTGGTCAAAGGTTACGAAACAAGTGCTTTGTTTCAGTTCCGCGTACTTCTTGTGCCAACTTCAACGCGGAATATGTAGTTGATGGATTGCTCGGTTCCAAGTTAATGAACGGCAGTGCCTCAACTGACGTCGTCTGGGGAGCTGGTTGAGCATGAGCAGACAGTGACGTCTTCATAAAGTCATTCCACGAAACGGGTAAATTAATACCTGACCACCGTCCAGATAACCACAAGGAGTCCATCATCGACGCAATAGCCACAGAGTTTGGGGCTTCCACCGTTAACTCCTTAATCTTGACGTCCTTTGAACCAGGAGAAGAGGGCTTCCGATACCAAGAAATGTTGAACTTTCCCATCGCCGCAATCACACCAGCATTAGGAACTTCTCGTGTACGTGGGAGTGGAGATATTTCACTGTCAGGCGCTGGACCTGTGCACTTGATGCCTCCCATGCAGTGAAATGTGTTTCGCCTATCCAATGTCCTTAATGTTAAAGTCAGCGTTGTCAAAGCAAAACTGCGTGACCACTCCAGCATTCGGGATTGGACGTTCTTCACGAGGCGCTGAAACTTCGTACCTGTGGACTTCTGCTACATTTACTGAAAATCCAAGACTGTTTAGAATTTAGATATGGCTGGTTGGTTCTTAAGTTAAGGGGCTGCGACAACGCGGTCATGTAGCCCCGTGTACTATGGGTGTGTGTAGAAACTGCCTGATAACCGGTGTTAATTGTGATGATTGCATTAGTGTGTAGGCTATCTGTTTTAATTCAAGTAAGGGCTGCAGACGATCAATTTTCAAGTAGTTCCTACTTTTGCCGCCAAACGCCACCGTCAACGACTCCTAGTTCAGAATTTAGCTACCAGACGTCACCGCAGTCGGCTCTTGGCAACGAACTAGGAACCTAAGAGCGTTGTTTACTTTCTTAACCTATAAAATTTAGCTTCACAAAGGTGTAATTAGTGGAAGGTTCGTTAACATGCCATAAATCTATGACATGGGACCGCCGGCTTTACTTCCCCTCCGAAGCTGAATTAATTGTTTCGAGTATTGTTGGCCTGCTCCGACAGGCCGAGCGCTGTCACCTAGAAACGCGATCGGGTGCTTTTCAACAGCGGTTATGCTTTGGGACCGTAACTCGGTAACCGTTTCCCGCATAGACATGGGTAATGTAGCAATGTAAAGCTAAAAGCATGCTTATAACTTTCATTCTGGGTCTTTAGTCAATATCAGCAGTTGTTTAAAAATTAATGACCTGCTAATGACAAATTAACCAAATTTTCGTGTAAAAATTGTGCTAAAAAATGTTAAATTAGTCTTTTTTTCCTTCATCAAGAGCAATAATTAGGCCTGATAAGTCCGTTATCCTACTAGTTCATTTTTATTAATTGCTAAAGCTCGCGAGAACTAAATTTGGATCAATATTTTGAACGCAGGAAGCAAAAATGCTGTTTTTCGCTCTTAGGCTCCATTTAAGCCCTTTTGAACCCTCCAAAAACTATGACGTGGACACCGCAGAGGTGGGGACTTTTCAGGATTTGTTTCTAGGGTACTAGGGAACATCTATGCCAAATTTCAGCTTTACATTTTTTTTTTTTTTGAGGTTGGCCGTGTTTTTTGCATATAATGCCTGGGCTATATAAATCAAAAGGCTATGCTGTATGACTGTGAAATATGGAAATTAATTTACTTATTTTATATCGGTTTGTATTTGTACGGGAAAATAAGACATTGTTCAGCAGCTAGCCGATACTAGGTAAGCTGTACAGCGTTGCCGAGATGGAGCCCATCACGTGACATGGCGCGCCTCGCTCGGAAATTATGCGCTCCATCTCGGCAACGCTGTACAGCTCTCCCCGCATCGGCTAGCTGCTGAACCAATGTCTTATTTTCCCGTGCAAATACAAACTGATATAAAATAAGTGAATTAATTTATGTGTGTCACAGTCATAGAGCATAACCTTTTGATGTATAAGGATTACAACGCGACCAAGAACTACATTTTGCAACCACCCCGAGCCGAGAAAAAGTTACCTTACAATAACGATAATTTTGTTTCTTGGACACACAAAATTTTGAAATTAATAAACCAGTTATACAACATTCCAATGTATATTGTGTTGAAATTTGGATTCGATCTGATGACGGGGTTTTGAGACAATAATTCATAAAGGTGACGCATGGTTGAAACACGCTTAAAAACAGGCACTTTTTGTGTTGCAACTGCGATAAAAAAAATATTAAAGTATAAATTAAAAATTCCAAACCTACATGAACTAACGTAAAATAGAACGACGAAAATGATGATGTAATTGGATTTTATGTAGGTCAATTGGTTACTTACAACCTTCAAACTCGAGTGCACATAATATTTTGGTCGACAGTAGTGTAAAGCCCTCACTCACTGTGGCAGCGAAACCTGTAACGACAGGTTCAAGGATGTTGTCTCTGTACAACATACCAGTCATGTTACCGTGGATAGGGATTAGAGGCGTACGTCGACCAAACATGATCACACCCTAAAATATGCCTGAAGCTCCTAGCTGTTGGTGGCGTTCCTGGATGAGGTCTCCATTGGTTTGCACCCATACAGTAGGAGCAATCGAGTGTGGCGACGAGTGGGTGAGAGATTTCACGATAGCCCCTGGCAGAACTCTGTCGCGTACAGCCTGCATAGCACTAGAGCCAGGCGGGTAGTCTATACACATGGGACTCACACAACCCATTACGGGAGAATTTTCGCACGGGTCCACTAGTTATTACTATTATTAGATATCGGAGACTGCTATGTTATTGTCCATCTCATAACGCAGTGATTAGCATTCTTGACTGTCACAGCGGGTGTCCGGGTTCCATTCCGGGCTTTGCCAAGATATTTAATTCTGGTCTGAAGGCTGCAACAGGGTTCACTTGGGCTCGTGAGGCAGAACTGAGAAAACAGAGGTTCGATTACCATCTCAACCATCCTAGATGCAGTTTACCGTGGTTTCCCACTTCTACTCCTGGCGAATGTCGGGATGGTAACTAAATTAAAGCCACGGCCACTTCCTACCCGAATCCTAGTCCCAAATGCATACACTAGTACAGCCATCCCAATGGCACAGGTTATCAGATAGATTCCACACACAACCAAATACAAGGGGCTACATGACCACACTGTCGCAAAGCCCCTAAATTAATCAACAACAACAAACAACTACAGTATATTTAATAGGTTACACACTGCTCAAATTATACAGATCATGCACTGCAGGAGGTAGTAGTAATCCTGGCATGAAGACATATAAATGTCTTTGAAAAATGTTCAACAGTCGCTATTACTTATAGGCCTAGCTTATATCTTGATGGATAACAAGGAACTGTGAGGAACTCACTTCCCGAACCCAAATCGCAGTAGGCTACTGGCAAAGTCGGTTGGCATTTGAGAGTATTTATTATTATTATTGTTATTATTATTATTATTTGAAGTGCCATTTCCATTTTAGGCTATTATTACGATGGGGTCGCCACTCCCAAAGGCATTTTATGAAGCTACTGCCAGCTATTATACAGGCCGCCCCTAACATGGGAAACAGACGCCCTTGCAGCCGCCCCTAACCTGGGAAACAGACCCTGCCGATTGATGCTGTACTCATACTATTCCCTGAGTACTGGGTTGTCTCTTCCGCAATCTCCACCGTTCCGAAGTCCATCTTCTCCGCTGCAGATTCCGTTGAGGTCTTCGCACGTAACCCTGTGCACGGGGCAGGAGAGGATTTGATCATGACTTTCATAGATCTAGAAAAGGCATATGATAGTGTCCCCAGAGAGAAGATATGGGAAACCATGGTTAAGAAGAGACTGGGAAGAGAAATGTTGGAAATGGTGCAAGCAATGTACAACAACTGCGTTAGCAGGGTACTGACCCCCAGTTGGAAAGACAGATTGGTTTAGGAACAAGACTGGACTAAGACAGGGGAGTGTGCTGTCACCTCTCTTGTTCATAATGGTGATGGATGAAATTGTAAAGGAAACAAAGGAAGCATATGGACATAAAGAAATGAAGTTACTGTTATTTGCAGATGATATTGTGGTCTGGGGAAGGAACACAGAAGAAGTGCAAAAACAACTAGATGCACTGAACGAAAATATTCAGAAGTACGGCCTGAAAATCAGTATAGAAAAAAGCAAGACCATGGTGATGACAAGAGGGGAAAGACAAGGAAAGGGCACTGTGAAAATTGGAAGTCAGAGTTTGGAAATTGTGGACACGTTCAAATACCTAGGAAGTGAATTGATGCAAACTGGTAGGTTGGACATGGAGATTGGCAGGAGAGTACAGCAGAGCAATGCATTCTATCAAAGTGTAAGAAAACTTGTTTGGGATAAGGAAGTACCAAGGAAAAGCAAGGAGGTAATGTATAAAGTGTACTATGTTCCCATATTAACTTATGCAGCTGAGACTTGGACCCTGACAAGCAGGCAAGAGAGTAGAATCCAAGCCAGTGAAATGAAATTCCTAAGAAGTATGATAGGAAAGACAAGGAAAGACAGAGTGAGGAATGAAGATGTTAGGAAGGAAGTTGGGATGGGAAAACTAAATGAGAGAATTGAGAAGAATAAACTAAGGTGGTTTGGACATGTAAAGAGGATGGAGGAAAATAGAATACCAAGACAGATGCTGGAGGCAAAGTGCAAGGGTAAGAGAGCAAGAGGAAGACCTAGAACAAGGTGGATTGATTCAGTGAAGAACAGCGTAAGAAAAAGAAATCTGGACTGGGACAAGATCGTGGAAGAAGAATGGTGGAAGGAAAGAGGAAAGTGGAGAAGTGCCATAAATACCCCGACCCGGCAGGAGCTGGATAAGGGGAAATGATGATGATGATGATGATGATGATGATATTATTATTATTATTATTATTATTATTATTATTATTATTATTGCTCATAATAGAGAGTTCTCAGTTGCAATCTGCTTTATTTTGCAAGAAAGATGATACTGTAGCGAAGAAACTCGCTCTACACCACTCAGTAATTAGACAGATTTTGCTGCATGGAAGTGAGAGCTGGGTAGATTCAGGTTATCTGACACATAAACTAGAGGTAACTGATATGAGGATTTCTTGAATGATTGCTGGAACAAATAGACAGGAACAATGACAGGAGGGTACGCGTAATGAATAGACAAAGACTAAGTTAGAAATGAACACGTTAGATGTTAGATATTCGCATG
The DNA here is from genome assembly GCA_946902985.2 of Meconema thalassinum. NCBI lineage: Eukaryota > Metazoa > Arthropoda > Insecta > Orthoptera > Tettigoniidae > Meconema > Meconema thalassinum. Next base: position 668,553,178 of record OX336389.2, on the reverse strand, counting down.
AACTGACTCGGATGGTGGGGCCATGCGATGAGAATGGTGAAGGAGATATTACCTCGGTTATAGAGGGTAAGAGAAGCAGAAGTAGACCTAGGAGGCGGTAGTTAGATTCAGTGTTGAATAATTTCAAATTGAGTGGTGAAGCAGAAGAGGCCGTAGTGCTAACTGTTAATAGGGGATCATGGAAGCGACGTGTTCGCAAACAGAGGTTTGCAGACTAGACAACACACAGACGGGAAAAATAGTCTCTAATGATAATAAAAATGAAATTATAATAATACTTATTGTTATTATTATTATTATTATATTATTATTATTATTATTATTATTATTGAACCAACTACGGTACAACAAACAGTGCAACAAATATTTTCTGAAGACGGTGGTGCTGGGGGTAATTGTTGCTGCGTATGAATCCAATACATTCATGAAAATACTGTAGAAACAAAAGACGGTTTGTTAGGAAAATGTGCTTCTGTGTCCAAGCTGAAGCTGCTACTGCCAGTGATGTGACCTCGTAAACCACAACAAATTACCCGGAGATTAAACAGACCAATCCTAAAAGTAAATAAATATGAATGTACGAAACTTAGCCCCTACTTTACTACCCAATGCAGCCACAGTATGAGTGAAGCATATAACAGAAATCTCCCAAAAAATACCTGGGCTTTGACTGTGTGTCAATTGTCAATGATCACGTATTTTAGCAACACCCTCACACGGACACGAAGGTGCTCTTGTACAAGTAGTACGTTTCAAGAAATTCATATAGGCCTAGTACGGTTTAAATATAGAAGAAGTGACCACCTCATGGTGTAGTGGCTAGCATTCTGCTCTGTTACATTTGAGGTCCGGGCTCGTTTCGCGGCTCTGCCAAGAAATTTAATTCTGGTCTGGGGGCTGGAACGGAGTACACTCAGCCTCGTGAGGCAAAACTTAGGAGAGATGGGTTCGATTCCTGCCTAAGCCATCGAAGGAGTTATTTTCTGCGGTTTCCCACTTCTTCTCCAGGCAAATGCCAGGATAGTACCTAAGTTAAGGCCACGGCCACACGCTAGTAAGTTACACCTATCACATCAGACAGATTTTACACACCCAAGTACACGGGGATTAAATGCCCACTAAATCGCGAAACCCTAATCAACATCATATATAAAAGGTCGCAGATATTATAGACCAAAATTGCACCCATTATAATCAGAAGGAAAAGAAACACAAAGAAACTAATTGCTCTATGAAATACAACGCCCTAACATTTAAGGAAACTTGTAATACGCAACTACTTTTACAGGTTAGCGTAATAATGTTCTTGTTAACTTGAATGAACATATAGACTAACATGGAAATTATAACTAAAAATATTTTACATTTTATTTGGAACCATAATTTTCTTATTCACTAATGCATCTGATACGTCTTGGAGTCGATTTCTTTAGTCATGAAGAATATTTGGAGTCTTTAACAACAGGTACGAAATTATAATGCATTATGATCATTAAACATTAAACATACGTATTGGTAAATAATGCCCCAAAAACTGAGGAAAAGATAGAGAAATGGTTCAGCTTAAACTGGCAATAAATTGCATATTTAAAACAATTAATTCCCCCTTGCCATATGGTAGAATGGATTTTTAACGCTACTGGGCTTCATTTCACTTTAAAAGGAAAACAGATTACATTATTGTACAACACCCACCCACTGTTCGTTAGAGCGAACATGCTCAAGTCAGATCGCAGAGGATCATTATTAGAGTAGGCTACTTGAGACTAGAAATGCCAGTGACTACTCACGTTCGAGTCCAAGTGATGTCCTCAGGCACCGGCCGGCTCACTTAGACGTGCAAAAATACGATATCTTCCCTTGAACCACGAGTTAACGTGAGAAATGAATCGTCTGCTGTCTAAGCCCCCACTACAATACCTAACTTCTCCCTCCTCTCAACGTACTACTGGATTCCGGTTCACCTCACCTGTGCTAAACCAATCGAATACAAGGTCATGATGGCATGCGAAAAAAAGGCCGACTTGGCTGATAAGGCATGATAGTGAGTTACATTGTCTGCTTACGAGGTGTCAGTCTAGTCCACAGCGAGTGTAAGGTTAGTGTATAGCTCCCAGTCCCGGTGGCGTACAAACAGTTTAGCCAACGTCTGAGTGAAATGACTGGATAGAATTATATATACCGAAGAATCACAATGAGTGAAACATTGATAAAGTACGATATAGTTTCCTCTCTTGTTAAGTTCACTGAATGGTTCAGTGGATTACTTGCCAGTACATTTTATTGTACCTTATCTCGAAGTAAACAGTGTAATTGCATGAAAATTTGTAGGTTTAGCAATTTGTGTAGAAAACGACATTTTTGTAAAAATTTGAAGGTTGGTGTCCCCAGTTTGGTACCCATCTCAATATGACGGTTGTTTTTTTTTTTTTTTTTGTGGGAAAACACCCTTACAATATTTGAAACTGCGCTTAACTGATAGAGTTTGAACTATGGAAATACACTAGTAACACAGTTATAGCGCACCAGACTTCACTATGGCAATAAATTAGTTACAAAGAACGACATTTAGCAATTTAGTAGACGTATAGAATATCCAGCATCAACATGAGCTTCCGATTGGGTCCAACTCTCACATCAGACGATGTTTGGTGTAGTGGTCAAGGGACCTACTTTATTTCTTATACGTATGAAAAGGATCGTCAATGTTTGTTATAAACATTGCATCTTATGCTTCTTATAAATTTAGAAATAAATATCTAGGCGAGTATTCTCCTTGATGCCATTGCGAATTTAAAGATGAAACAAAATAGCTGTAATATGACATAAGTGGCACTTTCCCAAGTGACATGTCATAAGGAATATGTTTATATTTAATGGAAGCTGTTTAAAATATGATTTTGTGATCAGCTACTCACTGCTGAAGGATAAAGATATAGCATGCGCTTGTTAGTAGCCTACGTGAAGGAAATAAGGAACCCACTACTCCAAACAGTCAATACGCAACTGTGCTAATGATAAATGTTGCAAGCCTCGCTCCGGGAGGAATATTCTTCCTCCGCGCAGTTTCGAGTTTCCTCTTTCCCTCAAATACGATTAGGGTCTAATATCGAAGTTTTCCTACAACCCGTGATGTTCCTTGTCAGCTTAAAGCTCTCTTCTCAGGCTCGCGGTGATAATGGTCAGTAACCAAGCAGTAGGACTACTGGATCAACAAACAACTTGTGGAAGATAGGATGTTATCAGCGTTTTCAATTAAGCTTTTTGGGTGACCGATAACTTATCTAAATAAAGTTACGTTCTCACTCACCTAATGCACAGTACTCTGTACGATAGGTCATCAGTCCTGGTTAAAAATAGCCTTCTAAACCACCCACAATACTTCCAGGATATGTGCGAGAAATTAACTACCACTACCAACAGATGAATGTGACTTATTATATCTATATATGTATCAAGAATGGAAATCTCTGCTATCTTCCGTATATTGGTAGATGCAAGTCATAAAGTAACTCATTTCAATTGCTGATCGACAAGTCGGGGAATCCTCGCTTACATCATGCGGTCAGTCTGCTTCGCTGTGCCTCCGTACCTCAGTCAACTGGGTTATTGTAATGCTTATTTTACACAAATACTTATTAAAATACCGCATTCTCTCGGATTAAGCAATGAGTGATCATTTACATAAAAGCGGGTGAATTTTCGCAAAATAATATTGTCATTCTGGACAAATTATTGAAGTTTTCTAAATGCCATGTTATGATTTTTCTTGGAGCAATGTGATATCCAATATCTGCGTCTCTGGAACCAATAAATTTTCCAATTCGGGACTGAAGTACATTGTGCTGTAGGGGGAGGGGGTACATTATATTATTTAAAGGGCCGGAAGACCAAACACGTATTTTACAGTTTACGCCACAGTTTTTGGCCGAGCAACTAACAACTCACGTATCAATTGCACTTGCTTGAGGCTCGCCGACTCTCCTCTGTATGACTGCGCAACCGGGGCTGACCAGCCAAAAACTGTGACGTAAACTGTACCGTACTATCTATATTATAATATATATTATATTATATACTCTTAGTTGAACATTGGGATTTAGAATAATAACCCATGGCACTACAGCCCATGAAGGGCCTAGGCCTACCAAGCGACCGCTGCCCAGCCATTTGGCCTGTAGATATTGGGGTGACGCGTGGTCAGCGCGTCGGGTCCCCTCGGCCGTTAATATTGGTTTTCGTGACCGGGGCGCTGCCTCACTGTCAGACAGCTACTCAATTGTCCTCACGAGGCTGAGTGCACCCCGTTCCAGCCCTCACGGCAGTTTCTAAAATCCGTGCGGAGCCGGGAATCGAACCCGGGGCATCCGGGTGCGAGGCAGGCGTGCTACCCAAACACCTCGGGGCCAGCCCCATTGAAATTTAGAAACATCTCAAATTTATTCAATATGTAACATATGGAATCCGCATACAAATTATAAATAATAATATCATCATTAGTACGAAATATTTAAAAAATGTTTGCAAGTTGATAAGAATCAGAGTTACGAACCCGGGTGTTGCTCTCATCCTTAAATAATTTGTCAGACATTTGAAGGCATTTTTAACACAAATTGATACCACGCGTTAAATCACGCACCACGACCGCGATGGGTAGCTGCAGCAAGTCCGGAGAACTGAGGCTCAAATTCCCGCGCTAACAGTGGCTATCCTGCGTGTGATATCACCCCGGGTTTTTCCACACTCCCTCCAGGAAAATGCCGGGATAATACCTTATTTCAAGTTCCGGGGTGCCTACCCCATCCCTGTCTCTAATACAGCTACATACACTACTACAGTCATCACAGACCATAGGTTATCACACGAGTTCAACACACACCCAAGCACACAGGGCGGATGACCAAGATGTCCCAACGCTGCATCTTGTTTTATTTTTTAACAATTATAGAAACAATGGAATTAAGAATTTCGCCACTTCTCTGTTATGAATAGTGTTATGTTTTATGCACGTATTAACTCGAAAAAATAAAGCCAACTCCGTACAGAACATGAATGCCCCTGGAGCAATGGAAGGTAGAGGTTTCCACTTTCGTGACATTGGCACTAGATGGGATAGAGTTGTCAGCTCCATGTCCGGCCGCCTTTGCCTGGTACTAATTTCTGTTGTACGCTGAGTGAACTCCATTTGCATTTCTGAAAATGGTAGTTTTGTTTCTAAAATCATTTACCTCGGTGGGAATCGAACTCACTTCCTTTCAGTTACAAGCCCAGCGCCTCTACCGACTGGGCTACGCAGCCTCCCTTATATATTCACTTGAGCTGGTAAAAATATATAAAGAAAAGGACGGTAAAATTGATGCACTCATAGTTGAGCAGGTGGAGTAAGAAACATCACAAATTTACTCGTAATTTTTTTATTTAATACTAGCGGACCCAAGTGTATAAACCACCCGCCTGGCTTTATTGATATGCAGGCTCGACGCAACATAGTTCTTGTTTAAACGCACTTTTAAACAAATTGTCGATACTTATGCCATCACAGAGCAATTCGTCATTGCTGCGGGTAATTCTCTTTCTTTTGAATGCTCATTTGTTACGATCGGTTACTTCTGGCACCCCCATGTGTATATGTCGTAGTCAGATAGTGAAATCCGTCATTTCATGAAAATCCTAGGCACTTCATGAAGAGCCGGCATATGATGTAAAAAGGTACAGTTGCACTATCTGACGCGTGGTTTCATGAAATGACTAAATATCGCCGTCACATAGTGTAATTCATTTTGTACATCATCTGACGGGAAATCCAGCCCGTCACTTCATGAAGTACCATAGCGGCAGCGGTGATCACGTGTGAGGGAAGTGAGACTTCCAAGAATAAATCAGATAAAAATGTGGACACTAAAGGGCTGTTATTTCCTCAGAAAGTGAACACTGTGACATATGGTACAAATGTCTAATGGTCTGGACTTCATTTATTCCCTCCCCAGCATCTTGCTTGGCCTTGCGCCTAGAAGGAATATTATGCTGCCGTACTGTGAACGGAAGAAGAACGTCGTTCAGATCCATTTTGTTTTTAAAACATGAGAGATAGATAACCGATAGTATAATATGACCTTATTTCGCTGTTCCACCCTTTAAAACAACAAGAACAAACTCAGTTACGGGCGCGTAATACAGAGATCTTGTACACCTCTTAGCAGCCAACTGTAATAATAATAATAATGTTATTGGTTTTACGTCCCTTTTAACTACACTGGCTTTTAGAGACGCCGGGGTGCCGGAATTTTGCCCCGAAGGGGATCTTTAACTTGCCAGTAAATGTACTGACACGGCTCCCTCGCATTTGCGCACCATCAAATGCCAGCTGACTGCGCCAGGTTTCGAACCTGCAACCTTGGGCTCAGCAAGCGAGAACGTTACCCCTGAGCCACGCAGCCAGACCAGCCAACTGTATTAGTGAACTTGTGGTCTCGGGGTATGGTGTTGGCTTCCGGATCACTACGTGGTGAGTTCGAACCCCACTGAAGGATATTTTTTTGCCAACTAACATTTTAATCTAGTTCAGTTGTTGCCTTGTTTTATAGTTGTTTTCTTGTATATTTATTTTAAGGGCTAGGGACATCTTGATCATCAGCCCAGTGTATTTGGGTGGTTGTTTTCTGATAACCTGTGTTTGCGTGATGATAGAAGTAGTGTGTGGGTAAAGAATTTGGGAAGGTGTCTCGAGACTTGAAATGAAGTACCATCCCGGCATTTGCTGAGAGGGTGTGTGAAAAGACCTGGGGGAAAACGCCACAGTCAGCGACGGGATTCGAACCAGCATATTGGCCTAGTCGTTAAGTAGACTTATGAAATCAACTATGGTTACCACGGATAGGAACATAATTATGGTCAACTTCGGGAGGAAAAACTGAGAAGAGTTCCATTCCTACCTTAGCCATCCTGGAATTGGGTTTCCGTGGTTTCCCCCTTCTCCTCTAGGCAAATGCCGGGTTGGTTCCTAACTTAACCACGGCCGCCTCCTTCTCAATCTTAACCTGAACTACAAATACACACAATACTACAAATACCATTATAATACTGATTATCAGACAGATTCTACACACTCCCAAGTACACAGGGCTGAATACACAAAAGCTTTACATTTGGTTGAATTAGCGGAGGGTTCATCTTCGAGAAAATCTCGAATTTCAGCCTATTTATTATAGACAGAAATATTTGAAAGAATGATTCTGCATTTTTCTTCATTGTGTGTATCTTACCTGTAAGTTATCGTTCCAGTTTTGTTGTTAATTCATTTGGAGGTCCTGGGTCACCTCAATCATCAGTCCCGTGTGATTGGGTGTGAATTGAAATTATATTTATATGATGACTGTAGGGGTGGGCGGACAATTGAACGAAGTTAGATGACGGTGCTATACAATGTGTATAAACATATACTGTACCAAGTTTCATTGCGTTTGGTTGGTTAAATCGCGAGAAACGTCTATTTAAACGTCGCAACTTCGCTTGGGCGCCATGTTGGTTTTGTAGTTACCAGGTTTTCAAAAAGTCATATCGGTAAACTTCTAGTAGTTCCCTTTATCACCGTACAAAATTCCAGTTTCGGAGATATTGAATGCTGGTGAAATATTTCGCTCAGCCGCCATGTTGTATTGGTGAGACGTAACAAAATTTGAAGGGCACGGTCGGGGTCGCCCAAAATAGTGCTATGAACTTACCGAGTTTCATTGAAATCGCTCCAGCCGTTTAGAAGTTATTAGGGGGACAAACACACACACATCCTCTCTCACACACACACGCGCACACACAGACAGACACACGGACAAAAGGTGACCTCATAAGCCTATTTTTTCATAAATGAAAATAGGCTAAAAATACAAATTACATCAGTGAAGGAAAGGGAGAAAAAAGATACACAAATGAAGAACAAAAAGAAAAACTACAAATGAAATTATGAAAGTAAGCATTGCAGATTAGAAAAAAATTCTGTACAAATAAAATATATAAAAATAAAAATACAAACTTCTAGAAAAAAAAAAGAGATAGAGAGTAAAGAGTATCCGGTATTTCACGATTAGATTTAGGTTTTTATGTGAAAATTAATTTCGAAAACCATAATAAACAAGCATTAATTTATTTCTTGGAATAGAACAATTAAATGAATTAATGTACGGCTTCATTGTGTCAGTCATTTCATGAAGTGCCGAATCAACAAACACCGGATCTTCATGAAGTGCCTCGGCTGATAATGTAAAATCATTTCTTACACCATCTGCCTAAATCGGTCCGTCACTTCATGAAGAAACGCGTCAGATGGTGTAACTATCTCTTTTTACATCATATGCCGGCTTTTCATGAAGTGCCTAGGATCTTCATGAAATGACGGATTTCACTATCTGACTACGACATATGTCCCACCACTGTTATGCGGGCTCGACGCGACACAGTTCTGGCAGGGGCTATTGTCTTGTTTAAACGCACTTCGTAATCAAAGAAATATATTTCCGTTGACTTTTCAAGAAATGCAAGATTTGTCCAGTACTACGATTTTAGTAGTATTAAAACGAATTGGAAAATGTTGGTACAAACCTCACCTTATAACTCGCCCTGGTTTAAGAGCTTGAGTTTTGTGAAACAAACACCTTAGCATATTATATACGAACGATGATACCAGACGTATATTACTAAGGCCCGGATAGTTATGTGATAAAATATTTTTTATTTAACTAAATATTTTCTATTTATTTACATATTTTTGCCGTTTTTATAAATAAATACATATTCTGGCGTATTTATTCATAAGTACTTATTTCCTATATTTGGTGGTCTGTTGTAGTCTACTCCTTAGATGACTGCTGCCCACATTTTGACCCTTGGCAATTCCAGTAATTTGCTTCTGTATTTCGTCAATGCACCCTTGTCTTTGTATTGCAGTAGTATTTCATGACAGGAACTCCTCGGTCATTAAGTATATCAGGGGGGGGGGGGGAGGGATGAAGTCAACAGTCTCACAGTCTCATTACGCCTCCAATAGTCCTTACCTTGACAGGAAATTTTACTTGAAATTACAGTGGTCTGCGAAACTTGTGAGTATTGACAGAGTGCTATGAAAGTTTATGAAGTGACCTTTTCTTCTGCTCTTTAGAATGAAATTCTAAAACCACACATACATGATTTCATATCGCGCGTCTGCAGTAAGTATTGTAGGATTCGGAAACTGAGGCAAGCACCGGTCTATTAATCGGAACATTTTATACTGTAGTCAGAATTATGGATTAGGCCTATTCAAGCAGCTGGACGTTTTAACTATATTTCGAGTAACTGGAGAACATAAATGTGATACAAATGTAGGAACATATTTTGGAAACTTAATAACATATTTTCCCCTTTTAAGCACATAAATAAGTACATAATTCTGAAAAGTTAAGAACATAATTATCCGTGCCCTGTATATTACATAAGGTGTCTGTATTCAAATTACGAGCAGTTAAAGGAAGAAAGAACTGTATTGTATTATATATTTTGGTAGCCTACTGAGACATACTGTAAAGGTAATTAATAAATTAACCACGAACAGTACGCATAACAGGGTCACAACACAGATATATTTCCATCAATTTTAGCTTGATTAGGCTTAAAGGGCTAAAAATTAAGAAGAAGAAGCAGTACATCATGAATTAATAGTTCTTGTTATAATACGTTGTGCGTCAGAAGTTTTGGTCGGCTATCTGCGCTCACCAGCAATGTTTTGAGTACCACAGGGGGCGTGCCCCCTTTATCTCAGCCGCGCCGCACTCTGTTCCGTTGTGAAACAACAGCAGAGTAAAGCAGTGGCGATCATTTAAAAGCCATGTTCGAGAATGAAATTAAATGCGACTTTTTACCGGTTCAACGTCTGAATTTCTTAGCAACAATAAGGTACTGTTCCTAAGTGTAGAAACCCGCATTATTTTGTTTTATGTACTGTATTAGCTTATTAGCAACCCGCCCCGGCTTCGTCCGGTATCTTTAAACAGGGCGATTAACGAGTAATGTCAAGCAGACTGCAGTACTCACGTCGACAAGTTATGAGAGTTTGAATTTTGATGCGAGTTAGTTAATACAGTCATCCAATAGTGAATTGAAAAAAATAGCACATAAAACAAGTCCGAGGCCTACCAGGCATAGGAAAATGGAAACTGAGTACATCTGCACCGAGTGAATTATACACTTGTCGCACTCATCAATCTACTGTATGCTTCCCTAGTACCACTTCATTATTGTTTGTTGTTGTAGTTGATTAATTTAGAGGCATTGCGACAGCGTGGTCATGTAGCCTCCTGTGCTTGGGTGTGTGTGTGTAATCTCTCTGATAACCCGTGTCATTGTGATGCCTGTTGCTTTAATTCATTTGAGGGTCTTGTGGCATTTTGGTCACCAGCCCCGTGTTGTTGGTGGAGCGTAATTTTAACTGATGCTGGGTAAGAGGTAGCCGTGGCCTCAATTTTGGTACCATCTTGATATTCGCTTGGAGGAATCCACGGAATACCACTTCTAGGATGGCTGCGGTGGGACCGAACGCACCTCTTCTCAGTTCTGCCTCACGAGATTTTGTGTACCCCGTTCCAACCCTCAGACAAGAATTAAATCTCTTGGCAGGGCCGAGAATCGAGCCCAGACCTGCGAGGTGTAGCCAAGAATGCTAGTCACTTCGCCACGTGGTGGTCCGTGTCACTTCAACCATACATACCTAGAGTAGCACTAATACAACAAAGTGCATGTATTGAGTATTTTCAACAATAAGACAAACATCGTGAGTGGGCCAATCTGCTAAGCTATACATAAGTGGTACATACCCTGTCCGACAACGGTTGGCGACTAAAAGACCAACTATCTTACGTGAAGCGTTCATTAGCACCAAGGAAGATGCCCTGGGCGGCGCGACCGACGCGGAGTGGCGTGGGGATTACCAATTAACTTCCGCACCTCACAATTCATCCATTCGACAATTAGGACGTGTGGATCCGAAACAGGATCTGCTGAAATTGTATTACTCCGGCGGGATGAAGCACCCGCACGGAAGGGATCACAGTATCATAGTGCCCGGCGGTGAGAGCGTATCCATGTGGGTGTTGCTCGATTCTGTGCAACTTTCCTATCCCGCGAGAGCTCATGCAACAGATACACATCCAGAGCGGTATTGCTCGACCCACCTGTTGTGTTACAGTACCACGAGAAGTCTATTCCTACTGTTGTATGATTTCCCATAATTCCTCATTTCTTTACGTTTTCGTTCTTATCTGCTACCTCTATAGCTAGATTCCTTGCAATAAGTAAGCTATTTCTAACATTTGCCTTGTTTCACAATGGTCTAGTCCCCATACAAATGTGAAAGGTAATTTGCTTCATTTCGTACCAGAACTCTGCCTAAGCTAGAATGTTCTGTTTCGTTTGGATCAATGTAAAACGCCAGAAGCCTGGAGTTTTCAGTGTTTCTTTTGCAGCACACTTCCAGTTTTGTTGTACTAGACCTAGGAAGTTCATGCAAATAAATGTATGCTTTTATGTAAAGGCAAATTGAAGAATGTTGGATATATTTGCGGATTACAAGACCTAATAGCTGAAAGCCTTAATTTGTTTCATTGCGGCCGTGAAATTTTATCTTATATTAAGTATGAACTGTTTATTTCTCTTATACACCTAATGGCAAAATTCCGGCACTCCAGCGTCTCTAGGAGCCACAGTAGTTAAGAGGAACGTAAAACCAATAACATTATTATTATTATTATTTTCATACTTTCGTATTCCCTTTATGTTAGTTTGTAAAATTGTACAGTTGCACACTCATGGTAACTGTTTTGGCCAAATCCCAACGGCGAGTTTACAAAAGTACATTTACAGTGGCGTCAGAGATTATAAGTTTTATTACGAGGTTAATCTACTAATTCCTTTGAGTTCTGGCTCTGTTTTAGAGAAATAGAGAAAAAAAAAGAAAAAAAAGAGAAAGACTGACTGTACAGTTACCAAAAGCGGACTTATCCTTTGTTTGGGCGATTAAATAAACGATTTATCACATATAAGTCATGAGGCTGACTTAGGGAAAAGCAAGTATTTAGAATTTTTGATTGCAGAGCCTTTCAATTATTTCCTTTTTATGTATGTATGTATGTATGTATGTATGTATGTATGTATGTATATATTTATATATATATGCATGTATGTATGTATGTAAAACTTTCCTTCTAGATTTCAGAGCAACCGGAGCTGGAGGTAGAATAGGATGATGATAAAATAATAATGATAATCCGTGGCATAGTGGTGAGAGTCCGACGCTACATTCTGCTATTACTGTATTATTATTATTATTATTTTTATTATTATTATTTAGTCCAGTGAGTGACAAGACGATTTTCCCAAATGGACTTGACTGTGCCAGGGTAGAAACATGAATGAATGATGGCAATGGTGAGACATTGGTGACGCTGATGTCTCATTGATAGCAATGAACTGAGCAGTTTGACGGTTTGGAGACTTACAGGTGAAACGCTGATAATCATTGGGTGAAATGTTTACTTATCATGCAAAATACCGATAAATTACAACATTAATTTTCAATATGTGGAATAGTGTTCTGATATCTTGCAAAGCGATGAGGAAATTTACCTTCGTCTGAAAATATTAGTCTACTTATATCGTTGTAGAATACGCCATTCCCGGCAGTAGCTTAAGGTACTAACTCACTGGCTCATACTGTAGTAATAACACCGTGCTTATGTTTCAGGGCTGCATGTCGTGAAGCTACTCTCGAGACTCGACATCCTTAGCATCACATCAATATCGTGTAGTCGCGCAGCACGACTGGACGGCTGGAAGTCTGTGGATCAAAGGTTCGAATTTTGGAGCTGACAGCGGCCATCCTAAGTGCCTCCAGACAAATGCCAGAATGATACATTATTTCAAGTCCCGGAGCACCCACACCAATCCTAGCCCTTAATAGTTATTTTTATACTGTTACTAGCAGTAGTGCCCGGCTTCGCCCGGTGGATTTATTTGTTTTATGGATGATAATGAATACTTCTACAGAACTGGCACAAGATACCTAAACTAACAGAAAAAAAAAACTATATTTAAATATAACTTTTTGTGGTGGCGGTGGTGGTGGTGGTTGTAGTGGGGGTGATAAGCAGTACAGTATGATGGACGTAACATTTAGATAATTTTCCCCTAATGATAATAATGATTATAATGAATAGGGAAACGGCTATTTACTAACTTCAGCACTGACACATGTAATTTAAAAACCAATTCCTAAAAAATGATTAGAAAAAGGATAAGTTAAATAAAAGACACTGCCTAGGGCCTATATCTCATTGTCTGTTAGAAATGTAAAGACCAATAGTGTCGTCTTTTGTCGCATACCGCCGTTGGAAAATAGTCAGAACACTTTGGAAAACTTCGGCTGTCCCGAGCTCCTGAGGTAGCAATAGTATCATTTATGGCCACATAGCGCTCAACGAAAAGTTTCGGAATAAATTACGATAAATTTCAAAGCACCAACGCTTATTGCAGCTGATAACATCAATGTATTACACCAACACCATTACACTTATACAGATGCATAATAAGTTCATGATGATAACTGTTCTAAGGGGCAAAACAAATCTCTTTGTACTAATTACTCCCAGTGACTGAAATTTATAAGCAGCGCAAGATTTAACTATTTTCGCAATTCTGCACCAGAACACTGGTAGGGGTGATGTGATGAAGCCCGAATTGCCAGTCAACAATAGACTTATTAAAATACTCTTACAGTTACACTACTACGGACATGAATGATTCTAGGGCCTTAATACATGGTTTTCAAGTTCAGTTTGTTTGTTATTCTAAATGTAGGGAATGGAGAGCGTTGTCGAAAATATCAAGTGGACAGTGTTACCAGCAGGGTTTCAAAGTGTATGTATAATTTGGTGCAATTAGGAGGAACGGTGTAGATTTGTGATAAAGGGCCTAAATGCAGAAAATGGAGTGGTCTGTCCGAAATTTCAAGTGGACAGTGTCACCCGCAGGGTTCCAAAGGGTAAGTGTACAAAATGTGATTCAGATCGGCGAAACGGTGTAGATTTGTGCCAATGGACCTAAATGCAGGGAATAGAGTGGTCTGTCCGAAATTTCAAGCAGACAGTGTTACTCGTCGGGTTCCAAAGGGTAAGTATACAAATTTTGGTTCAGATTGGTGAAACGGTGTAGATTTGTGCCAAAGGGCCTAAATGGTGAGAATGGAGTGGTCTGTCCGAAATTCCATGCTGACAGTGTTACTCGCAGGGTTCCAAAGGGTAAGTATACACATTTTGGTTCTAATCGGTGAAACGGTGTAGATTTGAGCCAAAAGGCCTAAATGCAGGGAATGGGGTGGTCTGTCCGAAATTTAACATAGCCTAAACTATTCCTCTTGAATCTGGCTATCATATAAAAAAGACATTTTTGAATCCGACTGGTAGTTCCTGAGATTAGCGCGTTTAAACACACAAACACGCAAACTCTTCAGCTTTATTATATTCGTATAGATAGTCACCACAGAAATATGGGGTATTATACAAACCCACCCACAAGTACACATTTATGATTACAAAGATATCCCAAGTTCCACATATATCTAGCCTTTCATGTGAAATTTGTTCTGAACAATGCAGAGATGGTAACCGAGTCTGTCGTCAATTACACAGGTCTACAAAATAATTCTTTTTTCTCTACGGCACAGGGTTTAAAAGGTATTTAAACCTAATTATTGTGTGCTGAATTCAAATCTGCTTTCCGTTTTTACCTACCACGGACGGTTTTCTTGCCAAGCATTATCTTATTATTATATAATTCGCTAAGGCTAAGGTGTATGCTTCACAAAACTCAAGCTCCTAAACCAGAAGGAGTTAGAAGGTGTGGTTAGTAGCAAAATCTTCCAAATCATCTCAACAGTACAGGAAAAATCTTGCATTTTTTTTGAAAAGTGAACGGAAATATATTTATTTGTTTATAAAGTGCTTTTAAACAAATAAACAACACAATAGCCCGGGTGCGAGAACTCTGTCGCCTACAGCCCGCATAGTAGTAGAGCCGGGAGGGTAGTATGCTAACTACACATGGGATGCACACAACCCTTCATGCGAGAGTTCTCGCACGGGTCCGCTAGTAATAATAATAATAATAATAATAATAATAATAATAATAATAATAATAATATTTAAGTAATAATTATTTCTAATGTTTAAGTAGGCTGTTCTGAAAAATGCGTGAAGCCATGCAACACATGATTAAAACGCAACTATACAGATACCACAGCTAAACATTACTCTGTAAACTTCAAACATATCATGGAAAAAATATTTTCTTCTCCACTTTGTTGAAAATGAACGTGGAGTTGATTTGTATTATTTATAGTCTGGAGGAGAGTTAATCTATCTCGTAATTAACACCAGCAGTAGTCAGCCACTATGGAGACGTCCCATTGACCCTGGTACCTCGTTTTCATTTGTTTTGTTTTGTTTCTTTATAGACTCAAATCACTATGCTTTTCACTATGTGCTCCTAAGTTTTCCGGGAAATATTGAACATGAAAATGAAGTGAATGCAACTTCAAGCACATATTAAATCCAAGTGTCTTGGTTTTTTCGAGCATAGTTTTCACGATATGCTCATATTAACCATCTTTAACATTTCTCAGGTACCAGTTGATAACATCCCTGTATGAGTCCCATGTCAGAATCTCGAAGTCAGTCAAGATATCTCTAAAATTTACATCCCCGTCAAAAACACCTCCTCTATTTTTTTATTCGAACAGCATTGGAAATTTCTCAATAAGGAATTGGAAGGAGGAGCCACTTTTCTCCAAATCTTTGCCAAATTGCTTCAATATCTGTAATTTAATATGTGAAGGCAGTAAAACGTTTTGTGAGCAAACTTATGCTCACTGCACACACGTCAATTTTTTTTAGGACACTATACAGATTTTGATAAGTTTCCTTAAGGGATGTTGAATGAGCTATTGGAACTGAAGCAAGAATATTTCCATTGTGTAGAAGAACACCTTTTAGACTTGTTTTGCTAGAGTCATAAACAGGCGCCAATGTTTTGCCTCATAAACGTCTTATAGGTGACCAATCAAGCCAGAGATATCAGAATAGTCACTAGTTCCTCTTTCTTTACAAAATATTTTTTGAAATCTTCTTCACGATGTTTGTACCAGGAGAAGAATGTTGCAGGTTCTAAAAAATTGTCTTGTCTCGTTTTTTTGTTTGGTGAACCCCAAGACGTGTACCATATCATTTAGTTTGGACTGACTCAAAGGGCGTGGCTTGTCATCATCTAACAATAGCCTAAGTCTGGGAACTAATCGTCGCTGCGCCCGCAAAATCTGCTGTCTGACTATGTCGTGCATTTCGATTTTGTCCCTTGGAGCTAGTCACGCCTCCCCAGTCTGTCGATATACCGCCCTGGATATACAGTCTCTACTAATGTTCATAGAAAAATTAGCCTTACGAGAATATTATACGGCTGGGGTGTGACAGCTTTGAAGGTAAAGTATGGAAGAGTACAACATTGTTGCATAGCGGAGTTATAGATCGTATTCTGAACTGTGAAGTGCATGAAGTAGGCCTACTACTACTTTCTGGGAATGGAACAACTAGTCCACGTGGCACAGACCTTATTGATGAACTCAGATTTCGGTAAATAATGGCCAACTTGATTTACTTTTAGAACCGAGATATTTTAGAAAGGCAAAAATAAAAATTACAGATTTTATAATGCCAACCCATTGGAACTCCAAGGGGAAGAGATGAACGGACTCCGTTGTTCCACTGTCTTAAATTTTCTACACACGTTTTACACTCGACATGTGGAGCAAAATGTTTGTCTTGATTTCTTCATTTGATTTGAAAATAGAACAGATAAACCCTTGATACATTGAGTAATGTTCTTTTTCTGCTGCTTTATCACGTAACAGCCACATGTATAGCAAAAACTGCTCGGATTGTTCACACCGAGTCTCCTACTCCACTCGAACTTGCCATGTCTTTCACACATAACATTCACAATACAATACGCATTTAAAACAGACATACTCACTGACACGAGATTTAAGGTAGATTCCTGCAGTTATATTAGAAGAGATAAGAATTTCTTACGCCTCTTCAGTACCTTTATTCCTTAAAAATATTTTGTTATGCTCTAAGATAAGATAAGATAAGATGACTTTGACAACTGGAAATGGATAAAGAGATAAGTTAATGCAGTAATCAAACAACTTGTAAATAGAGATATTCTTCGACACAGGATGCCAAATGATTGGACAAGTGTAAATAAACCATACAGAAAGTGGGACGTACAGCAATCCAATGCTAGAATGCCAAATTACCAATTGTGTGTTAATTCTGCATTATCTGCAAATGAGATGCAAAAATTAGTATTACTTTCGAAATCAGGTCATCCGATTTGATCTTAATGGCATAAAATATTCCATGTCACAAAACTAGTGTGTTATCATTCCAGTATATCTCCATAATAAAATACGGTTCGATGCGTCGGAACCCCTTGCCTGGCACTTCAGTGAATCCAGTGGAAGTAAATGCAGATCTTACGCTTTCAAGAGGCAATGCTGAGGTGGGAAAATAACATTTTACTGAGGGCATTACGATTGTCCCGCAAACCAATTGATTTTTCTAGTAAATACTTTGATTAGAGTCAATTTCAATGTAAAGATTTGTTATTATATTCTTCTTCAATTCGGGGCGTGGTGGCGCAGCGGTCAAGCTGTTGGCCTCTCACCAAGGTGGACTGGGTTCGATTCCCAGTCAATGTATGTGAGATTTTCGAAGTGAAAAGCCTTCTTCTATCATTATTATTAATAATATTATATATAACATAACATCGTATTTTATGTGAAAATTTAGCAAATAATTATACCTAATTCAAGGAAATGAGTCATAATTCATAGCCAATGAAGTATTCAGTCACCAGCAAAAAAATTATGATTTCTATACTGGTTCGGGTATCACGAACGGCTTTTCGGGTCGTCAGGTCGTCCTAAGCGTTCCCCTAGCAGGTAAGGATAACACTCTCAGAGACAGTGTTCTTAATACTTGGCAGGATATTCATTGTGTCTTGTAACCAAGGCCCGGATGTTGGTGGCATATCAGCATTTAATTAAAACGTCTGATCATGGATCTCTCATACGGTAGTTAAATGAAAGAATGTTTGTTGGTCATTTTTCGATGTCTTTAGGTTTTATGAAATTTGTTTTATATTTTTTAGGCATTACTAGTCATTCTTGTAATGTCTGAGGAAATAATAAACATATTTTTAAAATATATTATTTAAATTTTGTTTTGTTTGTGGCTTCGTCAGTTTTACTAAGGCGTTCTTATTTTTTATTATTCACTGCCACTTTTACTACCGGTACTGTAACAGTTTCCAAGCTGTGAAAATTGTGATTGCCAGTCCCGAGACCCAAGATGTTAACACAATCGAATAAGCTCTAGATCTTTTCGTCGACAGTGGCTTGGAGGGCAAACTGGCATATTTGAAAGAAAATTGCGGTCTCTTACACTTTGCCATTGCTACATGTTCAGTGAAACTTGAACCTCCATTAAACTTGTTAACGAAACTGAATTGACACTAGATAGCGTGTGTGAAATGGTGGAAAACAAAATGAAACGCGTGATTTATAAAAAATCTAACGTGTAGTGACTTCTAAGTACGTTCCCATGGTAAGTGCAGATATTTGAGAAGTTTTTCAAAATACAAGATTGCTCTTGCTGATTTATCGGCGTTCTTTTATGTTTGGGAATGTACGCATGTAGGCCTACACAGTGATTTACCGCAATGTGGAATAAATAACAAAGAGCCAAACTAGCCCACTGTGTAATTTCACTATTTTGCAGGCTATACGAAAGTGAAACAATGTATTTTTTCTTTATGAGAGTAAATAAATTATAAGTTTCACCTAAAAATACAGTAGTTCAAGCAACTTTCTTTCTAGAACATGTTGCAACTATGCACATTATTTGATCAGCGGATTTTAGAATATACTTAGGTCATATTTTGTGGCATTTTATATAATTTTAAAAGTCATTTTAACATATGTTTAGGTCATCAACATCCGGGCCCTACTGAGTGTGAATTAATTTTTTGGTATATTCCTCCCCCATCTTTTGTTACATTTTGGCAGTTAATACGATAATATGTATTATGCCTAAATATGTGCCCATGACAGGGTCATTCACCTAAGATTTTACACACGAATAACGTCTAATCCGTTAAATATATCGATGGTTTGTTTCCAGATTCTTCAATGGTATTGATGGGCTAGTAAGGTGTGCTTCCTTTTACCTGGGATTATTAGTAGACTACCAGATATCGATACCAATATTGACTTTTTAATGGAACTATTCTACCACTAGCAGAGTATTGAAATATTAGAAGCCATTTTTTTCAGTCGGTCAACACAAATTGTGATCAATTACATTAGGCGGGAAAACAAGTATTTAGACACCCCAACCTGAAAGAAATATTACATGAGATATTTATCACAAAATAACATGCTTTTATGTACAACGAAAGAGGTGGGATACTTATTTGGATGACATGTTTCGATCGTCAAGTGATCATCATCAGATCCTGCCCACTTGGGCTTAGATAAGCTGCGATGTTTATGTATTACACCTATGCACAAATGTACAGTATTCTGTAGCTAACTGTTCGTAAATCATAGAAGCCGTGCATTTGACTTTTCTTTAATTAAACTCCGTGATGCATTACAGAAGGATCCCATCTCACGGGATGAGTCTTATTCACCGATCCGATACTGAAAGTTATATACTATATTAAGCATGCTTTCTCGATGCAATGGTGTTGGTGGAGACATAGGTCGTGTATCAAAAGCTGTTTAGTATACATCACACGGAAAATCCTTTTAATAGCTGGGGGAGTTTTTAATTGAAGAGACCAGTATGAGAGGCCTATATGAAAATAGGAAATTAAGTTCTTCACGGAACTATGTGTTTACATATTAAGAAAGTTTTTTTTCTTTCGAAAAATGCCCCCCCCCCCCCCATTTCCACCTCCTTGGTCCGATTTTGCCCATTAACGAACTCGACCGAGATTTTATAAGGTAATATTTTATGTAGGAATTTGAAAGTGATTGATGGACAATGGCGGTACAGTAGTTATCGTGTCCACAAGAAAGTGATACAGGCCTACAGTATATAGATATATAAATTAGGCTATATATACACTTTTGAACTGACGGTGGTTTTGGGGTCTAGGGGATACGAAACGCGAAGATATGTCGAAATGTTCCAGAAGTCGAATCATGGCACCCATTGCAATAGGTAACTTTCTTATGAAATCTATCTAGGAAGAAGTTTGTCAGTAAATGTATAGAACCCAGAGTGGGGAAGCACTCAAGATGCTCATTACATGCAAGTGTTCCTCTAGCAAGTATTGTATAATTGAGAACAGTAATGAGAATTAGTGAATTAATGGAAGTGAGCTGGTGTTATCATAATTACGTCTCTCAAGTCACGAAATACATTTTAAAACAAGGAATTACGCAATTAGTTGATTGTCGTGCCGCTAAACATTCCATGTTACTCCATTTCACGAGTAGTTTCCTGGTATCCGCCATCCTTGCCCCAAATCATGGCCGCGCCTCGTCGTGGGGTTTTCCTTGACCGCTCTCATGTGAGCGACAGCTTGCAAGACACACCTCGCTCTCATTCAACATTCTCTTGTTTCCGGATAGTTGTTCATCAGCCCCGTGTACTTGGGTGTGTGTTCAATTGGTCTGATAACCTGCGGTGCCTGTAGCTGTAATGATAGGATCGGGGATGGGGTAGGTGGCCCGGGATATGAAATATTGTACTTGGTATTGATTCATTTATGGGCTTTGCGACATCATGGCCATCAGCCCCGTGCACTTGTGTATATGTTTAATTGGTCTGACAACTAGTGTAATTGTGATGACTAAAATAGTGTGTGTATTTGCAATGGAGACTAGGATTTGGAAAGAGCTGGCCGTGGCCTTAAGTTATTAACCATTCTCTTGTGGTAGAAAAGGGGAAAATACGGAAAACCACTTCTAGAACAGCTGAGGTGGGAATAGAACGAATCTCTCCTCAGTTGTGCCTCTGGAGACTCTAACCCTCTCATCAGAATTACATTTCTTGGCAGAGCCAGGAATAAAACCCAGGACATCTGGATCCGGAGTATCAATACGTATGAAGTAAGGTACTGTACTATCCAGACATTTGCCTGCAGGGAGTGTGGAAAAGCTACACTCAGGATAAACACTGCCAGTGCCGGGATTCGAACCTGCAATCTCCGGACTTCATAATGCTGTACACAATTATAAGCACACAGCACGCTTCCACGTAGCGCAGTGGGTCAGCTATAGGCTACAAAATTCTTGCCTAACCTAACAACTAAGGTTCGAATCCTGGCGTGAACACCATGATGACCTCAGGCAACGAGGGTAGAGTAAGTGGCACAATGAATGAGAGCTACAGGCATCCAACTGACTGTACAAAGGTGAACATAGCCGAAGTGGACTTTTATGTTTAAACTCGTGAGGTGCGACAATGTTTGATTGCTCATCTGTACATAGGCTACTGTAGTTCAGGCGTGCTCTTTGAATGAACTGTAGTGCTTCCGCATATGGACCCAAAAGTGCACACAGCACAAACCCCCCTGAGATCCATTCAGCAATTCAAATTCTATTGCATTCTATTGTGTTTTCATTACAAGTTTTGACAGTCAGAAATCTATCATTTTGTGAAATAGCACTACTTAATCGACAGTAAAATTAATTGGACATCCCTGTTTTACGAGTAACATGAAAAATGCTGATTCGACTCGACTGTCCACGCGTAAATGTATCTTATCTGTATGAGTCATGCAAGCAGTTACAGCAAGCAGTGAGCGGCGAATCCCTAGCTATTTCAACACTTCAGAGGGAGAGAGAGATAGGAAAAGGAAGAGAGGCGCATGCTTGTGCATAACTATTATTATTTATTATATTCGATTTAATGGTGTTCAGATACGTGGTATAGCATGAGGGTGGTGCTCACAGTCTTAAAAAAGGTTGAAGACTACTGCTGTAGTTTTTTTTTTTAGCATATGGGTTTTAGTGCCGGGAGTGTTTTAGGACATTTTCGGCTCGCCAGTTTGTAGCTGCTTCTAGGCGGACACCCATGGGGTGAACTACAAGTACCGTCACGTGTGGAGTGTTGTCTGGGGAGGAAACGTTGAATGTAAGGACGAGAAGTTGGAAGGTAGCGGCTGTGGCCTATAGTTAGGGACCAACCCCGACATTTGCTTGGAAGGAAGATGGGAAACCACAGAAGACCATCTTCAAGGTTGCTGGCGGGGGGATTCGAACCATGTGAGCGACTGCCAGCAGCTACGCCGTAACGACCACGGCTAACTCACCCGGTACTGCTGTAGATGACATACCGTACCAATTGCGGAGCCCCAATCTCAAAGTAGGCCTATGTGTCATCACCCTTCACTAGCAGATGTGCTTGTCTGACTGGCATCGTGAAAACATGTAGCAATAATTCATAACCCACCAGTACCTGCATTACGAAGAAAGAGTTCCGAGCGTTAGCATTCTCTAGCTCTAGGCACAAGAACTAGGCCGTTGTTTCACTTGCGATTACTTGACAATCGAAATATACCGGACGATAGGAGATAAATCAGCCGGATATCCTGACCGACTAATAGTCTACTTATCGCCACAAAAACATGAAGTCCACCTCTTCAGCGCTAAGTTGTAACTGACAAGGTGATACGGCACTTCATGTTACTATTATTAACATTCAAATTTGACATTGGGGAGAAGAAATAGTGTAAGTTCAGCATGTCTCACGGTATTCACCTGTCCTGAGCACAAGGTTGCTCACCGTATTCACTCACCTGTCCTGAGCACAAGGTTGCTCACCGTATTCACTCTCCTGTCCTGAGCACAAGGTTGCTCACCGTATTCACTCTCCTGTCCTGAGCACAAGTTTGCTCACCGTATTCACTCACTTATCCTGAGCACAAGGTTGCTCACCGTATTCACTCTCCTGTCCTGAGCACAAGGTTGCTCACCGTATTCACTCTCCTGTCCTGAACACAAGGTTGCTCACCGTATTCACTCACCTGTCCTGAGCACAAGGTTGCTCACCGTATTCACTCACCTGTCCTGAGCACAAGGTTGCTCACCGTATTCACTCACCTGTCCAGAACACAAGGTTGCTCACAGTATTCACTCACCTGTCCTGAGCACAAGGTTGCTCACCGTATTCACTTTCCTGTCCTGAGCACAAGGTTGCTCACAGTATTCACTCTCCTGTCCTGAGCACCAGGTTGCTCACCGTATTCACTCACCTGTCCTGAGCACAAGGTTGCTCACGGTATTCACTCACCTGTCCTGAGCACAAGGTTGCTCACCGTATTCTCTCTCCTGTCATGAGCACAAGGTTGCTCACAGTATTCAATCACCTATCCTGAGCACAACGTTGCTCACAGTATTCACCTGTCCTGAGCACAATGTTGCTCACAGTATTCACTCACCTTTCCTGAGCACAAGGTTGCTCACAGTATTCACTCACCTATCCTGAGCACAACGTTGCTCACAGTATTCACCTGTCCTGAGCACAATGTTGCTCACAGTATTCACTCACCTGTCCTGAGCACAAGGTTGCTCACAGTATTCACTCACCTGTCCTGAGCACAATGTTGCTCACAGTATTCACTCACCTGTCCTGAGCACAACGTTGCTCACAGTATTCACCTGTCATGAGCACAATGTTGCTCACAGTATTCACTCACCTGTCCTGAGCACAATGTTGCTCACAGTATTCACCTGTCATGAGCACAAGGTTGCTCACAGTATTCACTCACCTGTCCTGAGCACAATGTTGCTCATAGTATTCACTCACCTGTCCTGAGCATAATGTTGTACACAGTATTCACCTGTTCTGAGCACAATGTTGCTCACAGTATTCACATGTTCTGAGCACAATGTTGCTCACAGTATTCACATGTTCTGAGCATAATGTTGTACACAGTATTCACCTGTTCTGAGCACAATGTTGCTCACAGTATTCACCTGTCCTGAGCACAATGTTGCTCACAGTATTCACCTGTTCTGAGCATAATGTTGTACACAGTATTCACCTGTTCTGAGCACAATGTTGTTCACAGTATTCACCTGTCCTGAGCACAATATTGCTCACAGTATTCACCTGTTCTGAGCACAATGTTGGTCACAGTATTCACATGTTCTGAGCACAATGTTGTACACAATATTCACCTGTCCTGAGCACAATGTTGCTCACAGTATTCACCTGTCCTGAGCACAATGTTGCTCAGAGTTTCAATTCTGACGTGTACTGATCTCATTGTACACAGTGTACGTAGCACGACAGCACACTCAGACTAAAGTAGTGCACTATTTAATATTTAATATTACAAACCACCACTGGCTAATGAACTAGCAGTAGCAAGAAATCTATGAGCCGAACGGTCGGAAACCAGAAAGAGTGATATGCAACAATAACTAATTATCACTCGCAAAGATGATATCAATAGGAGGAGGTGTCTGAATGTGATTGATTTCGAAAGGTCTTCAGTATCAGGTTGGAAAATAAGGAAATAAGTCAGTAATTTAGCAACAATATGACGCGATGAGAGCTGTGTTACGAGAGCCCTAAATTGATCTTTATCATTAAGAAACTTTGCTACCTGCTTGAAGTACGCAATGCAGTAGTTCCGTAGTTCCACTCACCGGCCAGTCACGACAATGTCGAGTATCGGTAGTAATTCCCCAAATCTCAGTAAATCATCTCCACATTTTCTTCCTCTCTTTAATAAAAAGTTACTTGTTAGAGGTAAAAAAAAGCAATAGCTTCACAACATAGCGTAACAAGCAATCGTTAACAACGATCAGAAGCTCCAAGTTTGCTTATCTCAAAGTAGCGCAAAAATCAATAAATTAGAGTTCCTTGAACTCTGCTCTGAAATACTGTATAAAACAGAGTAAAGTACCAATCCAGATTAACAGCTTTCCTTACGATTTCCCTAATTATTTACAGGATAAATTAGAAAATTCCATGAGATTCAGTAACAGGCATGACGATGTTGTCATTACCCCAGGTAAGTTCAGTCAATAACTAAACTAACGGGCATAATTCAATTTTTAAAACACTGCCGTATTTATATTATAAAGAAAACTTATTATTATGGGGTTATTATGGAGTTTGAACTTATATAAGGCGTGATCAAAAAGTTTCCGTTTGAGGGTGTTGCTGCAGCGTATATGGAACGTAGCGCAACTCGGATGCGCGTATATAAGCACGGACACGTATGCAAGAGATTAGTGTGGCAGTCCTGTCTTGCCGAGGTGCGTGCGTTAAATGCGGCAACGGGAACTGTGGCGACGCTATTACCAAACAGGACAAACGTGCTGTTATTTAGTGATGAGTAGGGCTCGGATTCGAGCATATTTGCATATTTTTTTTCCTGAATAGTACACATTGAAAGAAGCCTTTCGATGGTATTTTCACTTCTCTGGGACCAACAGAATTGAAATTTATCGAACATATAAATGCATAAAACCGCGGTTTTCAGAATAGAAGCATATAAATGCATATTCTTTTGGTTTTCGTCTAAATAGTTTGTTCTTTTTCGAATTTCCTCCCCCCCCCCCTTCGAATTCGGGCCCTGACCATTCTTAAGGTTCGAAAACAGAAATAATTATTGAAAAGCCTATCTCGTGCGAATAATAGAACCGCTGGTTTTTAACCTTTAGTGAGGTCGTTCTCGTCATTGAAACTTTTATTGATTGATTTAAGAAAATCATTCAAAACTGAAAACATAGAAAAAATTCTTGTTGCACAGACCAATGCAGATCTACTTCATTGATTCACCTAATTCTGAACATTTTGTAAATGAAATTTTAAACTGTAACTTTTATAAGAAAACTTCTCTTATATATACTTGTAAAACTTGAATGCGAGTATATTGCAGTGTATCATACATACAATTAGAAAATAAATCTCGTATATAAAGGTATGTTATTGGTTTTTTCGTTTCACTTTCCTTTCTATAGTTGTTTTTTGAGCATATTCTGCATATTTAACCGCATATAATGTTTTTTCGAGCATATAATGGGTTTTAGAGCATATCTATCGAGCATAAAACACATGGTTTTCGAGCATATCTGGAGATTTTATCGATCATATCGATCCGAGCCCTAGTGATGAGCATAAGACTCTTTCGAGATACTCGAGACTGACGTCAGAACTCCCGATGCATCTCGAGACATGCTCGAATCGGACCTCAGCGGTGGAACTATGTGTATTACACTATCAAAGAAATTTGTCAAAGATCTTTGATAAATGATCTTTTATAAAAGATATTACAGTGTAATGGGGAAATCTTTTATAAAAGGTGGTTTTATAAAATTTATTTTATAAAATTCATGAGCATTCAAACCAAAATGGCGGATCATAACAGCTAGAATATTACCACAACAAAGATGCTCATATCAGAGTGTGAAATGCATGAAATGTTACATAATATGTTACATAATGAATGTTATACAATGTAAAACATAAATAACAGATATAAAGTGTAGGTAAAATTAGCCGAGGCTATAAGCGCTGCACACAAAGGACGCACATTTCAGGATATAAAGAAGAATTAAATAGTTAAATGGGCTGAAATAAGCCATGAATAGCAGTGCATTTTATATTATAATATTTGTATTATAGGTAATTCGTCAATTTCACTTATTGTATAAGGTGCGTTCAAAAAGTAACGAGCCAGAGGCTGTGATGCGCAAACCAGTGACGACATCGGCTAATCGTGGCGAGTGTAACGAGGTGTGGTTCCGACCAGAGCGTGGAAGGTCACAGCCAGTCGCTAGAGGGCACACGTTCACGTCACGTGACGATACAAAGCGAGCAGCAGCATGCATCAATCGTCCAACCAAGACCAAGACAGTAGACCATTCGACATGCTTCCTGGTGTGGTTGAAGACTGTGGGGCACCCATTCGGCACACATTTTGCGCAAGTTCAGTCGTTCCTTCATGATGGAGTGCACTTCCGACGCTCAATCCGACCACAGCGGCTATGGCGTTCACTGTCACTCGGCGGTCCTGGGTAATGGGTGCAACAACCAGCTTGACGTCATCGGTAATGCAGGGGGGGGGGGGGGGGTGCCCCAGACCGGGCATCATCGGCTAACGACTACCGTCCTTCCCTAAAGCGCTTGTGCCACGCCTTGGCCCTTGCAAGGGACAAGCAGTGTTCGCCGTACACTTGTGATATTCGGCGATGAATGTCCGTTCCCCCTACTCCTTTCGCTGTCAGAAACCGAACAACACCTCTTTGCTCTTCGTTTGACGCCTCCATGTCACTGTTTGCAATACATCTGGCAACGTTGGACGATTGATGCATGCTGCTGCTCGATTTGTATCGTCACGTGACGTGCACGCGAGCCCTCTAGCGACGGGATGTGACCTTCCACGCTCTGGTTGGAACCACACCTCGTTACACACGCCACGATTAGCCGATGTCGTCACCGGTTTGCGCATTCCAGCCTCCGGCTCGTTACTTTTTGAACGCACCTTATATTACAAAAGAGTGTAAATAAGCATTTTATCTTCACCGGTAGATAACAATAATATGTAACCAACCGCGTTAATCAAGTGGTTAGTTGGCGGAATGGCTAGAGCGTTCTACTCCCGTGCTATATGACCAAGGATCAAATACCACTAATTGCTTACTTTTTACTTCGTAGGTTTCAATTTGATTTGTTCGAGCAGTGGTTGTTTGGAACGTCATCATCATCCATTGTCGCCTCCGTTGCGTAGTGGTCAGCGTGATTAGCTGCCACCCCGGAGGTCCTAGGCTCGATTCCCGGCTCTGCCACGAAATTTGAAAAGTGGTATGAGGACTGGAATGGGGTCTACTCAGCCTCGGGTGGTCCAAATGAGTAGATTCCCACCTCAGCCATCCTCGAAGGGGTTTTCCGTGGTTTCCCACTTCGTCTTCGGGCAAATGCCGGGATGGTACTGCACCCGTATCCACGTGGTCTTACCTGGTGAAATCCGAAGGAAAAAGCAGGATCGTAGAATCTGGAAGCCCCGGCTGAAATACCCCCAAGAAACCACCACCAAGGATCGACCGTGGATAGGAATACCACAAAAATTAAAAAGAATGTGATAAGAAGATGCCAGTGGTCGATGAAATAAAAATGAAAAATAGCCCAAAGTGAGCAAACAAGACTCTTAAAAATCAATTAAATTAATCTAATCTCGGGCGAGTAACAAAGCATCCTAGCAAAAGACCCACTGGTCCTCGTAGCACATCCTCGTTCGAATAGAAATCACTAAGTCATTCATAAGAATTTTTAAAATTTAACAACAGTTTATTAACTAAAACCGCAGTTTCGTGAAGTACAAACTCCACTGAATAAGAATATATAATCTTATGCCTCTGCCGAAGCATGAAAATTATGTATAAGTGGCAACTGCCTCAACTAGGCCACACAAATCTGCCTAACGTCGCATCATTATCAATGAAATTAAAAAAAAAAAAAAAAAAACACACAAAATCCATGTTATGATCGTAAACCCTTTTTGACAAAAATATGAAATACCTTATTCTATCGTAGCTATTTAAATATATATACATAATTACATAATTACATTTTAATTCGGAGAGTTAGTTGCGCCTAGAATTATTCATCTCTGTTACTTTCATGTATTCATATACATTTTCATTTATGTGGTTTCAATTTCAAGTTTGTTCCGTCCTAAATGACAAACAATTAAGCTAATCGGACGGCATGTTATTAATTATAATGATTATGTTTCATTTCACTTTCCCACATATATTAGATTTCTTTCACTCAATATTTTAGTTATTAGTATCAGAAGTTTATACAAGTATTAATATTACAGTCTTTCCAATTAGACTCTACTCTGAAAACAATTGTTGCTAAATTTTAACAAATTATTAACGATGTTGTTACAATACTTGGTTTCACAAATGTTGGATTCAAAATGGTACATTAGCTTTCCACTAGCTAAAATCGTGCTTCAATTTCACGTTCAAAATAATACACCGTAGTGCACTCAGCAATAGCTCCATAGCTAATTCAGTGCTGGAAAAACTGATATTGACTATCTATTGTAACCGAAGGGCAAAATTTGAATGTAATTTTGAAGCATTTAAGACAGGAAGTTATCAACATATTCTTTCGCTACTGGTAGAACATTGCCAGCTCAGGGCACAGTGTAGAGATGGGAAGGCCAACCCACCCCAGGACAATAGAGCCCAGGTACGGACAAGCCCTTTTCCTAGAAGACTTGGCCAGCTCCATGTCATTGTTTGTGCTGGAGACTTATTGTATGCTAGTCACTGAAAATTTATGATACCAGTGCTGCAGGATGGGCCAGCGTGGGTTGTAAAACCAAGGTACATGACCCAGGACAATAGGAAGCTGCGCGAATAAATGTAATCGGAAAACTAGATGATGAAAATTTATAAGGAAAGAAGAGCTGTGTTCAGAAAAAGAAACTGTTTTTTTTTGGTGCAAGAAATAATCATAACTTTGGTAAGACACCGGAGATAGCACTCGGTATTGGTGGATTTTTAAGTTCACAGGCGCAGTGATCTACGATACGGCGCGAAACTCAGCCTGGTGGGGGTGTAGATGACGCTACCTGGGACTATTTGCTAGCGTCATGATGCAATGGCATATGAAGAGTCTCCCCACGATCGAATCCTAATCAGAACTGGATATTCGGTACCTGCCCATTTAAAGTGACAATATGAGATATCGCTCGTGAATCTGCGACCATTTCCTGAGGAGCGGATTCTTTGGCGGTAATATGTCAATTGTGTACCAACGGCCTGCCGATATAAGCCCAGAGCACGAGGAGCGGGGGTTCAGTTTCTTGTATAGACTTCATGCGACGGACTGTTGAGGTCGGGTCGGTCATGTATACCAGCCGCGAGCTGGAGCCGCGAAGTACTTGTGTTTGAGATATCGTGCATTAAGCGATACTGGTTCGAATCAAGAACCGAAAGGGAAATAGGGTGTTGGACATTGCACCCAGTGCTATACTTGCTGTTGCGATAGCGACAAGTTCACGGGGAACTGGAGGATCCCCGCTGATTGCCGAAGTACGGGACTGAGCGTACGAAGCGTGACGTCACTAGTGTTGCCAGACGGACTCTCTAAGTTACCGCCTACGAAACTGTGGTTCGGTCCAGGTTAATCTTGTTTTAAATCCTGAGGGTGTGCCGAACAAAACGGTACGGGTCCACCAACGCGAGACCAAGTGAACGAGGTTCGGAGCCCGATAGGACAAGTTCCACCAGCAAGAAGTGATAGGGAAGAACATTTTTACTAGTGACTTCGGAGGTGTAAAAATATGTGTTATAAAATTCAGTGTAATTTCAGTGCATTTTCAGTGTAATTCCAGTATATGTGGAAAATACCAGTGCTGCCTGTGTTGGAGGCAGATATCTGTGTGTGTGAATCCCAGCGCGTAACAATGGGCAGGATTATGGAGTCCAGTTGGCGACTCTGCACCATGGGCTAAGGTAGCACTTTGTGGGTCTGAGCGAACCCAGGACACCATGCAGACCACCTCACCTGGACGGCAGAAATGATGAGTATTGACTTTCAAATTATGGGTATATAACTTACGAAAGGGGGGCGGACAGTAATGTAGATTCAGTAGCTTGCGTGACGATGTTAGTCACAGTCATTATAGATGCGGGAGGCAAGTTACTTAACGGTCAGCATGTTCTAGTTAGGAGTTGTGTGTGTACTCGCCATTATTAGTTTAATGCATGTCTTTGGGCTCAAATGGTACGAGTATGTCCATGTAGGTAAGAATGATTTGTGAGCCAGGGCACGTAAGATAAATTCACGTGAAGTTTTGATGTTTTGTTCGTGTGGCATTTAATGTAATGATGTTAATGACTTTGACCATAGTTAGTTTATATTTGTTTATCGTGAGATTAATAAATTCCAGTGAGGATAGTTTTTCGCCACATAATGAGGTATATTGAGTGACCCTTTGCCCCTTTTACTTTCCGTGAGACCGGCGGGGTCGAACCAGTGTCCGGCGAGAGGTTACGAGTGTGTTGGTGAGTTGTTCCCACAGGAGCGTGTGTGATATTTATGTGTGATGGGAATTGAGATTGTCGGCGAGGTTAGCCGAGGTTCGTACCACGTGCGATAGCCGTATGTTGATACGAGAGGCTTCGTGATGCACGTGATGGTACATTTGTTGTTGTTGTTGTTTCTGTATGAGAGGGTTCATGCCTCATAACAGGGAAAGTTAAGTCACACACGCATGGGAAAATATATATGAGTTTTTCAGGAACACCATGAAGAAACACTGGTTCAATCCCCCCGCCGATGTACACCAGCATATTATAAATTTACCATTTGTATATTCGCATAATGTAGGCACAGAAGAGGTTTGTTTTGTTTTGTCAGCTGCTCAGGTAGGGAGCTATTTATAGTTCGGCCGGCCCGCGCGAGCCATTGTGTAAGCAGAGGAGTCCTTCTGTCTCGTTTGGCCAAAGCTGTAATTACCGCATACCGTTGTTAGCTAATTAATTTAAGGGTGCATGTCGTTTTGCCATGCTGATTCGTATTTCTTTGCTTGTACTACTGTTCGTGAATAGTAGTTTTCTTTTGTTCATCCGGGTTCAGCCCGTGTTTATTTTGTAATAATTTTGTCTTGTGCCTAGCCCCGTATACTTGGATATGATCCGCCCGCCCTAAATATCGTAGTTATATTAGCCCGACGTAGGTTGGGCCCCATGTGGTCCGAAGCCCGTCTATGAAATGTACTCGTCATTATCTGTGTAAAAATTGTCCTTGTTTCCTGCTAGAGTGTATATTTGTGTGACATAAAAATCAGAATAACACTATTTGTTTATAATAAAATCAGTAAGCGCAACTGCAGTTTGTTTTTGACCCAAATTCGTGTTAGAGGCAGTTGACAGTCCATTTAAAGTAGTTTTTGACCACCTCGCACAGCTGAGTAACGTGATGTAATGATTTAATGTAAATTCTATGTTGAACTCAGCTGTTATTAAGGTTTCATCCTGTGGGATGAGGTTTGTTCTAGTTTTTTTTAAGAGGGGCGCACTGGGATATCACATATTCTTTGTTTTTTATATTTAATTTTGAAGGTGTTGGTTTTTCTTTGTTGATGTCAGTTGGGTTTTTATTTGTTGTTTTTGATCTGTAATTTCTTTCTGCAAGTTTTTTTGTTGGAAATAAATTACGGACTCAGTAAGATGTGAGTGTACGCCATTTCTGTAATTGTTAGTCACCTGTTTCCTTCACTTTAGGCCTTTAAGTCAGTTACTATAACGAACGCACCACCCCCGAGATCAATTTATTTTATCCAGGCCTAAAGGATTGCCCTATCGGGTACACTATAGATGTCTAATATCTCCTAAATTGCAATTCAAATACGCAGACAAAATTCCATTATTACCATATTATCGCTCAACAGCTCTTAATAGTTTACAAACATTTCAAATATTACACAAGTTTTTATACAATCATAGATAAATATATTGCTTCAAATTAGCCAAAAGTTAAAGTGTCGAGAATAATTTTTAGCAGAACAGTGATAAAATATTGTATTCACAAGTTCAAATAACTGTGTGAGAATTCGAAAGATCTGTCATCTCGGTTATGACTTACATATATTTTAAACATTTATTTCCATTCATTGCATCTTATTATTAATTACAATTTCTCATATAAAGTATTTCTTTCAATATTTCTAGAACGACCACTGTGAAAAGAACGATTCAGTTTTCGCCTAATTGAAAATAATTCAGCCTGAGATCCTCCTCCAAGAAAACACATCAAAACCTACAGCATGGAGAAAAGCCTATCTTGAAAAGGTACAAGCAAACCATTCGATTTGAACGCTAAACCAAGTTGGAGTTTCTCTTAAGAATCAACAAAAATTTAAAAACTGAACGAGCTCACAAAAGGTGTCGAAATCAAAAATGAAAATTTCAAAAATCTGGATTACCAGAAATAAATTCGCACAATCGCAAATAAGCATACTAGAAATCACTGTGTTCCATTACTATGCTCAATTGACAAAAATATAGACCTGAATGTCTATCTAATAAACTTGCATGAGCTTTCAAAAAGATTCGATATCAAATTCAAAAAGTCCAGAAAATTTTCCAAATCGAATTCGCGTATACGTTGGATATGGGACATCTGCTTGAGTTAGAATTATTCGTATATAATTTTACCGTCGTCTTCTTCCTAGGATTTTTCTCATGTTGTCTTCCCAACAAACTATATTCTTCTATTTATTCCTAAATTATATCTTAATCAAGGCAACGTAATGTTCAAAATAACACTACAATAACTACTAAATTGAACTACATACTCAGACAGAAATGACTAAGGAGTCACCCTAGCCCTTGGCTGTATTTCTTAACTACTTTAATCAAAATTGGTGAAAAGGAGCATTCAAAAGCATGACAAATTCATACTGTCTACTAAAAGAAAACTGCAGCTACCTTGTTGAAGATCTAGTCGAATGAAGTGAAAATGTTAGAACACAAACTCCTGTCAAGGCTCGAACCCACATCTGCTCAGCTGCACCGATCACAAAACGACTGGACATCAAGAAGACCCGATTACCGGTCGCGAACGAGATTGAGCTAACAGATGTTCGTTTAATAAAGTTCATTGTTCTATCACTTGCTAAGGAGCACGATAACGATGGTGTAGAAAGCCAAAATAGTTTCATTATGTAGCAGTGCGAATTGTCATTCCGACTTTCACAATCTCTTCAGTCTTCTCTTGTAAAGCCTTGTACTGTAGTTGCTCATATTGGAATCAAGTAATCATCCCGAGTATGTAATGCTGCTATGTGTCACATTCCTTGTCTGTATTTAGCCCATGTTCTGCATCTTCATAACGCAGCAATATCTCTCTCTTCTCATATCATTCTTCACAATCATGGCTAATGCTGTTTGTAATGTACTGCAATGTAGAACAAGTTGTTATGCTATTGGCTTGAGAAGAAGTTAGCATACGTGAATGCAAGTTCACTGTGCTCAAATTGAAGGTTAACACTGTCTGAAACTATAATAAGATCAGACGAAAATCCTATCACGTTTTGTACTGTAACACGTATACGTCGATTCGACTCCACATTACCGAACAAACACGATTTCACGGCAACGCACGCACTCGTGCTTAGACTAGAGAGCTGTGACCCTCCTCGCTGAAATTGTAATCTCTACTATATTCTTCCACTGCTCCCGTAAATCACAATGTACCTCGTTCTCGAAACGATAGTGACAATCGATGTTTACACAGAGTCGAGTTCGAAAATCACCTGTTATAGTACTATATGCATTTATACTCATATAAAGGTTCTCAGTTATATTCCTTCGTCCATAGAATGCATTTCCCAATCTTTGTTTCATACTGCAGAGTGTATCTTTCTTTACCACAGCGAGCAACATAACGACAGTGGAGCTGTCTCCATCTTGTATTCAATACAGGTATTACAAATGTCTAGCATGTGGTCGTCGCTTGTATGGCGGGCTGCTGGCTGCTCCTAACCTCGCCACAGTATATCGCGCACCTGCATTCCAAAGAATGTCGCAGTACTGCCATCAGTGTTGTTGCCAACTTAACCTATATCCAACTAAATGCAAAATACGGTTTCATCTCTCTCCCAACTCAACAAATATCTTTCTAGATATTCTCAATATGAACAGTATTTTGTCATTGCTCTACCTTTCTATGGTATTTCCTGAGGTTTTTCACAAATCCTTCCTTTTCTTCATACAACAGATCTTCGTCAGTTACCTCGTAGACGTCATGAATTACAATGTTGAACGGAGATGAATAATCATTTACTTCCTCTTGGAATCTAAACTTGGCGTTTCTTTCTTTCATCGGGACGCCTCTCTTGCCTCTCAGCTTGTTGGCTTGTCCCTGGTTCTTGATCACTTTCTGTGTTTCTTCGTTTGTTTCTCTCTTCCCTTTTTTCTCTGTCTTTTCTAGACTGTTGTTTTTCTTCTTGTGTCTGATAATCCTTATCACGGTAGTTTTTGTACCTAGAGTAACCCTGCTGGGTATTTTGTTGTCTTTGGAAATAGCCCTGTCTGTCTTCATTGCCATAGGATCTACCGTCATTATTTTGCTTTCGGTATCTATTATTTCTCTGTTGATTCTGTTCTCTGTCAGAATATCTGTTGTTGAATCGCTCATTCCTTTCCCTATCCTGATAAGGTCTGTATCTATCCTGATCTCTATTATACTGATATGACCTTTGTTGACCTCGATAATAATTAGACTGATAATTCCTATATGGCTCTTGATTATTCCTATAATCTCTCTGTTGGTCATAATACCTATTATTCCTATTGTGACCTGTCCATTTTGACTCATTTTGACCTGTCTTGACGGTTAGTTGAGGCCTGTCCATTACCACAGCGTTTACTGTTTTGCTTTCTGCTCTTCCGCTTTTTATAATCGTGGGTGGAAAGGATGTATGATCCAGCCTACGAAGTAGATCGTCCATCGTGGCTAAATCGGCTACTCCAGACGAAACAATGTTACGCCTGACCTCTACCGGTAACTGTCCCGAAATGGTCTCTAGAATTTCTTCCTGGGTCAAAGGTGGTTCAAGAAAACGGCGTCTGGCTAACTGTGACGTAAAGAATTCCGAGTAACTAGTAGGACCAGTGCTACTATACTTCCTTGAGTATATCTCAGCTCTCACAGCATGTTGAGTTTCGATTGACCAAAATCGCTTTATAAACGATTCTGAAAACTGCTCGAAGTTGTCAAACGTGTAACGAAATGCGCGAAACCAATTTAAAGGACCATCCGCTAAATGCCTTTCTACAATCCGTAGCTCCCTGTCTCTGGCTACATGATGTTCCACAAAATAGTCTTCTAGGTTTCGTATAAACTCGATCGGAGTTAAGCTTTCTGAATTAGAAAACTTTTTAATTTTCTCGTCATAACTCCTCACAATTGTGACATTAGACCTGTCGTTGGGTGTCGATGTTCTAAAGTCTCTAGGAGCATATTCGTGAGTACTCGTATTGGGGACTTCTATCCTTTGTCTAGGCTGTTCCACAACTCCTGTCCCATTTGACCGAGCTATGAAGTTCCTTGCTGGGGACGTAGTATCTAACCTATCACTAGGATTCTGAACTATACCTGCCCTATCGGAATTCATAGTGCTTTTTAGTGACTCGAATTGTGCGTTAAACTCGCTTCTTAAAGCATTAACATCAACATGTTCACTTAAGTTAAATTTTGATAACTCCTGCCTGATTTCATTCAACTCTGATGTCTTTCTCTCTCTCTCTCTGAATTTATATCTATCCTGACCTGATCTAACTTAAGAGTTACGTTCTTAACCTGAGATTCAAGATGTTCCCTATGGTTATTTATGCTATCGGTATTAGTTAGCTGAACTGATTCGCTCCTTTTCTCAGCGTCTTCTCTTGCCTGAGAAATATCCTTATTCAATCTAATTACGGCCTTCGCAACCTTTAATTCCAATTCGGATTTGACATTGTTAATAACATCTTCATTAATCTTTGTAATTTCAAATCTTATTATTGTTACTTGTTCACTAATAATGGTCTTGAGATCGATTTCAAGATCTTTTCTCAAAACCTTGTTGTGATCAACTTTTTCCCTCAAAAGAACCATATCACCCTCTAATTTTGATAAAGTCCTTTGTGTGGTGATAGCCTCGTTAGAAAATTGTACCTGAAGGGCATATAAACTATTTTGATTCTCTTTTTGGTTGTTTTCCAGTTCCAGTCTAACATTTCTGACGTCCTCCTTAATGCCAGAAATATTTGATTGCATGCTGGTTACAAGGTTTTCCGTATTTAAAATTTTAGCCTCAGTACTTATTATCCTCTTCTCAGTGCTAGTGACATTCTGCTGAGTGGCGTCAAGCTTAGCCTCTGTACTTATTATTCTGTCCTCAGTGCTAATGATTTTACTTTTAGTATCAGTGATATCGTTTTGTGCTTAATCAAGCTTAGCCTCTGTACTTATTATTCTCTCCTCAGTGCTAATGATTTTACGTTTAGTATCAGTGATATCATTTTGTGCTAAATCAAGCTTAGCCTCTGTTGTGGCTACACTTGAGCGTACATGGCTAACCTCTACATTAACATTGCTTATGTCTAATTGTACAAGCCTTACGTCTTCTAGAACACTATCTACACTAGTTTCTACATCATTTATTTTTTCCTTAATTTCTTTGGATCTGTCAGAAATGTTGCGGTTACTATCCTGTAAACGCTTAAGGGATAAGTGAAGATGGGACATGTCAGTTTGAACTGAGTTTGTATTTTTAGTCACTGTTTCGTTTATGTTGTCCAAGCTAGTTTGAGCATTTGACTTAATATCAGCTAAGTCCTGCTCCTGTTTGCTTTGCTTTTCCTGAATGGCATGTAACAACGCCACGACATCGTCCATAGTCGCCACACCTGACATCATACAATACTAAATCGAGAAATACAGGAATGCAACACATGTATAGCAGAATTGACACACTCAGAATGACCCTTTTCACCAATATGAACAATATAGTTTGTTTTGCATCTTTACTTATTAACTAATTTAAATCTATAAGAAAATAGGAGGTATATGCGCATAGTGATTCATATTAGAACTAATTAAAGTTATAGTCGCAAGTCTAGCTTATTAAATTTATTATTAAATAGAAATGAATTTAGTATGACTGATGATCTTCCAATTATAATCGCCGGTAACAAGCATAAAATGGCCGACAAGCATGGAGTGAAAAACGACCCCCATATGCTGCCCCATATGACCACGTTGATCTATAAAAGTTTCCAAGGCGTGTCTCTTATGATCAAACCGTAATCATGTACAATTACATTTAAATCAAAGCAAAAATATCTAATGAATTTAAAAATTAACTGACGATAATTCTATCTGTATACCAGGTAGATTGAGTAAACTCAAGTCCACGTTTCTAAGAAACGCGAATTCCCACGAACTCTATAATCGTAGCAATGCCAAAGACAAATGCTGACGACTAGAAATTTGAAAAAGTCAACTCGTTAACCGCATGAAAAATGGGTTCTTTTACGAAGATGACTATCCATTATAGTGCTCGAGAATGCTAACCCAATTGTCACAATGATAGGGTCTCCAAGTTAATGTGCCCATCCACTACGGCATTCGAATTAAAGCAGTTCGATCGCCACAATAGTTGGGTCGCCATATTAATGTGCGCCCGTATCCACGTGGTCTTACCTGGTGAAATCCGAAGAAAAAAGCAGGATCGTAGAATCTGGAAGCCCCGGCTGAAATACCCCCCAAGAAACCACCACCAAGGATCGACCGTGGATAGGAATACCACGAAAATTAAAAAGAATGTGATAAGAAGATGCCAGTGGTCGATGAAATAAAAAATAAAAATAGCCCAAAGTGAGCTAACAAGACTCTTAAAAATTAATTAAATTAATCTAATCTCGGGCGAGTAACAAAGCATCCTAGCAAATGACCCACTGGTCCTCGTAGCACATCCTCGTTCGAATAGAAATCACTAAGTCATTCATAAGAATTTTTAAAATTTAACAACAGTTTATTAACTAAAACCGCAGTTTCGTGAAGTAGAAACTCCACTGAACAAGAATATATAATCTTCTGCCTCTGCCGAAGCATGAAAAATATGTATAAGTGGCAACTGCCTCAACTAGGCCACACAAATCTGCCTAACGTCGCATCAGTATCAATGTAATTTTTAAAAAAATTACACACAAAATCTTATGTTATGATCGTAAACACTTTTTGACAAAAATATGAAATACCTTATTCTATCGCAGCTATTTAAATATATATACATAATTACATTTTAATTCTGAGAGTTAGTTGCGACTAGAATTATTCATCTCTGTTACTTTCATGTATTCATATATATTTTCATTTATGTGGTTTTCAATTTCAAGTTTGTTCCGTCCTAAACGACAAACAATTAAGCTAATCGGACGTCATGTTATTAATTATAATGATTATGTTTCATTTCACTTTCCCACAGATATTAGATTTCTTTCACTCAATATTTTAGTTATTAGTATCAGAAGTTTATACAAGAATATTACAGTCTTTCCAATTAGACTCTACTCTGAAAACAATTGTTGCTAAATTTTAACAAATTATTAACGATGTTGTTACAATACTTGGTTTCACAAATGTTGGATTCAAAATTGTACATTAGCTTTCCACTAGATAAAATCGTGATTCAATTTCACGTTCAAAATAATACACCGTAGTGCACTCAGCAATAGCTCCATAGCTAATTCAGTGCTGGAAAAACTTATATTGACTATCTATAGATGTCTAATATCTCCTAAATTAGCGGCTTCGGTGGCGTAGTCGGTAGCATGCTGAACTGCTATGCCCAAGATAGCGGGTTCAAACCCGGCCGAAGTCGTCGGATTTTTTAAGAGCGTTAAAAATCCTTCAGTATGGCTTCCTTCGGAGGGGAAGTAAAGCCGGCGGTCCCATGTCATAGATTTATGGCATGTAAAAGATCCTTTCACAGACTAAACTTGTGTAAAGCAAAATTTGTTAGGTTAGATTTCGTCAGAACGCTCTATCAAAGTTCCAACGTTCACCACTAGGTATCATTGATATCTTGTGGCGAAAGTTTGAACTACTTGAAATTGAACGGAACTTGTAGCTCACCCTTTACGGTGTCCGCTGGAAGCAGCTACAGACTCAGGCGAGCCGAACATGTCCTCTGACACTCACAGCGCTAAAAGCCATACGATAAATAATAAATAAATAATCTCCTAAATTGCAATTCAAATACGCAGACAAAATTCCATTATTACCATATTATCGCTCAACAGCTCTTAATAGTTTCCAAACATTTCAAATATTACACAAGTTTTTATACAATCATAGATACATATATTGCTTCAAATTAGCCAAAAGTTAAAGTGTCGAGAATAATTTTTAGCAGAACAGTGATAAATATTGTATTCACAAGTTCAAATAACTGTGTGAGAATTCGAACGATCTGTCATCTCGATTATGACTTACATATATTTTAAACATTTATTTCCATTCATTGCATCTTATTATTAATTACAATTTCTCATAAAAAGTATTTCTTTCAAT
This sequence comes from Meconema thalassinum, assembly GCA_946902985.2. NCBI lineage: Eukaryota > Metazoa > Arthropoda > Insecta > Orthoptera > Tettigoniidae > Meconema > Meconema thalassinum. The sequence continues at coordinate 668,512,925 of OX336389.2, read as the reverse complement.
ATTTCTAGACCGACCACTGTGAAAAGAACGATTCAGTTTTCGCCTAATTGAAAATAATTCAGCCTGAGATCCTCCTCCAAGAAAACACGTCAAAACCTACAGCATGGAGAAAAGCCTATCTTGAGAAGGTACAAGTAAACCATTAGATTTGAACGCTAAACCAAGTTGGAGTTTCTCTTAAGAATCAACAAAAATTTAAAAACTGAACGAGCTCACAAAAGGTGTCGAAATCAAAAATGAAAATTTCAAAAATCTGGATTACCAGAAATAAATTCGCACAATCGCAAATAAACATACTAGAAATCACTATGTTCCATTACTATGCTCAATTGACAAAAATATAGACCTGAATGTCTATCTAATAAACTTGCATGAGCTTTCAAAAAGATTCGATATCAAATTCAAAAAGTCCAAAAAATTTTCAAAATCGAATTCGCGTATACATTGGATATGGGACATCTGCTTGAGTTAGAATTATTCTTATATAATTTTACCGTCGTCTTCTTCCTAGGATTTTTCTCATGTTGTCTTCCCAACAAACTATATTCTTCTATTTATTCCTAAATTATATCTTAATCAAGGCAACGTAATGTTCAAAATAACACTACAATAACTACTAAATTGAACTACATACTCAGACAGAAATGACTAAGGAGTCACCCTAGCCCTCGGCTGTATTTCTTAACTACTTTAATCAAAATTGGTGAAAAGGAGCATTCAAAAGCATGACAAATTCATACTGTCTACTAAAAGAAAACTGCAGCTACCTTGTTGAAGTTCTAGTTGAATGAAGTGAAAATGTTAGAACACAAACTCCTGTCAAGGCTCGAACCCACATCTGCTCAGCTGCACCGATCACAAAACAACTGGACATCAAGAAGACCCGATTACCGGTCGCGAACGAGATTGAGCTAACAGATGTTCGTTTAACAAAGTTCATTGTTCTATCACTTGCTAAGGAGCACGATAACGATGGTGTAGAAAGCCAAAATAGTTTCATTATGTAGCAGTGCGAATTGTCATTCCGACTTTCACAATCTCTTCAGTCTTCTCTTGTAAAGCCTTGTACTGTAGTTGCTCATATTGGAATCAAGTAATCATCCCGAGTATGTAATGCTGCTATGTGTCACATTCCTTGTCTGTATTTAGCCCATGTTCTGCATCTTCATAACGCAGCTATATCTCTCTCTTCTCATATCATTCTTCACAATCATGGCTAATGCTGTTTGTAATGTACTGCAATGTAGAACAAGTTGTTATGCTATTGGCTTGAGAAGAAGTTATCATACGTGAATGCAAGTTCACTGTGCTCAAATTGAAGGTTAACACTGTCTGAAACTATAATAAGATCAGAAGAAAATCCTATCACGTTTTGTACTGTAACACGTACACGTCGATTCGACTCCACGTTACCAAACAAACACTATTTCACGGCAACGCACGCACTCGTGCTTAGACTAGAGAGCTGTGACCCTCCTCGCTGAAATTGTAATCTCTACTATATTCTTCCACTGCTCCCGTAAATCATACTGTCACCAGTTGATCCACAATGCACCTCGTTCTCGAAACGATAGTGACAATCGATGTTTACACAGAGTCGAGTCCGATAATCACCTGTTATAGTACTATATGCACTTATACTCATATAAAAGTTCTCAGTTATATTCCTTCGTCCATAGAATGCATTTCCCAATCTTTGTTTCATACTGCAGAGTGTATCTTCTTTACCACAGCGAGCAACATAACGACAGTGTAGCTGTCTCCATCTTGTGTTCAATACAGGTATTACAAATGTCTAGCATGTGGTCGTCGCTTGTATGGCGGGCTGCTGGCTGCTCCTAACCTCGCCACAGTCATATCGCGCACCTGAATTCCAAAGAATGTTGCAGTACTGCCATCAGTGTTATTGCCAACTTAACCTAAATCCAACTAAATGCAAAATACGGTTTCAGTACCTACTGTAAAGCCACGGTCGCCTCCTTCCCTCTTCCTTGCATATCCCTCCCATTCTTCCCCTCCCTTCCCATCCCTCATGAGGCCCCTGTACGCTTTGCAGGTGAGACTTCCTGGGCGAGGTGCTGATCAACCTCCCCAGTTGTATGCACCCCGACCAGATGTTCCAAGCTCCAGGACACTGCCCGTAGAGGCGGTAGTGGTGGAATCCCTCGCTGAGTCCGTGGGAAAAACCAACCTGGAGGGTAAAATTGACTAAAAAGAAATCATCATTCATTTCTTCATAATTATTAATAATTAAATAGTATTGTAATTTTGAAGTCCTCGTACTGCAGCTCGTTCACCAAGATTTTACTCGTTCGACCCATGGTTTAACCCATGGACGTTCACTTTATCTTTCCGTATCTTTTATATACCGGTATTGCCACCACAGAATTTCAACTACCATAATATACTGTAGTTAAGTAAACAAGGAACTGTCCTTCATACAATTTGCTGAACTATGATAAAATATTTGCTGTAGTCTAATTGTGTGATGATTGCTTTGTATAACTTTTATAAAAGTTCACTTTTATAAAATATTTTATAAAATGTTTTTTGATAGTGTAATACCGGCCCTACCGTGGCCAGGAGCGAATCTGCGAGCTTGGGAGTTGGTAGACCGACACAATAACCATTCACCCACCGTGTCAAGCAGCGGGATCGGTAGGCAAACAGACTACAGCACATCGCAAGTGCCTGACGTCACGATACAACATCGAGAACACATTACAAGGCACGGACTGCATCGGTTGCTCAGCATGCATCGCGAGTTCTGAATCACGCTTGCCAGCACTAGCTCGAGAGAGAAACCACATGCGCCTGACGTCACATACAGCATCGAGATAGCATTACAAGGCACGGACTGCATCGGTTGCTCAGCATGCATCGCGAGTTCTGAATCACGCTTGCTAGCACTAGCTCGAGAGAGAAACCACATGCGCCTGACGTCACATACAGCATCGAGATAGCATTACAAGGCACGGACTGCATCGGTTGCTCAGCATGCATCGCGAGTTCTGAATCACGCTTGCCAGCACTAGCTCGAGAGAGAAACCACATGCGCCTGACGTCACATACAGCATCGAGATAGCATTACAAGGCACAGACTGCATCGGTTGCTCAGCATGCATCGCGAGTTCTGAATCACGCTTGCCAGCACTAGCTCGAGAGAGAAACCACATGCGCCTGACGTCACATACAGCATCGAGATAGCATTACAAGGCACGGACTGCATCGGTTGCTCAGCATGCATCGCGAGTTCTGAATCACGCTTGCCAGCACTAGCTCGAGAGAGAAACCACATGCGCCTGACGTCACATACAGCATCGAGATAGCATTACAAGGCACGGACTGCATCGGTTGCTCAGCATGCATCGCGAGTTCTGAATCACGCTTGCCAGCACTAGCTCGAGAGAGAAACCACATGCGCCTGACGTCACATACAGCATCGAGATAGCATTACAAGGCACAGACTGCATCGGTTGCTCAGCATGCATCGCGAGTTCTGAATCACGCTTGCCAGCACTAGCTCGTGAGAGAAACCACATGCGCCTGACGTCACATACAGCATCGAGATAGCATTACAAGGCACGGACTGCATCGGTTGCTCAGCATGCATCGCGAGTTCTGAATCACGCTTGCTAGCACTAGCTCGAGAGAGAAACCACATGCGCCTGACGTCACATACAGCATCGAGAAAGCATTACAAGGCACGGACTGCATTGGTTGCTCAGACTGGATCGAGAGCTCTGCATCACCCTTCCCATCACTACTGTTATTCTATTCTTGGCAGCCGAAGGACAAACACCGATGGACATCCATCGGAAAATGACGAATGTGTATGGGGCAGCATGTCTGTTGAAAACCACCGAAGCTCTTTACTTACCGGGCCCATTGCTTAGTAATTTCCGGGAAGCAGAATGCAGATGTCTCCATCACTGGGGAACGGTACTGCGCAACACTGGAGAAATTACAGCGTGCAATTAAGGCAAAACGTTCGGGAAAACTGCGACAAGGGGTGCTGCTGCCTCATGATAATGCACGTCCCCATACCGCAAAGGTCGTAACGCAGAGGGTTCGTCAACTCAAGTGGGAGACACTCGACCATACGCCCAATATGCCCCATGCGATTATCACGCCTTCTGTCCATTAAAAAAAGACCTTGAAGAGTCGACGAATCCTGTCGGATGAGGATGTGCCGCAGGTGGTTACGGACTAGTTCACGGTGTTTTATTAATTACCCTTTCACGAATTGATTGCCGGCGGTCGAGTTGGGAACTATTCTTTGTTTACTTGTGTCACACGTCAGCCTGCTTCGTTGACAGGTACAGTTGCGCGAGTAGCATATGACTCAGATCCAGTAGCCTCAGTCATCGAATAACAACTGTTCGTGGTGACATGAGCTCCTGTGACGCTTATCTACGCAATGCTGCTTGACTTATGTGCAGACTGCATTCTGTCATCACTGTGTCCTCCGCTTTACCGCGCGGGGCTCCTGCTACAATAATCAACAAACACTGGCGCAGCCATGCTCAGCGGCAATAAAATGTTAAAAGGGTAATACCACACGGGGATCTTCAACGTGGTGTGTCGGTGGGATGAGTGCTTCAGTGCCATACCGATTCAGGGCTCTACGGCCGTCAAACGGAAACTTTTTGATCACGCCTTATATTTTATATTCATATACAGTATATACTGGCTATTAGAAATAAAATTTCAGGGTTCCCACAATCTTAGGAGTCATATAATCTGTGATGGGTATATAGGCTATAAACTGAAGTTATGACGTGGCTTGAACAATGCTAGTGATGGTAATTTACTGGTGCAGCGTCGACCAGGCGAGCGAATCACTGGCCCAATGTTTGGCATCATGGTATTCATACAGAGCAGACCTGGCCTTCAATGAGCATATGTGGGACGATTTGCACCACTGGCGAAAAACATTGACTGCCTGCACCATCAGATGGAATTAACGTGGACCTCCGTTCGACAGAATGACCTACATCCGGCACCTCTACGATCGTCTCCATGCAATAGAGCTTACACGAGTTAAAATGGCACCGAAGCTTATGCATAGCGACCTTCCGGTCCGCGAATCTCCATTTGATTTTCATTGGCAATGAATCGTCCGTGATTATGTTTATTATTATTATAGGCTATGCGCCATACCGGTAACATTTACCAATAACTCATCCTTTCTTTTTATATTTATTTATTCATTATAATTGTAATAGCCTACACGTATTTAGCCTAACCAATAATCTTTTTAAAATTATATTCGTATTCCATGTATTGCGAGAAAGCAATATTTGATGACACATACGCATACCTGCCAACCTCTCAAAGTGAAAAATCGGGAGATTCGACGCGGCGACGGGGAGGGGGGGGGGGGGGGGGCGAGGACGCTACATAATACATACATAGGCTAAGACATTGCAGCAAATATGTATCGAAGATCATATTATTGGTCGTTGTTGCAGGTGACTGAGGCTGATTTTGCCCTCTTCAAAAAGGTCTTGCTATATTCTTGCTCAAAACACTTCTCTTTCTGAATCGACTTCAGAGTTGTAAGTTTGTCCAAAGTCTTGTCAGAGAGAGATGACCTGAACATCCTCTCACACTCTGCATTACTATGCGGAATGGTCAGAATGGAAAGCATAACTTGAGTACCCCACCACTACATATCATTTGGCCTACCAGTGCCCACTTCACATCAATTCTCTCTTCTTCTTCAATAGATGTCACATCCTCAAGTTGGAAGTTACAAAATTGGGAATGTAAAGCATCCATTTCCTCATTAAAATTGACTTGAGTGTCTGTTAACATGCTAGGAAATGTATTTACAAAAAACTTAATTTTGGAAAATGAAATGTCCCCCTTTCCAATATGCGAGATACTGAAATCACACCTACAGACACTACAAAATGCAAATGTTGCGCCTCTTCCTGACTCAGTTATATGCGGAATCAGGGTGTCTACTGTTAAGGATGAAGTAAAAACTAGTTACTTTTTAGCTACCTTTTAGTTAATTTTAGTTACCTTTGAATTCAAGATACGTCTGCGGTCTGCAAGCAAATGGGCTCATCACGCGGTGGAGAAAGAGAGCAATGAACTGTGTTTAAAGCGGTAAATACAATTCACTTAGGGAGTTACAACAATTTCAAAAATAATAAATAAATACTAGAAATTTATTATCAAATGAGTTGTTTCAGCTAATATGTCGTCTTGTGCACAAGGCGTTTTTATAATTGCCAAGAGGTTGCTCTGCTCTTCTCTTGACCGTGGCGAGATTTCCTTTGTCCCCGCGGTAGATCACGACGAAATTTATGGGACGTTACATGATTGTAACCGAATTCTGTCTTCACAGTCAAGTACGGCGAAATTTCAAGATGTTACACGATCGGCGCTGGTCTCACCCATTTGTCAAGATTCCCGTTGTGTTCGCGATAGAACACTGATAAATATCGCGATTTAATAATCGGTGTCACTTTTAGTCGTTCGACGAGATTTCCATTGTCTTTGAGGTCGGGCGCGAGGAAATATAGCATTATTATGCAATCGGCGCCACTTGCTGTCCGTTTGACAAAAATACAGTTGTTCTCGTCATTGAATGCGGAGAAATATCGCGATGTATCGCAATCGCTGCCGCTCTCAGCCGTTTTACGAGATTCAAGTTGTCCTCGCGATATTATGCATACCGCGCCGCACCCGGCCGTTGAACGATTGTTTATTCGTCCTCACAGATTGGTGGATGCAAGCTCAGGGTTGGGCATGGTTAAAATTCACGAGTAGTTATGGACAAGTTGTATGGCCGGCGCCGTGATTCCCGCTGTCCCTATGCTGTGGTTGGGAGCTCATCAGTTCAGGGTAGATCACGAGGAGAAATTAGTATCGCGACGCTACGTAGGCTGTCATTTCTAAGTGGGTAGATGCACTTCTCGCTCCCCGTACGCTTTTAAGTATACGGTCATGGGAAAAGTAGCGAGTAGGTTTCGGAATGTTTCGTGATTGGTGCCCAATCATCTTTGACGGGATTCCCGCAGACCTCGTGGTCACAAGTTCACGATAGGGGACGGGTTTTTTGATTTTACGCTACTGACGTCGATCTCGGTCCATTTGACGAGATTCCCGCAGGCAAGTCGTGCGGTCAGCCGGCCGTCTTGAGTATGAATGTTCGAAGTAGGTATCAAATATTAAGAATTATTCGGAGAGGATTACACGAATAATACGACTAGAGGACACGTTTTCTTTCAAATCCGAATCACGAATTATAAAAGTTATACAAGTTTTCGAAATAACCGGTTAGATTATAATATATCCGATGGAACCCAAGTTAGAAGGAAAAATCGACATATAACGGAATTTCGAATTAACCATACTGGATGTCGCAAATTTACGAGACAGATTTTTAAAATAAGTTACAGCCTACGTATTTCGAATCTTTTTCAAAACGGAAACATTTCGCAAGATCGCGACATTAAATTATTTAGCGTTATTTCTGGACTTCAATTTAATAGTCTCCAAATAAATGCGAAAAATGCGAGGTTTCTGAAGAATTTCAGAAGTTTTCACGAATAAACGTCTCGCGAAAAGTCAGGCTTCCTAATATAACACATAATTATTTCACACAAAACTAAAAGTCATCTTGATGCCGACGATATACGCTGAACGATGTATACCACTAAGGGTATCCTCAGTATGCATTTCCTCGAGGTCGGGAACGGGGAAATATAGCTTATGCAATTGGCGCCGCTTGCGTGAAACTCGCTCCATCGCAATCTCTGAGCTTAGAGGCGCAAGTTTAAATGATTCAATCCGCCTTCGGAAAATTTTCGTTACCCGTATGTAAAATTCGTTACTTTTCCGTTACCCATTTGTAAAATTCGTTACTTCCGTTACCGGTAGACACCCTGGGAATGTGATCTTTGTACACACTTTTAAATGTCACATATCATTTCGCCTTATTACCGACGAACCGACGCAATCACTCAGTTCGAAAAATCACAATAACCTACCGGCATATTAACGCCAACAACATCAAACTAAGTTATACACAAATCATATAATTTCACGTGTGAAACAGATACAATATTCCGCAGCGTACAACTACCTATCACCCACTGGTCATTATGCAACACATCTAGGAACAAGCGCTGAATTAACCTTCGACGATTTCAAACGAAGACTTATTCGAAGCCGATTTCAAACGAAGACTTATTCGAAGCCAACTTTTTATAACAGCAGGACGCGACGCGGGAGTTAGTACGCAGTTGTCGATTATCGATACAAAGCGAAACTGCGGTATCGAGATATAACTTCAAAACACGTAAAGTCGATCCGTTCGATAGACGACATATTAAATCCGAAATTACGCGTGGGTTTTTTGAAAAATCGGGAGATTTAATACGTTAAGCGGGAGGGCGGGAGAAATGGTCTGAAATCGGGAGTCTCCCGCCTAAATCGGGAGAGTTGGCAGGTATGCATACGGTTCCAACTTAGAAATCCAACCGTGGCTAGTTTTCAGTACGGTATGGAAAACACGAAACATTTTAAGTTACTAGACCAAAAGACTGGCGACAAAATTTTAAAAAATGCTCTTTTATATCTTCACCCTAGTCTAGGTAAATTACCATACGCTAATCACTGAAAGGGTAGAGGGGTTTATGGCCTCAGTTACACAAACTAACGAACCTCATTTTGCATGAATTATGGACACCAAAATCTTCTAATGATTGTCCTTGAGAAATATTTTAGTCAATAATTTAAGACAAGTTGCCAGAAAACTAAATACAAAAAGCTGCGTGCCTATTACGGTGTAAAGTTGCTCTGTGAAAAAAAAAAAAAAAAAAACACCTCCTCAAGATCGACGTGCATAGACCTACAGTTAAATACAATCTTCCATTTGGAGAAACACTTTCGACGTCACGATCTTGAATAATTTTCTAATATAGCACAACGTTAGCTGACATTTCGTATCATTAATACATAAGGAATAAACACAAGCAGAGCTTTCTCACTGCACACAGCTGAATATCATATCATTCTTGGTGCATTTTACAACTTATATTTTTCCTAACAACAACTTGCTCAGTAACATGCAAGGAAAATTGTAGAACACAGTTCCCATTGCTTTACCTGAATAATAAACCGGAAGCTGGTTATGCATCACCATACGCCGGTGGCGCGATCTATGGCGAGGTTTTTTTCTCTTTCGTGTGGCCTCCTGAGAGGCCAAGTGCAGGTCTTTCTAGTCGACGCCCGTGAGTGACCTGCGCGTCGGGATGAGAGATGGAATGGATGAAGATGAATGAAACTGGGCAAGGATGTGGAAGGAAGCGGCCGTGGCCTGTCAGAAGGTACCGTCCCAGCATTTGCCTGGTGTCGAAAATGGGAAACCACGGAAAACCATTTCAAGGACAGCCGACGGTGGAGCTCGAACGCACGCGTCTACCGTGTCAGCAGAGAGCTTATGACCTAATGCTGCGCTTTAGCGAGCGTAGCCACTGTTGGCGGTTCTATGGCAAGTGAAAGAACGATACAAAGTGTAAGCTCTATAGTGCGAGCCTGCGTTGCAGTGGTTGCAGCTGGAGAGAGTGCACAACGTACAGGCCGGAAGTTTGTTTTAGACGATTGCCCTTGACCTTGAAGCCTGCGGGTGAGACTGTACACAGTCACTCTCTCACCCCATCGCTTCACATTTGTCACCACCGATCTGATGTAATCGAATTCCAGACTTGAGCACGTGGCGACACCGACTTGCAGACAGTACAGTCAACGTCGAAGTATTGTGTGACGCGGAAGTACACGTTACGTATTTACGAACAGAACGTCATTATATTTGCCAATGACTGTACTTCAGTAGGAGTGTGAGACAGCTTTGTCAATCATCGGACCGCTTGGGGCAGCTGATAACAACACAGGTACTGCAGTAACTCGCCTCCAGGCTTCCATTATGATTTTTCACTCGTCTAAAACAAACGTCCGGCCTGTACTATCATGCCAGTTGACCAGAGATGAGGCTGTAAGGTTCTGTCTATCCAAAACGTCCCCACATTAAATTTGTACCACCACCGTTTGTGTACTACCATTGATGATTTCAAATGTGTGACACTTGAACACGAGCTAAATAGTGGCAACACGCTGTGCTGTACAACACGGGTGCGTTTTTTTTTAGAGCGGAAAATTGCAGCGCTGCATCAAAGCGAAGTAAATTGCTACATCACAACTACCTGTACATAAACACGGCAAAGATGGCGCGAATTGGCGGTCGTTTAAGACGTGTTTTAGTCATTATTATGAAATAAATTTAATATAATATAACGATGCGTCCAATAGGAGACGAAAGTTATGATGAATGCATAGTTATGTCACTCAATAAACAATTTTGTAAATTACCGTGCACTAGGAGTTGTAATGAAATGCAGATTAAAGTTGAAGAAACTGAAGAAAAGTCAAAAGCCAAAAAGGTGGGCAATAGACAGACTGAAAGAGAAGGATGTAAACGAAAGATTCAAGAAGAGTATAAAGGAAGGACTAATGAAAAACCCTAAACAAACTTCAATCGCAGACGAATGGGCACTTTTGAAGAATGAAATAACAAAATCCGCAGAAGAAAACATTGGTAGGAAAGAAAGAATAGGTAGAAAACCGTGGATCACTCAGGATATACTAGAATTGATGGATGAAAGGCGGAAACACAAGAATGTAAGAGATGAAAAGGGGAAAGCAGAATACAGACGTCTGAGAAATGAGGTTAACAAGAAGTGCAAGGAAGCGAAAGAAGAATGGTTGAAAGAGAAATGTGGAGGTATAGAAAATTGTCTGAAATTAGGAAAAGTAGACACAGCTTATGGAAGGATTAAGAATACATTTGGCGAAAAGAAGACTAAGTGCTATAATATTAAGGACACAAATGGAAAGCCTCTAACAGATAGGGAAGAAAAGGTTGGGAGATGGAAAGCTTCATAGAGAGTATGTATCAGGAAAGGAGATTGAGAATCATGTAATGGAAAGGGAGGAGCAAATTGATGAGGATGCGAAATGAGATTTAATATTGAGATCAGAATTTGATAGAGCTTTGGAAGACTTAAGAAGGAACAAAGAACCAGGCATAGATAATATACCGATTGAGTTGCTACGCTGCATAGGAGATGAAGGTCTGATCAGGTTATTTCACTTGGTGTGTAGGATTTATGAGACAGGTGAGGTACCCCCTGATTTCAAGAAGAATGTAATCATCCCTATACCAAAGAAAGTGGGAGCTGACGTATGTGAAGATTACCGTACAATCAGCTTGATTACTCATGCTTCAAAGATCCTGTCTAGAATAATTTACAAGAGGATTGAAAGCCAGATAGAAAGGGAGTTGGGTGAAGACCAGTTTGGTTTCAGGAGAAATGTAGGAACAAGGGGAGCTGTACTAAGTCTTAGGCTGATTTTGGAAGGTAGAATAAGGAAAGATAAGAGAACGTTCATGGCATTTGTATACTTAGAAAAGGCTTTTGAATACGTTGATTGGACTAAATTGTTTGACATTTTGAAATCTATTGGAATAAAGTACAGGGATAGGAGGGTAATCTACAATCTATACAGAAACCAGATAGCAGTCATTCGAGCTGAAGGACATTAGAGAGAAGCTGATATTCAGAAAGGTGTTAGGCAAGGCTGCAACTTATCACCCATACTTTTCAATCTTTGCATTGAACAAGCAATGAAGGAAATTAGAGAAAAATTTAAAGTGGGAGTGAAGATTCAAGGAGAAATAATTTCAACTCTGAGATTTGCTGATGACATCGTCATCTTGGCCGACAAGCCTGAGGATTTGAATGAGTTTTTGAATGGTATGGACTCCGTCTTACGGAAAGAATATATGATGAAAATTAATAATTGTAAAACAAAAATACTAGAATGCAGCCGAAATAAATCAGAAACCTCTGTGGAGATCAAATTGGCAGGTGAAATGCTGAAGGAAGCAGGAGACTTCTGTTACTTAGGAAGCAGAATAACCAGTGATGGACGAAGCAAAGAGGATATAAAAAGTAGGTTGGCTCAGGCAAAGAAAGCATTTCTACAAAAAAGGAATCTGCTGACATCGAATATAGATTTAGGTATTAGGAAGTCATTTTTGAAAGCCTTTGTCTGGAGCGTGGCACTCTATGGAAGTGAAACTTGGACTATTGGTGTAGCAGAAAAGAGGAGAATTGAAGCATTTGAAATGTGGTGTTACAGGAGAATGATGAAGATCAGATGGGTAGATAGGGTTACAAACAAAGAGGTATTAAGCCGAGTGGGAGAGGAGAGATGTTTCTGGCGACTGCTATTGAAGAGAAGAGATAGGTTGGTAGGACACATACTAAGACACCCAGGAATAGCAAGCTTAGTTATGGAAGGAAGGGTCGAGGACAAGAACTGTAGGGGTAGACCAAGGTTAGAATATGTTAAACAGATTGCCTCGGATGTGGGGTGTGGTAGCTATGTAGAGATGAAACGATTAGCTCAGGACAGGGAGGCATGGAGAGCTGCATCAAACCAGTCAAAAGACTGAAGACTCAAACAAACAAGGAGTTCACCTTGCTTGTAATTTTTAGGTTAGGCCTATAGTGCCGCCATCGTTACTTCCGACTTGACAGTTCACCGGCTGGCGATACGGTGTTGCCAGTCCACTAACGCGAATCAGCTGACGTACATGATTATAGCCGTAAAGTTAACAAAACTCGCTTAATGTGAACAGACATGTTTACACACAACATCCATACTCATGAATAAGTATATAGTAGCAGAAATTACACATATATTGCGGTTAATAGAATATTTCTGATAATGAAGCAGAAAAAAAATGTAACAAATAAATTACTCACCATTACCACCTCACGTCCGGGGTCGATGATAATCCGAGTTCGAGAAAATGTTTTATAAAACCTATAAAGGTAACACACCACTCATTTCGGAGTCATATCGTCACGTAAAGAAATGTTGTGGCTCGTCAGCCACTTCATGAGCACATTCTTTCTTGCTGCCATTGTTGGAGCTTTGTCGTGAATGACACTATGATACATGGCATTGTCCATAACAATATTGTGCTCTTCTCAGGCAAGTTGTTCAGCAATATTTCTTCAAACCATTTCCTCTCTTGGCGCTTGTCTTCCTCGTGCTATACCCCGGCATGACACTATCACACACACGCACGGCAGAAATAACACAAACACTCACTGACCTAAAGCTAACCTACAACTACACGTAATTTTGCTACACTATGTCAAACGACAAACAAATACTACGCTATTAAATAACAATAGACTAGAATAATATCAAAAAGAAAAATATACGAGAATACACAAAGACCGCCAATGAAACTAAACGAGCCCAATGCAAACAGCTGACAACATGTGTGACCACAAGATGTTAGCTGGCAACATCGCCAGCGAAACTCGATTTATCTCGATATATCAATTTGAATGGCTGTCTGTAATTGGTTGGTTAGAGTTTAGCTGTGACGTAGCACAGAAACTTCAAGTCGGAAGTAAGGATGGCTCTAGTATAGACCATGTCATTAGAGTTGCCTTTTACGAAGTAATGCCCTTAGCTTAGCCATTTAAGTCGCATTAATATGATCGTTTCACGAATGAAGTAGCGTATAGATAAAAAATTCAGAACTTAAGGTTACCATATCTATAATAATCAGCATCGCTTTTATGTGGCAAGGTAACTTGAATTTAAAAATTGCAAAATGGGACGACCAAACTCTTGACTCATTTGCCTTCTTGCAAATATTTCCTAATTAACCTACTGATATGCTGCTAATGGAAATGTAGGCCTAACATTTTGCAGTCTCATAGGCTACACCAATAGCCTGCGCATGTCACTAATGATCTCCACAGGGTGCTCACTTGTGGGGCAGAGTATGAAAAATATGGAGTCTCTTCTGAATTATGCAGTACGGTACATCTACTTACTTGTGGCAGGCTCCTCTTTCATCTTCCTGTCGATCTCCCTTGGTCAATGGGGCAGAAGACCTCACTGTTCCACCCCTTTAAACAATAACTACAACTCCCTTAGTCAACTCTAGATGCCCACACCAACTTGTATCTTGACTGACAGGATCGCTTACTAGGCCACTCAGCCGTTGCCCATGTTTCACGAACTTGAAGGCAACTACACCATGAATTTTCCTTCAATTCAAGATTATTCGAACAATTAGTTTGCCCTCATTAAATGAATTATTACTGATCCTCTAGTGGTGCAGGAAACATAAGAATATAATTTACTGTGGGACATTGTGTAGACCAATTTCTGCCCTTATGGCGGCAGACTAAAACATATAGGCCTAGACTGTGTCAATTGAAGAAATTGGGCTAGTAGAACCAAATTACTGGTAAAACCACATCAACCTGTTCTCTCTAACAACATGCATTAGCCTAGTACAGTGAGAGCCTTCCCAATTTATTTATTTATTTATTTATTTATCGTATGGCTTCTAGTGCCGGGAGTGTCCGAGGACATGTTCGGCTCACCTGAGTCTGTAGCTGCTTCCAGCGGACACCCTTAGGGTGAGCTACAAGTTCCGTTCCATTTCAAGTAGTTCCAACATTCGCCACCAGATATCAATGATAGCTAGTGGTGAACGTTTCAAACATTAGTCAACAACATTGTCAAGAAATTCATTGAAGCCCTCAGCTATCTTGACCATCTCCTCCAACAACTCATGGTTACACTAGTGCACTCGTAAATGGCTAACAAAACGCTGACATTGACTACTTGGAACAGCCAAAGTCTAATTCAAGCACCGACAAAATTAGAACTTCGACAATTTATACGAGACCACGACGTTGACATATTGCTGATCCAAGAGACATGGTTCAAAGACAATCATACATTTTCACTCCCAGGTTTCATTATTTATCGAAATGACAGACCAACTCCCGGAGGAGGAACACTTATAGCGATTAAACGCACTATATCACATAACGAAATCATTTTAAAACCAACTATTAACATCGAAGCTACTGCAATTAACGTACATATTTACAGCACTTCATATACAATAATCTCATCTCAGCATATTTACCGCCCAAGAAATACTTACTTAACAGGGACATAAATACCTTACTCTCTCACAACGATCACGTAATAATAGCAGGC
Organism: Meconema thalassinum; assembly: GCA_946902985.2. Lineage (NCBI taxonomy): Eukaryota > Metazoa > Arthropoda > Insecta > Orthoptera > Tettigoniidae > Meconema > Meconema thalassinum. The sequence goes on along the minus strand of OX336389.2, from coordinate 668,497,793 downwards.
GACTTAAATTCAAAACACCATTGTTGGGGATCCATTACTGATAACATAAACGGTAAGCGGTTATTCCGACATTATACGAAAGACAGCTACATCATTCACGCCCCGGACACACCTACCTTCTTTTACAAACGCAACGGTATAATTTATTCCGACACGAACGACATACTACTAGCTAAAGACATTTCATTTAATACGACAGAAACGCTCACTAAACTTGACTCAGATCACGTACCAGTCATTATTAAAATAGGAGCAGATATCAACTACGTTAACACTCGTAAGATTATTAACGATAAACGAGTAGACCCTAAACAATTCGAATTACAACAAAATTTACTTATTCCAGAAATACTTCCGCCTATTAAAACTACAGTACATTCGAACTAGAACAATCCATTCGTCAGTTTGATAACGCTATAATCACAGCGGCTAGAGACAGCTACAAACCAAAGTTAATTCAATCAACTCCGACATGACCAGAAGAATTACTAAATCTAATTAAAGACAAAAACCGCACCAGAAAATTATATCAAAGAACACAATCTTTACCAAATAAAATTAACTACAACAGACTTCACTCTAAAGTGCGCAGGCAATTAACAATTCATCAGAACAACGCCTGGGAAGACAAATTACAAAGTACCGGTATTCAACATGTAACTGTTTCGTTAGCCCTGCCTTGCACTTTAAAATACACACATCAAAAAAAGTTTTGCATCACCTCGGTTCCCAGATCTCCGGCATATAGACGTTGACTGTGTATATTGTATCCAAGATACAGTCCCTTTGACTGTTCATAGATGTCACTAAAACTGCTCAAAGATGTAAACAACCATGCATGAGCAGGGCCTATTAGACGGAGGGGGTACGACAGCCGATCAGTTCCAGTCATTCCACCAGGACGAAGGTACGCTGCTCATGTTGTCTGTAGTTCTACCATGCCTAGAAGGTCAATACCGCAGTTCGATCGCGTCCGCATTGTTACTTTGTGTCAAGAAGGGCTCTCAACAAGGGAAGTTTCCAGGCGTCTCAGAGTGAACCAAAGCGACGTTGTTCGGACATGGAGGAGGTACAGAGATACAGGAACTGTCGATGACAGGCCTCGCTCCGGCCGCCCAAGGGCTACTACTGTAGTGGATGACCGCTACTTACGGATTGCCGCTCGGAGGAACCCTGACAGCAATGCCACCATGTTGAATAATGCGTTTCGTTCAGCCACAGGACGTCGTGTTTCAACTCAAACTGTGCGCAATAGGCTGCATGATGCGCAACTTCACTCCCGACGTCCATGGCGAGGTACAGCTTTGCAACCCCGACACCATGCAGCGCGGTACAGATGGGCCCAACAACATGCTGAATGGACCCCACGGAATTGGCATCACGTTCTCTTCACCGATGAGTGTCGCATATGCCTTCAACCAGACAATCGTCGGAGACGTGTTTGGAGGCACCCTGGTCAGGCTGAACGTCTTAGACACACTGTCCAGCGAGTGCAGCAAGGTGGTGGTTCCCTGATGTTTTGGGGTGGCATTATGTGGGGCCGACGTACGCCACTGGTGGTCATGGAAGGCTCCGAAACGGCTTTACGATACCTGAATGACATCCTCCGACCCATAGTGCAACCATATCGGCAGAATATTGGAGAGGCATTTGTCTTCATGGACGACAATTCTCGACCTCATCGTGCACATCTTGTGAATGCGTTCCTTCAAGATAACGACATCACTCGACTACAGTGGCCAGCATGTTCGCCAGACATGAACCCTATCGAACATGCCTGGGATATGTTGAAAAGGGCTGTTTATGGACGTCTTGACCCACCAACCACTCTGAGAGATTTACTCCGAATTGTCGTTGAGGAGTGGGACAATTTGGACCAACAGTGTCTTGATGAACTTGTGGATAGTATGCCACGGCGAATACAGGCATGCATCAATGCAAGAGGACGTGCTACTGGGTATTAGAGGTAGTGGTGTGTACTGCAATCTGGACCACAAATGCTGAAAGTCTAGCTGTATGATGGTACAACATGCAATGTGTGGGTCTCATGAGCAATAAAACGAGCTGAAATGTTGTTTGTGTTGATCTCTATTCCCTTTGTATTTAACGGTTCCGGAACTCTTGGAACCGAGGTGATGCAAAACTTTTTTTGATGTGTGTACTTATATGAGAAGCTCCACAGTTTGGCGGCAAGTGTAACGGTTCTCTACGTTGGGATGACAAGTGTAATGTTTACTCTGACTAAGATACGTTGTATTAATGGGCGCCAAGACCTCAACGCTATGTTGAAATCTAAATTTATATTTAACAACACCTAGCTCTGGCAGAACACCTTTAAGAATCTTCACACTCAGATCGTGTGATTTGACCATTAACCCAACTAACAATTGTATCAGGAGAAGGAATTTGGTCTGTATCTAATGCTACCTACTGAAAGCAAAGATTGCATAGTATAAGAAATGAATTTATTATATAAACAAGAAGTTCCGTAACGAACTAAAGAGCCTACTTTTCTTAAAATTTAAGATCTATGCCAATAATTAATCTATATGGATCTATCTAGAATAATGACGAAATTAAGTTGGTAATATCGAAATTTCTAATTAGGTCGAAATACCATATACCTGGCATACTGTAGCCTAATAGAGAACTACAGTTGGCAGCCCTGGTGACTGAATATATTCTTAGTTCCATCTCTTAAGGTACAGAATACAAAATTTGGTTGAAGTCCAATGGATAGCATGGACGTTACATGCTGTTAAACATTGGATCTAACAGCGCGCGTAAAATCATGTTGGTAACAATGACATACATGTATTGGTCAGAAATAATCTGAAATAATATGATCTATTGTTGTGTCAATTTTGAATAAAATCCATTAGTTAGTATAGAAGTTACATGCATTTTAAAATTGGATCTATCAGCAGGCTTAGAATCATGTTGGCAGCACTGACGTATATTAGTTACTCCAAATTAATCTAGAATGCCAGGTAATATACGTGTGCAAAGTTTAGAGCTATTGGCTTGCATACTTTCTGATATATTGATATTAGGGTAACAAAAATAGAGACAGTATTTACTAACAGTTGGCAGCCCTGGTTACTCTTAAGAATCGGCATATACATATCTGTTATGGTACACATAGCACACACGAAATTTGGTTGAAATCCAAATGATAGTATAGAAGTTACATGTATTTAAAGTTGGACCTCTCAGCAGGCTTAGAATCATGTTGGTAGCACTGACGTATATAAGTTTCTCCAAATTAATATAGAATGTCAGGTACTATACGTGTGCATAGTTTAAAGCTGTCGCCTGGCATACTTTCTGATATATTGGTATTTGGATAAAATAAATTGAGAGCATTTATTAACAGTTGGCAGCCCTGGTGGATCTTAATAATACGTTCAGTCATGTCTGTTTATGTACACATAGCACATACGAAATTTGGTTGAAATCCAATTGATAGTGTAGAAGTTATATGCATTTCAAATTTGGACCTATCAGAAGGCGTATATTCATTTTGGCAACACTGCGATGTATGGACTCCTGGAAATTAAACTGCAATATTATTATCTATACGTGTGCCAATTTTGAAATAGCTCCTATTCATACCTTCCAAGATATCCAACATGGAGCTCAAATTTTAATTGCGATTTTTCAGCAGTTGGTAGCACTGATATCATTTTCAAATATGGGCGTGAGATATTCAGGTATAGATCTTTACTCATACCAAATTTTGTTTCGATTTCTGCAGCCGTTTAGGAGTTGATAGGGGGGGGGGGACACACACACACAGCCAGACAGACAGACAGAAGGACAGACAGACAGACACACATTTGCCCGATCTCATAAGTCTACTTTTTCCTCATTTTTGCAAAATGTGAAAAGTAGGCTAAAAACAAGTAGTGGCAATTTTAATAATAATAATAATAAATTTAAATTGGAGCGTAACGATTTGAATTTACCACTAGCGAATTACGTGAAAACGGAGTCGGATGAATTACTGATTTTACTGATTATTTCCAAGCTAAGAAGTTACTGAAATTTTGAATATGAAACAATGAAGCGAGAGATTATGTAGTTCTGAGTCATTCGCGCTTACCATTGGAAATTGCCGTGGCATTTCCCTCGTACTTGATGCTGAAGAGAGCTTCCCACAGCCGTCTGGACGTCGCCATCTTCTTCGTCAGTTGTGGAGATAGTTGTAGAAATGTTAAGTTATGGTCCGAACACACCGGAACCAACCAAACGAGCAACCACCTCGGTCAAGTTTTACAATGATAATCGTCCTCCCTTCTCGGCGCGCAAACAATATATGCACTCGCCGAACCCCCTCTCCGGACCCGTCTTCCACTCGCCCGGTCTCCACTGATTGGCTGAGACACCACGCGATACTCCCGATCTCAGGGTCAATATACTCGGCGCGACGATGTCGATTACCGGTCCAGGCCATTTCGCCTTTTCTTGATGCAGCCAGCTGGAAGTGCCCCACGGCTTGCGTCAAGCTTCTCGACAAGAATATACCGGTAGCTGAATTCCCAATGACTCATCTCCCTCACAATAAACTCTAACTGACTAAAATCCGTTAAATTCCGTAATCATATAATTTTCCGCGATAATGTTGTTCGTAATAATTCGCTTGATAGTGTTTTCTATAACATCGAAAACCTATCTGTATAACTATAATCTTATAAAAAAACGCTCAAAAATACCTTAATAATAATAATAATAATAATAATAAGTTACATGAAACTTGTCTTGGCAGAACAATTTGCCGCGTAAATAAACATTGAATGGCTTCCTACTGACTTATGTCAGTGGCGTAAAATACCCTCGAAAAACACGTTACAAACACAATCAAGACCCTAAAGCACTCTGGAAAATGACAAAAATATTTACTAAAAACAATCGACTTGTTCCTCCTCTCGAAGACGACAACAATCGACTTATAACTGACAATCAAGGCAAAACTGAACTTATGGCCGACTCTTTACAGGAACAATTTAAACCAAACACTCACCTTCAAGACATTAATTACGACACAACGGTCCATACTGAAAACAATCAATTTTTACTCCAACCAGCCAGCACAGATATTCCACTGATTTCACTGCCAGAATTACTAGCTAACATTAAATCTTTAAGCAGTAACAAGGCCCCTGGCAAAGACGGAATTACCAATACACTAATGAAAAAGTTCAACACCTCCACCCTCACTCTTTTACTCCACATATTTAACGCCATATTAATCTTAAGACATTTCCCAACTGACTGGAAAATAGCGAAAATAATTTGCTTTCCTAAGCAAGAGAAAAATCCACGGAAACCCTGTAGCTACCGACCGATCAGTCTTCTCAGCCATTTATCTAAATTGTTCGAAAAAATATTACTCACAAGAATTAAACCTCACATTAACGACTCACTTATTCCACACCAATTCGGCTTCCGAACTCAACATTCTACTACACAACAATTACTAAGAGTTACGGAATACATCACACACGGCTACCAACACAATCAACATACGGTTGCCCTGTTCTTAGATATTCAGCAGGCCTTTGACAGGGTAAACCACCCATCTATCATAAATAAATTAATCAAATTAAACATCCATCATACCTACATTACTCTTATACAACAATACCTCTCTAACAGACAATTCTACACCCCAATCAGCAATGTAAACTCATCCTACAGACACATTCAAGCCGGCGTAGCTCAGGGCAGCATAATTGGACCTCATTTGTTCCTAGTGGCAATAAATGATATCCCATTATCGGATTTTACATCCACCCATGTCTTCGCCGACGACACAGCAATTTTAGCTAAATCCAGAAACTCAGCTATTGCTATCAGACACCTTCAAGAACACGTAAACGAACTACAAACTTGGCTCACTAAAAACAAAATCCAAATTAACATAAACATAACAACTATACATTTTACACATAAATACGTTCAGCCACAACAACATATTCGAATATTCAACAATAACATCCAGTGGGCCTCAGAAATCAAGTGCCTAGGAATCACACTGGATAGACGATTAATTCTACAGACACACATCAACAACATTATTGCCAAAGCCAAAAGAAACATCAAACTTCTATATCCTATGATTCACCCCAGATCCAAACTCTCCACAAAAAACGTTAAATTAACTTATACAACTCTCATTAGGCCAGTCATGACATACGCCATACCAGCAATAGGCTTTATGTCTATTACCAACATGCGCAAACTCCAAACAATCCAAAATACAATGCTCAGGATGGCCCTAAAAGCCCCTCGAGACACTCCTATTCGAGACCTACATATCAGAACAAACACTCCATATTTACTAGAATACATGACCAAACTGACAAGAAAATATTACAACTGAACTCAGCTACATCCTAACCATTTTGTAAACACACAGGGAGCTTACGAACCCGACAGACATGACACTAGGAAACGAAGACCTAAATATATATTTTTAATAAAAGATATTTTACAAAACAACGACGATTAAAGCCCTCATCCACCCTCTGGGACGGGGTATGTCTACCTCAGGTGCATCACTATTATGGAGGGACATGCCGCGCCCCACAGGCCAAATCAATCAATCGATGGAATAATTAAATAAATAATTACAGTAGAGTCTCGCAAACTCGGCCCTCGGTAACCCGGCACTTCGGATTTCTCGGCCACCCTGACAGGTGGAAAAAAATCATGAATTTTGATTGTTTTTGTGTTTCCGCACAGAGCGGTATTATGTTTTCTTTCGACTTCTCCGTCAATATAATTATCGTCAGTTAAATACGACGCGAAAAAAGTTGACCTACAGTACATAGTAAAAAGAGTAACGACGATCTGCTAAATACAGGTAGTTGTACAGTACAGTACTGTAAATGCACAAACTGTTGGCAGTAAGAAGTAAACAAACGGTTCTCGCGCAGAGCGTTGTATTTATTTGATTGCGCATTTTCCGTGACACGCAGCAAGACATTCTGTCGGATGCAGATATAGTAGAAATGATGAAATCGACGATCATGATGAAGAAGTTGAAGATTATGGAGTAGTGGAACCAAAAATCACTCATACCGAGGGACTTATTGCCACTGAAACTACTCTTCGGCACTTCGAACAAAAAGATGCATCCGCTATGGACATTCTGTTTCTTCGCCGTCTTCGTGACAAGGCTTCAAGGAACAGGTTTCAAAGCGAGAAACAAAAGAACATTACGGTACTTACTTTTTTGCTAAAAGTAAATGGTAATTTTTATTGAGTGAAGAAACTATCTGCCTCAGGAATTGTTTTGCACATATACTGTACAGTGTACATATTATACAAATAATTTGTAGGCCTAGTTTTTCTAAGTTTTCTCTTATAATTTACAGTAATAGTTTCCCTCGATTCTTATGCAGTACAGTACTGAACAATATATTCAAGTACTGTAATTGTAGTGCTTAATCGTTTTAAAACTTGTGTTTCTGTCAAAAACAAATAAATGTACTGCATTGCATTACTTTTAAACCAAAACAAACAGCTTATTTCTTCTTTTAACACATTTCCCGATAACCCGGCATTTTCGCGAACTCGGCCACCCTTCGGTCCACATTAGGCCGACTTTGAGAGACTATACTGCAATCATTAGGGCTCGGATCGATATGCTCGATAAAATCTCCAGATATGCTCGAAAACCATGTGTTTTATGCTCGATAGATATGCTCGAAAAAAACATTATATGCTCGAAAAACCCATTATATGCTCGATAGATATGCTCGAAAACCCCATTATATGAGGTTAAATATGCAGAATATGCTCGAAAAACACCGTTAAAAACTATAGGAAGGAAAGTGAAGCGAAAAAACCAATAACATACTCGCATTCAAGTTTTTCAAGTATATAGTCTATAAGAGAAGTGTTCTTATAAAAGTGACAGTTTAAAAGTTCATTTACAAAATCTTCAGAATTAGGCGAGTCAATGAAGTAGATCTGCATTGGTCTGCACAACAAGAAATTTTCTATGTTTTCAGGTTTGAATGATTTTCTTCAATCAGTCAATAAAAGTTTCAATGACGAGAACGACCTCACTAAAGGTTAAAAACCTGCGGTTCTATTATTCGCACCAGATAGGCTTTTCAATAATTATTTCTGTTTTCGAACCTTAAGGATGGTCACGGCCCGAATTCGGGGGAGAATTCGAAGAAAAACAAACTATTTAGACGAAACCCACAAGAATATGCATTTATATGCTTCTATTCTGAAAACCGCGGTTTTATGCATTTATATGCTCGATAAATTTCAATTCTGTTGGTCCCAGACAGGTGAAAATACCACCGAAAGGCTTCTTTCAATGTGTACTATTCAGGAAAAAAATATGCAAATATGCCCGAATCCGAGCCCTAGTAATCATGACAATAACACATAAATAACTCAGTCAGCACGCTACGAACCACGTTACAAAAATGACTACTAGCAACGCCAAATAATTAATCAAAACCCTTTCTCACCACCCAAAGCGGTTTTAACTACAAATACGCATAACATCAGCCAATCATCAACAAATAGGCATGTCATCAGGCATATCATCTCGGCAGAGATTTTAAACCACATACAGACCAGCCGGACGCCTATTGGCTGCTTTAGATCTGAGCGGCCAATCAGCGCAGCCCATATACAATTTCAAACTCCGCGCTACAGAGGCACACTAAATTAACAATTACACATCAGTACATAGTTTTTATCCATCCTGCGGCCGTGCGGGGTGCCTGCCCGGAAGGTCGGCCGCGACCGACTTATTCGGGATGGTGCCCTGTGGGTCGTGGGACCGATGAAGAGACCAAAATTCAACCCAGTGATATCTTTCAAAACCATAGCGAGGCTTATCAAAACAGTACTACAATTAAATTCACTCCAGGTCTAACAATCTTAAATTATTTATTTCTCAAAATCCATTACCGGAAGCAGCAGCTGAAAGAAGCCGCTGCTGAAAGTCGCCATGGAAGTACAATAAAGCGAACCAATTAAGGCACACCATCTAGCCAGTCTGTAACACAAGATTAGTCTATTTCAACTAACCATTCACCAGCAACAAACTATTTATGAAAATTCAAACTAAACAATTCACATTATTATTATTATTATTATTGAAGCCTCCGTGGCTTAGGCGGCAGCACGTCGGCCTCTCACCGCTGGGTCCGTGGTTCAAATCCCGGTCACTCCATGTGAGATCTGTGCTGGACAGAACGGAGGCAGACAGGTTTTTCTCCGGGTACTCCGGTTTTCCCTGTCAAAATTTCATTCCAGCAACACTCTCCACTATCATTTCATTTCATCTGTCATTCATTTAATCATTGCCCCAGAGGAGTGCGTCAGGCCTCGGCAGCCGGCACAGTTCATATCCTCGCCGCTAGATGGGGGCTTCATTCATTCCATTCCTGACCCGGTCGGAGACTGGAAGCAGGCTGTGGATTTTCATTCATTATTATTATTATTATTAATATCAATTCAACTACCTCAACACCTCAATTGCGAAGCTGGCGGGGCTCTGTCGGTCGCAGCAGCCCACGCCAGTCATATAGTATAAAATAATTAAGTCAAATCCACACAGCTATTACGCAAATAAAAATCAAATCATTAATCACTCTCCCTTTTATCTATTACCCCAGGCAAAGGAGCGCATAGTCGCACCGCGTACCTGGTATCCAAGCGTCGCTGACTTGCTCGCTCCGCTCGCAGTCAGCGACTTCATTCAGAGATTAGAACCAACTACGCCACCGAAGCTGCAGCCTTCCCAATAGAATGGAGCTTTGCCGGGCCGTGTGGTGTACAGAGAGTAATTAGTCACCGCAAGTTGACTAGCATCTACCGTTACACAACAGCGGGTTGGAAATCAAATGCAGTTATAGCGTTGATTACATTCCAAGCTGGCAAGATACCTTAGTTCAGAGTTAAGACGGTAACACTTTGGGAGTGATGAACCAGGTACAAAACTACTTAAATTAATATTATAGCTTTCAGTTGGCCAATACAAAAATCATTCCAATTATTGCAATACGTGAAAAATAACCTGAAATAAATTACTCGCGATTAAGATTTATGTGTATTGTTGCGGACTGTTGAAGAAGTCGTCAATAGTAGCCTACGTAACAGTATAGAAATGAAAATCCACAGCCTGCTTCCAGTCTCTGACCGGGTCAGGAATGGAATGAATGAAGCCCCCCCCCATCTAGCGGCGAGGATATGGACTGTGCCGGCTGCCGAGGCCTGACGCACTCCTCTGGGGCAATGATTAAATGAATGACAGATGAAATGAAATGATAGTGGAGAGTGTTGCTGGAATGAAATTTTGACAGGGAAAACCGGAGTACCCTGAGAAAAACCTGTCCGCCTCCGTTTTGTCCAGCACAGATCTCACATGGAGTGACCGGGATTTGAACCACGGACCCAGCGGTGAGAAGCCGGCGTGCTGCCGCCTAAGCCACGGAATAGAAAATTCTTAATCCCATGTGATTTATTTCAGGTTATTTTCCACATATTCCAGTAATTGAAATGATTTTTGTATTGACCGACAGAAAGCTACAATATTAATTGTTAATAAAGCAACACTGAAAATTGGCTTCAAAGCTATCATTAATTAAATTAGTCGAAATATCTTGTGCAAGGATAAATAATAATTGTTGAAATGATGTCCTAATAGATGGTTTCTCCACCCGCCATCCCCTTTTTATAGCACGACTTATATAGTGAAATTTCACTTGTGACGGGCATTGTGGGCGTGATTTACAGGATAAATAACATGTTGGCAACGCCACGCATACGGTACCGTGTGGTGTTTTTTGTTTAATGCTGCGCTTGCTCCACTCAATTTGTTTGCTTTGTTGTTGCTATGACTTATATACAAAAACAAACCTAACCTGGGGCAAACGCCCCAGACCCCGTTGCTTGTAGTACAAGCAGTAATTTTCGGCCAGACAGAAGTCAATAGTTTCTCGCTGAGCTCGTTATGCATGACCTGTGTTGTGTATAATGTGTACCATACATTGGCAACAGTGAAATGACGTCTTGGTAACAGATGCCTCTTTCAGTAATAGTTGAGCAAAGACAAGCCATGACAGTTGCCGTCGTTGGATGAACAATAAATAATGACTACAGTCACATATTTACGTTCTTACAGTCTTCCAGAAATTAGCCTCCGTGGCTTAGGCGGCAGCACGTCGGCCTCTCACCGCTGGATCCGTGGTTCAAATCCCGGTCACTCCAAGTGAGATCTGTGCTGGTCAAAACGGAGGCAGACAAGTTTTTCTCCGGGTACTCTGGTTTACCCTGTCAAAAATTTCATTCCAGCAACACTCTCCACTATCATTTCATTTCATCTGTCATTCATTTAATCATTGCCCCAGAGAAGTGAGTCAGGCCCCGGCGCCGGCACAGTTCAGGAACCTGAAAGAGGAACTACGGCACCTCAACACAGCTCTCCGCGCCAATGGTTACACCAGTAAGGAGATCCAACGGGCATGTCATCCCAGACGACCGGCGTCCACGGAGAGGGAACAGGATTGGCCGATAGCAGTGACGTACCTCCCGTACGTTCACAAGGTGACTGACCAGATAGGCAAAATACTCCGCCATCATAACATCAGGACCGTATACAGGCCTACGAGACAGATACGCGATTTAATCAGATCTGCCAAGGACAAGCGCCATCCCCATTCCGGTGCGGGCGTCTACAGGGTACCTTGCAGCTGCGGCCAGGTATATATTGGTACCACGAAGCGCAGTATTGCCACCAGGCTGAAGGAACACGAGCGACACAGCCGGCTGGGCCAGATGGAGAAGTCCTCGGTGGCAGAGCATTCCCTTCTTAAAGGCCATGATGTTCACTACGGGTGCACAGAGGTGCTGTCCAGCACCGTCCACTACCACGCGAGGCTGCAGCGAGAGGCTATTGAAATTTTCAAACACCCTAGCAATTTCAACCGGAAAGAAGAGAGCGAACGGGTGAACAAAATCTGGCATCCCGTCCTCAGATCAACTAACATCAAACCATTGGCTGAGCATTGCACACCTCTCGGTACTGGCAGCCAATCAGCGCGCTCCGCTCCTGGCGCGGAAAGTTCCGGACCGCGCAGTGAACCGACCCGGTCGCACACTATATATAGCGGGGGCGGACAAACGCAACTTCAGTCTACCTCTGACCATCGGAAAGAGAAGACCCTTGATAATGGCGAACGCAGTCTTCGCTGAAACGTCGGGAAACAACAGCCCTACTGGACCACGGCCTAACAGCCCGGATAATCACTTCTTAGATTCTAACGCCGGCCGTGAAAGCCTAAGTTTGTATGTACAAAACTGGCTTAGAAAAATGTGATCTATATGTATATAGCAGAGCACAACAGTTGACAATACCTGTTTATAAGGACAATAAGTATGTCGAGGAATGTCTCACCAAAATTTCAAAGTTCTATTTCAGTAATTACTTGCCAAAAATTAGCGGTATTCCTAATGATAATTAAGTAATCATTTGTGCTTGGTAAACACTGAACAGTTCAATAGAAAATGAAAACAAAGAATATATAAAACAAACTGATGGTAGAAAAAATCTCGAACTATTCTTTAATTATTGGAGTTTGCAAATGTACTGAAACGCAACACATATGCACAATGTCATCTATGTACGGAAACAGTTCTGTTGGCAATTTCTGTAATATATTGTATATTTTGATTCTTTGAATACACCTTTCTACATGAATTCTAACACTCGCAATATTGTAAGTACTCTCAACCTCCTCAACTGTTAATCTCCCTTCATGTAAGAACGGTGGCGTCACTATTACGACACCGCGGCCAGATAAGTTAGTTCTGATGCCAGGAAACCCTTTATCAGCCTTGACCTCATCGCCAGGTTGAAGTAAAGTTAATAAACCACTGTCAGTTGTAATGAATGAGTCACCAGCTCTTCCACCATAACATTTCGATTTAAAGGCGATCATACCACTAGGCGTGATAGCAATTAAAAGTTTTGCAGTGTAGCAACCCTTGTGTTGAGAATAGAAATACACTCTCTGATCTACTTGGGGAGGCTGTTCAACCCTAAATTCCGTGCAGTCAATAATGGCTCGACAATTATTGTAATTTCTCTTAAATGCTGGAGGCATTGTTTCTCTAACACTTTCCTTACTAGGCCAGAATATGAAATTTTTCGTACGCTGCACGAGTTGCATAAGAACGGTCGTAAAAATACGTATAATTGTAGTCATGTGAACACCGAATAGCACTCTCAAAGCAGAATAGGACAGTCCAGTTTTCATTTTCATTAGGAAAATTAATAATGTGGTTTCTTTACAAACTTTGGAAACGTTACAGTTTGGTAATAACGCAATGAGTAAGGCGAAGACGTGGAAGTTTACACCTGTTAAATCACGCATTTGTGTATTGTTCCTTATGGAACTGTAACCTTGGAAACCTGGGCTCGTGACGTCTGCATGATCGTCTTCCGTTCCACACATTTGATCATGTTTCGAAATGTTCCTTCCCAGACCGAAATTAAGTGGAATACATGCTTGTTTACATTTACAGAACAAGTAAACATGAAGTCTGAACAATGAAAATCAGATGCGTCTGTTCCCACGGATGCATCCTTGGTTATGTTACTTGCGCAAACTGTAGCTGAAACTTTTCCGCATGCTTCTTCCTTTTTTACTCGCTTGAGTTGTCTGTGAAAGCGCTGTAAGCTAGGACCCGGCGAAGCATTCCTCTTCTTGTATTCATCAGGAAATATTGTCGGAACATACGCTGGACTTAGTGGGTGTCCAGATCTTCTGTTTCCGATGAAATGTGCACTGCATATTCTTGAGTAAGTCGTAGGTTGCCAAAGTGATCCATCAATGCTAAAAATTAACACCAAAATGAAACTAAATCGGGTCAGTTGAACTTATTGCAAATTTGTGCAGTATGTACGTGTACTTACTTCCTTCGGTTAACTGCTTGTATCCATCGCCTCCTTCGGTCCACTTCTATCGCTCGTTTTGGAAAACAATAAAATTGTATTTCACTTCCCGTATTTGCATAAGTATTGGAACAACCGACAACACAACAATTGCGTTTACTTGATCTTCGTTTCTCTGCCATTATCGTCGGAGTGACTACACGCTCATACCAGAACAGAGACTGCGAGCGTAAGGTAATCTGTTCTGCGAGCCTAGAGTCTGTCTCACCTATAGTTCTCCACCCGGCCGCTAGAGCGACACGCACGGTGCCTATAGGGAATGCTCTCACTGTAGTTCATGTTGAGTACTTTGTAGCGGGAAAAGGTTCGCAAAGAGCTTTCAGATATTGTTGCTATTCTCTGAAATTTTGCATCTGTAACGCACGCGCAGTGCATACCCTGTGCGCAAGCGGAGTTGAGTATTTTACAGACTTGTAATAATTATGTTGTCAGGCCTACTTTGTTTGTAGGGCTCAAGGTTCGCAGAGCCAATGCACAACCAATATAATACCTATGCTTTGTTTTTAGCATTCTCACAAACATTTACACTTCACGCATGAATGAAATGTACAAAGTAGTCAGTAAAATCAAAATCCCCCTCTCTAGGCCTTACAACTGTGGGAACATAATAGGGCTACCATGGTGCTCAAGAGTTTATCCAAGAATTATTGTCACCAACATAGATAGGGTCGCTTCTGTTTGAATTTCTTGCCATTGTTGTGGTCTAGAAGTATGTATTGAGATTGTTTGATTCCCAGCTCTGGAATAACATACAGTGAGCCTCATAAGGACAACTGAGAAGCGGTTGGTACGACTCTTATTACAGTTAAATACAGAATTTTGTGGCAGTGTATTCTGAGTAGGTCGTGGCATCCTTGTTGATATCGCATAATACCATAATTACAAAAGCTTCAGCACATAACAGTCAGGGCCAAAATAAATATGTAGCCTATAATTGGAGTGAATATGAATACACCCAGTGGGAGAAATGGAATACAAATGAAACAATTAGTATACCTAGTTAAAATGCGCCTTAAGAGAAAGAAAATAGGCTAGTGCCCATATTATTTTTCATGAGAAACCTAATAGAATTTGTCACCACCCGGCCAAGTACAGATATTTGTTACCATACTAAGGTAGGGCCTATGTACACCAACAACAACAACAACAAAACTGTTGTAGACTGAAGACAAAAAATGCAGTATTTTTCGTAACGACGTACTGTAAGTAAGATACTTTCACAAATCTGCGACTTCCTATGGAGTATGGGTTTTCCTCCGTAGTACATAACACAGAACATAACCAAATAATTTTAATCATCAATTGAATACTCGTATGATTATAACTTTCAAAGCAATACTACGTCTTCCTAGGCTTGATCCTACTTTATCAAACTTTATATTCAGTCGTACACACATGTACAACAACACTTTAAAGAAAATCCCACCTTCCAGAATTAAGAAAACCGCACCCCACGTTTACGGAATACACACCACCTTTCATCACGTGTAGGTTACTCCACATGCGCAGACGAGCAGAAACCTATTGTCGATCTTGCGTTTCTCTGTCGGTGTTCGGTCGAAGACAACTTACTCTAAATAAGCACTGATGCTGAATCAAACACTTCTGTTGTTATTGCTCATTTTTAGGAACTGCGACATCGCAGTTATATAGCCAGGTGTATTTTTGGATGTGTGTGAAATTTGTGGGATAACCTGTGTTATTATGATGGCTGTACTAGTGTGTGTATTTATAAATTGGGGATATGATTGGGAAGGAGGCGGCCGCATCCTTACGTTCGGAACAATCCCAGCATTTGCCTGGAGTAGAAGTGGGGGAAACCACGGAAAACCACTTCTAGGATGGCTGAGGTGGGAATCGATACCTCCTCTTCTCAGTTTTGCCTCACGGGGCTGAGTGTATCCCGTTCCAGCCCTCAGACCAGAATTAAAATTTCTTATTAAAATTAATTTCTTGGCAGAGAAAGTAGAAGCCACTTTTCAACACGGTAATGTTCACAGCTCAGGCAAATCGTGAAGCAAAAAGATTCAAATCGCTCTGGGTAAAACTCATGAATTTAAACAAGGCAATTTGGTTCAATTAAAAATGCATGGAACTGAATCTAACCCCAAAGTACATACAGTACCAATAAAAACTAGGGCACAATCGTGTTGACCGACTGAAATGCATTACATGTCGATTACTAGACAACACTGAAAAATGGCTTTCATCCGGGTAAAGAAGACATTGGGGATTTACTAGTAGTATGAGTGTAACTATAATTATTTGGAGATAGTAGGAACCATCCCAGCAGTAACCTTACTCAGAATTGCCATTGTCTGGCCGTTTGTAGAGCGGAACAGAATGGCCTGCGGAAACACCGAGTGTGCTGACTCAGATTACACAAGCACCTCGTCTTGCATGTCTGTGTCCGCGACCTACTTCTGGAAGTACATTCACTTTCGTGCTGACCTTCAAGGTTCAATGTACCCGCACTGACTGTACCACTCGAACCTTACCACACACGAAGGTCAAGAGTCGGGAATCAACCATACACAGGTTGAAGGAAGGGATGATCTCACATTTTAAAGTTCATTTAGAATTTGAGGGAATTATTACCGACCGTGGTAACTACGCGCGCTAAGGAGCAAGGCCATAGGACCTGTCAATGTCCGGACTCGGACGCGGACTGTGGACTCCGTAGACGAGTGGGTTCGAATCCCACCGTTGGCTGTCTTGAAATGGCTTTCCGTCGTTTCTTAATTTTCAACTGCAGACATTCTAATAGGCCACGGCCGTTTCCTTCCAACTCTTCAACCAAATTCATTCATAATTAATTTCATCTCTCATCTCAACTCCTTTCATGAGCTTGGCACCAGGATGGGCATCTAATCGTAAAAACTATCCGTCACGTAGAATTCAACGCATTTCAACCCCCGACCCATAGAACCGGGAATAATGGAGTGTAGATATTATTATTATTTCTGGTACTGATGCCAAGGTACTAAGATGAAACACTCCCTCCTGCCGTGTGCCCTATACAGTCCATCCCACTAAGCAAGCTCTCCGGATAAGTGCTGCTCTTTGGTGGCTCCAGGAACAAGGTAAGGATTTCTATTGTCAGGGAATCGAAACATTGGTATTACGCTCGGACTGTTGTTTTACAAAGACTGAGTGCCTAGGTCAAAAAATAGTGTGATGTGTTATTTCGCACTATACCGCGTCATTCAATGTAAGTCAATTAACCTGCCATTATCACGTGTAACATACTTTTTTAATGTCCCTTGTCCAATGAGAACGGTTGAGTTGTAACGAAACTAAAACCTTCATAGTAAAACACATTTGACATAAAATAGTACCACTTTTCATTATAAATAAAGCATTGTCCTCGAAACTATAATAGCTAAAAGTACCCCTCCACTGAGAAGGTGGAAGTTTACTCGGAGCGAACGTCACTGTCAAAATCACTAGAAGGTACTGTAGTTGATCGAACCTTCCGTTGCTGGTTTTATTTCGTGTGTATAGATTTTAACAATGTAACCAATTATATTGTATCCATTTGTCCATTACAACCAGTTGGAGGAACTAGCTCTGGGATCGCTCAGTGTTACGGTACAGTACCTGGCTCGCTGGCTCCTCATTTGGCTACCACTACTTCGGCTATCGTCTATACCAGAGACATTGTCTCAATCCAAAGCTGTCTAGGGCGGGAGGCTGGGTCTCAAGTCTTCATTTAAACACATCTCTTATAACAACGGGTATGCTTTTATTCCTGAAACTTTTGTCCCTGAATACTAGTTGGTCAGAGAAGGAGCGGGGACCACCGTGACTGGTGTCTTCCTGATTGCGGTCATTTCAGATTGCGTTCACCTCATTAGTAATCCAGATTGCGGTCACTTTCATTTTATGGAAGAGCTATAAACATTCCAGCGTCCAGATTGCGATCACTTTTCTTAGGAGACCGGTCCTTGGTTCTTGGTTCTTCCCGACTGACTCATACCTTCCGTAAGATTTGTAGATTTCCTCACCTTTCACTTCCACCCCTCATGCGCGTGGTATTACCTCAGGAAGTTAAGACCATAACCCAGAAAAAAAACTATAGAGCTACACATTTGTTGAAAATGCTCTTGAAAATGTGCCCAATATCATATAAATAGTCTAGAAAGCTTCCTTCAAAAATACAATCTTATAATTTGAGTAGTTTTGACAGTGAACTTATTGATTTTGACTTATCAAAAGTCACAGATTTCAAATATGGAATGTTAAAAAACCTAAAAATTCAAATGTTTGATTTTGTGTGTAGGAGGGGGCGGGGACAAAAATTGATTACAAAGAGGATTTAGAATCAAACGCAGAACAAATTACTTTTACGAGACGAATTTTTCGAGGTAATGAATATTGTTACGGCTGTGAGTTTGTGTCATCGCTCGCCGCATGAGTCACAACTGCCCCAGGGCTGGGCTGTGCCCTGCCTCATGTATTGCGTGCGCCTTATGCAACAAGGCTACGAGGACAAAGGGATGATCCAGAATATTCGTGACTGAACCAGTAAAGGAAATGTCGAGAAGCCGTGTGCCCTGGACGATTCTAGAATTCATTGAGTCACCAGCCTGCTATATAAGCGGCTTCAACAGTGAGGGCACGGAGTTTTTCTGTGGGTGTGTGTTCTTGAGCGAGTGCGACAGAAGTGTGGTGACGAAGTGCCGTGCGAGTTACGAAATCCAGTGACATTGTTTCCCCAGCTTGTGGACAGCGAAATAGCCTGCAGCAAGTGCTCGTAAGTAACTGTAGTAGGCGCACATTAGGAAGAAGTTGCATGTAGTTCTGTCAAGGCCACTAGGCTCATTAGCGGGAGGATTAACTTCTGTGGTTTGTTGACAAGTGAAAGGGCAAGAGCTCTCCACAAGCAAGAGACTTGAGGAAACTGGAGTAAGGTTCCTATTGCTTGTATTTGCTGATGAGTAGTGTAATTTTCTGGCCGCAATAAAGTTAATTATTTCTTTAAGCAGTAATTGGTGTTGTGCTTCCTACCCACCGTAATCCAGTTAACAAAAGTGCCACTAAGGGGGTGGCACGTACAGGCCGGACGTTTGTTTTAGACGAGTGAAAAATCTTAATGGAAGCCTGGAGGCGAGTTACTACAGTACCTATGTTGTTATCAGCTGCCTCAAGCGGTCCGATGATTGACAAAGCTGTTTCACACTTCTGCTAGGAGTACAGTCATTGGCAAATATAATGACATTCTGTTCGTAACTATGTAACGTGTACTTCCGCGACACACAATACTTAAATGGGGACTGTACTGTCTGCTCAAGTCTGGAATTCCATTACATCAGATCGGTGGTGACTAGTGTGAAGCGATAGGACGAGAGAGTGAGTGTGTGTAGGCTCACTCGCAGGCTTCAAGGTCAAGGGCAATCGTCTAAAACAAACGTCCAGCCTGTAACAACTGGTGTCAGAAGCCGGATTACGAACTCAAGCACAACACTTGACGGTCCTGGTTTCAAAACCCGAGCAGGTCATTTTCTCTAATTTTCCTGTGAGTGCATGCCCTTTACAAGGCAAACAACTAAAATGGAGGCACAATTAGCAGCATTGCTAGAAAAGTTAAATGGCATAGAAGACGGCCAGAAGAATTTAACCAAGGAGCTAACTTCCAAATTAGAAGAAGGTCAGAATAAGCTAGCAGAGGACCTGAAGGACGGCCAGAATAAGTTAGCAGAGGACCTAACCGCCAAATTTCTGGATGGCCAGAAAAATCTGGAAGAGTGTCTGCTGACGAAATTAGAGGAGAGCCAAAGGAAATTAGAACAGGGCCTACGTGAGGAAGTCGCAGCAGTGGAAAAGAAGTTCGACGCCTTACAAGTGTAAGTTGCCGAGCTGCGCCAACGCCCGCTGATGTGGGTGGAGGAGAAGTTCAATGCCTTGCAAGTGGAAGTTGCCGAGCTGTGCCAACGACCGCTGATGGGGGTGGAGGAGAAATTCAACGCCTTACAAGTGGAGGTTGCCGAGCTGCGCCAACGCCCGCTGACGGGGGTGGAGGAGAAATTCAACGCCTTGCAAGTGGAAGTTGCCGAGCTGTGCCAACGACCGCTGATGGGGGTGGAGGAGAAATTCAACGCCTTACAAGTGGAAGTTGCCGAGCTGTGCCAACGCCCGCTGATGGGGGTGGAGGAGAAATTCAACGCCTTACAAAAGGAAGTTGCCGAGCTGCGCCAACGCCCACTGACGGGGGTGGAAGAGAAATTCAACGCTCTACGAGAGGAAGTTGCCGAGCTGCGCCAACGCCCGCCCACCGTTACACCGGGAATATCAGGAACGGGACATAGCAGAGTGACGCCCCCAACCTTCGACGGAAAGGTCCCGTGGAGCACCTACTTACGTCAGTTCGAGGCGGCCTGTTCCATAAATAACTGGAACAATACAGAAAAGGCTACAGCTCTCATTGTAGCGCTGAGAGGTGACGCCCTTAACGTCCTTCAGGCCATCCCGACTGGATCCCAGGACTACGCTTCACTGATCGCCCATATGGAGTCCCGATATGGAGATAGCCATCTTCAGCAGGCCTACCAGATGCAGCTCCGGACCCGGGTACAAAAGAACGCGCAAACCCTGCAGGAGTTCGAGATGGACATCGCACGTCTCGTAAGGCTCGCCTACCCAACAGCGCCGGCCGACTTTCTGGAGCAGATAGTGACGCAGACTTTCACCGACGGGCTACGGGACTCGGACACTCAACAGGCGCTGCGTCTCGCGCGCAATAAGACCCTGGCAGATGCGCTGAGCCACGCACTTGAGTTCGAGACGGCAAAACAGGCATCCAGAATGCACGCGCGGGTGCGTCAAGTGGACGTCGACGAACCAGTAAAAACCAACGAGACCAAGCCCCTGGCCGACGAATTGATGGAGGCGCTAAGCCGTTTCTTCAAGAATCGCAGTACCACCAACAAAAACGTAGCCGAAGGACATCCGGAGAGGCGGCCCGGAAGAGGACTACCGACCTGCTGGGCCTGCCGTAAGAGAGGCCACCTGAGCAAGGACTGCGGTGATCGCCGCCGACAAGGGTTTCCGTCGGGACAGTCAGTCGTAGGGAAACCGCGCGGCCCAGGAAAGCAAGTATCAGCCAGCCTAGGGGGTCAAAGGTTGGCTTGTGGCAGTCGTCAAGCCCCGGCATTCCAAGTTCGTGTGACGCAGTTACGGAGGGATAATAGCAGCCTGATGGTCGACGGAGTCGTCAACGGAGAGAGCTGGCCCATGCTAATCGACACGGGAGCATCGAGGACCATCGTCAGTCCCACCGTGATCCCGAAGTGGAGAGTGCAACCCATACAAAGGAACCTCCAGCTAATAACCGCGACCGGAGAGACCGCACCGGTACATGGCGAAGCATCGCTGGAGTTCGTCATTGGTCGGCGGGCGATAAAGCATCCAGTGCTTGTGGCTGACGTATCAAATGAAGTGATCATCGGACTTGACTTCCTGGACCAGAACAACATCATGTTGGATCTGAGTACCAACACTCTGCACTTCGGAGGTGAGGAACTTGCTTTGCAACCAGCACACGAGGCCGTCACCGCACGGCGAGTAAGGCTGAGAGAAGACGTCATCGTTCCCGCCAGGACGGAGGTCAGCGCCGCCGTAATTGTCGACGGAACAGCTGAGGGAGTGGCGGCTGTCATCGAGCCAAAATATGAGGGCATCCAGACAAAAGGATTGCTAGTTGCCAAGACTCTCATCAACACGACGTCTCGGCCGTACGTCCGCCTGTCCAACCTGAACGACTACGATATTATGGTTCGCCGGGACACCAACCTAGGAATCTGCGAGCCCGTTACCTGGATTGCCCGCATCACAGACACGACGGACGGACATCTGCAGACGGACAACCGAAGAGGACGCGCCCTGCCAGAAGAACTACAGAAGCTGTACCAAGGATCCCAGGACCTTTTAGACGAGGAACAATCACGCCAACTTCGGGACCTGCTACACGAATTTCAGGATGTCTTCTCCGTGGGGAGCAAAGACTTCGGCAGGACAAGCTTGGTTCAGCACAGAATCGACGTTGGGGACAGCGCACCGATTAGGGCCCCATTCCGACGTGTCCCGCTCGCCATGTAAGCCGAAGTCGACCGGATGGTAGAAGAGATGAAGGAGCAAGGGGTGATCGAGCCATCACATAGTCCTTGGAGTTCTCCGGTCGTGCTAGTGAAGAAGAAGGACGGTTCCACCAGGTTCTGCGTGGATTACAGGCGGGTGAATGACGTCACGAAGAAGGACAGCTACCCTCTACCCCGGATCGACGACACCCTGGACACCATATCAGGGTCGAGATGGTTCTCCACCTTGGATTTGAAGAGTGGCTACTGGCAGGTGGAGGTCCACCCTAAGGACCGCGAGAAAACTGCGTTCTCTGTGGGCAGCGGGCTCTGGCAGTTCACCGTCATGCCATTCGGTCTGTGCAACGCCCCTGTGACCTTCGAAAGGCTAATGGAGTCCATTCTGAGGGGACTACACTGGAAGACCTGCCTGGTCTACCTAGACGACGTCATCGTTCTGGGGAGAAGCTTCGAGGAGCACTACAGCAACCTGAAGGAGATCTTGTTGAAGCTACGGGCTGCACAGCTGAAGTTGAGCCCCAAGAAGTGTCAGCTCTTCCAGAAGCGGGTCCAGTACCTTGGGCATATCGTCTCCGAGGAAGGGGTGCGCACCGACCCAGAGAAGACCGCAGCTGTGAGGGAGTGGCCAGTTCCGAAGGACAAGTCCCAACTACGAAGCTTCCTGGGACTCTGCACTTATTACCGTCGCTTCGTGAGAGGATTCGCCGACATTGCCAAACCTTTACATCGACTGACTGAGAAGGACCAACTCTTCACGTGGACAGCAGAATGCCACAGTGCCTTCGAACAACTCAAGCAGGCTCTGTGCACCGCGCCTATTCTGGCCTACCCCAGACCTGGAACAAGGTTCATCGTCGATATCGATGCCAGCGACTTTGGCATAGGGGGAATCCTGTAGCAAGTAGTGGACGGCGAGGAGAGAGTTGTGGCCTACTTCAGCAAAGCCTTGTCAAAGCCAGAAAGGAACTACTGCGTCACCAGGAAGGAGCTGCTCGCCATCGTGAAGACCATTGAACACTTCCACAAGTACCTGTACGGGCAAGAATTTCTCATCAGGACCGACCATGCATCCCTGCGGTGGCTCCTGAACTTCAAGCAGCCCGAGGGTCAACTTGCGCGGTGGTTAGAGAGGCTTCAACAGTACAACTTTGAGATTCAGCACAGGAAAGGCCAACTGCATTCTAACGCTGACGCCCTGTCACGAAGACCGTGCCCCGAAGACTGCACCTTCTGTGCCCGAAGGGAGGAGAACACCGGGATACAGTGCCGAAGGACTACCGTGGAACTTCAAGAGAGCTGGAGCCGCGAATCTTTCACGCGGGCACAAGCAGAAGATGATGACCTGGGACTGATAGCCGAATGGAAGAGGGCCTGTGTCCCCAGACCCGGGTGGAACATTGTGAGTGACTGCAGCCCAAAGTTTAAGTCCTACTGGACACAGTGGGACTCGCTGATTGTAAGGGATGGCCTCATCTGCCGCCCCTGGGAGAGCACCGACGGGAAGACATCTCGGGAACAAGTCGTCGTTCCAAAGGCTATGACGGAGGAAGTCCTGAAGGAAGTTCATGGAGGATCATCTGGTGGACACCTAGGGATAAAGAAAACCCTGGAGAAGCTGAGAGAGCGGTTCTACTGGATCGGATGCCGAACAGACGTGGAGAACCACTGCGCGAGGTGCCACGATTGCGCAGCCAGCAAGGGCCCAGGACGAAGACGACGGGGTCCACTGAAGACCTACAACGTGGGCGGCCCCATGGAGAGAGTGGCCATCGATGTTGCTGGGCCATTCCCGTTAAGCGAGGCAGGGAACCGCTACATATTAGTCGTCAGCGACTACTTTACCAAATGGCCGGAGGCGTATGCGCTCCCTAACCAAGAAGCCGCGACGATTGCAGAGACCCTGGTGAAGGAATTCGTCAGCCGGTACGGAGTACCCCTGGAGCTGCACTCCGACCAAGGGAGGAACTTCGAGTCGCAGGTGTTCCAGAACCTATGCCAGCTGCTGGGAATCCGGAAGACAAGGACAACGCCGCTACACCATCAGTCCGACGGGATGGTAGAGCGATTCAATCGCACCATCGAGAACCATCTCCGAATAGTCGTCAGCGAGCACCAGAGGGATTGGGACAAACATCTTCCACTATTTCTCCTGGCCTACCGCGCCGCCGTGCACGAAGCCACCGGGTGCACACCAGCCCGGGCCATGTTTGGGAGGGAGCTCCGTCTACCTGTCGATCTTGCCTTCGGCCGACCTGGGAATGATCCGATCCCGGTAAGCCAGTATTGTCAAGAACTGGTCGACCAACTGGAGGACGTGCACGCGTTCGCGAGGAGGAAACTGCGGATCGAGACCGACCGAATGAAGACCCGATACGACCAGCATACGGATGCCGGCGGATTCCACGAGGACGACCTGGTCTGGCTCTTCAACCCATTACGGAAGAAAGGCCTGTCACCCAAACTGCAGAAGTCCTGGGAGGGCCCGTACGGGGTCGTGAAACGGATCAACGATGCCGTCTACAGGATCCAGCGGAGCCCGAGGGCGAAGATGAAGATCGTGCATTGAGATCGCCTGGCAGCCTACGGAGGGACACAGACGGACCAATGATTGATCGGGACGATCAGCCTTTTTAGGAAGGGGGTGGTGTTACGGCTGTGAGTTTGTGTCATCGCTCGCCGCATGAGTCACAACTGCCCCAGGGCTGGGCTGTGCCCTGCCTCATGTATTGCGTGCGCCTTATGCAACAGGGCTACGAGGACAAAGGGATGATCCAGAATATTCGTGACTGAACCAGTAAAGGAAATGTCGAGAAGCCGTGTGCCCTGGACGATTCTAGAATTCATTGAGTCACCAGCCTGCTATATAAGCGGCTTCAACAGTGAGGGCACGGAGTTTTTCTGTGGGTGTGTGTTCTTGAGCGAGTGCGACAGAAGTGTGGTGACGAAGTGCCGTGCGAGTTACGAAATCCAGTGACATTGTTTCCCCAGCTTGTGGACAGCGAAATAGCCTGCAGCAAGTGCTCGTAAGTAACTGTAGTAGGCGCACATTAGGAAGAAGTTGCATGTAGTTCTGTCAAGGCCACTAGGCTCATTAGCGGGAGGATTAACTTCTGTGGTTTGTTGACAAGTGAAAGGGCAAGAGCTCTCCACAAGCAAGAGACTTGATGAAACTGGAGTAAGGTTCCTATTGCTTGTATTTGCTGATGAGTAGTGTAATTTTCTGGCCGCAATTAAGTTAATTATTTCTTTAAGCAGTAATTGGTGTTGTGCTTCCTACCCACCGTAATCCAGTTAACAAAAGTGCCACTAGGGGGGTGGCCCGTAACAATATAATGTTTTTCACGATATACAGTACCTATTATAAAAATAGATATCTCGCGCCTCAAGTAGGAGAGGAGGGGCAGAAATTAAAAATTATACCCTGTAAGTATATAATTTCCCGTTACAACAATTTTGTTGAAAGTGAAGGTCGTTGATTCCGATCCTGAAACGTTTCTATTCTTAAGACTGAAATGTTATAATCATTGCTTTACGAGGTGCCGTCAGATTGGGAGGGGACTTGATTTTTTTAAGCGAAGTACACACATCAAAAAAAGTTTTGCATCACCTCGGTTCCAAGAGTTCCGGAACCTTTAAATACAAAGGGAATAGAGATCAACACAAACAACATTTCAGCTCGTTTTATTGCTCATGAGACCCACACATTGCATGTTGTACCATCATACAGCTAGACTTTCAGCATTTGTGGTCCAGATTGCAGTACACACCACTACCTCTAATACCCAGTAGCACGTCCTCTTGCATTGATGCATGCCTGTATTCGTCGTGGCATACTATCCACAAGTTCATCAAGACACTGTTGGTCCAAATTGTCCCACTCCTCAACGACAATTCGGCGTAAATCTCTCAGAGTGGTTGGTGGGTCAAGACGTCCATAAACAGCCCTTTTCAACATATCCCAGGCATGTTCGATAGGGTTCATGTCTGGCGAACATGCTGGCCACTGTAGTCGAGCGATGTCGTTATCTTGAAGGAACGCATTCACAAGATGTGCACGATGAGGTCGAGAATTGTCGTCCATGAAGACAAATGCCTCTCCAATATTCTGCCGATATGGTTGCACTAAGGGTCGGAGGATGTCATTCAGGTATCGTAAAGCCGTTTCGGAGCCTTCCATGACCACCAGTGGCGTACGTCGGCCCCACATAATGCCACCCCAAAACATCAGGGAACCACCACCTTGCTGCACTCGCTGGACAGTGTGTCTAAGACGTTCAGCCTGACCAGGGTGCCTCCAAACACGTCTCCGACGATTGTCTGGTTGGAGGCATATGCGACACTCATCGGTGAAGAGAACGTGATGCCAATTCCGTGGGGTCCATTCAGCATGTTGTTGGGCCCATCTGTACCGCGCTGCATGGTGTCGGGGTTGCAAAGCTGGACCTCGCCATGGACGTCGGGAGTGAAGTTGCGCATCATGCAGCCTATTGCGCACAGTTTGAGTTGAAACACGACGTCCTGTGGCTGAACGAAACGCATTATTCAACATGGTGGCATTGCTGTCAGGGTTCCTCCGAGCGGCAATCCGTAAGTAGCGGTCATCCACTACAGTAGTAGCCCTTGGGCGGCCTGAGCGAGGCCTGTCATCGACAGTTCCTGTATCTCTGTACCTCCTCCATGTCCGAACAACATCGCTTTGGTTCACTCTGAGACGCCTGGAAACTTCCCTTGTTGAGAGCCCTTCTTGACACAAAGTAACAATGCGGACGCGATCGAACTGCGGTATTGACCTTCTAGGCATGGTAGAACTACAGACAACATGAGCAGCGTACCTTCGTCCTGGTGGAATGACTGGAACTGATCGGCTGTCGTACCCCCTCCGTCTAATAGGCCCTGCTCATGCATGGTTGTTTACATCTTTGAGCAGTTTTAGTGACATCTATGAACAGTCAAAGGGACTGTATCTTGGATACAATATACACAGTCAACGTCTATATGCCGGAGATCTGGGAACCGAGGTGATGCAAAACTTTTTTTGATGTGTGTATTATAGGATGTGCTCAGCTGAACACTGAACTATATTCTTTAGTTAGGTAGTGAGATATCAGTTTCCCCTTGTTATCCACAAAACTTACGGAAGGTATGAGTCCTTCGGGAAGAACCAAGAACCAAGGACCGGTCTCCCAAGAAAAGTGATCGCAACGCCGGAATGTTTATGGTTCTTCCCTAAAATAAAAGTGACCGCAATCTGGACTGCTAATGAGGTGAACGCAATCTGGAATGACCGCAATCAGGACACAACCATTGGTAAGTGATCGAGTCAGGTCAACAAAAAACTGAGCTCCTGGGAATAATTGACATTTGCACCATATGACCGGCTGTGCTGGCAACACTTTAACCATAGTCCATTCTTTAGGTTATAATGCACAGGTAGTAAGAAGAACAAGAATAAAACATAAAAATATTCCAAAACTATGTGGAAAGGAAGGGGTAAATAAATCAATAAGGCACTTTATGATTACATTTTATTTGTCAGATTTGACGTCACTTGAAATACAGGAAATAACGCTTTAACAAGATGATCAGCAAAGAACACACAGCCTACTTACTCCCAAATTCATTGGTACAGTTGCATATATTTTGCCCATCTTGCAGTATAATTTCGTAGAATAAGGTTGGCCAAGTAAAGACAGCGGACTGAGTTAAGGAGTATGCACCCGTGTGCCGTGTGGAGCATAATGGTTAAAGAGTAAGGTTTCGAAATCTGCCATATCACACATTTGAATAGTGATACCTTCAATAGGCTATTGCGTATTGCTTTATGCAGTGAAAACGTCTTAAACGAATCTATGACCGTTGCATGTGTCGTCATTGTAACTACTTTGCATTGTATGTTGTCAGTTACCTTTCTTCTTTATTTTCAAGATGGAGTTTTCACCAAAAAAAAAAAAGTTTTTATAAAACCAGAAATCAAGTTGAATCTTATATAAGATCCCTCGTTCACCAAGTTTCGTTGTAATTCCTCTACTGTATCCTGAATAATTTATTTTAATGTTTGAATAGTACGCCCGCCCACCATCTTGAATATATGGAGTCGTTGATCTTTCAGACTTTTGCAGAGAAAGCCACTTATATGAGTCTACCTACTTGCTAGTTCTAGGTTGAAGTTAACAACTTCAATAACTTATATTTTCAAGATGGCGACTGCACGCTACATTCAGTTTGATAGCCTTATGACTAATGCTAGTGAGGTATCTTCTATTTAACAAGTTCCGTGTTAATTGCGCAATATAAACCCTTAGTTATTGATTTTAATATTTTGAATCATCTTCAATGAACGAGTATGAAGTCGCTTAACTTTTGCTTGGGCTCAGGGCTCATCTGTCTGTGTAGCTTTTTGCCAAATTTCCACATTGTAGCTCTTAAATGCGAATAATCTATTTTCTAAATGCCATTTTCGCGCTATATTCAATGTGATAGTCTTATGTTAGTGAGGTATGTTTTATAATGCTTCTAATCTACCAAATTTCGTGATCATTTCCCAATCGCATCCACAAAAATTTATTTTTACGATTTATTATGCTCGCCCGCCCGCTATCATGAATTCGTGTGCCTTGTGCCTTGTGCAAATAAAGTCTCTCATAGGAGTGTGCCTTCTAGCGAAGTTTCGTCATTATAGCTCTAGTAGATTGTGTGTAATCGTTTTTTACTATGTTAAGACGGTGACTGCGCACTACAGTATATTCAGTTTGATAGTCTTCTGGCTAGAGCTAGCGAGGTCACTTATATGATACTCCTCTCTTTTCAATGTTCGTGTTGATCAATTACATCCTCCGTTATTGATTATAATGTTTTAATAGTACGCCCAGCTACCATCTTGAATTTATAGTCACTGATCTCTTGCCTTGGGCGTAGAAAGCCACGTATACGGACCTACGTTATTGCTTGATTTCGTCACTGTAGCTTATATTTTCAGGATGGTGGCTGCGCTGTCTGACAGTCTTATTACAAATCCTAATGAGGTCTCCTACTGTATATGATACCTCTCTTATAACAAGTTACATGTTAATATTGCGCAATTACATCCTGAGTTATATATTAATATGTTAATATTCCGGCCAGCCGCCATCTTGAATGTATGGAGACGCCGTTCTTTTGGTTTGAGCTAACAAAGCTATTTATACGGCTCTACCTTATTGCTAATTTTCATTATTATAGCTATAAAATTTTGAGAGTTATCGATTTTTCATATTCTATAATTTCAAGATGACGGCTCATCGTAATGTTCAATCTGATAAAGTCATCATTTGGTCAGCACAGGTTCCTCACATAAAACTACCTGTACACTAGCTATTGTGATCATTGTTTCACTAGATCATGAGTAGCGAATTATAATGTTTGATTTTTCGCACGGTTGCCATCCTAAAACTGGACAGCTGATGACCTTGTACTTTGAGCCTCTAATGCATTGATGAGATAATTCGTTTTTACAGAATCTAGTAGTGTTCCAATAATTAGCTTAAGCGGGGTTTGATGTAGGCATTGAACACCCGAGTGGCCAAATTTTCATCTTCGTTAAGATGGCGGCGAAATACAATTTGAGAATGAAGTACCCTCTGCTAGGACTACCCCTGAGCCAAATTTTATTCAATTCGGTTTCGTCGTTAGGGAAATGATAGGGGGGACAGACACACACAGGCAAACCGTTTCGCTTGTGTAGATCTCATTAGTCTACTCACATGTTTTTCCAAGATTTGAAAGTAGGCTAAAATAATTCAATTCACTAAAACGCGCAAATCAAGTGATCAAAAAGAACTAAAGGCTTTTCATCATCTCCTAGATCATTGGATTTTGAATTAAGACTTCCAACTGAATCTTTCACGATTCCATATGCAACAAATATAATTTTCAACTAAGATTGCATTAATTAGACATGAGAAAACAATCACTTCCGTGGAATGTCACACAAATTTACATGTTATCTCGGATATTGTCAAAATTCCACTACATAGCTCATTTTCATATATTCTTTTGGTCGTATCCATTTCAAAATTCTCCCGTGAATTAAATAGATTTTACAAATCATGGACTAGTTTTTGGTACATGACTATATTGTGATAAAGTACAAAGACCGGTTCAATTGAACATAAGAACGAGAATTTCCTTTTCAGAAAGTAACGCGTAAGTTATAATTTGAAATTATCGATACAAACACTAAGAAATTGGGGCAGATGACCTAGAAGTTTCTCCCCTTAAAACAACCACACCACTACAATAAGAAATTACGTGAAACAGAGTATCGGCTAATTATGTATGGCCCCACTCGTGGAGATGGTATCTTTCCGTAACGAGCCACAGAAGTTAATTTTAAGGAAAGTCAAATGCACGGCTTGTACCTAAATTTACGGAAGGTTAACTAGAGAATTTAGTACAAGTAGATATTATACGAAGCTTCACCTCGATCGCTTGTATAAGATACGAGGAATAAAACGAATGTTTTTAAAATTTCGACAGCTGGAAATTTGAAGCCATTCTTTCTTCAGTGTTGCCTATACAAATTTGTCTTTTGCTGCTTTTCAGTCGGTCAACACGATTTTGCCCAATGAATTGGGTGTGGTACAAGTTATAAAAATGTAAACACTCTCCTGGAAAACATGACATGTAGGCCTATTAGTTATCACACTTATGGGCAATGTTTACATATTTATAAATTGTACCCCACCCAATTCATTGGGCACAATCGTGTTGACCGACTGAAAAGCAGCAAAAGACAAATTTCGACTGCTGCCATCTTCATTTTTATTGAACAAACTAGCAACCCGGCCCGGCTTCGGCCGGTATCTTTAACGCTATACCCAGCGTAAGCTTAAAAGGCGTAATTTTTTCGATTTCAATGAAATATCCGTTTTCCGTCTCGGCATGATGGGTTAAAATCACTGACTGAACTACTAATT
The DNA here is from genome assembly GCA_946902985.2 of Meconema thalassinum. NCBI lineage: Eukaryota > Metazoa > Arthropoda > Insecta > Orthoptera > Tettigoniidae > Meconema > Meconema thalassinum. The sequence goes on along the minus strand of OX336389.2, from coordinate 668,466,747 downwards.
ATATTATCATGGAGATAGCATGTGCAACGAATTCTTGTTAGACGTAATTTATGATGATTATGATAATTGTTCTTTTAAGGGGCATAACATCTAGGTTATCGGCCCCTAATGGTCTGGGTGATAGCGAAAATGACAACGAAATGAAAACCATAACGAAAATCGAGTGATACTGAAAATACTTACAAAATGGAACTCAAGATTGAAACAACTTACAAAATGGAGAGTGGAAATACAAAAGGGAATTTAGAAGGAAAATACTCACAAAAGGAATAGATGGAAAAATACGCACAAATTGCAGGTTAGGTTCAAAATATGTACAAAATGCAATGTAGAGTCGAAATACTTACAAAATGCAATTGAAATTCAAAATACTTACAAAATGGAATTGAAATTGAGAATACACAGTGTAATTTAGATTGAGAATGCCCATTTCAGATTCAAAATACTCACAAAGTGCAATTAAAAGTCAAATTACTTACAAGATGCAATTGAATTTGAAAATGCTTACAAAATGTATAGAAGATTCAAACTACTTAGTTGGAGTGACTATACTTACAAAAAGCAATAATTTAGATTGAAAATACTTACAAAATGTAATTTAGATTCAAAATGCAACTGAGAATCAAAATACTTACAAAATGATGATGATTATGATAATTGTTGTTTTAAGGGGCCTAACATCGAGGTTATCGGCCCCTAATGATCTGGGTGATAGCGAAAATGATAATGAAATGGAAACCAGAACAACATTATCTGAAACGGAAAATACGTACAAAAATGAATTCAGATGAAACAACTCACAATATGGTCTTACAAAAGGGAATTTAGAACGAAAAGTTGCACAAAAAGAATAGATTGAAAAAGACCCACAAAACGTAGGCTAGATTCAAAAAACGTACAAAATGCAAAGTAGCGTCGAAATACTTACAAAATGCAACCGAAATTCAAAATACTTACAAAATGCAAATGAGATCGAAAGTACGTACAAAATGCAATTGAGGTTCAAAATACTTACAAAATGCAATTGAAATTGAAAATGCACGATGCAATTCAGATTGAAATACCCCAGTTCCAATCCAAATTATTCACAAAGTGCAATTGAAATTCAAAATACTTACAAAATGCAATTGAAGTTGAAAATGCTTACAAAATGTACGGTAGATTCAAACGACTCACGTGGATTGACAATACTTACAAAATGCAATTTAGATTGAAAATACTTGACAAAATGTAATTTAGATTCAAAATACCCACAAAATGCAATTAAGAATCAAAATATGTGCAAAATGCCCACCAAACAAAATGCAATTTAGATTCAAAATTCGTGCGAAATGCAGTTTTGGTTGAAAATACTTACAAAATGCAATTGAAATTCAAAATTCTCACTAAAAGGCCCGGCTACCTGCATTGAAAGACTTACAAAAAAGCAATTTAGATTGTCAATCTTTACAAAATGCAATTGAAGTTGAAAACAATCGCGAGATGTAATTTAGATCGGAAAAACGTACAAAATGCAACGTAGATTAAAAATACCTTAAACAATCGCTAAAAGGGAATTTAGATACACGGTGAACCAAGTAACAAAAACAGTGCGGGAATCTTAAAGAGAAAAGAAATATAATTAAAAGAGGAGAGGAGAGGGGAGAGAGGAGAGGGTCCGCCCCATAGGTAAGGGACAAAAGGGAAAAACGGACCCAGCTCAGGAATCCCTCGGGGTCGCCAACTCCCGAACTCACCAGCCGTGAGCCCCTGAAGGTGTAGCATTATCTAGGGTGCACCAGAAGTGGTGGGGCTACATACACCCTGCCTCCTTAAGGGCCTTGAGCACAAGGCAGGAAGTAAAAGGAAAATAAAAAGAAGGCTGACCCCTCGCAGAAGGAGGGTGTCAGGAAAGATGAGACAAGGGCCAATTAAGGCGGGAAAGGAAGAGACTCCCTAGGCCTCGGATACCCTAATACCGTCGGGGTCGGAAGAAAACAAGAGTTGACCAAGTGAGGTCGACAGGAAAGAAGACGGAGAGGAGCCCGGCACAAGTAAGTGGAAGCAATGCCGGACTCAACTGGGGCCCCGTGGTCGCCAACCCACGCCCACTAGAAGTGAGCCCCTGGGGGTACTTACAAAATGCCCACGATGCAAAAATGCAATGTAGATTGAAAATACCAGCAAAATGTGGTTTAGGTTGAAAATACAAAATGCAATTGAAATTCAAAACAGTCACTAAAGTGCCAGCCCGTACATTGAGAGACTTACTAAAAAGCAATTTAGATTGCCAATCCTTACAAAATGCAATTGAGGTTGAAAATACTCGTAAAATGCAATTTAGACCGAAAAAACTTACAATATGCAACTGAAATTGAAAATACTCACCAAATGTAGTGTAGATTAAAAAAATCACCTAAGGTAATTTAGATACACGGGGAGACAATTAACAAAAACAGTGCGGGATTCTTAAAGAGAAAGGGAAATAGTATGGAAAGAAAACAAGAGGGCTGACCCCTAGAAGTATGAGGGATCAGGAAAGATGAGACAAGGGCCAATTAAGGCGGGAAAGTGAAAGACTCCCTAGGGCTCGGATACCCTAATACCGTCGGGGTCGGAAAAGAACAAAAGTTGACCAAGGGAGATGAGCCCGGCACAAGTAAGTGGAGGCAATGCCGGACTCAGTTGGGGTCCCGTGGTCGCCATTCCACGTCTCACTAGATGTGAACCCCTGGGGGGAGCCGTAATTTAAGAATGGCCACAAATCCCCCTTCCATCTAATCTAAACTTGACTGTCTATTCTGCGGAACGAAGGCTGAAACTGGGGTCATAAGCTCGCTCGCTAGCTAGCTCGTAAACGCTAGTAATTGAATGAAGATTGTTGGGGGAAATGAAAACGTAAAAGAAACACTTATAGTGGGCGATGTATTACAGATAGAGATATGCTGTCGCAGACATTTTTGTAGAACTTTTCATGCTGAATAATGCATACACTCATAGTATATAGATATGCATAACGGTTTACCCAGCGTAAGCTTAAAAGGCGCACGGACGATAGTTTTTTTTACTCGACTCACTGAAATCGTTACTGCTCGGCTTTCTTTGGACATAATTACATTATTTTCTACAGAAACCTTCCTCGAGAAATTCATTACAGAATGGTAAAAAATGCATCACAATCCATTCAGTGGTTCTCGAGATTACCTGGAACATCCAAGAATCGGGGATTTTGTTTTATACTAAGTAGAGATTAATTGAGTAATAAATAGGTTAAAATTTCCTCTAATCAATACTGATTAGACGGAACTTTTTATCATTTCAAATGATCTTGTCGACTTCATCGTTATGCTTTGGCCTACAGTTATGCGTTACGGTTACGGCGTGTATGACGTCACCATGTTGTTCAGTGCATATGCGCCGAGTCTGAGTTTACTCCTGGGGTCTGGCGTTATGCGATACGGAGACGGCGAGTGCGTGACGTTATGTAGCAGAGTGCACCTCCCGTTCTCCGTTCCCCACGCGGAAAGCCTAAGTTAAAGGGTAATGGAGTCTGTTGAGTCGGAGTTTACTCCTGGGGTCTGGCGTTATGCGATATGGAGACGGCGAGTGCGTGACGTCATGCAGCAGAGTGCACCTCCCGCTCTCCGCTCCCTGTTTTACCTATTTATTACTCAATTAGTTTATCAATACGGAACCAGAATGAACCTTTTAAGTTCTAAAAGTAGAGATTAGATGCCAATATACTTAACTATAAATCAAGATTCGCTGTGCCATGTTTCACTACGCTCAGATGGTTAGATCATCGGAAAGGTCATTTTAATTATTTTAAATTCGCGTGGCCACCATATTATTTTTGTGCTTAGCAGGCTTTTGAAATTTAATCACATGTACTTGCTTAATGGTCCTCTATCACCATTTAGAATGTCAGTGTGATTGCTGAATAGTTTCAGAAATATTGAGTACCAATTAAATATTCCGCATGGCTGCCATGTTGAGTTGGTTCAAATGTAAGCCACATAGTTATGCACCTGTAAATGAATATTATAAAGGTGGCTCATTATACAAAAAGTCAATTTAACCACTCTGAATAGGATACGAGAAATAAAACGGTGTTTTTAAAATTTCGAACTCCCGCCATCTTGAATTTTTGAAAATAATTTAATATAATTTCATGTCAATATATTTAGCTCTAAATAATGATTCGCCGTGTCAAGTTTCACTGCACTCGGATGATTAGATAGCCAGAAAAGTAATATTAAATATTTGAATCTAACGTGTCCGCCATATTGGTTTTGAAAATCACATACAGTATATGTAGCCTACGTATTTAATCATACAAAATTTTAGTTTGATTGTTGTAATAGTTCGGAGATATTGAGAACAGGTGAAATATTTCGCGAGGCTGCCTTGCTAGATTGTTTTATATGTAGACCATAGCGTCTTGTAAGAGTAAGTAAATGTAATAGCAGTGGTTCATTGAACAAAGTTTCACTTTGCTTGCTTGAATAAGACAAAATAAATATATACATAATTTTAAAAATTCTCATAGCCGCCATCTTGAATTTCTCAAAGTAAGTTAATTACATTAGATACAAATATATTAAGCTTCGCATAAAAACTTACCATGCCAAGTTTTTACTGCGCTTGGATCAATAAGTTGCGAGAAAAGCCCATCTAAAATAATTGAATTCACATGGCACTTATCAGGTTATTGAAAGTCACATGATTGAACTTAATTTGGTAGCCTCTATCACCTTGCCAAATTTCAGTTTGATTGCGGCAATAGTTTCAAAGATATTAAATGCCGGTGAAATATTTCGCGTGGCCACCATGTTGGATTGGTGACATTGATTAAAATGAAAGACATGGTCGAGATCGGACGGGGTAGTAGTAAGTTATGTTCTTACCATGTTTCATTGAAATCGCTCCGGCCGTTTAGATTTTATTAGGAAACGCACACACGCGCGAGCGAAAGGTGATCTCATGTTTATAAGCATTCACTTCATAAGATGAAAATAGGCTAAAATTTCACCAACTGCCAGAAACCAAAAAAGACGATCTCTGGATCTTCAAATCTTCTTGCATACTGCATGTTTCTTTCTTTTGTTGCACTTTTTATAGCCTAACTGCAGTAAGATAGATAAGAAAATACTTGAATTTGCGTGTATTAGTATTCCTTCCTTATGTTTAGGTCAGTAGCATTCATTCACGCAGAGATTCATAAATTGACAAGGTAATCGGCACTTTAAAAAGCCTCCGTGGCTTAGGCGGCAGCACGCCAGCCTCGCACCGCTGGGTCCGTGATTCAAATCCCGGTCACTCCATGTGAGATCTGTGCTGGACAAAACGGAGGCAGACAGGTTTTTCTCCGGGTACTCCGGTTTTCCTTGTAAAAAAAATGCATTCCAGCAACACTCTCCACTATTATTTCATCTCATCTGTCATTCATTTAATCATTGCCTCAGAGGAGTGCGACAGGCTTCGGAAGCCGGCACAGTTCATATCCTCGCAGCTAGATGGGGGCTTTATTCATTCCATCCCTGACCCGGTCGGTCGACTGGAAGCAGGCTGTGGAATTTCATTTCAATCGGCACTTTAATGAAATTAATGGCACATCTTCGTAAGATACAGTTTGGATACGAAAAGAATGTGTTTGAGGGCTGAGGAAGTGGGGTAAAAGGGACGAAGACGGCAGCAGGCGGGGCGAGGTATGTCCCTAGCATTACGCATCTTTAAAATGCGAGTCATTGCAATAGTTGAACACAACCGACTGCTACCTGCGCACGGAGAGAAGCCCGTTCAGTAGCTGGGAGACAACGGTTTTGATCTAGCCTCTTCATTACACACTTATATTATATTCGCAGATGTTTACGGGCCAAAGTACGAATATTTTTGCCATTTAATTCTGCTTAACATCTTGATAACCTGTAATTCATGTACACAACACGACCAAATAGGTGAAAAACCACATTTGGTATTCAAACAGTCGTGAAAAACACAAATTTCAATATTACAGTCACCACAATAACTCCGGTTACAAAATCATACCAATACAATAATCTCACAAGTACGTGAGACTGATTGCCAAGGTGCCCCTAGCCACCAAGCGAAGCAACGACAACAATAATGTAACTATCCTTTAGCCTTCTTAGACCCAGGACATGTTTTTGTACAGTAATGTTACTGTCTTGCCTGGAGAAGTGGAGGGAAACCACGGAAATCCACTTCCTGGATGACTGAGGTGGGAATCGAACCCTCCTCTTCTCAGATTTGCCTCAGGAGGTTGAGTTTATCCCGTTCCAGCCCTCACAACAGAATTAACTTTTCTTGGTAGAGCCGGGAATCGAAACCGGACCGACAGCCAAGAACGCTAGCCGCTACACCACGAGGTGGTCCCTGTACAGACAATTGATTGAATATCTTATAGTTTACTTCGTTAATGCTTGTGAAAAGTATTGCTTTATAAATGTAGGTGAGAGCTGGGTCGACTCAGGACATGAGTGACGTGAGGGTATCACGAATGATTGCTGGGAGCAATGGCAGAAGGGTAGGCCTACTCGTAAAGCCGTCTCAGATGGTGAAGTCGTGTGATGGCGACGGGGAGGGAGAGATTACCTAAGAGGTTAATGATAATAACGTTATTGGTTTTACGTCCCTTTTAACAACTGCGGCTTTAAGAGACGCCGCGCCGGGGTGCCGGAATTTTGCCCCGAAGGTGATCTTTAACGTGCCAGTAAATCTACTGACACGTCTCCCTCGCATTTGCGCACCCTCAAATGCTAACTGACTGCGCCAGGATTCGATCTTGCAACTTGGGGCCCAGCAAGCGAGAACGTTACCGCTGAGCCACGCAGCCAGCCCAGAGGTTAATGAGCTCGGCTGTAGAGGGCAAGAGAAGCAGGGGTATACGTACGAGGTGATTCGTGTAGAAAGATTTCAAATTGAGAGGTGTAGAAGCAGAGGAGGAGGAAATGAGCTATTACAGGGAACCCTGCAGGCGACTTGTTCGCTAATAGAGGCTGGCAGGCTCAACTGAACGCTGAAGAGCAAAACAGTCTTAAGAGCCGGCCGGAGTTGGGACGGCCGGCCGCCAGCCCAGCACTTGTTGTAACATGGATCAAAAGTTTGTGAAACGATTTATAAAGAAACGGGAGAAGGTAAAATGATTTTGTTTCTACAGCGCGCTGTAGTATTTTATACACTTTTCATCAGTGCAAAAGCATATCGAACAGGAATACAAAGATAGTTATAAAAAGTGTAGTTAAAATCACAATTCTCCATATAAAATAGAGTTCTGAACTGCGATTTTCCTAAACTCTTCTGTGCCTTCAGATGATGTTGAAAACTGAAACAAACTCCACTGCAAGACAGCTTATAGTTTTCTCTAGATCGCTACTGAAACATATTTTAAAATTAAGAACTCTGTATATGTTTAATCGTGATTTTAGAAAATGTTTGCATATTGAGTTGCTAATGCTAGCCAGTGTCGAGGTGCTGGTAGTTCAGGCAGTTACCGTCCGATACCGCATCGTCGCAAAGTCATGTCCTTGAAACAGGGTAGGGGCGTGGTGGCTCAGCGGTCTAGCTGTATGCCTCTCACCAAGGCGGTCCGGGTTCGATTCCCGGTCAATGCATGTGAGATTTTCGATGTGAAATTCCATGTCCTGTGGTTCGGATTCCACGTAAAAAGGAGGTCCCGTGGCTCATAATCACAAGATTCACGGTCACGTAAAACTACAATCTTCCTTTTGAAACAGGGTGAAGGAAGACAGCCGGCTTCTGAGAGATGGTAATCTCATGCCAGGAAGTGATGAAATCAGCTCATGTCCAGGTGCTGTCAGTCGCTTCTCGCTTCATTACAATCGGCAGTGGACACGGTGAAGGAGATTTGGGTCATGGTGGTCATGTAGCCGCGTGCACTTGGGTGTGTGTATAATGTGTCTAATAACCTGTGTTATTGTGATGGTTGTATTAGGGTGTGTATTTGTATTTGGGACGGGTATTGTATATGCGGCGGCCGTGGCCTTAAGTTAGATACCATCCCAGCATTTGCCTGAAGCATAAGTGAGGAAACAACTTCCAGGATGGCTGAAGTAAGAATGTAACCCTTCTCATCCCATTTCTGCCTCACAAGCCTCAGTGTATCCCGTTCCAGCCCCAAGCTCCCAAACTTGGACCTCTGGGTTGACAGCTAAGTAGGCTAGCCACTACGCCACGAGGTGGATTGTAAATAAAATGTTGCTTTGTCAGCCTAAATATGATGTAGCGACTACTGGCCTTTTGAAGTTACAGTAATTATTTATATGAGTAGCAAGCAATCACTAGTTAGTAACCATCACTAAAGTGGGCCTGAATTTCATTAAACTAATTTGTTTATTTATTTATTTATAATTATTTGTTTGTTTATTTATAGTTCTTCTAACAGGTTACAACCTAATTACGAGAAATAACTCTCTGATTGGGGCTGATGACCTTACTATTAGAAGGAGGTTTAAAGGTGGAGCTACTCTTTTGGCTGGCTACAGCAGAGAGATGTACTGCAAGGGATCAAAAACTTTTGCTATTTCTGATAATAATTGCCTTTTCGTTTGAGGGTGAAACTCAGATAAGTGTACCTGATATGAAAAGGTATCTGAAACAGGAGACCAAAAAACACCCAAGGTTTTAATAGCTGATTCCTCAGTAGGAAGCGCAACACATTTGTCAACAGGAGTTACTTGTGAAAAGTTAGATAAAAATTCGGTTGAATTCGAGTTCCACTTATGAAGGGTAAACCCACCACCAGAAAGAAGAGAATTTAAATCTTCACAAACAAGAAGTGCGTCAGAGATACTAGGAAAAGAATACATGTTCTGAATTTACTAGAATTTGCCTATACATTTGCTTAATGTCAGCAAGGACAGCAATGGGGAATAGACGAAAGTTAAGTAAAACTTAAGTAAGATCTGTCTGAATAGCGGGTCCAGAATGCAGAGTGTCATTGAGAGAAACATCATTAGCATCTGGAGATGACCCATTAAAACCCACTCTTATCTGTGGATGAAAGACGCAAATTAATTACCACCCACAAGCACTGCTTTAATTGTCTATCAGGGACACATATGATAAGCAATTGTCATTCTGAACGGTTATGTTTTCACTGTAAAGCAAAGCATCATACTCTCCTGCATAGACATGAAAGATCGCGGTCATCAGCAACCAATAGTTCATCCGCTAAATCTAATTCTGAGACTTTGCCGAATAACGCTCAGTCTTTTACTCAAAGCTCTGTTTCGTTCGTTCAGTAAAACTCAAGTTTTATTGTCCACTGTCCAAATTCTAGTGAAGAATGTTCACGGAAAATGGGTTTCTGTAAGAGGATTGTTAGATAATGCTGCAACTAACAATTTTATCAGTGAATCGCTAGTTCGCAAGTTAGGTCTACAAATATGCCCTACTTCTATAGAAGTTACAGGAATTAATGGTTCTAAATCGCAATCTCTGAGTTATGCTAAAGTGGATGTATAAGATTCCAATAATCTCGGCATTCATTTAAATTTAGATTTTTAATTATCAATTCTATAGGTAATGACACCCCCATTACTTCTTTTCAAGTCCAGAATTGGAATATCCCGCATCATTTGCAACTTGCAGATCCAAATTTCAACAGAGCTTCAGCTGTAGAAATTCTTTTAAGTGCCAGCATTTTTGGCAATGTTTACATCCGGAAAAGGTTAAAGTTGCTCTTGATGTTTTCTTTCGTAGAACCGATTTTGGTTGGATTGCCACTGGGCAAATATACCGCAACCCCGTTCAACAGAAATCTCATTGTTATTTTGTTGGTGCTGATTTAAATCAAGAATTAATTAAGTTCTGGGACATTGAGGATATTCAAGTCACCTCCCCTCATTCTTGTAATAATGAGATCTGTGAAACATTGTACGTAGAAACCACGGTTCGCACTACTGAAGGCAGATTCGTGGTTACTCTTCCTCGTATTTCTAACCCCCCTATTATTACAGAATCACATTACAGAGCTCTCAAAGCTTTATTCGCAATTGAAAATCGCTTTAAAAAAGATGCTCTCTTAAAAACTCAGTATACTTCCTTCATGGAAGAATACGAATCAGCGAATCACATGGAAGTAGTTCCAAAATCTGAAGAAATTAGTAATCCTCCTAAAGAAATAGTATATCGTAATCATCATCCGGTTTGGAAAAATTCTTCCACCCGAGAACAACGTGATTTGCAAAGAATTTTGTGGCGAGACGACAATGCAAAACCTATAAAAATATTTCGTTTACGAACAGTGACATACGGTCTTAAAAGCCGTCTGCCTTTCTCGCAATACGATCTCTTCATATGTTGGCCGAACAAGATGGTCATCTTTTTCATCCTCTTGCTTCTGAAGTATTGAAAACTGCATTCTATGTAGATGATTCGATCCTGCAATCTTGGGCACAGCAAGCAAGAACGTTACCCCTGAGCCACGCAGCCAGAGTAGAAGTGAGAAACCACGGAAAATCACTACCAAGATGGCTGAGATGGGAATCGAAACCTCATCTTTTCAGTTTTGCCTCACGGGGCATTCCAGCCCTCAGACAAGAATGAATCGAATTTCTTATCGGCGCCGGGAATCGAACCCGAACCTCTGGGGCGACAGCCAAGAATACTAGCCGCTACATCACGAGGAAGGCCAAGGATATTTCAGTTACTTGTGAATTCCGTAATCCGTAGTTTAACTATTAGCTTATCTATAGCAAAATATTTCGGCCATTCAATTGGAAGTAGCCTATACAGACTATCACTTGGAACTTTCTGGTCGCGATATTCTTGAAGCGCATTGCCACGAGATTGCATTTCCCCAGTGTTTGGACCCCGGAGCAGTTTGAACTTTCTCGCACGCGCGACCTTGAACCACCCTCACAGTAGGGGGTAATCCGTGCTGATACCTATGTTCGGGCCATGTAACTACTAGGGGACAGCGACTACAACGAAACTAGTGGCAACGTTTTGAAATGAAAGGTGAAATAGGATTTGACTCCGGCCGGCTCTTAAGGCTAAATGTCCCGTTTTTTAGTTTGTAATTCTGACACCACGTAGCAGCACCAAAGTGAGCCATTTTCATTTTTCATTTTTCTCTTGAACGAAAGCTCGTATTTGCGATCTGAAAACCACTATGTATACTAGACTGCAATTGAATTGATATTAATTCGATGCATTTTCCAAAATGTGAAAAACAAAAGAGTTACTAACAGTTTTTTATATTTCTGCTTAACATATGAAAAAAAAACTGGTAATACGAAAACGGAGATTTATTTCCTGATTCCATTGCATTTTTCAGAATTAAAATCGGGTGAATGGAATCGACCGCATTAGTTTGGGAATTATTGTATAGAAAAGGGTGGGAGGGGTAGCGGCGCGGCTTCACAAGATCTCTTGCGCAAGAAAAATGATGAACACGCTGACAGGGACGATTTGACGACAGGCAGGAGTTGTCTTCCTCTTGTCATAAATACAGTATTATAGTTCGGCAAGTTACATGAACAAGTGCCTAGGCGTTGAACAATTTCTGAGCATTAAAATTGTACTGTAGTAGTGTCACGTTGACACAATGTGTTTGTACAGATACATTTCTTACTTCCCCGAACATTCTTGTTGTCGTTCTTGTTCATAATAATACATTGTAGGGGCTTGCGACATCTTGGTCATCAGTACCTTTGGCTGGCTGCGTGGCTCAGTGGTAACGTTCTCGCTTGCTGTCCCAAGGTTGCAGGATCGAATCCTGGTGCAGCCAGTTGGCATTTGAGGGTGCGCGAATGCGAGGGAACCATGTCATTAGATTTATTGGCAAGTTAAAGAAACCCTTTGGGGCAAAATTCCGGCACCCTGGCGTCTCTAAAAGCCGCAGTAGTTAAAAGGGACTTTAAACCAATAACGTTATTATTATTATTATTATTATCATCAGTCAAGTGTAGTTGATTATGTGTGTAACTGTATTAGAGTCAGGGATGGGGCACGTGCCCTGAGACTTCACGTACGGTACTATCTCGTCATTTACCTGGAGGGAGTGTGGAATAACCGGTGAAAACACACTCAGGATAGATGTTAGGTAACTGTTTTAGAGTTATTTGAGGATAAACTCCCGAACAAAAATCGTATTGTTCCGACATTAGTAATGCTTTGTATGGCATAATTCTTACCACACAGAGCAGCGACTGGTTTCACTCGATTCAAAATTGAATAATGTATAGAATGATATGACTGGTTTGTAGTTAGCACGTTCTTGATATTTTAGACAAAATGATGGACAAGATATGTTCGTGTTCAGGTTTATTGAGAATATCCATTCTAAAAACCATCCGATGCGGACGTCCAACTCTAGGTATCGTCTTCTAGACATAACAAACAAGACCACAAACCGTGAAAAATTCAAATCAATGGAGCATCGGTTTATAAGAGGTCAAATGCCGCGCACATAGACCTACAAACATACATACATACATACATTTTGGTGATTCGTATGGATCTTTGGTTCTTTTGATTCTAATTCCCCCTTTTTTTATGAAATCTGAAACGACTCCTTGGGGCCAATCACTATATCTTACTTCAATTTTCATGGAAGTAATAATAAAATTTCATTTATGTAGGCTATTTTTTTACAATAAACAAATTATGAAAATGCATGCCAAGAGCAAAATTACTATGCACATATACAGGGTGTAACAAAAAGGTACGGCACAAATTGCAGGATGGATTCCTCACACGTAGACGAAGAAATTATATTATATGAACATGGGCCCGGAAACGTTTTTCTTATCAATGTTACACCTCATTGTCTCCAACTCATTAATCATGGGAAAGACACAAGAAGAGAACGTGAGAACCATGGGGAATATGCACTCTTGGTTACGTCTGGTTACGTTGTCATTATTGTAGGTGCACCGCCAGTGTTTTGTTTTACATGGCCCTGTTGCCATGCGACTTAGCAGATGTGCCTTTAGCTATGAGACAAAACATGTACTCCATGCACGATGGAGCACCTCCACATTTTAGTGTTAATGTCCGTCGGCTTCTAAATAACAGATTTGGTGACAGATGGATAGGTAGAGGTGGACCAATTGCCTGGCTTCCACGCTCTCCGGACCTAAACCCACTGGACTTTTATTTGTGAGGGCATTTGAAAGTTCTTGTGTATCGAACCCCAGTACCAGAATCTCCATGCCCGTATTATGGAAGACTGCGAAACCATACACAATCCTCCAGGGATTCATCAGCGCATCCGAGATTCACTACCACGGTGGGATGATGCATGCATCAAAGCACACGGAGGGCATAAAGAACATCTCCTGTGAGAAATAGTTGCATGAGGCATGCTGGTGCATTCTGTTCTTGTGTGTTTTCCATGATTAATGAGTTGGAAACAATGAGGTATATCATGGAAACAAGGCGTTTCCGGACCCATGTTCGTATAACAAAATTTCTTCGTCTACGTGTGAGGAATGTGTCCAGCATTTTGTGCCGTGCCTTTTTGTTACACCCTGTATAGAATTAAAGTTCCTAAGATATTCTCATCTGTCTATTGATAGCACAGGCACTACTACTGCGTACCAGAAACGAAAAAGAGTATTATACCTAATTATTTCCTGTTCTTGAAATCAATGCTTCAATTTTTTTTTTCATATCAAAGATAACGTTTCATGATTTACACACACTCGGTATTTTAATTCACCTCAGGTTCTCTTATATCCATTGATCTGGTCATCCTGGGATCAATGATCTCAGGAAACAAGATTTTCTCGTATCAGAATGTGATGATGATGATAATAATATTGTTGTTTTAAGGGGACTAACATCTAGGATATCGGCCCCTAATGGTTTGGGTGATCGTGAAAATGATAATGAAATGTAAACTATAATGCAGAATGTGAGTTACATACGCATGCTTTGTCTCGAGAACTTTCCGTCCCTCTTTATTGTTTCTATGTGAATGTCCTTAGGCATCCATACCACAAACTAACATATTTCCCGCTGTGTTATTTCCAACTGGCCCTGGATTTGGAAATAAAATTCATGTGAGTGTTAGAGAGTTATCAATCTGTTCTCTTCTGAATGGCACTGTTCTTGATATTCTCTATGCTATATTTTTCGTTTACTTTCTGCCAAATAAAATCCCTTCTTTTTGCAGGCTTCCAGTATGGTATATTCCGTGTAGAATAAGGGCAGTAGACTTCGGACTATAGCGTCGTCTCCTATTAATCCGTCTGGGGAGGCACCTAAGAACCCATAAGTTTTATGTACGAAAAGACCACATTCTTCGACTTTTCTACCGATTTCTCCTCTAAATATCGTTTTGCAATTCGCTCATTATCACAGTCATACTGCATTGCTTTTGATTGAAATTCTCCGTACAGAATGTCTTTTGCTACTGGAGTCCATTTCGAGGTTGGTTTCCTCTTGCATACATATCTAAAATTGGATGCCGTAATTCTGTCCTTTCTAGCTGTGTGCCACTTTTCGTTTTCCCTTTGGCCCCTTGTTTACTTTTCCAGTTTTTGTATATGGCCATCACTAATCGTTCGTTGCTTGATCTTCTCATCACTAAACTCTCTCAACAGTACCTGATCGAAATCCAACTGCATTGATCGGTTTCCATAATCACGTGAGACAGTACGTTTCATTTCATTAGACTGTTGTCGAGACATTCTATTCCCTTCTCACGACGCAAATAAACTTTTTCGGCAAGCTGCTCTTCTTCTCTTTCTGCTGAGTGCAGTGCCCTTCACTATTATGGCAGTTTTTTTTCTAACCTGATTTCATTGTTTTATAGTGCCAGGATGGCCCAAACTGAAAGTCCAGACCGACAGTTTTGGTCCTATGAGTGAAGGAACCTCGTTTCCCTCGATTGGTCTGCTTACCTCCCATGAAATTTGCAACAAGGGACATATAATTTTCGGTAGCATTGCTGGGAACTGTTTGCAATTAGGGGCTGCAAGCAAGAACGCATTAATTTGGTTGCAGTTAGCTGTTTGTCTTCACCTTGCCCACTGGTAGTTCAAAAGTCCTGTTTGCAGTCTTTATGGATCCCAATCCAGTATTTCCAGAAACCAATTTTCCATTTTTATAATCGCTACGCCTTTATTTTTCCACACAACGCATTGTTTCCATTTGAAGTCGAACTTGCTTCTCTGAAAAATATTGACACTGAATAGTTCGTGATCTTGTACTCCTACACTTATGTATTAGAAGTAAAAAAACAAACTACACCCGTGACGTGACAGCCCATGAAGGGCCTAGGTCTACCAAGCAACCGCTGCGCTGTTTAGCCATGTAGCCTGCAGATTGCGGGGTGACGTTTAGTCATCCAACTTGTAGGCTATAGGTAAAATATGAGTGAAATCATAACTGCTCAGTGCATTATAGATTCTTTAATGCAAGCGTAAAGATGTCAAATATAAACTAGGAAAAAAGAAACTTACGGGTGTGTAGAGGTGTTTTTTTTAGGGCCTGGCTTCCTTTTCTTGGTAATTAGTCCCAATCTCCCCTGGGATTTAGTGGAACGCCCTTGAATCGGTTTTGGTGGTGGTTCCATTTTTCAACAAAAGCGAAAAAATAACTCCACGTGATGACCGTAATGCTCTCCACCAGTCGTAATCTACCTATATGTACAAGTATCTATTCTACCAGAAATACTGTCCGAAAAATAACATGCCGAAAATAGAACACCCAACGGGAATTAAAAAATAACTGTTGCAGGTAAAATAAATTTAAAAAGTAATTAAAGACATCGATGAACTAAAAACAAGACGTCGTAACTAGGAACTGGTAAAATATCAAAGGATATCCAGACCTTGACAATAATTCAGAACTAACCCGCACAGTCAATCACAACATTGGACTAGATGCTCGGAAATTCTATACCGTCTGGCAAGGTCGTCGCTCTCTCAAATCACTCAACATCCGCTCCCCTCCCCCCAACCCTCCCCCAGCACGCTCTACATGACCTTGTTCTACTGCCGCGCCTTGTTGCAAATACAGTAACACTTTTATTTACAAACTTCCCAAAGTGATCCCGACGAATCTATTCAACCGATTTAGGTTTTCGATGCGGCTTTGGAATCAGTGAGCAAAACTCAACTTTCATATTACCCGCTTTTTTTCGAATTTCAATCGGATATTTGAAAAACAAACAGCAACTTTTCTGTTTTTGAAATTAGAAAGTAAGCAATGAATTAATATCAATTCTGCTACTAGACAGAGTACATAGCAGTTTTCAGATCGCAAATCAGAGCTCCCCTTCAATAAATAAGTAAATAAGTAAATTCAGCTTCACTTGTGCTGCCATCTGTTGAAATATATTCTTACCAAAGTGTCGGGGCATTTAGCCTTAAATGAAAATGTATGTAATATACGTTCAACGTGGAGGCCTTCACAATCAAACCATAAAATTAACGCGCCAACAAATCGTAAGTGATATCTAGTAGGGCATGCAAACATACTGTAGGCCTCCCGTAACCAAACGCAGTGATTATGCTCGCCAGTGATATTCGACCCAGCGCAGTGATCCACGAAGGAAGAGGATGGTGTAGCTGTTATAGTAAAATCCCGAATGACAGGCGGGGAAGTAAAGATATGAATTTATCGTTGCTTCTTTAGGGACTTATTGGTCATCAGCTCCGTATACTTGAGTTTGGGTCTCACAATACAATGTAATGTATTATAATCTGTTACTTAAGTAACGGGGTTTACGATAATATAATTATATTAAAATAAGCTGGAGGGGGAAAATTTTATATAACCAAAAAGCAAACGGAAGTTATACAGGAAATATGGAAAGAGCATGGGGCATGAGACTGAAAATGTCCAGGTCACTAGCATGAAGACATTCGAACAGCAAATATCATATGGAAAGAAGTGCTGTAAGATTGTTGAAATGAATGCTGCGGAGCATTAAGTTGTCACTGTTGCAGCAAATGAGCAGGCGAGCGAGCCTAGTTAGAGTATGGGCTTGCCAAACCGAATACCCCGAAAACGTTAAGCAGGGGAAGATCTACAGAGGGAATCGGGACATCGACGAACCTCGTGACAAAAGAACCTGCGAGAATTGTTCCGAAGAACTTACAGAACTGTTTTCCTCATGCTGTAAGCCAACAAGACAGAAGGGAAAAAAAGGAGAAGTACTCTATGTTCTAAATAACACAGTAGGGCGCCATACATTATAAACTGAGGTTCAATATTTTAAAACTTTACATCACTGGGCATATCACTTCGTATATTTTACTTAAGCTCCAACAATGTTGTCAAATATTATTTGAAGCTGACTCCTGCACGTGATGCCCCTGCATAGGTACCTGGTTTAAATTCAGGTACTGAACTGAACATCAGCACTCCAGAAGCAATTCAATGACTAACATGGTGAATAAAAAACGGCCCTTTTCAGAGCCAAAATTGACCATCATCTCAATCAATACTGAAGGTCTTACACCTAACAAGGACCGGCCCCGTGGTGTTGGGGTAGCGCGCCTGCCTCTCACCCGGAGGCCCCGGACAATTGAGTAGCTGTCTGACAGTGAGACAGCGCCCCAATCACGAAAACCAAGATTAACGGCCGAGGGGACCCGATGCGCTGATGACGCGTCACCCCAATATCTGCAAGCCAAATGGCTGGGCAGCGGTCGCTTGGTCAGCCTAGGCCCTTCATGGGCTGTATAGTGCCAAGGGTTGACTTTTGACACCTAACAAGGAAGAATTACTAAGTCAGATGTGTTATGACCAGAATTGTGACTTAATATGCATTCAGGAAACTCACAGAGACTTGAATCTTCATCGTCCCAAAATCAAAGGGATGACCCTAGTGATTGAACATCCTCACCGACAATACGGCAGTGCCATTTTTGTCAAACCTAATTTTAAGGTTCTCTCCACGGGGGCATCCGTGGAAGATGATATGGAATTTCTCACTATTGTTCTGTAACATCTCTTTATAAACCACCGGGCACAGAATTTAGGTTTGTGGAACCCAGTAACTTCCAGAACGAACATATCAAGTTCGTGGTTGGAGACTTCAATAGCTATAATACTATATGAGGCTACTCAAATACTGACAAAAATGGACAAGTTGTGGTAGAATTGGCAGACTCATGTGACCTCAGCCTACTACATGATAACAAACTTCCAGCAGCATTCAACAGTGCAAGATGGAGGCGTGGTTATAATCCTGATCTTATCTTTGTGAGTGAACAAATATCTCAGTTATCAATGAAATCCGTGGGGGCAGGCCATCCCACGCACGCAACACCGTCCTGTTATATGCAATCCGAGCCCAGACAGTCCCTTTTCGAAGAAGGTATAATTTTATGAAAGCCGACTGGGAGAAATTTACCTCTGGGTTGGATGAGAGCATTCTTAGTATTGATCAAGTTCCAGAATCGTATAATGACTTCGTAACCATTGTAAAGCGCTGTTCACGTATCTCAATCCCACGAGGTTGCAGATCACACTACGTTAAGGGTCTGACTACAGAAACTCAGGAACGTTTGAGAAACTATCTTGAACTCTTCAATAATGATCCTTTTAACGAAGAGACCTTTCAGGCTGGTGAAAATCTACTAACAGCGATACCCAAGAACAAGGAAGATGCTTGATGGAGGAGATAAATATGAGTAAGAGTAGCCAAAAGGCCTGGAGGCTTCTTAAGCGTCTGAGTTGTTATCCAACTGCTAGACAGGGACTTGCAAATGTAACAGCTAGCCAGATTGCTCGTCAGCTTGCAAATAATGGCAAATCAGACCATTCTACACGTAAGTCAGATTACAAAATCGAACGGGCAGAGGAACAGGAGACTAGTGAGCTTCTACAGCCTTTTTCGTATGGAAGAACTGAATGCAGCCATTAACAGTGGTAAAGCCTGTATGGCAGCAGGGTTAGACGACATCAGAATGGAGTAGATCAAACACTTTGGTGATCAAGCAAGATTTTGGCACTTTTCAACAACTGTATAAAAACTTGTAATTTCCCCCAAACCTGGAGGAAATCACGTGTGATTCCTATCTTAAAACCTGGAAAATCGGCAGCTGAGCCAGAAAACTACAGGCCAATATCCTTGCTATGCCATCTACTAATTTTTTTTGGCGCGAATGTTGCTGAATCGTTTGATTCATGTTGTAGAGCCCGTTCTAATACAGGAACAAGCAGGTTTCAGACCTGGAAAAAGTTGTACATCTCAGGTCCTCAATCTCACACAGTTCAATGAAGATGGTTTTGAAACCAGGAAAATTACAGGTGTAGCTTTTATTGATCTGACGGCTGCGTACGACACTGTCAATCATCGTTCATTGTCACAGAAGATCTACGAGATAACAAAAGTTTACTTCAAAACAGGAGATTTTATGTGAACTTCTAGGGTCAGCATAGTCGATGGAGATGTCAAAGAAATGGCTTACCACAGGGAAGTGTTCTTTCACCAATTCTACTTAATATCTATACCAATGATCAACCACTTCCGGCGAACACAAGGAGTTTCCGTTATGCCGATGATCTGGCATTAGCGAGTCGAGGGAAATCTTTTGAAAATGTTGAAGCACACCTGACAGACGCATTGTGCCAGCTGACTACTCATTACTCTAACAATCAACTTCGTCCAACCCCAGCTAAAACACAACTGTGTGCGTTTCATCTTAAGCACAACCAGGCACGTCGTAAACTGAACATCACATGGCAAGGTGTACCGTTAGTAAATACGGCTATCCAAAATATCTGGGAGTTACTCTGGATCGTACTCTGACCTACAAGGAGCATTGTACGAATACGAGAATGAAGGTGGAAGCCAGAAATAATATCCTTCGCAAGATCACTGGTAGTACGTGGGACTCTCGACCGCAAACCCTGCGAACGACGGCACTAGCAACATGTTATAGTGCTGCCGAGTATGCGTGCCCTGTTTGGTACAAATCCACCCACGCAAGCATAGTTGATAAGGCTCTGAATGAAACGTGTAGGCTTATTATTGGTTGTTTGAAACCAACGCCACTTGCAAAACTGTACCAACTCGCTCTGATTCGAATATATATATATATCTGAACTATTCACTCAGGCTTTGGGGTAACTAACAACAATTGACAAATAGAGTGCTCTTATTGTCAAAGTACGGGACACGGAACTTGCGGTACAAAAAGGGTTAAGCACCCTCGTTATACCGTAGTCTATTTCGGGCCAAAGGAGTTTTTTGCTTCCTTCCATTACCTACCACCCAACTAGCATAAGGCTCCTCTCCGAGCTTTTTAAAGAGAACGAGTTCTAAGAATAAAATCCCTTAATAATTCTCTCCAGAGGGTCGAGGGTGTATCAGTACTAATAACAAGTATCATCAGGGATTAAGAAATACAACCTTACATTCCACATTTCATTTTGACTTGAACACTGATATCCCTCGTGGATGTAACTACACAGCAATGCGTTTAGTTTATACATAATTATGGTAAGTATTAGGTTGATCTTGGAAGCTAGAATAAGAAAAGATAAGAGAACGTTCATAGCTTTTGTAGACTTAGAAAAGGCTTTTGATAACGTTTGTTGGAGTAAGTTGTTTTGACATTTTGAAAGGATTGGAATTAAGTACAGGATCTGTACAGAAACCAGACGGCAGTTATTCGAGCCGAAGGACATGAGAGAAAAGCTGGTATTCAGGAACGGCAACTTATCACCCATACTTTGCAACCTATACATTGAATAAGCAATGAACAAAATTAGAGACAAATTTCAAGTAGGAGTAAAGATACAAGGTGAAATAATTTCAACCCTGAGATTTGCTAATGATATCGTTATCTTAGCCAACTCACCAGAGGATTTGCTAATGATATCGTTATCTTAGCCAACTCACCAGAGGATTTGCTAATGATATCGTTATCTTAGCCGACTCACCAGAGGATTTGCTAATGATATCGTTATCTTAGCCGACTCACCAGACGATTTGCTAATGATATCGTTATCTTAGCCGACTCACCAGAGGATTTGATAATGATATCGTTATCTTAGCCGACTCACCAGAGGATTTGCTAATGATATCGTTATCTTAGCCGACTCACCCGAGGATTTGAATGGGTTTTTAAATGGTATGGACTCCGTCTTGAGGAAAGAATTCACTATGAAAATCAATAAATGCAAAACAAAAATAATGGGAGTGCAGCCGAAATAAATCAGAAACCCCTATTGACGTCAAATTGGCAGAATAAAAGATAAAGGAAGTAGGAGATTTCTGCTACCAAGGAAGCAAAATAACCAGTGATGGACGAAGTAAAGACGATATATAAAGTGGGTTGGCTCAGGCAAGGAAACCATTTCTACAGAAGAGAAATCTGTTGACATCAAATATAGATTTAGGTGTGAGAAAGTTATTTTTGAAAGTCTTTATCTGGAGCGTGGTGCTCTATGGAAGTGAAATTTGGACTATTGGTGCAGCAGAAAATAGAATAGAAGCATCTGAAATTTGGTGTTATATGAGAATTATGAAGATCAGATGGGTAGATAGAGTAACAAATTAAGAGGTATCAAGACGAGCGAGAGAGGAGAGATGTTTCTGGCGACTGCTAATGAAGAGAAGAGATAGGTTGGTAGGACATACTGTATACTGAGATACCTAGGAATAGCAAACTTAGTTAATGAAGGGTCGAGGACAAGATCTGTAAGGGTTGACCAAGGTTAGAATATGTTAATCAGAATGCTTCGGATGTAAGGTGTGGTAGCTATATGGAGATGAACCGATTAGCTCAGGACAGAGAGGCATGGAAAGCTGCATCCAACCAGTCAAAAGACTGAAGACTAAACAACTGTCTGTCTGTTAGGTAGTCAGCCCGAAGGCTGGTTGGACCCTCAAAATGTACCGCCGTTAGTTTATGTGGGTAGATACCAACAAAAACCCAAGGCAGCGCTATATTGAGGCGTACTAGGCAAGAAGATGAGTGAGGTAGTTTGCCATTGCTTTCCTCACTAAGTCAGTATAGCAGTACTAACCCTATGAGTAGAACCTTTCACAGCATCCACAGGCACTGACTGTGCCCTGAATGTCATTACTAAGCACCACCCATACCTCAGTAGCTTCCATATAATCACAGCCATGAGTAACACTGAGACATCGGTGAAAAGCCACATTTTACTCTAGCCTGTGCCAACAGACAAATGCAAATGACTAAACAACAACATGGTAAAATTTTAATTCGATTGTATAATTTATAACTTATCCTTCCAAATCGTTGTCGCCTGTACAGTTTACTTAGCTTGCGTTGTACTTGGGTACATACAGTATGCATTACAGAAGGGATTAAGAGTGGCTCCCTCTCTCGCATAAATTAGAGAATATCAAACTGGTGACCGGTTCCCCTTTAACCTTCCACTTGAGCATAGCGGTGGAAAAAGTAAAAACCCATTAAATCGTCATGTCTATTCGACACAATTTTTCCACCATATATGGTGTAGGGGCTTGTATTCTTGTCAATCGCCGCAGAGTAGAGTTATCAGACGTTCGGAAAATCCTGGACCTTCCGTTTGACGCGACGCCCGGAGGAATTTCTGATAAATTTGGAATGACCTACATTTCAATTAAACCAAGCATTCATTACCAAGGTAGTTTTAGCTATTAGATCCTTTCATCAACGCGGTGGTGAAAATCAAATTCTGGGAAACATTCGTTAGTTTGCAAACAAGTTGGTGACTTAGGATTCTCAATAAAGAACGGAATTATTCTCAACTTGCTAAGGCAAGAAACAGCCAATATGCAATGTGTAGCAACAGTGCAATGGCCCTCTGAAGTTGGCTGTATTGGTAGTCACAGACTCTACTGTAAGTTTAGTGGTTTGGTTTTTCCTTGTGTTTGAATATGTTGACAAATATGTTGACAAAATTATCGTGTGGAAGTCATTTTCAGTGTTGCCGTAGTAAACTAAATTTATGCTTTTATTGTATTGCGTGTTATGCCCTAACCCTGAAAAAATGACATGAGACATTCATTAAACTCGTGTATTTGTTTCAGGGTCAGGTCATAACACGCAATACAATTGGGTGCAATCGTGTTGACCGACTGAAAAGCATACATTTCTTTTTAGACAAAATATAATTACGAGTATACCGTTGTTATTGTTGGTGATTCATTTAGTGGCTTTGCGACATCGTGGGGTCATGTGGCTCCGTGTACTTGGGTGTGTGTCATGGCTATAGTAGTGTGTGTGTGTTTTTAATTGAGACTAGAATTTGGAAGGAGACGGCCGTAACCATAAGTTCGGAAACATTTCAGAATTTGTCTACAGCGGAAGTGGGAAATCACGGGAAAATACTTTGAAGATGGCTGAGGTGGGAATCCAACCCATCTCTTCTCAGTTTTGCCTGATGCCTGAAAATGATAGTGCCCCGTTTCAACCCTCAGACCAGAATTAAAATTCTTGGCAGAGCCGGAAATCAAACCCACGACCTTTGGGTTCGGATTCTCAATACGTACTCCAAGACCACAGGACGTGGCTATAAACATACCAAGCCTATAGACTACATAATGTAGTCGTATTTTTGCTTTCGTTATTTAATGTCCTACTTTATCGGGTAATGTCCAACATTTTTGCACCCTTGCGGCCTACATTTCATTAAAATAATCTGGTAACCCTACCTCAAGGGCCCAGGCCCAGGTTCGATTCCTGACTCTGCCAAAAAAAAAAAAAAAAAAATCTAGTCTGATTGTTGGAACAGGGTACACTCAGCGGAGGGAAAACTGAGAAGAGGTAGGTTAGATTCCCACCTCCGCCATCCTAGAAGTGGTTTTCCTGGATTTCCAACTTATTCCTGGCAAACGCCGGGATGGTACCTAAATTAAAGCCACGGCCGCTTCCTGCCCAATCTTTATCTAAATTACAAATACACACACAAACACAGCTACCACAATAACACAGGTCATTAGACAATCCCACACACATACACACTCAAGTTCACTGGGCTACAATGTCGCTAAGCCCCTAAATAAATCAACACAAACAATGAAACAACTATTCTATATAATGATGTAGAAGCGATATACAGTTCTCAAATTAACCGAGTAACGCACACTGGATGCCAGGTTTGCTCTTTATTTGATTTATTGTTTCCCGCCACAGTAATAATAGTAATAAATCTAGTTATTCAAAATTAATCATAAAAAAATACACGAGATGAATAAATAAGGCAATACTGAAAAGTGGCTTCCAACACGATAATGTGTATCTATGCGATGCACTATAGATAGCGCCCTGCGCGGATGAACAAAACGTTATCCGCATCCGCCCCGCATCCGCACGACTGTTATTCGCATCCGCCCCACATCCGCATGACTTTTATCCAAATCCGCCGTTATTTCAATATTATGTTTAATTTATTAGATAAAGCATAAAGTGTTAAACCAACACATTTAGACATTTGAGGAGTGAGTCGTTCCTGGCAATTTGCTTCATTGCAAGGAACTTCACGTTGGATGACACTTCAGGTTTCTTGACCTCCGCTTTAGACAAAAAACTGGCTATACTTTTTTGGCTACTTTTGCACTTGTGCCTCAGTAAGTTTGATGTGCCTAATTTGTGTCCTGAGTATGAATACACTTTCTTACAGGTAAAACATCCTACTATATCGTTCACCTTTCCGTTTCCATTGAAAACGTAACCAAATGTCTGCCATATCGTTGACTTGAGCTTAGTTTCACGCACTATTGAATATTCGCCTTGTTTTATTTTAATAGATAGTTTATCCATGCTGGTGAAATGATGTTCATACTCACGGTCGCGGTAACATTCACTAATAATAAGTGACCTCTCTTTACGCTTGGAGAAAGGGATTGATATTTGGCCGGAAATTCCAAGTCAGTCATCCATCTGCGTCTTGACCCATCCATGTCCGCATAGTTGATGTCATAACTCTATCCATTGCAATATCACAGTCAGCGTGTTTCAGTGCCAAGTTGGAAATAAATCTACAGATAGGCTACACATGGAACCAGATCTTCCAGGATAGCTCAGACCGCGAAGTAGCTGACTTGAGGAATGTTAATGATGTCACCACGATGAACTAACAGGCTTATTGACAGCATTATATCTCGTACGTATAGTAATAATGGCAGTGAGAATTGATGAGATGTCAAGACCATCTACTACAAACATACGGTACTTAATGAAATGTAGTTGAAATCATATGAGTAAAATAATCTTCTCGTGTACAGTACATACGTGCCTGAATATTTCGTACGCAATACAAGAATATTCCTCTTTAAACATGAAGCTTATCAAATATGTAATATTATCGTTCCACATTTTATTCTTAAAAGCAACAATAACCACCAAAACCTTTGTGGGGGTTGCAAGTTACTCATGTAAGGGACAGAAAAAATAAGCTTATGAGGTAGGGATGGAAACTCCGGTGAGTCAACCCTGGCTGTGGTTGACACTTGAGTACGTTCTAATACGTAATATCGATGTCAGCTAATATGACTAAGCCTTATAGTATAACAATGATTCTTAAGCGTAAATACTAGTCTACTGTAAATGCTACTGTACGCGAGTTAAAGCACAAGGCCTTGGGTCACACTATATTCGGATAGTGAAGACGAGTGGGTTCGAAACCCACCAGCAGCCATTCTTAAAATTATTTCACGAGGTAGCCTATCTAACTTTCAACTCTAGGCAAATACTGAGACGATACTTTCTAATAGGCCACGACCACTTCCTTCCAATTCCTTGTCCCGGTTTATTCATCTCCGTTCATTTCATCTTATTAACACCGGGTGAGTTAGCCGTGGTCGTTACGGCATGACTGTTGGCAGTCACTCACATCCGGGAGGCGAGGAGGTTCGAATCCCCCCGCCGGCAACCTTGAAGATGGTCTTCTGTGGTTTCCCATCTTCCTTCCAGCAAGTGCCGGGGTTGGTCCCTAACTATAGGCCACAGCCGCTACCTTCCAACTCCTCGTCCTTAAATTCCCACTTTCCTCCCCAACGGTACTTGTAGCTCACCCATTGGGTTTCCGTCTCGAAGCAGCTACAAACCTGGCGAGCCGAACATAACCTCGGACACTCCCGGCACTAAAAGCCATACGCTAAAAAAAAACTTATTAACCCCTCCGATGTGGCTAATATGAGGAAGGGGGACCCAGCTGTAAAATCTTGCTTCATCCCCGACCGAATAGAAGCGGGTATGATTTGATTTATTTTGTATTCACTTGCAATGGTGGTATGGATGCACTGTTCAAAGAAATGCACACTAAAATCTAAAAACATAGGTTCCCATACTTTTAGAAAATTCTTTATACACATCCATCTATAATTAAAGTCACACCGAAGTTCTCAGACGATGTTCTAAGTATAGATCCGTGAATGGGGATGCAAATAACGCCGGACTCGTTCCGGCACAGGGCCCTGGAAAAGCATGATCTTGTTTCACTCTTCACAGTCACGATAGTGATTGGTACCACTTCGACTCTCTCGCGATGAATAGGGTTCGTGCAAAACGCACAGACGGGATTATGTTTGGTATAGTCGCGACGGTCAACGGACACCCAATCGCCAGTCTTTCATCCTCAAAATCCTGCCGCTCAGTCATTACGAGGGTTTCGTGTCGGCTTCCTTTCTCTGGACACCAGCTGTCTGGACCTGACAATAACACATTGTCACATTTTGCGTTGACTATTTTAAAACGTTAGCAGTTTTTCTGAAGACAAATATAAAAGACTGATCATGGACCACAACACAACCAATACATTACTTGGTTCTTTACCGGCAAATTGATTTGTCAAAGGCCTTTCAAATAGCCGCTGAAAGACTGACGTCCATTCTTATAATAAGAGGTGTATTGGCTGCATAGCTGTAAGGTTTTGTCAGAAGTAGCCTAAGAAGAAAAACTGTTATTTTATTCTTATTATTGACACCATGAAGAACTGGACACAACTTCGTTTACAGCTCACTTCTGTAATAAAATAAAATAAAATGTATTACTTGGGTGTGTGTACAAGTTGTCTGATGACCTGTGTCACTGTGATGTCTGTACTAGTGTGTGCACTTAAGGCCGTTGCCTTAAGTTAGGTACCATCCCGGCATTTGCCTGGGGGTAAAAGTGGGAAACCACGGAAAACCACTTCCAGGATGGCTGAGGTAGGAATCGAACCCGCCTCTTCTCAGTTTCGCGTACTCCGTTCCAGCCCTCAGATCAGAATTAAATTTCTTGGCAGAAATTGAAGCCGGGCCTACACAGTGACAGACAAGAATGCTAGCCACTACGCAACGAGGCGGATAATCATAAAATCACCCCCCTACCGGGCAAGAAACGCTTGGGAGATCAACCGCAAACTGGGACTCCGTTTACCGACGGAACTATACTGTAGACATGCTATGTACTATGCAGCCACTGCTGATCAACTCCCAAAAGATTCCACCATCGCCATATTTAGGTCACTAGCAGCAAACAGCCTTTACCGTCCAAAACTATTTCTATTACGGCATGGCTTCAGCAACTTGGCAGAGTTGATCCTTCAGCTCTCCGTCCGAGGATAATGTGAGGGTGATGAATGAGGAAAGAGACGCCAGGGGATCAAACTGGCGATGTGTGGTATCTGCGGGATTAAGGGTGTGGCGAGTGGACAGATAGAGTATGCGCCAACAAGTTCTTCATGATGCCAGTAATAAGAATAATATAACAGTTTTTCTATTAGGCTAATTGAAGACTAACATTAAAATAGAGAATAAACTGCATCGTTCGAGATAAGAACTGTATCAATATCACATCTGTGAAGTAACGTGGATATTTGACATGCATCCCGCGTAACAATTATTGTTGGCAGCAGTTAGCTCGTCTCCCCGCTCAAGACATTAATATGTGTTGCGGTGGTAGTGGTAGGCCTAGTAGTACTTCATTGCCATGGAGGAAAGAATCTAGAGGAGTTGCCCACATCTCGTTTCAGTGAAGCCAAGCGCCGAGTCCAAAGTGGGCGTAATCTGGCGTAAATTGTATTTGGTTTTCTGTGACTTACAGTATATGCGGCAGAGCATTGTGCATAGTTATATCGGAGTTTGTTCCGAATAATGACGTGTAGTGCATATGGTTGCATGAATCGACATAACCTACCAACAACATACTGTAACGTGTTTTTCGAGGGGTTTTATGCAACTGGCATAAGTCAGTAGGAAGCCATTCTATATTTATTTACGCGGCAAATTGTTCTGCCAAGACAATTTTTCATGGTAATTTATTATTATTAATTTATTGTAATTATTATTAAGGTATTTTCGGAGCATTTTATAAAAATTATTAGCATTCAGATAGGTTTTCTATGTCTTAGAAAACGCTATCCAGCAAATTATTACGAACGACGATATCATAGAAAATTATCTGATTACGGAATTTTACGGAGTTTTCGTCAGTTAGGGTATTTGAGAGAGATGACTCACTGGGATTTCAAGTACACGCTGAATCTTGTCGAGGAGTATTACGAAAGGCTGGGTCGCAAGGTCTAGAAGAGGCGAATTGTTGAAACGGAACCCTGTCGCCGAGTGTAATGACCCAGAGGAGGAGAAGATCGCGTGGTGGGGTACAGCCAATCAGCGGAGACGACGTAAAGTAGTTGAGACTGGAGTGGGGGAACCGACAGGTGAATATATCGTTCGACGCGCCGTGAAACGTGAACTATCTGTGAAATACTTGACGAGTATGGATGCGCGTGCGAGTGGCTCCGATGTTCGGTGGAGTTAAGGACAATCTGTGTAGAACTTGCAGTGTACGGTCGCAAGTGCGTGTCGCTCCGATGTTCAGTGGAGTTAGCGACGATCTTTTGTAAAACGTAACCAGTGCGGTTTTACGAGAGTTTGGGTCCGATGTACGGACCATAGAGTTATCTAATCTACCAGAATATCAACATATAACGAAGAAGATGGCGACGTCCAGGAGACTGTGGGAAGCACACAGCATCATCAAGAACAAGGAAAATGCTTTGGCAATTTCCAGGGGTAAGCGCTAATGACGCAGAAATACGCAATCTCTCATTTTTCTTTGTTTTATATTTCATAATTCAGTAACTTCATAGCTTGGAAATAAGAGTAAAATCAATTTATCAGACTCCGTTTTCACGTAATTTTCTATCGGTAATATTCAAATCACAACGCTCCAATTTAAATGTTAAACTTATTATTATTAATTTTGCTATACTTGTTTTATATAATAAATTCATTTCTTTTACAATGCAATCTTTGCTTTCAGTAGGTAGCATTAGATATAGACCAATTCCTTCTCCTGATACAATTGTTTGTTGGGTTAATGATCAAATCATACCACGATCTGAGTGAATAGAGTCTTGAAGGTGTTCTGCCAGAGCTAGACGTTGTTAAATACAAATTTAGATTTCAACATTGCATTGAGGTCTTGGCGCCCATTAAAACAGCATAGCTTAGGCAAAGGTAAACAGTTACATTTCTCACCCAACAGTAGGGGCAGCCAAAACGTTACATTGTCGCTCAAAGTGAGGGCAAAAGAAGCCATTACAATACCAGGGAGCAAAACACAGTTTTGAAATACAGTAACTTACGATATTTTATCTCCCATTGGTTTCCTGAAAAGTGGATAAGAGCAGTTAGAAGGGAAAATTGGATTCCCACTAAAAATTCCGGAATATGTTCTCCCCACTTTCAACCAGATATGTTTATCCGACACCTGTAGAAGCATGGGCCACTGACCGCGAGATCTCTCCCCTCAATTATTAAAATTAAACACTCCTCTGCAAATCCCAAATTATCAAAAACATCATTCGGTCAATAATTATTACGAATTGTTAAGAAAGGAAGTTTGTAAATTTACGTGATCGTTAATCTCGCGATCATGAGCCACGGGACCTCCTTTTTACGTGGAATCCGAACCACAGGACATAGCATTTCACTTTGGAAATCTCGCGTAATTAAGCAATACGAGACTAGTCGCCAAGTGTCTAGCCCACAAACAAAATACCGTATGGTACCGGAAAGTGTAGACAATGCCGTATTTTTTGTGCAAATATGCGTCTTTTCCAGGTGTTCCTAATTATTAATTTTGAGGTGCCGCATTCTTGAATGTTAAAATGTGTACGAACAATGAATGAACATGTATTAAATGCATGTGCTCGAAATTAGGCCTAAACACGGATGAATGCCTGAACACCAATAAGAACTTAAAAATCAATTTGGTGTAAATACCGTAATTAGTTTGGCATCATTAGTTGCCAAGATGCTTGTGACATGTAACGTGATGTACAAAATGTATTCTGGCATTCCAAGAAAAAATCTTGAATTGTCATTGCAGTTTTATGGCACTAAAATCCAAGACTAGTTGGAGTGGTTTACGGCTTTAAGCATAGGAACAGCCATTTTCTTGCTGCACAAAGGGGGATGCCGTTTGGCTTCAGCAGCTTGCACTAGCCAGCGCAGCGAAGGCAACTCCTTCGGGTTCATTCATCCATGCTCATTGCATAAAGGTCCGGCTCCATGGCTAGCGTGGTAGGCTTTGACCCGAAGGGTCCTAGGTTCGATTCCCGGCTGGGCCAGCAGTGATTTTTATCTATTGGGTTTAATTCCCGTGGCTCAGGGACTGGGTATATTTGACGTCTTCATCCTCACTTCATCCTCATTACGGCGTGCAGGTCGCCCACGGGCGTCAACTAGATAGACCTGCACTCGGCCTCTCAGGAAGCCACACGAAAAAAAATGCACAAAGGAGTTTATTTCTTGCCTTACAGGAGTCTATCGAGAAACTCCGTAGCAATTATATCTATTTTATCTATTGGGTTTAATTCCCGTGGCTCAGGGACTGGGTATATTTGACGTCTTCATCCTCACTTCATCCTCATTACGGCGTGCAGGTCGCCCACGGGCGTCAACTAGATAGACCTGCACTCGGCCTTTCAGGAGGCCACACGAAAAAAAATGCACAAAGGAGTTTATTTCTTGCCTTACAGGAGTCTATCGAGAAACTCCGTAGCAATTATATCATTTCATTAATGTTTCTACTATGAGGTGAGAGGTTTTTGTAATTACTAATGAGCTACATTTTACATCATACTGTACATTCGTATGTATATCAGTGTTCGAGCTGAAATCATTCTGGAAGGAAGTAATTGGACGAGGAATGTTAAAATCGGACCACTTGTCACTGTAATGTAACGTAATCTTGATTACGGTACAAATTATTATTATTATTATTATTATTATTATTATTATTATTATTGAAATATCAAAGTTATATCGTTTTATTCACCCATTAATATCAAGGGAGGGGCCATACCATATTCACGTCATTACCATAGTCATATATAATATTGTCAAGTGCTTAGATTAAGAAACAGGGTTTTTATAGAGGTCTAGGGCTGTTTTATTAGTTAAATTGTAAAGACAGGACGGGCATGGTTGGAAGAAGTTACGGACGGTGAAGCAACATATTGCAAGAAAATGTATTTCTGGAACGAAGCCACGCTGACTGGAGACAAGGGCTTGGAGAAAGATTTCGGCGGAATATATATATGCGCAACGAGAGGAATAGCGGGTTCTGAGTGGAATATTTGAAGTACGCGGGCCTGTATTCCCGCTCGGAGAAGTTTTAGCGTCGCTTGAGGACTGAGAAATGCTTTGCTATAATTGGTCTGATGGGTCGCGGGCAAATTTATGCCGCGAAACATCGGGACCATTCAGAGTGTATATAAGCCCAGCGCGACTTCAGCACTGGCTATTCTATAGATTCTATTCTGTCATTCACATATTCGATCACGAACTCACTCATTGACTTTGTGAGTCGTAGACTCCGTCAGTCGCTCAGCAAGATGGGACTTAGTGAATTCAATTAGCCTGGTTTGTTCAAATTTGCTTACCATGGTGATCAAACTCAGAAACAAGCAGCAACAACAACAACAACAAGAAGAAGAAAACATATGTTTTCAAAGGTCAATAAACGTGTGTTGGCGTAAGATCTCAAATTAGACTGCAAGCAGACCAACGAGATGGACTTTGAACCACAAGGCACCAGGTATGTGGACCGAGTTATTATCAACACAGAAGATCAGCGCTAGCGAGAAGACAGTCAATATTGCCCCGCAATTAGGGAATATTAATGCACATATTGTACACAGCTCGAAACCTCAGATCAAATGTTAATAATTTTGTTGTAAATAAACCAGTATTAGTTAAAATGTCTTGTTCATTGGGAGTTGAATATATAGGATAGTTGGAATGCAAAGAGTATCTCATAGAGCAAGTTTATTGCCATACGCTCCGATGATAGATCTTGGCTCAAGGAAGGGAGCGGCCGTGGCTAAATAAAATTTTAATGTGTTATCTCTACGATAACTGGCGCCCAGTAAATCTAAATTAATAAAGTGTATGTCGTCTGTCTAGACAGGCCAATGCTAAATAAGAACGATGAGGTGGTTTTAAGGAGTCTTGAGTGTAATATCTGTAGAAACGTTATAAATGATCGCCCAACTTGTAGAGCGATATCCAACTACAAAGGTAGCCGTTACAAATGGCACAACCAATGTGGGGCTACGAAATATCGTACTGAAGTGAATGGATATTATGTATAAATCCAGTTTATTTCAAGTATGTTAAAGTTTAAAGTTGTTTTCATGTACGATATAAACGAGTACTCTTTGCATTCATTCCGAGTTTTTCAATAAAGAGGCATATATCAAGTTAGGGAACTACGGTTATAAATTAGGAGTGTTCCTTTGATGAGTTGTTTTTTGGGTAATGAGTAACAGGGATAATTTGGGGAACATAAATTTGAGAAACCGTAGTATTATAAGATCAGTTAAAATGTCGAAATTAGATGTGCAGGGTACCAATGATGAGATGTCAAAAGTAAGCGAAAATCAGGAAACTGAGGAAAATAAACAAGACGGGGCTACAAACATCCAGATTAATGAGGGGGAGAATCCTTCCTGGCTTCGAAACCTGACGATGCTGATAACAGAACAGAACAGAAACATAGATATTAAGTTAGGCGAGCAAAGTGCAAAGTTAGCTGAACAGAGTATGAAGTTAGAGAAACAAAGTAAGAAATTTGACGTGCGTAGTGATCAATTAGAGAAATCAATAGATCTTAAGTTCACTGAGCATAGTAAGAAGCTAGATGAACAACGTAAGAAGTTTGATGAAGCTACAGAGAACTTCAATAAACAAATTAATGAAGTAGGCCGAGAATTTCACAATAAGTTAGAAAGCAGGATTACTGAGGTGGAGGAATCATGGTCACTTAAGGTTGATGCCAGAATGCAACAAGTGTCGGAGCGAGTTGATAAAATTGACGAGGAAGTGAAAATTAAATGTAGTAAGGTTAGGGTTGACTTAGAAGGAGAAGTCAACAGTATGAAGGTCAAGTGTGATAATAATATTGCTAAAATAGGTAATTTAGAAAATAAACTAGAGAGCGATAATCAAGAAATTAGGGAAGAGGTTAACAGTAAATTTAACAGTATCAGTGAACAAGTAGCGAGTAAAACAGATAAAATGGAGGAGAAATTGCAGAGATGTCAGAAGCAAATAGCAACAAATAGCGGTAATGTACAATTAGGAAATTTAAGTAGATTTCTAACTAAAGAGGCAGATTTGCCAGTATTCACAGGCAAGGCATATAACCCAATGGAATTCTTAAAAACAGTAGAAAAGAAGTTCGCTAAAGATTTAGAAGAGGGGATCGTTCAATGGGAACAAGTACTTGAGATGCTAGATAAATCTTTTGTTAGGGATTCAAGGTCATGGTTCAGTGTTTATAAATACCAGATGACTAGTTTTAGAAAATTTAAAGAGAAGTTCATAGCCAAGTACTGGAATGAAAATGTGCAAGAAAGAGAAAGATGTAACATTATTTTTGGAAAGTACCAAAGGAGAGATGGTGTTTCGTAAACAGAGTATTTCTTAGCGCATGTACTTATATGCCAGAATTTAGAAGGTTTAGAGACTGAATCACAGGTAATTAAAACATTATTAAGGCATTTTCCTGATATAATTAAAGAAGCATTCTTCATGCAGAATATTACTACTATTAACGGGTTCGAGAAGCTATTGGAAAACTTTGACTCTCTTGAAAATAGTAGGACCGAACGCAAGCCAATAAGTAGAGGAGATAATTTCGGGCAGGGTGAGAGAGAGAGGGGAAGAGAACAAGGCAGGAATGCGAATTACGAAAGACGACTTGACAATGGGGGACGCACAGCAAATACGAGGAACGAGAATTTGAACAGAGTAGGGGAAGGTACTAGGCCAGACAGACGTACAGGTCAACAACAACAACAACAATCTACACCAGGGGCAGGTAGGCCTAATTTAAACGAATAACGGGTTGCAGTGAGGTCAACAGACAGCCCGAAGTGATTGCAGTTCAATGTCCTAGGAATATTGAGTATTTAGGAGATTTTAATATAGATGTTAGCGAAGAACTGCTTTATGACCTAAATGGTGGAAATTTAGACAATATTGAGAATGAGATTATGTCACCAGTAATTAAACTTAATGTGTGGGGTAAAGAAGTTGATGTTTTATTGGACAGTGGAAGCGAAAACTCTTGTATAAATTTAAGATTTTTGGAAGATGTAATGAGAGAAGGTATTCATGTTGATATAATTCCAGTTAAGTCCACTTTCATTGTCACAGCTGTAGGTAGTAGGTCTCAGAAAATATGTAAGCAAGTCGCAGTTCCAATTAACATTAGTGAGTTAGTTAAATTTCAGCCCTGTTTGGCAGTTCCAAATTTATTATATCCGGTGATTCTTGGTGCGGAATGGTTATCATTATATCAAGTTAAATTAGATTTTCATTTTGGCAGGATATGTTTATGTTGGCAGGATAAAGAAGTTCAGGTTACGTATAAGGTGTCTAAGACTGACAAACAAATGAAAGTGTGTGTGTTTGAGGAAGAAAGCAACGTGGTTGTGAGTGATGAGTTTCCTGAAGTAAATGAGGTAGACCGCGGAGATGCTAGTGAGAGCAAAGTTTTTAAGGTGTGTCAGGTTGCAATGGAGTCTGAACTTGAGAGTAAGATCCATGATGCATTGTCACAGTGTAAGCTGGATGAGGTGCAAGGTCATCAGTTACATGAGGTATTAATAAAATATAAGGAAATTTTCAGCACAAAACCCGGAGCAACACACTTATATGAGCATAGTTTTGTCGTTAAAGACACAAGTAGTTTCGTAGGGCCTAGGTATCCTGTCGCAACTAAATATACACACTTCAAAAAAAGTTTTGCATCACCTCGGTTCCCAGATCTCCGGCATATAGACGTTGACTGTGTATATTGTATCAAAGATACAGTCCCTTTGACTGTTCATAGATGTCACTAAAACTGCTCAAAGATGTAAACAACCATGCATGAGCAGGGCCTATTAGACGGAGGGGGTACGACAGCCGATCAGTTCCAGTCATTCCACCAGGACGAAGGTACGCTGCTCATGTTGTCTGTAGTTCTACCATGCCTAGAAGGTCAATACCGCAGTTCGATCGCGTCCGCATTGTTACTTTGTGTCAAGAAGGGCTCTCAACAAGGGAAGTTTCCAGGCGTCTCAGAGTGAACCAAAGCGATGTTGTTCGGACATGGAGGAGGTACAGAGATACAGGAACTGTCGATGACAGGCCTCGCTCAGGCCGCCCAAGGGCTACTACTGTAGTGGATGACCGCTACTTACGGATTGCCGCTCGGAGGAACCCTGACAGCAATGCCACCATGTTGAATAATGCGTTTCGTTCAGCCACAGGACGTCGTGTTTCAACTCAAACTGTGCGCAATAGGCTGCATGATGCGCAACTTCACTCCCGACGTCCATGGCGAGGTCCAGCTTTGCAACCCCGACACCATGCAGCGCGGTACAGATGGGCCCAACAACATGCTGAATGGACCCCACAGAATTGGCATCACGTTCTCTTCACCGATGAGTGTCGCATATGCCTTCAACCAGACAATCGTCGGAGACGTGTTTGGAGGCACCCTGGTCAGGCTGAACGTCTTAGACACACTGTCCAGCGAGTGCAGCAAGGTGGTGGTTCCCTGATGTTTTGGGGTGGCATTATGTGGGGCCGACGTACGCCACTGGTGGTCATGGAAGGCTCCGAAACGGCTTTACGATACCTGAATGACATCCTCCGACCCATAGTGCACCCATATCGGCAGAATATTGGAGAGGCATTTGTCTTCATGGACGACAATTCTCGACCTCATCGTGCACATCTTGTGAATGCGTTCCTTCAAGATAACGACATCGCTCGACTACAGTGGCCAGCATGTTCGCCAGACATGAACCCTATCGAACATGCCTGGGATATGTTGAAAAGGGCTGTTTATGGACGTCTTGACCCACCAACCACTCTGAGAGATTTACGCCGAATTGTCGTTGAGGAGTGGGACAATTTGGACCAACAGTGTCTTGATGAACTTGTGGATAGTATGCCACGACGAATACAGGCATGCATCAATGCAAGAGGACGTGCTACTGGGTATTAGAGGTAGTGGTGTGTACTGCAATCTGGACCACAAATGCTGAAAGTCTAGCTGTATGATGGTACAACATGCAATGTGTGGGTCTCATGAGCAATAAAACGAGCTGAAATGTTGTTTGTGTTGATCTCTATTCCCTTTGTATTTAAAGGTTCCGGAACTCTTGGAACCGAGGTGATGCAAAACTTTTTTTGATGTGTGTATGAAAGCCGTCGAAGAACAGATAGAATTAATGTTGGAAAACGACATAATTGAGCCTTCAGCTAGCCATTGTTTAAATCCATTAGTTGTAGTAGCCAAGAAAGATAATTCAGTGAGACTGTGCATAGACGGCAGAATGTTAAATACTAGAGTCGAAAGCGACCAGCTGAGATCTGAAGCAGTGGAGGATTTAGTTCAACGTTTTCAGGGGCGGAAGTGGTTCTCAACAGTAGATTTTAGTAGTAGTTGCTCAACATTAGTGAGGAAATTAGGTAGGACACTAGGTAGTTATTTCAGGTATGTATTGTTGACTCATGTGATGTTATCGAGACTAATCAGTGTTTTGTTGAGAGGTAGGAAGTACATGGAAGTTTGTAGCAACGATTGTTACGTAAGCCGTTGCCATCTTGTGCATTGGAAGGGAAAATGTCAAAGCTGTTTTTATTGTTTACTGGACCTTATGTCGTTTCGAAGAGGATAGGAAAGAATGCCTACTTATTGAAAGATCAGGAAAATTGTGTCATTGGTACATATAACATTTACAATCTGAGGAAATATCATAGAAAAGAGCAAGTGCTGCAAGAAGGGCAGACTGCCGTGTGTTTATAATTAGAGTCGTGTCGTGGCTCTAAGGAATTGGTGGAAGTGAGATAAATCACTTGTGTTGCGTGAAACAAGAAGCAATATATTGCGTTCTGTTATTATAAGGGACTACAAGAACAAATGTAGCATGTAAATCCTGTATGACTGCACAGGACAATCAGAATGTTTATGTAACATTGCAAGAAGAGTGCAGATCAATCAAGGAAAATGAAAAGGGTATAATCATTATGTTTGTAATTTGAAGGGTCATATTATGTATATTCAGTGTATTTCCTGTTAAGTTTTAAAGGGAAGATTTGTGATTTCATCATTCATTACATTCTTTATGAAACCATGGGGACGTTTTGTAACGTAATCTTGATTACGGTACAAATTATTATTATTATTATTATTATTATTATTATTATTATTATTGAAATATCAAAGTTATATCGTTTTATTCACCCATTAATATCAAGGGAGGGGCCATACCATATTCACGTCATTACCATAGTCATATATAATATTGTCAAGTGCTTAGATTAAGAAACAGGGTTTTTATAGAGGTCTAGGGCTGTTTTATTAGTTAAATTGTAAAGACAGGACGGGCATGGTTGGAAGAAGTTACGGACGGTGAAGCAACATATTGCAAGAAAATGTATTTCTGGAACGAAGCCACGCTGACTGGAGACAAGGGCTTGGAGAAAGATTTCGGCGGAATATATATATGCGCAACGAGAGGAATAGCGGGTTCTGAGTGGAATATTTGAAGTACGCGGGCCTGTATTCCCGCTCGGAGAAGTTTTAGCGTCGCTTGAGGACTGAGAAATGCTTTGCTATAATTGGTCTGATGGGTCGCGGGCAAATTTATGCCGCGAAACATCGGGACCATTCAGAGTGTATATAAGCCCAGCGCGACTTCAGCACTGGCTATTCTATAGATTCTATTCTGTCATTCACATATTCGATCACGAACTCACTCATTGACTTTGTGAGTCGTAGACTCCGTCAGTCGCTCAGTAAGATGGGACTTAGTGAATTCAATTAGCCTGGTTTGTTCAAATTTGCTTACCATGGTGATCAAACTCAGAAACAAGCAGCAACAACAACAACAACAACAACAACAACAAGAAGAAGAAAACATATGTTTTCAAAGGTCAATAAACGTGTGTTGGCGTAAGATCTCAAATTAGACTGCAAGCAGACCAACGAGATGGACTTTGAACCACAAGGCACCAGGTATGTGGACCGAGTTATTATCAACACAGAAGATCAGCGCTAGCGAGAAGACAGTCAATATTGCCCCGCAATTAGGGAATATTAATGCACATATTGTACACAGCTCGAAACCTCAGATCAAATGTTAATAATTTTGTTGTAAATAAACCAGTATTAGTTAAAATGTCTTGTTCATTGGGAGTTGAATATATAGGATAGTTGGAATGCAAAGAGTATCTCATAGAGCAAGTTTATTGCCCTACGCTCCGATGATAGATCTTGGCTCAAGGAAGGGAGCGGCCGTGGCTAAATAAAATTTTAATGTGTTATCTCTACGATAACTGGCGCCCAGTAAATCTAAATTAATAAAGTGTATGTCGTCTGTCTAGACAGGCCAATGCTAAATAAGAACGATGAGGTGGTTTTAAGGAGTCTTGAGTGTAATATCTGTAGAAACGTTATAAATGATCGCCCAACTTGTAGAGCGATATCCAACGACAAAGGTAGCCGTTACAGTAACAACCACCTTATTATTATTATTATTATTATTATTATTATTATTATCTCCTAAGTTATATATTATTTCACTAAGGATTGCAGATGATTCGGATACATAATAAGGAAACTATAGGTTCACGGAATGATATACATGAGCATTCATTAGAAGCGTCAGGGCACAGGAAGTTCCGCAAAACTGTTAATTCAATATTTCATGACTTCAAGTATTAATAAAACAGACATAAGGAACAAAAGATGGCGAAGTTCCACTCTCATCAGCCAGGCGGTACCCAGCGCTGCAGTCATCTCCTTATTCCAGCGAACTATGCATAAATAAACCTAATAAGGTATAATCCTAATGGCAGCGCAGCTATTATTACAGCGATTATGAACGAAATTATCAAAGGCAAAAGTTCGACGACATTACATACCGTATCTGAAGCTTAGACACGCTATGAAGTCATGTTACATAGGTCTTATAATACCGTGTAATGGTGATCTTGGGGATAACGTGCTTGACATTTGAATTTTTGAATTCGAATTTTAAATTATATACAGTTTTAATACTTTATTAAGCATTAAATATTTAATTTTAAACAGGAAATTAATTTAAACAGAAAATTGTTTGTTGAAACTGCACAACGTGTACAAAATACATTCGGCAGGCTACTGTGAATATCATCCAACAGCCGATGATTGCAGCACACTGGTATGCATAGTACAGATGTACGGATAGGTCTACTCATGCGTTTTCTTTCTGTCGTATGATCCCCGCCTGTGTTAGGCTCTACGCAAGTACAGTATTGTGAAGTATTAGCCTACTTTTAACAGAGACATACTTTATACTGTACAGTCCGAGTTTTGAAAATCCGAAACGCAACCCACACAAAATTGACATAACTTGAGAGGTTTCCATTTTTATTTTTCACCTTCCCTATGAATGATAAGTTATCATTCACTTATCGCAGCGTTGCGGAAGAGTGCGCGAAATGTACACAAACATCCCACAGCTGCACGACTTCCCCTTGCTTGCTGCTGGTGGAACCGGTATGAATTGAATAGCTCGCAGGGGGGACACTACCTGGTACAGTGCACTCTGAAAGTCATGGCAGTTCTGCTCAGTACCCCTTCAGTCTCTCGAAGAAAGGACATGGCTATCCTGAGGGATCGGATCTGGATGATGATGATGATAATTGTTGTTTTAAGGGGCCTAACATCTAGGTTATCGGCCCCTAATGATCTGGATGATAGCGAAAATGATAATGAAACGGAAACCAGAACGAAAATTAAGTGAGACGGAAAATACTTACAAAAAGGAACTCAGATTGAAACAACTCACAAAATGTTCTTACAAAAGGGAATTTAGAACGAAAAGATTCACAAAAGGAATAGATTGAAAAATACCCACAAAATGAAGGCTAGGTTCAAAATACGTACAAAATGCAATGAGGCGTCAAAATACCCACAAAATGCAATTGAAATTCAAAATACTTACAAAATGCAAATGAGATCGAAATTACGTACAAAATGCAATTGAGGTTCAAAATACTTACAAAATGCAATTGAAATTGAAAATACACGATGCAATTCAGATTGAAATATCCCAGTTCCAATCCAAATTATTCACAAAGTGCAATTGAAATTCAAAATACTTACAAAATGCAATTGAAGTTGAAAATGCTTACAAAATGTACGGTAGATTCAAACGACTCATGTGGATTGACAATACTTACAAAATGCAATTTAGATTGAAAATACTTGACAAAATGTAATTTAGATTCAAAATACCCACAAAATGCAATTAAGAATCAAAATATGTGCAAAATGCCCACCAAACAAAATGCAATTTAGATTCAAATTTCGTGCGAAATGCGGTTTTGGTTGAAAATACTTACAAAATGCAATTGAAATTCAAAATTCTCACTAAAAGGCCCGGCTACCTGCATTGAAAGACTTACAAAAAAAAGCAATTTAGATTTTCAATCTTGACAAAATGCAATTGAAGTTGAAAACAATCGCGAGATGTAATTTAGATCGAAAAAACGTACAAAATGCAACGTAGATTAAAAATACCTTAAACAATCGCTAAAAGGGAATTTAGATACACGGTGAACCAAGTAACAAAAACAGTGCGGGAATCTTAAAGAGAAAGGAAATATAATTAAAAGAGGAGAGGAGAGGGGAGAGAGGAGAGGGTCCGCCCCATAGGTAAGGGACAAAAGGGAAAAACGGACCCAGCTCAGGAATCCCTCGGGGTCGCCAACTCCCGAACTCACCAGCCGTGAGCCCCTGAAGGTGTAGCATTATCTAGGGTGCACCAGAAGTGGTGGGGCTACATACACCCTGCCTCCTTAAGGGCCTTGAGCACAAGGCAGGAGGTAAAAGGAAAAGAAAAAGAAGGCGGACCCCTCGCAGAAGGAGGGTGTCAGGAAAGATGAGACAAGGGCCAATTAAGGCGGGAAAGTAAGAGACTCCCTAGGCCTCGGATACCCTAATACCGTCGGGGTCGGAAGAGAACAAGAGTTGACCAAGTGAGGTCGACAGGAAATAAGACGGAGAGGAGCCCGGCACAAGTAAGTGGAAGCAATGCCGGACTCAGCTGGGGCCCCGTGGTCGCCAACCCACGCCCACTAGAAGTGAGCCCCTGGGGGATCGGATCTGGACTAGAACTCTTCCGAGAGAGAGCCTGTCTTTGAACTGATTATGGATCTCATCGGAATTTTCTGTTCTCCAATCCACCAGATCACGCGTTGAACTAATCTGCACCTATAAGCCTCTCCCACGATAATTGTTCAAATGCGGACCTCAGAAACTTAACACAGTCATCCCGAGAGGTTCTTCCTTTGAGTTTCGATATACTCTCTTGAAGATGTTCGATTGCGGATGCACCTTCGCCATTTTTAAACCTGTGCCCCCATTTAACTGTGAATAGTAATTAATAATAATAATAATAATAATAATAATAATAATAATAATAATAATAATATCGTATGGCCTCAGGGTGCCGGGTGCAAGCTTTGTTATTTGACACCCAGAGGGCAGCTTGCATATCAAAGTTTGTTGTTCCTTGGAGCGCTATGAGAGTCAATGAGGTTAGATATCTAAGCTCCTTGACACTATAGCGCTTTCTATTAGAGAAAGGCGGAACTTTTGTGTTGGCGAAAAATCCCGAGATTAATTTTGCCATTATGAACACGGCCTACTGAATTCAAATGGGTTCTTTGACATGCCAGCAACGTATGACATGCATGTCGTGATTTTTGTCGCCTTTCAAAAAATCACTTACCCTGGCCAGGAGCGAACCTGCAAGCTTGGGTTTGGTAGACCGACACGATAATAACTCACCCACCGTGGCAAGCATAGTAACT
Source organism: Meconema thalassinum (assembly GCA_946902985.2). NCBI lineage: Eukaryota > Metazoa > Arthropoda > Insecta > Orthoptera > Tettigoniidae > Meconema > Meconema thalassinum. The sequence goes on along the minus strand of OX336389.2, from coordinate 668,424,437 downwards.
AATACATGTACAGTATTTCTTTTCCAGGAGAGTATTTAACTTATATATTTATATCTTGTACCCCACCCATTCATTGGGCACAATCGTGTTGACCGACTGAAAAGCTACAAAAAGTCAATTTGTATAGGTAACACTGTGAAAAATAACGGCTTCAAATCTCTACTGTAGATCGGTACTAAAGACCTACACGTAAGCATCTTGATGATGTTTGGAATACATACGTTCGTCACAGTCTACCGTACGGTACTTCCTCTGTTCTTGTTAATTTTTAATCGCAGAACTGGAAATACGTTTCCAGTAGAGAGTTTGTTTAAACAAAGCAGGCAGCTTAATTCCTAATCCTTTCGTTAGCACTACAGCTCGCGTCAGGCCGGAAGGCGGCCGGTTCTCTGGGATTTGCGCCGAGAGAGAAAGAGATACATTTCCACTGTTGCAACAGGTCCACCATGTCCGAGCCCCTCACCGCAGGCTACAGCCACAGTCATGTCTGGGGATATCAGAATGAAGACCAAAATGGAGCTATTCTAAATGAATGGATGGATATGCACGATCTCCAGCTTGTGTACAATGCTAAAGATCCAGGAACGTTCCGATCTGGCAGATGGTTAAAAGATTATTCTCCTGATTTGTGCATCACATCTAGATCTGGAAATAATGAAATGACACAACGAAAAGTCATCAAGTCTTTCCCACACAGCCAGCATAGGCCAGTCATAATTCATTTTGGTACTGAAATTCCGTTAGTCACCTCCATACCTCAACCTCGATGGAATTTTCAACTTGCAAACTGGGAACTATTTCAGAAAGGTCTAGATAATACCGTTCAATGGATTCCTCCAGTCCCATCCAATTATGAACGATTTGTGGGCGCGATTAAAACAAATGCCAGAAAATATATCCCACGTGGATTTCGGAAGGAGTACATTCCTGGATGGACCCAAGAATGCGATGAGTTATACGCCAAATATCAAGAATCTCACGATAAGGTAACAGCTGATGACCTATTGAGAGCTCTGAACAAGAACAGAAGAGAAAAATGGCATAAAATAACGGCAGGACTCAACTTCACAAATTCTAGTCGGAAAGCCTGGAATCTTATTAGAAAACTTGGTACAGATCCCAGGTTGTCAAGTACTGTTACACATGTGAATGCTAATGCTGTTGCATCCAGACTGATGAATATTTCAAAAACTAAAATAGACAAAGAACAGACACGAACTGTGAATAATGAACTGTACATAAAGAAGTCCCAACTAAAACCACACCCAGACTACTCACGTGATTTCTGCATTGAGGAACTTGATAAAGCCTTGAGTATGCTAAAGGTAAACAAAGCCGCTGGCTTTGATGGCATATATCCAGAGTTTCTTAAAACCATCGGGCCAAAAACAAAGTTGTGGCTTATTGAATTTTTCAATGAGATTCTGAAAACTGGAAAATTACCAAAGCTGCTCAAACAGGCTAAGATAATTGCTATCCTGAAACCGGGAAAAGATGGATCTGATGCTTCTCACTACCGACCGATATCACTACTCAGCATGACCTATAAGCTACTAGAAAGGCTTATTCTAAATCGCATTCAAGAGGCCGTTGATCAAATCATCCCCACCGAACAAGGTGGCTTTAGGAAACAACGGAGTTGCTGCGACCAGGTCCTAACATTGACAACTATAGTAGAAGCTGGATTTCAACGAGGTCTAAAATCAGCTGCGGTTTTTGTGGATCTCACAGCAGCTTACGACACTGTGTGGAGGGTGGGCTTGATGTCCAAGTTTATTGAAATCATCCCATGTCAAAAGTTGGCACTTTTAATGAACAACATGCTCTCTGATAGGCGTTTTAGGGTGTTCCTGAATGGGCAAACTAGTAGATGGAGGACATTAAACAATGGCCTACCTCAAGGCTCAGTTTTGGCCCCAATTTTGTTTAATCTATATATTCATGACATGCCTCACACAGATTCCTTGAAAATCCAGTATGCAGACGACCTAGCATTAATTATCCAAAATAAAGACCTTATGAACTGTGAGAATACCCTAACTAGTGATCTGACGAAACTGAGTGATTACTTCCGTAAATGGAGACTTCAACCCAACCCGAACAAGACTGAGGTTACTGCATTCCATCTAAATAATAAAGAAGACCAAATGAAGCTGCATGTTACTTTTGTCGGAATCGAAGTACCCCATAACTACAATCCAATATATCTTGGAATCACTATGGATCGGTCCTTGGCATTCAAACAACAGTGCATCAAGTTATCGAAGAAACTTGGCTCGAGAGTGAATCTAAGGAAGGAAGCTTGTAGTTTAACGTGACCGTTAATCTTGAGATCATGAGCCACGGGACCTCCTTTTTACGTGGAATCCGAACCACAGGACATGGCATTTCACTTCGAAAATCTCACATGCATTGACCGGGAATCGAACCCGGACCGCCTTGGTGAGAGGCATACAGCTAGACCGCTGAGCCACCACGCCCCATAGAGAGTGAATCTACTTCGCAAGATTGCCGGAAGCAGCTAGGGTGCAGACGCTAATACTCTACGTTCTGCTGCACTCGCTCTCGTGTATTCTGCTGGTGAATACTGTGCCCCTGTATGGGAAAACAGTGCTCATACCACCAAGATTGATGTGCAACTCAATGAGGCCATGAGAGTCATCACTGGTACTGTTAGATCTACTCCCACACAATGGCTACCAGTCCTAGCTAATATCGCTCCGCAAGATCTAAGGAGGAAAGCAGCTAAGGTAAGCTTGCTCAAGAAGACCACTTCTGATAAGAGCTCTCTGTTGTATGTTGCCCTGCAAGATCCACCAACAACACGTCTGAAATCACGCAAGCCACCCTGGGTTGATTTAGAAGGTATGAATTCTTTCAACATGACCTCCAAGTGGCAACAACGTTGGAACGAGCATCCACCCAACAATGCTCATCTGGTTAAAGATCCTACAAAGAAGGTTGAGGGATTCCAACTTCCACGCCAAACCTGGTCGAAGCTGAACCGCATTAGAACAGGTCAAGGAAGGTGTGGTCACACTTTGAAGAAATGGGGTTTCCGTACATCTGCTGCCTGTGACTGTGGAGTGGAGGACCAAACTATAAAACACATTGTTCAGGAGTGCCCACTCCGTGCATTTGATGGTGGTCTGAAGACTCTACACCAAGTGACACCAAGTGCTCTGGAATGGTTGTCAAATTTGGACATTTCAATTTAAATAATTGTAAACTTTTGTATACTTGTACAACCATACGATATATATATATATATATATATATATATATATTGTTACGTGCCACCCCCCCCCCCTAGTGGCACTTTTGTTAACTAGATTACGGTGGGGTACAAAGCACAACACCAATTACTGCTTAAAGAAATAATTAACTTTATTGTGGCCAGAAAATTACACGAATCAGCAAATACAAGCAATTAGGAGCCTTACTCCAGTTTCGTCAAGTCTCTTCCTTGAGCGCTCTTGGCCCTTCCACTTGTCAACAAACCACAGAAGTTAATCCTGCCGCTAATGAGCCTAGTGGCCTTGACAGAACTACATGCAACTTCTTTCTAATGTGCGCCTACTACAGTACTTACGAGCACTTGCTGCGCGCTGTTCACCAGCTGGGAGAAACAATGTCACTTAATTTCGACACCACAATATCTGACACTCAGTGAAAGCACACTTACTCAGAACACGGCAGTCCCCTGTATGTTCCTCACTTCGCCGCTACACTAGGGGTTTCGCAAGTCACCACACTCCTGTCGCTCAGAATAAACGCTCACACTAGCTCGTAAAACACAACACCAACTGCTTCACGGGTCACTCTTATATAGCAGGCCGGTGACTCAATAAATGGTTCTAGATCCATCCAGAGTCCACGGCTTCTCGAGGTTTCCACCGCTGGTCCAGTCACGAATCTTCTGGACTATCCCTTTGTCTGAGGTAGCCCTGTTGCATAAGGCGCGCGCAATACAGGAGGCAAGCCACAGCCCAGCCCCTGGGGCAGTTGTGACTCAAGCGGCGAGCGATGACACAAACTCACAGCCGTAACACCACCCCCTTCCTAAAAAGGCTGATCGTCCCGATCAATCATTGGTCCGTCTGTGTCCCTCCGTAGGCTGCCAGGCGATCTCGATGCACGATCTTCATCTTCGCCCTCGGGCTCCGCTGGATCCTGTAGACGACATCGTTGATCCGTTTCACGACTCGGTACGGGCCCTCCCAGGACTTCTGCAGTTTGGGTGACAGGCCTTTCTTCCGTAATGGGTTGAAGAGCCAGACCAGGTCGTCCTCGTGGAATCCGCCGGCATCCGTCTGCTGGTCGTATCGGGTCTTCATTCTGTCGGTCTCGATCCGCAGTTTCCTCCTCGCGAACGCGTGCACGTCCTCCAGTTGGTCGACCAGTTCTTGACAATACTGGCTTACCGGGATCGGATCATTCCCAGGTCGGCCAAAGGCAAGATCGACAGGTAGACGGAGCTCCCTCCCAAACATGGCCCGGGCTGGTGTGCACCCGGTGGCTTCATGCACGGCGGCGCGGTAGGCCAGGAGAAATAGTGGAAGATGTTTGTCCCAATCCCTCTGGTGCTCGCTGACGACTATTCGAAGATGGTTCTCGATGGTGCGATTGAATTGCTCTACCATCCCGTCGGACTGAGGGTGTAGTGGCGTTGTCCTTGTCTTCCGGATTCCCAGCAGCTGGCATAGGTTTTGGAACACCTGCGACTCGAAGTTCCTCCCTTGGTCGGAGTGCAGCTCCAGGGGTACTCCGTACCGGCTGACGAATTCCTTCACCAGGGTCTCTGCAATCGTCGCGGCTTCTTGGTTAGGGAGCGCATACGCCTCCGGCCATTTGGTAAAGTAGTCGCTGACGACTAATATGTAGCGGTTCCCTGCCTCGCTTAACGGGAATGGCCCAGCAACATCGATGGCCACTCTCTCCATGGGGCCGCCCACGTTGTAGGTCTTCAGTGGACCCCGTCTTCTTCGTCCTGGGCCCTTGCTGGCTGCGCAATCGTGGCACCTCGCGCAGTGGTTCTCCACGTCTGTTCGGCATCCGATCCAGTAGAACCGCTCTCTCAGCTTCTCCAGGGTCTTCTTTATCCCTAGGTGTCCACCAGATGATCCTCCATGAACTTCCTTCAGGACTTCCTCCGTCATAGCCTTCGGAACGACGACTTGTTCCCGAGATGTCTTCCCGTCGGTGCTCTCCCAGGTACGGCAGATGAGGCCATCCCTTACAATCAGCGAGTCCCACTGTGCCCAGTAGGACTTAAACTTTGGGCTGCAGTCACTCACAATGTTCCACCCGGGTCTGGGGACACAGGCCCTCTTCCATTCGGCTATCAGTCCCAGGTCATCATCCTCTGCTTGTGCCCGCGTGAAAGATTCGCGGCTCCAGTTCCCTTGAAGTTCCACAGTAGTCCGTCGGCACAGTATCCCGGTGTTCTCCTCCCTTCGGGCACAGAAGGTGCAGTCTTCGGGGCACGGTCTTCGTGACAGGGCGTCGGCGTTAGAATGCAGTTGGCCTTTCCT